>CM064349.1:21340470-21965470 GCA_032595735.1 Pelochelys cantorii | reverse complement strand
CTCATGTCTCCTGCTTAAAGTGCCTAGGAGAGGCACATTGTACTCATACCTGCAAGATCTGCAAAGGTTTCAAACTGCGGACGAGGCGAGAGAGGGACTCTCGTTTGAAGAGACTGCTAATGGAGTCCTCTCTCCAGCCCCCGGCACCGGACGACAGTCAGTTGGTGCGCAGTGCCCCTTCTTCGGCACGTGGAACCTCCTCTGCACAGGCTAAGGCTAAGTCCTCCCGGCACCGGTCGCAATCCCCCTCAGAGAAGGTGTCTAAGGACTGGAGGGGCCGTTCCCCTCACAAAACGAGCCGCAAAATGTGCCCTAAGGAGGAGCATTCGGCCCCTAAGCCCCATACTCAGTCGCATATGGAGGTGGGCCAGAGCCATGCTACCGCTACAGCAGAGACAGAGGGATCCCTCTTAGATATATGGCCCTCGACCCCACGGTGAGGGACCTTATTGCCTTAATGTCCGCGGACATGTCAGCGTTTCCTCTTCCGGCGCCGAGCAGGGCCCCAGTGCACTGGCCTCCTCAGCTGCAGGCCCACCTATTGCCAGCACAATTGGCGTGGCAACACCCGTCCACGGTACTGGGAGCACCACCTACTACATCGGTGCCGACTCCACAGGCACTATCTACGGCCCTAACTCTGCCCGCAAACCTGACTCCGCCACCGATGTTGACTCTAGCCCGTGCACCAGGGCTTCCAGCACCTCCGGTACCAGCAACGGCAATGGTGATCGCTGCGCATGTAGCACTGCAAGCAGCACCGGCACTGACGACTGAAGTGCCTCTGGTGCAGGCAGTGGCACCGGCGCTTGGAGCGCTTCCAGCGCGGGCAGCGACACCGCCGCTTGGAGCGCCCCCTGTGCAGACACCGGCACCGCAGCTGGGAGCGCACACAGCGGCACCAGCGCGCGTAGTGCCTCTGGGGCAAGCAGCGGCACCGGCACTTGTACTGCCCCCGGTGCGGGCAGTGGCACCGCCGCTTGGAGTGCCCCCGGGGCAGGCACCGGCACCGCAGCTGGGAGTGCCCCAGCTGCAGGCAGCAGCACCGCTGCTTGGAACACCCCCGGCGCAGAAAGCGGCACCGGCTTTTGGAGCTCCCCCGGTGCACACAGTGGCACCGGCTCTTGCGGCGCTTCCGGTGCAGGTAGCGGCATCGGCGCTTGCAGTGCCTCCAACCCCAGCAGCGGCACCTGTGTTTATAGCACCTCTGGCACCAGCGGTGTTCATGCTTTCAACCTCCGCACTGCTGCAGACACAGATGTGGACTGGGACACAGGCATCTGCACCGGCACTTCTCCTAGCTTACACTATTTCAACGGCACCACGTGTGTTACTGACGCTGGCACCGACCCCAACACCAGTTATGACACTGCTGCCGATCCCGATCCCGGCACCCACAACACTGGCGCCGTTGGCGTTTTCCAGTCGGCCGGAGCTGTCATTATCCTGGACATCGCCGTGCGGGGCTACGGGTCCTCATGGGCAGGCGGTGTGGACGCAGCCTTTTCTGCCCCCTGAACCAGCCCCTGTGCTTAGGGGAAAGCCACGAGCCATGGCCCAGCACCAAAGGGACCAGGAGTCCGCTGCCCCCCCGTGGTCAGCATCAGACTATTCCTCCGAGTTGGAGGCGGAGTCCTTGAGGTCGGGAAGGTCCTCCTTCTCTTCTAGATCAAGGCACCGGTCTTGTTCCTGGCACACACCTGCTGGTGTGGACCTGCAGCAGTATTCCTGGCCTCCCCAGAAATGGCCTTTTTGGACCCCCTGGGCCTATCATCAAGCCCAAGATCCACCTCCTGCAGCACCTGTGTCTGGCTCCTTAAGACGGGGGACCCCACCATCGGCAACCCCAGTGCATAGAGCCCCCACATCTGAAACAGATAGGTCAGTTTCAACGACGACCTCGAGATCCCAGAGGGCTCTGACTGAAGTGTTGTCCAGACCCATTCCCGAGAAACCTCCCCAGGTAGCCCCGCCAACAGTGCCAGAGCCACCAATGGAAGTGCAAATGGAGGATACCACGGTACCACAGGACTCTTCATCTTCCTCTCCCGATGAGGCCTTATCAGACCCAGCCCCATCTTTGCCGTCAGTGGACACGAGGGCCCATCAGGGCCTCCTACGAAGGCTGGCAAAGAATTCGGCAGTAAAGGTAGAGGAGGTCCAGGAGGACACAGATCCCATGGTTGACATCCTCTCCACTGCAACCCCAGGCAGGGTGGCATTACCCCAGATAAAGATGGTGGACAAGTTGGCCAAGACCCTCTGGCTGACACCAGCCTCCATCCCTCCTACCCAGAAGGGGGTGGAGAGGTGATACTTTGTCCCTCAAGATGGGCATGACTTTTTGTTTTCTCACCCACTCCCGACTTCCTCGGTTGTTCAGGCAGCAGGACAAAAGGAAAGACAGGGTCCCCCCCGGTCAACCCCTAAAGCCAGGGACCCCAAAAAATTGGACCTTCTGGGACGTAAGGCCTATTCCACAGGGGGCCTACAACTGCGCATAGCCAACCGGCAGGCTATGCTGGGGCACTATGCGTATAATACCTGGTCCGCTATGGACAAATTTCGGGACCGTTTGCCACAGGAGACTGCCAGGAGTTTAGGGCCTTGGCAGACGAAGGTAGGACGGTGGCCTGTACGGTCTTGCAGGCGGCTTTAGACGCAGCTGATTCAGCTGCCCGCACAATGGCAACAGCTATTGTTATGCGACGGTCTGCGTGGCTTAACGTGTTGGGCATTCCGCCCAATGTGCAAACCTCCCTTCAGGACTTGCCCTTTGAAGGAGCGGGTCTTTTTTCAGATCAAACGGACTCCAAATTACATAGTCTGAAAGATTCCCGGGCAACTCTTAAGTCGTTGGGAATCCACACGCCCGGGAGGGACCCTGTCTTTCCTGTCGGTCCACTTAGGCAACCCCTCAACCCCAACCCTGCAATAAGGCATTTTCAGCGGGGTTTTACGTCTGACCGCGGCAGAAGGCGAGGCTGTAATTTTTTTAGAAATGACCCGCCTAGAAACCGGCGCAGAGCTTCTAGACCAGCTCAAGATAAGGGCCCCACTACGTCTGCGGGCCAGCGCCCCAAACCACCATTTTGAGGTCACGATCGAGGACAGCATACCAATCACGTCTTCTTTCCCCCCCTTTGGTTTTCGTTTATCCTGTTTCTACCAAGCCTGAGCATCTATAACATCGGACCAGTGGGTTCTTAGCCTGGTGGCACGGGGCTATTCAATCCCCTTTACTTCCCCTCCGCCCCTGTCCCCTACCCACTCCCCTGCCTCCCTTTTCAGGGACCCCTCTCACGAAACACTGCTGAGGGAGGAGGTTGCGAAGCTCCTGAATCTCGGGGCAGTGGAGCCCGTCCCAGACGAGTTCAGGGGGAGGGGGTTTTACTCCCGTTATTTCCTCGTACCAAAGGCAAAAGGGGGACTTCGTCCTGTTCTAGATCTCAGAGGACTAAATACGTTTATAAAGAAGACAAAGTTCAAAATGGTCACTCTAGCATCAATTATTCCCTCCCTACGAAAAGGAGTCTGGTTTGCTGCCCTCGATTTGAAAGATGCATATTTCCACGTCACGGTGTTGCCCTCCCACAGGAATTTTCTGCGGTTCATGGTAGCCCACGACCACTTTCAGTTTACGGTCCTGCCCTTCGGACTCACCACAGCGCCAAGGGTCTTTACCAAATGCAAGGCCCTGGTGGCAGCTGCATTGAGACGCCATGGGGTACACGTCTTCCCCTACCTGGACGACTGGTTGATTCACAGCTCGTCCCAGGACCAGGTAGCCACACACGTTTCCAGGGCCAGGAGCCTATTCCTGCAGTTGGGCCTTATACTGAATGAGGAGAAGTCCATGATGGTCCCCTCCCGGACTATAGAGTTTGTAGGAGCATTCCTGGATTCCACCACAGGAACGGCATCCTTGCCCAGGCACAGGTTCCAGACTATGCAGGCAATGATCAGGAACCTTCACATTTCTCCAATGACCACTGCGCGCAACTGTGTGCGCCTGTTGGGCCACATGGCGGCTTGTACATATGTGGTGGCGCATGCCAGGTTGAGGCTACGTCCATTACAGGCGTGGCTGAGAACTGCTTACAGTCCTGCGCGACACCCACTGGACACGGTAGTTACCCTACCTGCTCCCGTACTTCGCTCCCTGGTCTGGTGGACTCAGGAGGATGTGGTTTGCACAGGGGTCCCGTTCGAAAAACAGCCCCTGCAGATACAGCTAGTGACAGATGCTTCAGACCTGGGGTGGGGAGCACACTTGGGGTCTATGAGGACTCAAGGTCTATGGTCTATGAGGGAAAGACCTCTACACATCAATGTCAAGGAACTCTGTGCAATCAAATTGGCATGCCAGGCCTTCCTATCGCTGATAGAGAACAAGTTGGTGGAGGTCCTAACCGACAATACCTCGGCCATGTATTATGTCAGCAGGCAGGGGGGAGCTCGTTCTTCCCTGCTTTGCAGAGAGGCCACCGACCTCTGGGAACTTTGTGTACAGAAAAACATTTTGTTACAGGCTACCTACCTTCCAGGGTCCAGGAACAACTTAGCGGATGAGCTTAGCCGCTCTTTCCAAATCCATGAATGGATGCTGAGGAGAGATCCTGGAGGGAGTTTTCCAGAGGTGGGGTTATTCCCTTCTGGACCTATTTGCCTCCAGGCACAATGCCCAGTGCAGAAACTACTGCTCCCTCAGGGGGCAGGGGACCAACTCCCTAGGGGATGCTCTCCGCATTCACTGGCCCAGTCGCCTGCTGTATGCGTTCCCTCCCCTTCCATTAATACATGACGCGTTGATCAGGGTCAGGACGTTCAGGGCCGCAGTCATAATGATAGCACCATGGTGGCTGAGACAGCATTGGTTCTCGACCTTCAGGGAGTTATCCACGGTAGACCCACTACCATTGCCCTTGGTCCCAGACCTGCTGACTCAAGATCTGGGTCAGGGGACACTATGCCACCCGAACCTAGGCTTTCTCCACCTCATGGCATGGAACCTGAATGGTTCTCTGCCATAGAGCGTAACTGCTCTCGAGAGGTGCAGAACGTTCTATTGGAGAGTAGGAAACCTTCTACCAGGGCCCTCTATGAAGCGAAATGGAGGAGGTTCGCACTTTGGGTGCAGCAAAGGGGTTCATGTCCGCTTACAGCTAGTGTTTCTCTGATATTGGACTTCCTCCTGCACCTTAGACAACAGGGCCTTGCCCCTTCCTCCCTACGGGTCCATCTAGCGGCAGTTTTGGCCTTCCACCCAGGTGAGGGAGGAAGGTCGGTGTTTGCCCCTAAAATGACAAAGCGGTTCCTGAAGGGAGTCGATAGACTGATGCCGCAGGTGCGTCCCCCCCGTCCTGCCTTGGGACCTGAATTTGGTACTGACAGGACTGATGAAATCACCCTTTGAGCCACTGGCCTCCTGCTCGTTAAAGCACCTGTCATGGAAAGTGGCATTTTTAGTGGCAATCACATCCGCCAGGAGGGTGTCAGAATTATGGGCCCTTACTTCAGACCCTCCATACACTATTTTTTTCAAGGACAAGGTCAGGCTCCGCCCTCACCCAGCCTTCCTCCCTAAGGTTGTCTCCAATTTTCATATGACTCAGGATATTTATTTGCCGGTGTTTTTTCCCAAACCACACTCCACACCTAGGGAGCAGGCTTTGCATTGCCTGGATGTCTGCAGGGCTGTTGCCTTTTACATTGACAGAATGAGAGACTTTGGAAAGTCACCACAGCTCTTTATTTCATTTGCGGCGCGCATGAGGAAAGCGTCTGTGTCAGCGCAGTGTTTATCTTCATGGATCACTGCCTGTATTTCTGAGTGTTACTATGACCAGGGAAAGACCCCTCCACGGTTGAGAGCCCACTCCACGCAGGCACAGGCCGCGTCCGTAGCATTTTTGGCTCAAGTACCTATCTTGGACATTTGTAGAGCGGCCACGTGGTCTTCCGTCCATATCTTCTCTGAGCACTACGCCATCACACAGCAGGCGAGAGCAGACACATCTGTGGGTAGAGCAGTGCTGCAGTCTGTGGAGAAATAGGTAAGATTACTTTCCGACCCCACCGCCAGAGGAAACAGCTTGGGAATCACCTAATTGGAATGGACGTGAGTGAGCACTCGAAGAAGAAGAAGAGGTTACTTACCTCGTAACTGTAGTTCTTCAAGATGTGTTGCTCATGTCCATTCCAAATCCCACCTGCCTCCCCTTCGTTGGAGAATTTCGGAAAGAAGGAACTGAGGGGATGGAGGGGCCAACAGGGGTTTATATGCGCTGTTATACCGGCGCCACTCCAGGGGGCTCCCTGCTGGCCCTAACGGTACTGCTGAGGGAAAAAAGCTCCGAGATCCATGCACACGGTGCACACGCACCTAATTGGAATGGACATGAGTAACACATCTCGAAGAACTACAGTTACGAGGTAAGTAACCTCTTCTTATCCGTAGCATCAGATAGATGGGTGCTTCAGTTGAGCATGGCTACACCATTCCCTTTATGACCACACCTCTTCCCCAACTGCCTACCCCGTTCCTCTTCAGGGACCACAGTCATGAGACTGTTCTCCAACAGGAGATACAACACCTTCTCCACTTGGAAGCTATAGAAACAGTCCCCTTCCAGTATGTAGGGAAGGTCTTTTATTCCCACTCTTTTCTCACAGAGAAGAAATCAGAGGGATGATGTCCAATCCTTGATTTGAGAGTGTTAAATAAATATGTGTGGAAGCAGAGATTTAAAATGGTGACACTTGCTACCATTATCCCAGCACTGGAACATGGTGACTGGTTCTCATCCCTTGACTTGCAAGACACATACTTTAATATTTCTATTCACCCAACTCATAGACGTTTTCTTATATTTGTCTTAGGTCCCAACCATTACCTATACAAGGTACTATCATTTGGCCTATCCACTGCTTCGAGGGTATTCTCGAAAGTACTATCAGTTGTCATGGTCTACCTAAGAAAACAGAATATTATATTTCCTTACCTAGACGATTGTCTCCTCAAAGCACGTTCCAAACTTGACTCCCAATGCAGTACCTCCATCATGATGCATGTTTTCATATGTCTTGGTCTGCAAATAAAACAAAGTCTATTTCCATCACAGATTATACAATTTCTAGGGACTCACTTGGACTCTACAACAGCCACTGCCTCTCTTCCCACAGGCAGGTTTCACCAAATAAGGAAACGGGTTCACAAGCTGCAATCCAGTCCCAAGGTAACAGCCCTCGACTGCCTACAATTACTGGGGCACATCGCCGCATGCAACTTTGTAGTAACACACACACGTCTTTACATGTGGTACCTATGGGGCTGGCTCAGAAGCATGTACAAACCAAACATACATCCACTTTCCAAACTCCTATCCATCCCCACAATGGTGAGGTAATCCCTCCACTGTTGCACAGTAACCAAAAACCTTTGTTCAGGGGTCTCCTTTTTCACCCAGAATCCTACTGTAACCATAACTATAGATGCCTCTGTCACAGGATGGGGAGCACACCTAGTGCACCACACGGCACAGGGCCTGTGGTCCAATGCAGAAAGGAGTCTTCACATAAACATCCTAGAACTTCACATAAACATCTAGATGATAAGGCGACCTTTCTCCCCCACCCAAAATTCTTACCCAAAATACACTTTTCTTCCATCTCAACACGCCTTCTTTCCAAAACTCCATGCCAACTTTTTTGAATCAACAATGCATACACTTGACAGAGGCAGAACACTTTCTTTCTATCTACATTGTACAAAACTGTTCAGATTCTCTCCCAAGCTTTTCGTCTCTATAGCAAATCATAATAAAGGTCAAGCTGTCTTGTTGCAGAGACTCTCCCATTGGATCTCAGACTGTATTAGACTGTTACAATTCTTCCTCCACTAATTCTCCTACTAATATTCGAGCACACTCCACTAGGGCCATGTCTACTTCAATATCCTTTAAACAAGGTCCCCATTGTGGATATTTGCCAAACAGCTACCTGGGGATCGGACCAGACCTTCTCCAAGCATTATGCTTTAACTCTAGGCCTATTGTCTGATCTCGAGTTCTCCCAGGTGGTTCTCTCCACCGCCTTTCTATCAGATCTGTAGTCCCTGTCTCCTTAAAACATTCAGCTTTACAATCACCTAATGTGGAATACCCACAGGGACATCTCTTGAAGAAGAAGAGGATGTTACTCACCTGTGCAGTAATTGATGTTCTTCAAGATGAGTGTTCTTGTGGGTGCTCCACTACCCTCCCTTCTTCCCCTCTAGTTTGGAGTTTGGTGTCTTCAAAGGGGGTCTTTCTGCAAGGTAGAGAAGGAACTGTTCTTCTTCGGGTAGTGTCCCCGTGGGTGCTCCACTGTGGGTGTCGGTTCCCATCACGGTGCCGCAGATCGGAGATCTTCTAGCTGTTGTTTGCCGGACCGCGCATGCGCGGAGGCCATCTTGTGGCTTTTTGCGCCGTTTTCAGTCGTGCAGTCTGGCTTGCCAGTTCCTCTTAACTGTCTTCGGGCGCAGACGGAGAAACAGCTCCCTCTCCTGTTCTTTGTTTTACCTGAGAGGAGTAAACTTGTTTTAGTGTAAATAGTTCATAGTTAGTATTTAGTTATATATATATATATATATATTGTTTAAAAAAAATTTTTCTCTCATATTTACTTAGTTAGTTTTCTACAATGCCTGGTTCCCCAGGATTTAAGAGGTGTGCGCTTTGTAAAGACTCCATGCGTGCTTCAGACGGGCATTCGGCGTGCATAAAATGTCTCTGTGAGGGGCACATTCCACAGAAGTGCCCTCACTGTTCAAAGCTAACGGCCAGGGCTCGCAGAGACTGTGAGATGTGTCTCAAAATGCTTCTCTTTGACAAAGCCCTCACACCGCAGTCAGACCCTCTGGCGGAGGCGTCTTGTCATGTCCTAAGGCCGCTTACAAGAAGAAGCCTTCCTCTCCATCTTGCTCTTTACCGCCAAGAGTGAGTACGGCTGACAAACCGGGCACCTCAGGTTCAGGCTTAGTGATGACCCGCAGACCGGAGAAAGACAAGCGCGCCCGAAGTGCGTCGGCACCAAGTCCATCGGAACGCGCACCACATCGGACTAAGTCAGCTACTCCAGCGGCGCCGTCTCCGGCACCGGAGTCTTCGGCACCGAGACTCTCGACATTGGGGTCTTCTCCGGCACCGAGGACCAGGACACCGCCCTCGCTGCCAGCACCGAGAGCCAGGGCACTGTCATTGCCGCTGGCACTGAGAGCCACGACACCTACGGAGTTGTCGGCACCGAGAGCCACGGCACCTACTTCGTCTCCGGTGTCCGTTACTACTGCTAAAGCCACATCACCTCCTGCTTCCACCAGTACCAGGGCGGCACTGGCACAGCCGGACCGAACGGCACCATCATGGTGGTTGACCCCCTCTGCATCGCCCATCCAGGCATCGAACAGAGTGAGGGAGAGAGCACAGCGGCTTCCTACTCTGTCTCCTAGTCCAGGTCCGGAGACATTTTCACCGGAACCACCTTCTCCACCGCCTCGCTCTCCTAGGATGACTCGCCACCATTCTCCTGCAACGCACCATATTCAACATGCCTCACCTACACGCTATTACTACCACTGGTGCTACTCTCCATCGCCCTCTTATTCCAGACAATGCTCCAGATCCCCGAGGTCTCCATCATATCATAGGTCCTCACATTACGGGCACCGCTACACACATCGTTACGATTATTCTCCATATCATGACGACCGCTGGTACAGGCGATATGATTCCAGGGATCGGTCGCCACAGTCGCCCTCTCACTTGGCAGCTGTGTCATTGCCGCTGGCTCCATCATCCACGGTACCACCTAAGTGTGCGTCCATTTCCCCACAGCCTGACAGATCCCCCATACCTTCAGGCGATCAATCCATGCCTCTTGAGCGCATGCCAGTGGATACAGGCTATCCACCCGATACAGAGGACTCCCATCGTCAGTCCCCGACGGAGGTAGCATCATTGTCCCCTGATGACGCTGTATTCCAGGGGGATACCTCTCCCACAGATGACATCAAAGACTTTCAAGAACTTTTCAAAAGGGTTGCTGAGAGTCAAAATGTCAGACTAGGAGAGGTGCAACAGAAACAGCATCATTTGTTGAGGAATCTTCACCCCTCTCAGTCTTCGAAGATAGCTCTTTCATTAGATGATGCTATCTTAGAAATAGCCGATTCCATTTGGCAAACGCCAGCCTCCGCCCCACCCACAAATAAAAAGGAGGATAAGAAATATTTCATCCCTGCTACCGGCATGGAGTTTTTGTTCAACCACCCTGGACCTAACTCCCTCGTTCTCGATGCAGTCCAGCAAAGGGCAAAAGCACCCCAGTATAAGAACACTGCAGGGGACAAGGATGTTAAACGGCTGGACCTGTTTGGCAGGAAAGTCTACTCTTCCGCCACTTTGTCGCTCCGCATGGCTAACTATTCTGCCTTGTTAGCTAACCATACCTTTGACAATTACGCCAAACTGGTCCCTCTCTTAGAACATCTCCTGGAGTCTAAGCGCCAGATACTGAAGGGTGTTATACAAGAAGGCTTCACGATCAGCGCTCCACATTGCGCTAGACGCGGCAGGCACGGTGGCCCGCACCACAGCGACATCTATTGTTATGCGACGAGCATCCTGGCTTCACATGGCAGCGACCCCCAAAGAACTCCAGACCAAGGTCGAAGATCTGCTGTTTGATAAACAAAACCTGCTCGCAGATAAGACGGACCAGGTTTTGCATTCTGGAAAGGACACGCGTACCACCTTAAGAACATTGGGGATGTACACCCCACCTTTCAGACGCAAACATTATACGCCTTATCAGAGGCAGAGACCATTCCCCTACGCACCACACCAGGGCAGACAGCACGATGATCAAAGAGGCCATCAACATCCCCAGAGACGTCGCCCTCAGCAACATAGACCAACTCAACAGCAGTCAAACAAACAGCAAGTTTGACGCGAGCATCGAGGGACTGCAAACCATCCTGTTGATACCCTCTTCCAACGTCACCAAGGCGTTGTTTCACCACCGCCTAAGGCCCTTCCAACATTGTTGGGCCGCCATCACATCAGATTGATGGGTCACACAACTGATAACATCTGGTTACGTGATTCCATTTCTCTCGCTCCCTCCCACCCGTCCCCTCCCGCCCCCCCCTTCAGGGACACTTCTCACAAACCTCTTCTCTCCCAAGAGGTATTCCACCTCCTCGAGCTCGGGGCTATAGAGAGGGTCCCAGAGACTTTCCATGGCAGGGGGTTTTACTCCCGTTACTTTCTAATGGAGAAGAAATCAGGCAGGTGGAGGCCTATACTCGATCTTCGGTAATTGAATCGCTATCTATGCCGACAGCGCTTCAGGATGGTGACATTGGCAAAGATCATTCCAGCACTGGAACAACACGACTGGTTCGCATCCCTCGATTTGCAAGATGCCTACTTCCATATCGCCATACATCCAGCACACCGGCGATTTCTTCATTTCATAGTAGGGAACAACCATTATCAGTAAAAGGTCCTCTGAGAGTTTTCTCGAAGACTCTCGCAGTAGTGGCAGCTTATCTTCGTCACCTAGGAGTTATCATCTTCTCCTACCTAGATGACTGTCTTCTCAGAGCACATTCGTTCGAAGAAGCCTCTCAAGCAGTCACTATTACGACCCAGTTATTCGACATACTAGGTCTTATACTCAACATTCAAGTCTACACGAACTCTTCAGCAGTCCATAGAATTTATTGGAGCCCACCTTGACTCCACAACAGCGCGCGCATACCTACCACTCTCCAGGTTCCGCACCATCCAAGACTTAGTACAGGTTATCACCACAAGCCCTACTGTAGCTGTCCTCACATGTCTTCAACTGTTAGGTCATGTGGCAGCCACGACGTTTGTGGTATCCAAGGCCAGGCTCCACCTCTGCTGTCTACAGAACTGGGTGTCCAAGATATATGTACCTGGCAGACGCGACCTACACAGGTCTGTAGTAGTTCCCGTCATTGTCAAACGTTCTCTTTGCTGGTGGACGGCACCAGGCAACATCATGACGGGCATGCCCTTTCACAAACTGCAACCCACAATACAGCTTACAACGGATGCCTCGTTGATCGGATGGGGAGCGCACATTCAAGACAGTCAGGTTCAAGGTCGATGGTCCCCAGAGGAGTCTCTTCTCCACGTAAACCTACTAGAAGTACGGGCTGTCTTGAATGCATGCAGACATTTCCTTCCCTGCCTCCGCAACCGGGTCGCCACAGTTCTGACAGACAATATTACCACCGTTTACTATATAAACAGACAGAGAGGAGCTCGTTTCCACTCCCTGTGCATGGAGGCCATCCGCCTCTGGAACTTCTGCAGTCTTCACAAGGTGACTCTTATAGCTCCTTACCTACCAGGGAAAGACAACACCACGGCCGATGTGCTCAGCAGGCAATTCGCTCAACAGCACGAGTGGGAGATACATCCACACGTACTACACGTTATATTTGACAAGTGGGGTCACCCATTAGTCGACCTCTTTGCCACGCAGTACAACGCGAGATGCGCTCACTATTGCTCCAGAGCGGGCATAGGTCGAGCATCCTTAGGGGATGCTTTCCTTTACAACTGGAGTGGGAAGTTGCTGTACACATTCCCTCCCATGCCACTAATATCCAGAGTCCTAGAGAAAATACTTGCGGACAATGCAACAGTAATTTTAATAGCACCATTCTGGCCCCGTCAGACATGGTTCCCTTACCTCTTTCGGATGTCTCCTCATCATCCCTTCCATCTTCCGAATCATCCGGACATTCTCACTCAGGACCATGGCCGCACTCTCCATCCACAACCATATTGCCTCGCTCTCATGGCCTGGCTCCTATCTGGTTCAAACAAACAGACATAACTTGTTCTCATGAGGTGAAGAATG
Organism: Pelochelys cantorii; assembly: GCA_032595735.1. NCBI lineage: Eukaryota > Metazoa > Chordata > Testudines > Trionychidae > Pelochelys > Pelochelys cantorii. Next base: position 21,952,528 of record CM064349.1, on the reverse strand, counting down.
TATTTCTGCACAGCAGAAAACCCTCAACACGAGCTACTTACCTTCATAATTGGTGCAGATTCCAACAATGGTGCATTGCCAATAACTTACTCCCTACCACTTCCTCATTGCAGTCCATACTGGAATACATTCTACACCTTAAACAAACAGGACTCGCTATTTCCTCGCTCAGAGTGCATCTGGTGGCGATCACGGCTTTTCATCAGCCTGTAGAAGGGTTCACCCCCTTTTCTCACCCAACTACAAAGAGGTTTCTAAAAGGAATTACTAACCTCTTCCCTGAGTACAAGCGACCTCCGGACTCTTGGAACGTAGAGCTCGTCTTAGATACGCTACTGCGTCCACCATTTGAACCATTAGCTACATGTGATTTTAATACGCTCGCCATGAAAGTCATATTCCTTTTGGTTATTACTTCAGCCAGACGGGTGGGGGAGTTGGTAGCTCTATCAGCCAGCCCCCCGTATTCCATCTTCACTCCTCAGGCAATTATCCTTTGTTCTCAGCCTTCCTTCCTGCCAAACGTTAATTCTGTCTTTCATATAAATGAGCCCATCATTTTACTGGTTTTCTATCCAAAACCCCATACCTCTGAACATCAAGCAAGGTTACATTCCCTCAACGTACGTAGGGCCCTTGCTTTTTACATCGACAGAACTCGAGAAGTAAGGAATTCCCACCACTTGCTTGTCTCCATGGATGCTCATTCTAAAGGTTCCCCGCTTTCCGCACAGAGAATCTCTAAAATAATCATTTCCTGCATAACTCGATGCTACGAACTGAGAAATAGACCACTTCCACACGCCATTACAACTCATTCTACCAGAGCGATGGCTTCTTCAGCAGCTTTCCTTAAGGGAGTTTCCTTGAGGGACATCTGCCAAGCAGCTACCTGGTCTTCAGACTTCACATTTGCCAAACATTACGTTCTACAGAATATCATTATGACTGACGCAGCTGTAGCCACAGCGGTGCTAACCTCGGCAACAATCCACTGATTCCAAACCCGCCGCCTTCTGTTAGGCTACTGCTGTGAAATCACCCAAGTAGAGCACCCACGGGGACACTACCTGAAGAAGAAGAAGTTACTCACCTTGTGCAGTAACGATGGTTCTTCGAGGTGTGTGTCCCCATGGGTGCTCCACTACCCGCCCTCCTCCCCGCTTTGGAGTCTCTCTCTTATGTCTTTCAGACTTCTACTGTCATGAGGAACTGGTGAGCCGGACCGCGCAACTGAAAACGGTGCGAAAAGGCGCAAGATAGCTGCCGCGCATGCGCGGTCCGGCAAACAACAGCTAGAAGATCTCCAATCTGTGACGCTGGGATGGGATCCAACACCCACAGTGGAGCACCCATGGGGACACACACCTCAAAGAACCATCGTTACTGCACAAAGTGAGTAACTTCTTCACGTGGGGAGAGCTTGCGCATGTGCAATGCCAGCCCACTGAGAGTGCACAGCTCAGGCTCCGTGCATGCATGGCCCCAGGGACACTGCCATGGCGCAAGGGCGCACCCACACCTAATGTGGGGAATACCTACAGGTGCACTGATCTTGAAGAACATCAATTACTGTGCAGGTGAGTGAGCTTCTCATAATTTGCTTCTTAACAATTGGTAGTGTATGTGTAAGACCTATAATTACTGTGTTTTGTGTTTAGACCGTTACAGAATGTTATCAGTTCAAATTCAAGTATACCCACAATGGGCCGGTAATGGATTTCACCAGGTATTGTCCTTTTGGTTTCTCTCTGCTATGCAATTAACATCTTTCGATAATAGGTTGAGCTAGCATATTGGTGAAATTTCTTACCTGTTGTTTGATTTTGGAAGATGAATCTTAAAATTAAGTTCAGTAAGGAAACTTACTTTTAAATTGTAGATGTCTTAAAGATACAGTATCATATTAGCTAGATATATTGCTTAGTATGCTAGTGAATGATTTCACAGTGCCCTCTGTTTGCCCTTTTGGTTTCTGCTACACAGGTGTGCACACACAGAGATGGTTTGGGGTTAGTACTTTCGAAAAAATGTTAAGACAAATATTAAAAATGTAGGAAGCACTTATTTAATACAAATCTGGTTCTCTTCCCCAGGACACAGACTACTCATTCATTTTACATACTTGGTCCCTCATCCTTCAAACACTAACACATTTATGATCAACTTTATCATCTGTGAGTAGTCCCATTGGAGTCAATAGAACTACTCACAGTGCATAAGGTTTTAAGTACGTGTGTACCTACTTAGGCTTGAAATGTACTAGTTTCTTTCTCTTAAATATTGGAGGATAAGTGTTTTCTAACTATATCTAATATAAAGTGCCAGTATGCAGTGTAATTGTAGCCATGTCAGTTCCAGGTTATTGAGAGCAATAAGGTGGGTGAAGTAATATCTTTTATTGGACCAATTTCTGTTGATGAAAGAGACATGTTTTCGAGCCACAGAGAGTGCCAAAGAAACCTAGACACTATACAGCACTCGGACATTATCGATTTATCAAGATCACCCTTACGTGGAGCTGAATTAGCTGTGTTCTCCAAAGGACTGAACTTCTGCCTCACTACAGCATGTGATACAATACTAACCTGTGGAAAAGTAAAACATTTCTTCCACCTTCTCCTCAAATGATTTTTTCACAATTATGACACCATTCACAATTATCATGTCCCCACTGACAGTCATTAGAAAAAATAATCATATGACTAGACACCATAGAGCAGATGAAACCACACTCTTGATCATTACAATGATGCTTTAGAAGAAAAGTTGTCTGAAATCTTTTACAAACATCACATCCATAGCGAAGGGTGCGTCTACACTGCACTGTTATTTCAAGATAACTAGACAACCATTCCGTTATTTCAAAATACTGGACAGCTTATTCCGAAATCTGTAAACCTCATTCTACGAGGAATAATGCCTATTCTGAAATAGCTATTTTGAAATAAGGCGTGTATAGATGCTCCACTGCTGCTCTTTTGAAATAGCCCCTCACCAGGGCCATTCTAAGTTATTCCTCTCCAGTGCCTCCTGGGGCTTTAATTAGAGATAGCACATCTATATTAGGGAAGCCTGCCTTGGACTAACTTTGAGGCTTCCCTGCAATGTAGACCGTACTATTTTGAAATGAGCTATTTTGGAATAATTATTCCGGAATAGCTTATTTCGAAATAAGCATGCAGTGTAGATGTACCCTCAGAGAATAACTATACAGTCCCTGAAATGTAACCAACAGATAGTGATTGAACTATCAGACAAAGGAGGCACTATCATAATTCTCAACCAGAATGGTTATGTTAAGGCCACCGGCAACTCTCTATTCTTCTTCAAGTGGTCCCCGTGGGTGCTCCACTCTAGGTGTCGGGCTCGTCCTGGCACCGCTGGTCGGAGGCTTTTCGTAGCCTTAGTCAGCCGCGCATGCGCAGTAGCAGCCGCGCGCCGTTCACGCCCTTTCTGGCGTTGCGCAGTCCGGCCCCCCGCCAGTTCCTCTCAACCGTCCTCGGTTGCTGGCAGAGCTCCTTTATCTCTCCTCAGAGATAGCCGTTCTGTAGAGAAAAATAGTTAAAATCACTTTATTTGTTAGTTAGTTGTTAGTTAATTAGTTAGGTAAAACAGAAAAAAAAAATTTTCTTCTTGTTCGTTAGTTATAGTAGTTAGAGTTATTGTTATTGTTCCTGTGGGCCATATTGCCTGGTTCCCCAGGCTTTAAAAAATGCTCGCAGTGCAAAGACCCTATGCCAGCGTTGGACAGTCACGACACCTGCATCCGCTGTTTGGGGGAGTCTCATATCCCACAGAAATGTGCCCACTGCTCCAGACTAACTGCCAGAGCACATAGGGATAGGGACATGAGGCTGAAGTTGATATTATTCGACAAAGCACTTCAGCCTTCAGACAGTACTTTGCAGGACTCGGCCCCGACGCAGAAAAGGAGAGCGTCGTCACCTGGGGTGTTGCCTACAAAAAAGAAAAAAGCCTCCCCTACGTGCTCATTAACTGCCGCCCCTCCGACTAGGGTTAGTAAAGGAGATGAACTGGGCACTTCAGGAGCGGGCCAGGGCCGGAGTGCAGACTGACCCCAAAGTGCCTGTACCTTTGGTGCACTCAGCATCAGTGCCAGCGCCTTCGTTGGTCTGGAAAGACCCCCCCTAAGAAATCGGCACCGCCGCTTCAGAAGCGGTCAAGAGCGCCGGAACCACGCCGATCGGCACCCCCTAGGGAAAATCATGGAATGGGTGACTCGGCACTGCAAGCGGCACCGACGGCGTCGAAAGGCTCGGCACCGCATGCGTCACCGAGTGATGTTCAGCAGCCGGTCCCGAAATTGGCACCGGCGAAGGTGCAGAGTACATCGGAGACGGCACCGAGGCTGCGCAAAACTCCTGCACTAGAGTCGGCACCGCATAGACATTGTGAGTTAATCACGACACCGTGAGGTGAACGTGCCCCAACTCCGGAGGTGACAATGGTTCCGGATGTAATTTCTCCACCCTCATCTGTTCCACATTCACCTATCCTGGTTACGGATGATCCAGACCGAACTTCGCCTGGGCACCCTTCCACTGGTGATTTTCAGACATCAGGCACTGTGATCCCTACGAAAGTGCCCTCCTGCCCGCTCTGGGTCTTCTGTGCTTTCTCGTTGCAGATACCGAGTGGTGAGCGGAACTGGTAGGGGGCCGGACTGCGCAACGCCAGAAAGGACACAAACGGCATGCGGCTGCTACTGTGCGTGCGTGGCCCGGCCGACTATGGCTACGAAAAGCCTCCAACCAGCGGTGCCGGGACGAGCCCGCCACCTAGAGTGGAGCACCCACGGGGACACATCTCGAAGAACCATCGTTACTACACAAGGTGAGTAACTTCCTCATACTACCTATTGTGGGTGCTCCACTGTAGGTGGCGGGCTTGTCCCGGTGCCGCAGCTCGGAGACTTTCAATAGCTGTAGTCAGCTAGGTCGTGCATACGCAGTTAGCGTCTCGTGCTGTTTGTGCCCTTTGATCATCGCACGCGGCCCGGCTTTCACCAGTTCCTCTCAACTGTCCTCGGGCGTAGACGGAGCTTCTTTTCTCTTCTCATCAGACCTACTGTTCCCTGTAGATAGACAGTTACGTTTAGTTAGTTAGTTATTCTTATTCACAAGTAGTTTGTTCTTATAGTTCTAATATTATGAAAAAGAAAAAAAACTGTTTCTTTTCGTGTTCGTGGCTTTGCTGCCCTCCCTGAGGTAGCGGTACCTTACTGCTTCAAAAAACAAACAAACAAACAAAAAACAACCCCAAGAAGAAAAAGAAAGGAGGGAACTAGAAAACACAAAGTTATAGCGCGATGCCTGGGTCACCGGGTTTTAAAAAATATGCCCTTTGCCGTGAGGCAATGCCAGCCTGTGACGGCCACTCCGCTTGTGTACTATATCTGGGGGAGACCCATATCCCACAGAAGTGCACACATTGCAGCAAGCTCACGGTCACCGTGACAGAGAAATGCGCCTTAAGATGCTGCTTTTTGATAAGGTGCTTTAACCGGACGCTCCAATAGCAACTCTTCAGCTGGGAGGGATGCAGAAGCGGAGAGTTTCCTCTCCTGATATAGCTGCGCTAAAAAAGAAAAGGGCATCTCCCACTCACTCTTTGCTGCCTGAAGCGACCACCAGGATCAGCAGAGGAGACAGGCTGGGTACTTCTGGGCTTGTCCCGGGCTCCTCTGCACCAGCTCCAGCCACAAAAGCCAAAAAAATGGCAGCTCTGACACGGTCACCGGCAGCACTGAAACCTTCATCAGCACTGGATGGCGACTCCCGTCCGTTATAGGCACCGGTGACACCGGCACCGCAAGAACAGCTGGCCTCAACGACAGTGCCGCGATTGGCACCTGAGTGCCCGGCGCTGGGGGAGGTGCGACACAACACTGAGTCGCTGGCTTCGGCACTGGCGCCATTGCCGGCACTGGCGGTGCCGCAGCAGGAGCAACTAACATCAGCACCGGGTGCAACGGCATCAGCACCGGGGAAACCCCTGGACCAGACGTGCATTGAGAGGAGTCCTATATCTTGTTCTCCTACTTTTTCGCCGGAGCCGTCTCCCTCGCCTCCATTGCACTGCTCACCCTTGTAGCGCATGTATCATCACCACAGCCCTAGAGCTCATTACTATTCTCAGAGGAGCTCTCGATCCCCATACTGAGACTGCTTGCAGCCTCATGACAGTCATTATTACAGGCACTCATCATATTCCCCATCGCCTTCTTTTAGGTGATCACCACATTATTCTTACTCTCCAAAACGATCGTCTCACTTCGGTTACAGCAGACGGCATAGTAATGTCAGGTCACCATCTCCATAGGACCGATATTACGACCACCATCATAGGCCTTCTTACTCTCCATGCTGCTGCTATCACTCACGGTCACATCAGCGATCTCCATGCTCTTACCGCTCCCCAACCCATCAGTCTGCTCTAGTGGAACTGCAGCAGAAGCAGAGACACCAACCAACTCCCCCCTCTGCAGAGCCCACTCATGGTGACTCAGCGCTCAAAGCCGGAAGAGGGCCAATTATCGGAGGCAGATGATCAGCAACCAGAGCCACCAATAGCGGACTGTTCTTCCTCTTCCCCTGATGAGGCAGTTTTGCCGGTGGATATGTCCCCGCCAGATGACTTGAAACAATTTCAAGAGCTTTTCAAGCGGGTGGCTCAGTCCCAAGAGGTCCAATTGGCCGTAGTGCAGGCCAAATAATATCGATTGCTGAAAAACTTGCTTCTTCTTCGAGTGATGTCCCCGTGGGTGCTCCACTAGAGGTGTCGGGCTCGTCCCAGCGCCACAATCCGAAGAGTTTTCGCCAGCAGTAGCCCCCTCCAACGGACCGCGCATGCGCAGAAGTGCCTTGCACTGTTCGTGCCTTTTCTGTATTGAGCGGTCCGACGCGCCAGTTCCTCCTAACCGTCCATGGCCGCGGACGGAGTTGGAACACGCTCCTCCTTGTCTGAGGAGAATTTAACTTAATATTGTTTACTGTTCCTTCCCAGTTAGCCTCTTCCTCATAGTATTAGTCAGTTTTTCAAGTTAGTTAGTTAGTTGTTTAAATAAATAAATAAATAAATAAATTTTTACTGTTACTGTTATCTATAGGCCGCTCCGACCGGCCTCTCAAGTTGTTTTTCTCCCCCAAAGACCAGCGGATTAATCATGCCCGGCTCCCCGGGCTTCAAGAAGTGCGCCTCGTGTGCCGACCCCATGCCGGCCTCGGACGGCCACTCCTGGTGCATTCGTTGCCTGGGAGAAAGCCACATCCCCCAAAAATGCGGTCACTGTTCGAAGTTGACCACTCGGGCGAGACGGGACAGAGAAATGCACCTGAAGATGTTGCTCTTCAATAAGGCGCTCCAGCCCCCGTTAGCAGACGAACGGGAGGCTTCAGTCCCATGTAAGTCTCGGGACGGAAAAAGCTCCATTCTGTCTAGGAGCATAAGTGCAGGAGGGGCACGGAGCTCATCGGGTTTCCCTCCCAGACAGGGAGCGGATAAGACAACTAAAGCCTGCAGCACATCGGCACCTAGTCCCACGCTATCCATAGCATCGGCACCGACAGCGCGTCCGGATTCGGCACCTTCATCTATGGCACCAAGTCTCCACACGTCACCGCAGGCGGAGACGGCACCATCTTCGGCACCGAGACCTCAGCCGGCACCGTTGAAAGAGCCGCTGGTTAGAGCAGAGTCTGTGCTAACGGCCAACTCCGCACCGAGAGCTGAGCCGACGCCGAGAGCTCAGCCGGCACCGAGGACTGTGCCGGCACCGAGAGAGCCGGCACCGAGAGAGCAATCGGCGCCGAGACCACCCTGGCCCCATTCAAAACTCGTGGAACCAGCTCGACACCACAGCGAAGAGCCAACATCAAGGCACTGACGCAGTGCTCCCGCACCGGCCTCCACGGAGTGACTGATGCACATAACCCGGCCGACACCTATCCCATCGGACCTGGTTCCCGAGGCCCAACAATTCCACGCTTCAGGAGAGGACACGGCACCTGCATCCCCAACCTCGGTGCCTAGGTCACTGCGCCTATCAAGGGAAGTTTCTGACTCTGCCTCTGTCATCTCGGTTCCGGGCAGCCCGGTCCTGATGGCTCCCCCATCCAAGACAATACCAACTAAGGCACAAAGGAAAACACACCATGTCCGTACACCTTCCTCCAGTCCTGGGAGAGCAGTCTTCTCCCCTGAGCCATCACTCTCACCTCGTCAAAGGGGGCGGCATTATTATGGGCATTCTCCCGTTCGACGGTACTGGAGAGCCCCGCAATGATCTATTACACCACCACGTTACCATCGTGCATACTACTCGAGGTCTCCAACTTGTTATTCCCGTCGCTCACAATCCCCAATATCACCCTCTCGTTCGCATTATTATCATCACAGGAGCGCCACCTCCTATTCTCCGGCATACTCGCACCATGGTTACCATCACCGGCGGGACACCTCGCACTATCATGACCACTCATGCTCTTTTACAAGGCTTTTGCCACCCTTGTCCCCAGAATGTCACCAATCGTATTCGCCACAACCAAGAACCCAAGATACTATTCCACCTTCACAGCGTCCTCCAACACCTACCGGCGATGCTTCAATAACATCTGCTCCCCACGGCGAAGTCACTGAGTCCCCGGCGACGGACCAACAACCTGCAGGTTCCCCGACGGACCTCTCCTCTTCCTCCCCAGATGATGTGGTCTTTAATGATGAACCCTCTCTGATGGATGATTACAAGCAGTTTCACAAACTTTTTAAAAGAGTCACCTATTCACAGAATTTACGTACCTTGGAAGCTCCCCAGAAGCAGCATGCACTCCTCAGGAATCTCCAACAATCCGACAAGTCAAAGCTGGCTTTTCCTTTCGATGCCGCGATTCTTGAAATCTCTAACGACATCTGGCAGACTCCAGCATCCATGCCCCCTACAAATAAGCGCACGGACAAGAAATACTTTATCGATGCTAAGGATGCGGAATTTCTCTTCACTCATCCCGCCCCCAGTTCCATCGTTGTCGATGCTGCCCAACAAAAGGCTAAGTCCGCACAATTGAGAAATTCAGCAGCGGACAAGGAAGCGAAGCATCTGGACCTCTTCGGGAGGAAGGTCTAGTCATCCGCTACGGCCACTCTGAGAATGGCCAACTATTCCGCCCAACTTGCTAACCACGATTTCGACAATTACTCTAAGTTGGTGCCCTTGATACAGCATTTACCAGATTCCAAGAGAGACGTACTTAAATCTATCGTGCAGGAGGGTTACACAGCAGCCTGCACTGCTCTCCAGATCTCTCTGGATATTGCTGATTCGGCTTCCCGCACCATGGCGACGTCTGTCGTCATGCGACGTGCCTCTTGGCTACACCTGGCCTCTGTGCCTAAAGATCTACAACCCAAGTTAGAGGACCTCCCGTTCGACCGCGCCTCACTGTTTGCACAGAACACAGATCAAGTGTTCCATTCGGGAAAAGACTCCCGAACTATGTTAAGAACCCTCGGGATGTACACCCCGCCTTTCAGGCGCAAGAGAGCATGGCCGTACAACAGACATAGGCCTTCCTCCTATACCACCCAATGCTTTAGACCATATGACCAGCACAAGCAAAGGCAGCGCCCTCAGCGACGGCACCAACAGCCTAATAAGGCGCAGAACCAACAACAACCCCGATAACAGGTTTGACGCCCTTGTCAAGGGACTGCACACCATCCCCCTTTCGGAGCCCTGCCCGCAAGTAACCAAACTGTTCCACTATCGCCTGAGACCTTATTACCGCTGCTGGTTTGCCATCACCACGGACCGTTGGGTCAGGGAGATCATCACCTCTGGTCTTGCCATTCCCTTCTCCACCCTCCCCCCCTCCAACCCTCCATCCCTGTCCCTGTTCAGGGACCCCTCTCACGACCTACTGCAACAGGAGGTCACGCGCTTACTTACCAACGGTTCAGTGGAGGAGGTTCCTTCCGAGTTCAGAGGCAAAGCCTTCTATTCCTGGTACTTCCTCACGCAGAAGAAGATGGAGACCAATTCTAGATCTTCGTGGGCTCAACCGCCACCTGAGGAAACAGAAATTCAAAATGGTTACTTTGGGCTCCATCATACCAGTACTACATCAGGGGGACTGGTTCACGTCCCTTGATCTCCAGGATGCGTACTTTCATATCTCCATCCATCCGGTTCACAGGAGATTTCTACGCTTCACCCTGGGCAACGAGCACTACCAATATGTGGTACTTCCTTTCAGTCTTTCTGCGGTTCCAAGGGTATTTTCAAAAACCCTGGCGGTTGTAGCCGCATACCTCCAACGTGCCAGCATCACCATCTTTCCCTATCTCGATGACTGCCTCCTCAGGGCCCCCTCTATGCGAGAAGCCCAGACCGCAGTTACTGTTACGAGAGGCATCTTCGAAGCTCTAGGATTGGTCATCAACCTACAAAAATCTTCTCTGACCCCGGCCCAGTCCATCGAGTTCATTGGAGCCAGAATGGACTCTATGACCGCCACGGCGTACTTACCCATAGACAGAGCCCACACCATCCGAGACCTAGTGAACGTCCTCCGCACCGCTCCGGCAGTTTCGTTCCTCACATGCCTGAAGTTGTTAGGCCACATGGCGGCTACAACGTACGTCTTCGCACATGCGCGTCTTCACATGTGGTGTCTGCAGCATTGGTTCCTGGTAGTATACAAACCCGGCACGACCAATACCCGCAAACTGACGTCTATCCCTGCTCGCGTCAAAGACTCGCTCACATGGTGGCTCGATCTAACCAATACACTCGTGGGTATCCCATTCCGCGCTCAAGCTCCAGCCATACAGATAACCACAGACACATCTCTTGTGGGCTGGGGAGCACATACGCGACACCATCAGGTCCAACGTTTATGGTCTCACCAAGAATCCCTACTCCACATAGACTTTCTAGAGCTCAAGGCAGCCTTCAATGCCTGTCGACACTTTGTCCACCAGATCCAAGGGACTACAGTACAGATCCTTACAGACAACATCTGCACTGTATACTATATCAATCGCCAAGGCGGAGCCAGATCCAGAACTTTATGTGCAGAATCAATATGCCTCTGGAACTGGGCAATTCGCCATGGTGTCACACTCACAGCTGCCTACCTCCCTGGCAAGAGCAATACCATCATGGATGCACTGAGCAGAACTTTCCACTCCCAACACGAATGGGAGCTCCTCGACGATGTAGTCCGTGGCCTCTTCCAACTTTGGGGCTACCCAGACGTGGACCTCTTTGCAACTCACGACAACAAGAAATGTCGTTCTTACTGCTCGAGAGCTGGCATAGGCAGCGGATCGAAAGGAGATGATTTTCTGCTCCATTGGGGAACGTACCGTCTTCTATACGCCTTTCCCCCAATTCCCCTGATATCTCAGGTGATAGGGAAGATACTAGCAGACGCAGCGACAGTAATCCTGGTGGCCCCCTTTTGGCCTTGTCAGACTTGGCTGCTGCAACTTATGCACATGTCTTTGTCTCACCTGCACCAGCTTCCACAGCTGTGCAGCCTCCTCTCCCAACAACGCGGCACCCTTCTCCACCCGAACATCGACCGGCTGCACCTAACAGCCTGGCTCCTGACTGGTTCCAGGGACCAGAATTAACCTGCTCCCAAGCAGTCAGAGATGTGCTGATACAAAGCAGGCGTCAAGCCACCCAGAGTTCTTACCTCTACAAGTGGCGTTGCTTCCAAATCTGGTGTCATTCATAGAGCATAGACCCTCTCATGGCACCCAAACAATGCATCTTGGACTATATGCTCCACTTGCGTTCACGAAGCTTGGCGGTTGCTTCGCTGAAAGTCCATTTGACTGTGATTTCGGCCTTTCACTCTCCCATAGATGGCTCTTCCGTGTTTGCGCATCCACTTGCACAGAGGTTCATGAAAGGAATTACCAACCTCTATCCACCATACAGGCCCACCCCGGAGTCGCGGGACCTTACCTATGTATTGGACACTCTTACTCGTCCACCATTTGAACCGCTCGCAACTTGTGACCTGCAGACCCTTACCACTAAAGTCGCCTTTCTCCTGGCTATCACGTTGGCTCGCCGTGTTTCTGAACTCGCTGCAGTTTCCGCCGATCCTCCGTACACATTATTCACCCAACGGGGTGTCACATTAAGATGTCATCCAGCCTTCTTGCCAAAAGTTAATTCATCATTCCACGTCAACGAGCCCATGGTTTTTCCCACCTTTTCTCCTAAACCACACGCTAGCCCCGAGGAGACACGTTGGCATACATTAGACATCAAGAGCGTGCTTGCATTCTACTTAGAATGCGCCCCTTTCGAAAGTCTTCACGCCTACTACTATCATTGGCAACCCGTTCTAAAGGCCAACAACTGTCGTTGCAGTGCATCTCCTCGCATATTGTGAATTGCATCACTCGTTGCTGCACCCTTCGGCACAGGCCCCTGCCCTGCAGACCAAAAGCTTACTCAACCAGGAGCTTGGCTACTTCAACGGCATTCCTAAAGAATGTCCCGCTGCGAGACATATGCCGCGCGCCGCTACCTGGTCGTCCTCATCTACCTTTGCCAGGCATTATGCCCTTGATCGTTTCAGGGCTACAGATGTAGCAGTCGCTCAGGCAGTCCTCTCTTTTGTGCACAGATAATTCCGAAGCACAATGTCTCTGTTTGGGCTACTGCTTCATACTCACCTCTAGTGGAGCACCCACGGGGACATCACTCGAAGAAGAAGAAATTGTTACTCACCTTGTGCAGTAACATCTGTTCTTCAAGATGTGTCCCTGTGGGTGCTCCACAACCTGCCCTCCTCCCTGCTTTGGAACTCTTATGTTTCTATATTTCAGATGTTCTGGCTAGGAGGAACTGGCACGTCGGACCACTCAACGCAGAAAAGGCGTGAATGGCGCGAGGCACTTCTGTGCATGCGCGGTCCGCTGGAGGGGGCTACTGCTGGCAAAAACTCTCCGGATTGCGGCGCCGGGACGAGCCCAACACCTCTAGTGGAGCACCCACGGGACACACATCTTGAAGAACAGATGTTACTGCACTAGGTGAGTAACAATTTCATCCTCAGCAAAGTTCCAAGATTGCTCTCCCCATTGATTAGGCCAATATGGAGGCTGCCGAAGACATCTGGGAGACCCCAGCCTCCATATCACCAACTAGTAGGCAAGCAGACAAAAAATATTTTGTGCCCTCCAAAGGCCTCGAGTTCTTATTCAATCATCTGCAACCAAACTCATTAGTGGTTGATGCAGCACAACAGCAATCCAAGGCACCGCAGTATAAGACCATGACACTGGATTTAAAAAATTGGACATCTTTGGCAGGAAGGTGTATTCATCAGCTACGCTTCTCCTGCGCATTGCAAATTATGCCGCCCTATTATCAACTCACAACTTTGATAACTATTCCAAGGTGGCAGATCTCTTGCAATATCTCCCTGATTCAGAGGATTAAAATTTGTTGTGCAAAAGGGTTATGCGTCATTGCGAGCAAGTTTGCAGATTGCCCTAGACATGGTGGATACGGCTACATGAACAGCTGCAACAGCGATCGCGATGAGAAGATCATCCTGGCTTGCTTCGGCTGCAGTCTCTAAAGAGCTTCAGAACAAGGTGGAGGACCTCCCGTTTGAAAAGAAAAGGCTCTTGGCAGACAAAACGGATGAGGTCCTCCATTCGGGGAAAGATTCTCAGACAACACTTTGTACCCTTGGGATGTCCACCCCCCCTTTAGACGCAAGAGGTACTACCCGTATTAAAGAAGGTACGATTACACTTTTGAGAGACAGCAACATCGAGTCTCGGATCAATTACGTTCAAGGCAATGCCCACAACACAGGGGGCCCCAGCCTCCCTGTGCGACCAATCCGGCGGCCACAAAGCAGCACATTTCACTTCTTGGTCGAGGGTATGCAACCACTCCTTCCTACAGAGGCGAAACATCATGTCACCTACGTTTTCCACCATTGCCTATGACTGTTCCAAGCTCAATAGACAGCTATAACATCAGACTGATGGGTGTTGCAACTAGTGTCATTGGGGCTCACTATCCCGTTCATGCCCATTCCACCCATAACCCCACCTACCCCATCCCTCTTCAGGGACCCATCTCACGAGGACCTTTTGAAACAGGAGGTCCATCGTCTCCTGTCCATTGGGGCTATAGAACATTCCAACGCAATTCCGAGGAAGAGGGTTCTATTCTCGTTATTTTGTCATGGAGAAGAAATCCGGGGGTGGAGACTCATCCTTGACCTCAGGTAAATTGAATCGGCATCTCTGAAAGCAAAGATTCAAGATGTTGACCCTCTCTACCATAGTACCCTTGTTAGACAAGGATGATTGGTTTGCAGCCCTTGACCTGCAAGACGCCTATTTCCACATCACCATCCATCCAGCCCACAGGCAGTTTCTTTGTTTTGTCATTGGCGACAGTCACTTCCAGTATCGTGTGCTGCTGTTTGGCCTCGCAGCCGCTCCCAGAGTTTTCTCGAAGACTCTGTCGGTCATAGCGGTACATTTATGTCGCAAGGACGTAATCATTTTCCCTTATCTCGACGATTGTCTCATAAAGGGCTGATCACAAGAAGAGACATCCCATATGATCACACTAGCCAGACGGACCCTCGAGTCCCTTGGTTTTATTATCAATGAACAAAAATCGACTATAGAGCTCACTCAGATCATAAAATTTATAGGGGCATGACTAGACTCCATCACGGCTCGAGTGTACTTACCTCTGCAACGTTTCAAAGCAATTCAAGATCTAACCACCATCATCATGCATGCTCCTATTGTGTCAGTGCTTACTCGTCTACAACTTATGGGACATATGGCCACCATCACTTTCATGGTCCAGCATGCAAGGCTTCACTTGCATTGTCTGCAACACTGGCTGGCGTCGGTATATATCCCCACAAAGCACAGCATTCACAAGATAGTAACTCCAACCACCCTTGTCTGCAGATCCCTACTCTGGTACGAAACTGCCAAATCTTATGGCAAGTGTACCTTTCCACTGCCAACAGCCAGTGAGCCAGTTGACTACAGATGCCTCGCTCATTGGCTGGGGTGCCCATATGAACGGCAGGTCGGTACAAGACAAGTGGTTGACAACAGAATCCACCCTACACATAAATCTCTTAGAACTCAGGGCAGTATTCCTCGCATCCAGACATTTTTGTGTTCACATTGCTGGCACAACTGTCAGAGTGCTGACAGACAACATCGCAACGATGTATTATATAAATCGGCAGGGAGGAGCATGTTCCCGATTGCTCTGTGCATGAGCAGTCCAGTTATGGAACTGGTGTGAACATAAGAACATAAGAATGGCCGTACTGGGTCAGACCAAAGGTCCATCTAGCCCAGTAGCCTGTCTGCTGACAGTGGCCAGCACCAGGTGCCCCAGAGGGGGTGGATCGAAGACAATGATCAGACGATTTGTCTCCTGCCATCCTTCTCCAGCCTCTGACAAACAGAGGCCAGGGACACCATTTCTATCCCCTGGCTAATAGCCTTTTATGGACCTAACCTCCATGAAATTATTGAGCTTCTCTTTAAACTCTGTTATATTCCTAGCCTTCACAGCCTTCTCTGGCAAGGAGTTCCACAGGTTGACTACATGCTATGTGAAGAAGAACTTTCTTTTATTAGTTTTAAACCTGCTACCCATTAACTTCATTTGGTGTCCGCCAGTTCTTCTATTATGGGAACTAATAAATAACTTTTTTTTATTCACTGTCTCCACACCACTCATGATTTTATAGACCTCTATCATATCCCCCCTCTGTCTCCTCTTTTCTAAACTGAAAAGTTCCAGTCACTTTAACCTCTCTTCATATGGGACCCGTTCCAAACCCCTAACCATTTTAGTTGCCCTTTTCTGAACCCTTTCCAAGGCCAAAACATCCTTCCTGAGGTGAGGAGACCACATCTGTACACAGTATTCAAGATGTGGGCATACCATAATTTTATACAAGGGCAGTAAGATATTCTGTGTCTTATTTTCTATCCCTTTCTTAATAATTCCTAACATCCTATTTGCCTTTTTGACCGCCGCTGCACACTGTGTGGAAGTTTTCAGAGAACTATCCACGATAACTCCAAGATCTCCTTCCTGATTTGTCGTAGCCAAATTAGCCCCCATCATACTGTACATATAGTTGGGGTTATTTTTTCCAACGTGCATTACTTTACACTTATCCACATTAAATTTCATTTGCCATTTTGTTGCCCAATCACTCAGTTTGGTGAGATCTTTTTGAAGTTCTTCACAGTCTGCTTCTGTCTTGACTATCTTAAACATCAAGTCAGAAAATCAACTCAGATTCAGCCCAAGTGATTCTCATAGCCCCAGCATGGGCGAGGCAACCGTAGTACCCGTTTCTCAGTCGAATGTCAATACAACCACGACGTACTCTTCCCCTCCTACTGGACCTGCTTTCTCAGAAACACGGCTCTCTGTTGCACCCGAAACCGGAAACCCTCCATCTAACAACATGGCTTATAGCTGGTTCAAAGCATTGGAACATCTCTGTTCAGATCAAGTGAAAATGATCTTATTGCATAGCAGAAGGGAATCTATGAGGAAGTCTTACCTTGCTAAATGGAAGAGATTTGTAGCCTGGTGTTCTGATAACCAGATTGACCCGCACACATCACCAATGCACCGAATCCTCAATTATGTTCTTTTTCTCGAACAGTTGGGTCTTGCTATTGCCACTCTGAGAGTGCACTTATCAGCAATTAGTATCTTCCACCATCCCATAGAGGGGATGTCGGTATTTGCTCATCCGCTTACTAAGAGGCTACTAAAAGGCTTGACGAACCTCAAACCCCTGCATAGACCACTGCCTCCCTCCTGGAGCTTGGATCTTATGTTGGATACTTCGATGTACCCACCTTTTGACCCAATGGCCACGGCGTCTCTTCACCTGATCGCCATGAAGGTGGTCTTTCTGTTGGCAATTACATCGGCGTGCAGGTTAGCGAATTGGCAGCACTGATGGCAACGCCACCTTTCACCATCTCCAATAAGGATTCAGTGACATTACGCCCCCCCCACCCTACCTTCATCCCTAAATTTTGTTCTCAATTTCATGACAATGAGCTGATTGTTCTCCATTCATTCTATCCGAAACTGCATGCCTCTGTGCGAGAGGCATTGCTGCACCCCCTCGACATATGTCGAGCAATCGCTTTCTACATTGACAGAACACATGACTGGCGCAAAACGGATCGTTTATTGGTATCCATAGCAGACCGTTCTAAAGGCAACCCCTTGTCATCTCAACATATCTCAAGGCTGATAGTAACATGCATTATTACCTGTTTCTCCATTCACAACAAAACCCTTCAAGACTTGCCAAGAGCACATTCTACCAGGGCTTTGGCCACATCAACAGCTTTCGTACGAGGAGTCTCACTACCTGATATCTGCTGAGCAGCCACATGGTCATCCAATGCCACATTTATGAGCCACTATGCAATAGTTCAATGATGGGCTGCTGGCTCCACGGTGGCTTCAGCAGTACTTTCAGTCTCTGATACACCTTTGCTCCGGAGCGCATCATGAGTTACTGCTGTGTAGTCACCTACAGTGGAGTATCCCACGGGGACCACTCGAAGAAGAAGAAGAAGAAGTTACCTTTGTGCAGTAACGATGGTTCTTCGAGATGTGTCCCCGTGAGTGCTCCACGTCCCGCCCTCCTCCCCACTCTGGAGCCTTGTTTTTTCTTGTTGCAGATAACCAAGCGGTGAGAGGAACTGGCGGGAGCCGGGCCGCGTGTGACGATAAAAGGGCGCAAACGGTGCAAGATGCTAACCGCTCATGTGCGGCCCGGCTGACTACAGCTATTGAAAGTCTCCGAGCTGTGGCGCCGGGAGAAGCCCGACACCTACAGTGGAGCACCCGCGGGGACACATCTCGAAGAACCATAGTTACTGCATGAAGGTGAGTAACTTCTTCTTCTTCACTACAGTTTACCCAGGAACTTAAGGATATCATCAGATCTTCCCCCAAAGGATTCCAAGAGAATCTCATCCCTCTACAAACCCACTTCTGCATGTTTCCCAGAATACACATACAAAGGATCCCAGGCAGACCCATCATATCTGGCCATTGAACTCTTATTGAAGAAATATTGGGATCCATAGAAACCATTTTTAAACTATTCACCACACAAAAGGCCAGCTTTCTTCCAGAACGCAACTGATTTCCTCCACAAGTTCAGCAACATTAGTAACCTCCCTCAGAACACTATCCTTGCCACTATGAATGTTACTTCTTAATACTCCAACATCCCTCACAATCAATGCATAGCTAGCTACTTGCCTTAAATATCTACAAGACAATGGATGACCCTCAGAAATCAAACCTAAATGCATTGCCATACTCATCCTTTTTACCCTCACCCATAACAATTTTATGTACAACAACAAATGCTTTGGCCAAACCATGGGAACAGCCATGAGTACTAGGATGGCTTCTCAATATTTCAGCTTCTTCTAGGGGCATCCTGGAGAAGAATTTCTGGACAAATGCACCACAAAACCAATGATATATGTAAGGTAGATCAATTAAAATTTCATCCTGTGGTTAGATGGCTTAAACTGTCTCATATATTTCCACCATAACTTCAGCAATCACCACCTGTCCATTGAACTCTTTGGAGCACTCCCAAAGTAGCATCAATTTCCTGGACACCATAATCAGCTCCATCAATGGAGCCTTATAGAAAACCATATACAAGAAACTCAGGGATCATCACACCTACCATCATTAATTCAGTAACCACCCCAAACACACCAAGAAATCTGTCATCTATAGCCGACACTAAGATACCACGGAACATGCTCTGAGGAGAAAGTATAGGATATAAACATTTTAAATGATTTTCACCAAATAAGGACACTCCACCAGAGAAGTAAATTGCATCATGGAGTGGGCCACCAAAATACCCCAAGAGAACCTGTTTCAATACAGAAATAACACAGCCCCGCACACCACTGTTTGTCACCTATCACCCCCAACTGGAATCCATTTGGGATATTATAAGCTACAACTCATATTCAATGGGGATCCCATCCTGAAATAAATATTTTCTGTCTCTCTATTTCTGGCCTTCATACTGCCGTCAACCTCTCCAAGCTTACCAGAAGCAAACTCCGCACAGACCAATACACACCCAGTCAAAGTGATACCAGGACCTATCAAAGGAAAACATGCAAAACCTGCATATGTATCTCTGCTGCTACAAGGATCAACACCTCCCAAAACACACTCCTCTACATATGTTTATCACAATACTATTTACACTAAGTGCCCCAATAAAAACTGTTTGCATGCAACCAAACAATGATTATGATCTTCAATTAATTCACATGAGAAAACAATAAAAGACACTCCTTATCACCTATAGGTGAACAGTTGTCATAAAGCGATCACTGTATATAAGATCTATCAGTCCTAATCCTCAAAGGAAACTTGCACAACTATTTCAAAAGATGAGCATGGAAGCTTAAATTCATAACTCTTCTAAAAATCATGGACTGAACAGAGACACTGGATATACAGCCGGTCCCTGAGTTGCGAACGGTCGAGTTACGACCATTCACAGTTACGACCAAAGCTGTCGTAAATAGCGGACCCCGAGTTACGGACGTGATCCGCACTTACAAACAGCGCAGTCACGTGTAACTCTATGGGGTCCGACTTACGAACAAACCGTGTTACGACCAATTGCATGATCCGTAACTGGTTCATAAGTTGGAAAGAGGCTGCATAGCTTATTACAACAATCTATAATCCACTAACATCATCTTTATTGTCCTATGATTGCAGAGTTGCTAACAAGCCTCTCCATTTTGGTCCTTATATGTGCTAACTATTCATGCTAAGCAATCTGTTCAACCATGCAGCTTTCTGTGACACTGATCTAGAGTATTTTCCCAGACCCAAAGAAGAGCTCTGTTTGGCTTAAAAGCTTGTCTTTTTTCTCCAACAAAAGTTGGTCCAATAAAAGATATTCTTTCACCCACCTTTTCTCTCTAATAAAGTACAAAAGTTGTTTTTATAACTAGCTAAAGCTCCTGATAGAGGATTTGATCCTAAAATATGCGGAGAATGCACAAGGCTGACGTACTTTACAAGGGTTTACATAGCTAAGGGTATGTCTACACTTGCACCCTCTTTCGAGAGAGGGATGCAAATGTAGACATTTGATATTGCAAATGAAGCCAGGATTTAAATATCCCGCACTTCATTTGCATATTTGCGTTATGGCGCTATTTCAAAAAAGAAATGCTATCTAGATGCGGTTATTTAGAAAGAAAACCCTTCTTCCAAAATAACTGGTAAACCTCGTTATAGGAGGAATAAGGGTTATTTCAGAAGAAGGGTTTTCTCCTGAAATAACCGTGTCTAGACAGCGATTCTTTTTTCAAAATAGCGCCATAACACAAATATACAAATGAAGTGTGGGATATTTAAATCCCGGCTTCATTTGCAATTTCGAATGTCTACATTTGCATCCCTCTCTCAAAATAGGGTGCAAGTGTAGACATACCCGAATAGTGTGATATTTACTTGCCTGGAATATTTATAATCACTTGTAAGTAATTCATGGTATATTTATGATACTAGAAACAATTTCGTTCCCATAAAAGATCTGAATATTTTGTTCATTCCTAGTAAAAATAAAGGAAATGATTCCAACATCACATGTACAGACACTAAGAAAGCAAGTATCCTCCTGATTCGGAAGATTTATGTTCTGATGCAGAATCTGGGCCCTTTACCTAATGATGTGTGCTTGACTATGAAGCTCTTTTATTATGATGAAGGTACTATTTCCAAATTATCTTGATTTATCTAGTGTATAAATAAATATTTTAAAATGATTGAAACAGCATTTTATGTAATTATGAATATTAAAGCCAAACAGATGTTAGTTATCCCATATGTGTTTACCTCTGCATAGTACTGATTTTTCAAAGTTCTTTGGCTAAAATCCATTTCTGGCTTTATTGGAAACTTTGGGAGATTTGCCATTGACTTCAGCAGAGTCAAGATTTCACCTTAGATAATATAAAAACTACATCTCATTATCTTAATTTGGAAATTTGATTCTATAAAATTTTAATAAATCTTTTCAATATGATGCGTTTTTATTAAGGAAAATGTAGGAGTAAAGAAGGACCAAACTCTGAAGTTTGGATGGGAAAGTTAGACCTGGTTTTATTTCCCACTTAAAAGGCTATTGGAATTACATTTTTTAGAATATATCATAGTTTTATATCAGTAATTTTTTTGAGGTTATATTTTTGTGTGTATGTCAAGGGGTTTGGGGGAGTCACTTGGCCCTGCACCCCCATCTGCAGCCAGATGTGATTCTCAGCCAGCAGGTAGAACAGAAGGTTCATTGATTCACAGGGGGTACATCTAGACTACGTGCCTCTGCCGACAGAGGCATGTAAAATAGGCTACCCGACATAGTCAATGAAGTGGGGATTTAAATATCCCCGGCTTCATTAAAGTAAAAACGACCGCCGCTCTGTGCCGGCTCAGCTGATCGTCAGCATAGCTCACGAGTCAAGATGTGGATCGGTTGACAAGGGAAGCCTTTGTCGACCGCTCCCTTATGCCTCGTGAAACGAGGTTTACAGGAGCTGTTGACAAAGGCTTCCCTTGTCGACCGATCCGCGTCTTGCTCACGCGCTGTGCCGACGATCAGCTGAGCTGGCACAGAGCGGCGGTCGTTTTTATTTTAATGAAGCCGGGGATATTTAAATCCCCACTTCATTGACTATGTCGGGTAGCCTATTTTATATGCCTCTGTCGGCAGACGTACCCAGGGACACAGCGTAGCACAGGATAATTGTTAACATAGGAACCAGGAGCATTCAGTGCCATTTCTCTTGGGGAGCAGGATCTCTGGGCCCTGTTCCCCCCTTGCTGCTCTAAGCCCCCTTTTTCATCCTAAACCAACCAAGACTGACCTGTCGTCCCCGCCCCCCCCAGCCTGGTGTCAGCCCTGCCTCTCCCTTTGTTCCCTTTCCAGGGCCAGAGGTGTTTCTGCTGTCACCTGGCCCTCAGGATGTGAGAGACTGCACATTCCTCCTGTGAGTCATGGTCAGCCTCCCCTTCCTCGTCCAGATAGTGTGCAGTGCTCAGGAAAACTGAGGTGCGCGTGCGCACTCACAGACACACACAGGGTTATTACAGAACAGCAGAATCACATACAACTCCACAAGGCAAACAGAGTGAATACAATCCGAATACAGTCCCCCCGACGTCACAGTGTATTAAATATTTTAATAAGATTTTTTTCTGTTGTGTAAAAAAATAGGCTTTATTTAATACAAATTGGAAAATTAACAGTGTTACTCCAACACAGTCTTTTTATTTTTTCCAAAAGGAAGAATACACTTAATCAAATAATAGCATATTTAATTACATTTTTCTGCAGTTACACCACCTGATTACCAGCCTCCTGGTTTTAAAGAAGGTGATTGTGACACAATGGTATTTGAGGGAGAGCCTATGTACCTAAACGTGGGTGAGGTGCCAACCCCTTTTCATATGCTGAAAGTTAAAGTGACAACAGAGAAAGAAAGAATGGAAAATATTGACAAAAACTTGCTGAAGCAAGGAGACTCTACGATGCGTACGCAATTAATCAGATTGGACAAAGATCATCCAGAAGAACAGGACCAGCAAATAAACGTAAGGGTTTGGAGGTTGCTACATACTATTTATATCCAAATCTTTTTATCATTTGAACTCTCTTGAAAAGGGTCACTAACAAGGTTCTTTGTAAGGTGCCTACGCGGGCATGCACCAGGTTTTTCAGTCCTGCCCTCACCCCCTCAGCAGAGCCACACAGTTGTAGCCCCAGCTGCTCCCAGAGTGGGGCCACGTGATGGGTGGCTGCCCCGCCCCAGGAGCAGCTTGGCAGGCACCATGTGGCCCTCCTGGCATCTGCCGGAGCTGGAACCTGGGTGGCGGTACTAAAAATAGCACCATGGCCCCAGTTTGAGTCCTGGCACACCTGCACAATTCAGCCACCTCTAGTTCCTTGTGCTCCTGACCTCACCCACTCCGCTGCCACAGCTGCTCCTGGAGTGGGGACGCGTGGTGAGCAGCTGCCCTGTGTGCCCAGACTGAAGCTGGACCACAGTGCAACTGCTCCTGGACTGGGGCAAGGGTACTAGAAATAGCACCATGGCCCCGGCTCCAGCCTCAGCACATGGGGCAGTTGCCCGCCACGCAGCCCAGCCCCAGAACCAGGAAGCTAGAGGGGCATTGAGGGGTGCAGGTGTCAGGAAGGCAAAGATAAGGGAAGGGACGGGGAGAACTAAGGGAAAGGTGGGGGTGAGGGGAGGAAGAGGCTTGGCTGAGGGGAAAGGAGGGGGCCAAGGCAGGAGAAGAAAGGGGAAGGCACCAAGGGGCAGGGTGGAGGAGAGACAAATGCCAGGGGGCCAAGAGGAGACAATGATGGGAAAGGACACAGGAGGAGTGTGGGGGAGAAGGGAGGGAACAGGGTGATGCTGAAAGAGGAGGGGGAAAGGCAATGGGGGCAAGAGAAGAAAGAGGAGCGGGGAGGAGTGGGTGCTGGGAGAAGAGGGGTGGGCATGAGGAAGGCTGGGGATGGAGCAAGTCATGTGTGAGGGCACAGAGGGGCGTGAGGAGAACTGGGGCAGAGGGTTGGGAGGAGGTAGGCATCAGGGAGGAAGAGGGCAAGCGGGGCAGGTGTTGGGAAGGGATTGACATTAAAGTTTTAAGATGGGTACAGACTGGTTTTTTGTATCAGTTGGAGATGGAAGCGAATCTTTCGTAGTGTTGGAGTGTGTTATTGGCAGTTTTGTGGACAATATAAAAGTGGCAAAGAATACAAGAAACTTTCCCTTAACTTTCTATTTACATGGTATTTTAAGATTTTGAGTGGATGATGTGTGTCCTTGATCACTAAGTTAAGGTTTTGTGTTAATAATTACACATTCTCATGGTAAGACAAGAGCTCTCCTAGAAGCTTAGAGCCAAATCTGATTAGTTCAGTTTAATGTTTTTGGATGATTATTTTGATTTCATTGAGAATCCAATATAGAATTTACAAAGTATCTTCTTTTTCTTTTTTTACATAGGAAGATTTTGTTGCAGATAATAAAATGGAAGTTCAGAAAAATGCAAATACATCAGTAAAAGTTGGAGGTAATAAATATAGAGTTCAAGACAGCTCAGCTCCTGCCACTTGGTTCCTAAGTTCTTAAGTTATTGAAATGAGAAGTAGACTATGTTACATATAATAGTACAGTTTAATACTGTTATCCCTTTTGATCCACAGGGCCCTATATGTTGTTTCCATGAGGAGGAGAAATTGATGATAGAGCCAGGGATTTTCTTGATACAGTCTTGTTTATTTACAAATATTATACATAAAGTTCTTCTTTGGGTAATGTCCCCGTGAGAACTCCACTGTTGGTGACGGGTCATCCCCAGAGCTGCATTTTGGAGCTTTCCTTAGCAGTTGTTAGTTGGGCTATGCATGCACTGAAGGGGCCTTACACCGTTGGCAGTTTGGCACCCCGTGCACGCAGCCCTTTCCCCCCTTCAGTTCCTCACTTACTGCTCTTGGTCGCGGATGGAGCTCATATCTCACCTCAGGCATTTATTCTCCTTATGTAGCTTTACAGTTTTTTTCCTGCCACTTCTATCAATTTTGGTGTTTCTCAGTTAGTTACCCATTGTTGCTTGTTCTTAAGAAAAAAAATATTTTTTTATTTTTTACCCTCATTCCTGAGGAACTGGCTCACCAGGGGCGGCTCGGTTCTCCTCACCCCGCCACAGTTTTCGCCCTCCCTCTCCTCATTTTCCCCTTTTTTTATAACAACAACAAACAAAAAAGAAAGAAAGAAGGAATAGAACAAAAGACCAATGAAAAGAAATCTCTAGTAGAATCATAGAATCCTAGGGCTGGAAGAGACCTCTGGTCATCGAGTCCAGTCCCCTACCCAAAGCAGGACCAATCCCAACTCAGTCATCCCAGCCAGGGCTTTGTCAAGCCAAGACTTAAAAACCTCTACGGATAGAGATTCCATCCACCCCCCCAGGTAACCCATTCCAGTATTTTACCACCCTCCTAGTGAAATAGTTTTTCCTAATATCCAACCTAGACTTCCCCCACTGTAACTTGAGACCATTGCTCCTTGTTGTGCCATCCGTTACTACTGAAGCTTAATCAGCTGCCCTCACGCTCAGGAAGTGGCCACTGCATACTATTATGCCAGGCTCTCCGGGGTTTAAATGTTCCAGCTATGCAGTGACCCCATGCCTGTTTCTGATGGTCACAATTCATGCATAGACGCTGTTCTACAGCCGTGTCTGGAGCAGTCACATGCACCCCAAAAATATGACCACTGCTGCAGCCTCATTGTGAGGGCTAGGAAGGACCGGGAGCTTTAGCTCCAAATGATATTGTTTGAAAAGGCGCTGAAGCTGACAGAGTTGCCACAGCCAGTTCCGTCACCGAGAGACCCACTTAAGAAAAAGGCTGCTTCCCCCTCACCTCACAAACACCAGAAGAAAAGGATCTACCTGGCGATGTCACTATCCCCCAAACTGTCCCCCAGAGTGAGCAGGGGAGATGAGCCTGGCACCTCCAGCATCTCAGTGCTAAGACTCTTGGCAGGTACCATTGCTGCGGCACCCTGCATTAACCTGAGGCCAGCAAAGAAATAAACAGCAGCAAAACCGCTCCACGCCACCAGACAGAGATAATAAAAGACTTGACACGCTCGGTAAAAAGTTTTACACCTCAGCCACATTACAACTTAGAGTGGCCAAGTATGCTGCACTCCTCAGCAAATATGATTTTAACAATTACCAAAAGTTTAATACTTTTATTGATGATGTACCAGAGGCGAAAAAGATGCAGTTTTGAGCAGTCATTGTGGAGGGCCATGCAATATCAAGGACAGCCCTTCAGGCTGCCCTAGGTGTAGCGGACACAGCCACAAGGGCAACAGCCACAGCAGTTGTCATGAGATGGGCTTCATGGTTCAATTCCTCTGCCTTCCCTTGAGAAATCCAATTGTCCGTGGAAGATCTTCCATTTGAGGGCAAAAAGCTCTTTTCATCTAAAACCAGCAAAGTTCTCCATTCCATGAAAGACTCCCGGACCATGCTACATTCCCTTGGCATTCAGACACCTTCAACAAGGCAATATAGATACCAAACATACCAGAGACAAAGAGATCCACAGTTCATGTATCAATACCAAAGGCAAGAGCATCCGCCACACCAACAATGCAGCCATGGCAGATAGCAGCGTAGACGCAATCAGGGCAACACTATCATCTCTCCTCCTCAGCCCAATAAACAAATTTGAGATGTCCGTTGTGAAACTAAAAACCATCTTGCCTTCTCCAGAGCTCCCAAACACCAGGAAACCTTTCATCTATCATCTTTTGCCACTCTATGACAAATGGCGCAACATAACATCTGACAAATGGGTGCTACAGACAATTTCATTTGGACACACTTATCCCATGCCTGTCCATTCCCCCATCCCACCCATCCCACTTCAGGGACACCTCTCACGAGACTATATTGCAACAAGAAGTAGATCACCTTCTACAATTGGGTGCTATAGAACCTGTTCCCCCAGAATATCAGAGGACCGGATTTTATTCTCATTATTTCCTCACTCAGAAAAAAACTGGAGATTTGCATCCAATTCTGGATTTGAGGGCCCTGAACAAATTTGTAAAGAGGCAAAAGTTCAAAATGGTTACATTCTTCACCATTAACCCCTCTGTCGAGTTCTGTGATTGGTTTTCATCTCTCGACTTACAAGACGCATATTTTCATGTGTCTATTTGATGTACTCATAGACGATTTCTCCATTTCATCCTAGGTACACAGGACTACCAATATACGGTGCTACCCTTTGGACTTTCCATGGCCCTGAAGGTTTTCTCCAAGATGCTAGCAGTGATTACGGCCCACCTCAGAAAACAGGACATTACCATATATTCATATTTCAACAATTGCCTTATCAAGGCAAGAACTTGAGATGAATCCTGTTGCTGCACTCATCTGGTACAATAGTGCTTCCTGTCGCTGGGACTCCTAATCAACAAGAAGAAATCAGTCCTTATGGCGACTCAGTCAATACAATTTATCAGGGCCCACCTCAGCTCCGCCTCAGCCACTGCCTCTCTGCCTCCTGACAGATTCCTAAGGATCCACGAGCTAATCCAATCACTCTGCATAATGCCATCCATGACTGTTTACAACTCCTGGAACACATGATATCCTGCAATCCTGTGGTCCCCAATGCCCATCTATTCATGAGGTACCTGCAGAGATGGCTCAGATTGAATTACATGCCCAACCTACACTCCCTGACCAAAACACCGTCAGTTCTCAACACAGTAAAAAGTGCAATACTATTGGAAGACAAAGCTGTACAATTTATGCAGAGGCATATCCTTTCAAAACCCGGAACCCAAGAGTTGTTATCACCATGGACGCTTCCCTCACGGGCTGGGAAGCACACAAGGGACCTTACAATCCAGGGCCTATGGACTCCGACAGAGAAGATGCTACATATCAATGTCCTTGAGCTCAGGGCCATTCAGCTCACATGCCAACATTTCTTACCTCACATCACCGGAAGACACATCAGGATATATACCAACAATACGGCCTGTATGTTTTATATAAACAGACAAGGTGGGGCACAATCCCACACTTTATGCATGGAAGCCATAGCACTTTGGAACTGGTGCCTTACTCATGGCATCTCCATAAGTACATGCCTTCTCCCCGGCGCCCTAAACACCACAGCCGATGCCCTAAGCAGAGCCCTGTCACAAGATCACAAGTGGCAGATCGACTGTTCAGTTCTAGCAGAGATATTTGCACAGTGCGGATACCCTCACATAGACCTATATTCACCACCAGAACAAACAAAAGATGCCCACTTTATTGCTCCAGGGTGGGTATGGGAAAGGGCTCACTTGGAGATGCTCTTATCCTCAAGTGGGACGATCACCTACTCTATGCATTCCCTCCCTTTCCCCTCCTCAACAGGGTACTCATCAAAATACGGAGGGACAAAGCAAGGGTTATCCTAATAGTACCTTGTTGGCCTTGGCAACCGTGTTTTCCCCTTCTGAACAGAGTGACTCTACGTTGCCCAGTCACATTCCCACGCAACACGAGCATACTATTCCCACCAGGAACCATAGCTCCCCATCCACAATTTCTCATACTTCATCTCAAGGCATGGTACCTCGATGGTTCATGGACATAGAATTACAATGTTTAGACCAGGTATGGGACATGCTCCTCCACAGCAGGGCCCCTGCAACAAGGAAGACATACAGTAACAAATTATCTCGTTTTGTACATTGGGCTGCTTCCCATAACATACTGCCGAAGGATGCCCCCCTACATGCAGTCCTTGAATATTTACTGCATCTCAAGCAATCCCACCTCTCCATGAGCTCAATTAGAGTACATTTTGCAGCAATAACAACGTTCCACATGACTGTTGACGACACCACGGTCTTTGCACATCCCACAACCAAACGCTTCCTCAAAGGCCTACAGAGGCCTTGGGACATACATCTAGTACTAACCTGCTCACGAAACCTCCATTCGAACCTAAGGCCACATGCTCCCTTCTCCACTTAATGCTCAAAACAGCGTTCTTAGTTGCAATAATGTAAGCATGTCAGGTGGGAGAGAAGGCTGCCCTACTGGCAGACCCACTGTTCACGATCTTCTTTAAGGACAAAGTCTCTCTACAAACACAGCTGAAGTTTTTACTTAAAGTACGCTCCGCCTTCCACCTTAATCAGACAGTACTTACCTGTATTTGTCCCCAAGCCTCATGCCAAGCTCTTCAAGGCACAGATGCACACGCTTGATGTCCGCAGGGCACTCTCCTTCTACCTCCATAGAACAAGACCTTTTAGATCATCCCAAGACTTTGCATCTCCATTGCAGAGCATAGCAAGGGGCATCAGATATCATCTCAAAGATTATCCCATTGGATCTCTGACTGCATCACAATGTGCTACGATTTGAATAATTTATCTCCACCTACCTCAATCCGTGCACACTCCACGAGAGCAGTTGCCACTTAGGTCACTTACCTAGGGAAAGTTCCCATTGACGATATATGTGCTGCTGCTACATTGACATCAGAACAAACTTTCTGCTAAGCACTATGCACTTTCTGCCGGTCCTCTTCACTCTACAAGGCTAGCAAAGGCCATACTGAAGACAGCTTACCTGCTTGATCTGAAATCCCTACCTCCATAAAACAAATTGCTTTGTAGTCACCTGCTATGGAGCACTCCCAGGGACATCTCTCTCTCAAAGAGGAGGTTACTCACCTTGGCTGTAACTAATGTTCTTTGAGATGGGTATCCCGGGGGGTACTCCACTCCCCTCCCTTCCTCTCCTCTACTTCGGACCCCCTTCCCCCCCAAAATAAAAAAAATATTTTCCACCAGGCTGGGTTCCAGATAGAGAAGGAACTGAGGGGAGGGTGGCTGTGCATGTGCGGTAGTGCCGGACGGCGCAGCCCCCAATGCACTGGTAGGAAGAATCCGCTTTGCGGCGTTGGGACACACTGACACCTGCTGTGGAGCACCCCCAGGGATGCCCATCTCAAAGAACATCAGTTACAGCCAAGGTGAGTAACCTCCTCTTACCCACCCCATTGGGCCCATAGGAACACTGTGGATCCCATAGACGCCACTCCACAGCCCCGTCTACTCCAGCAAGGAGGCTTCCACCAGCCTGATGAAGCTGTAATTCCGGAGGATACGCATACCGCTGATGACTTGAAACAATGTCAAGAACTTTTAGAGGGTGACCACCAGCTAAGAAGTTCAGCTTCAAGAGGTGAAGGAGAAGCAGCATTGCCTCCTGAAGAACATCCACTGCTCTCAGGAAAGGATTGCACTACCAATCAACGAAGCCATCATGGAGGTATCTGGTGATATATGGCAAACACCCACCTCCATCCAGCCGACCTGTGAAAAAAGTGGACAGGACATGCTTTGTCCCTTTCTAAAGACTTACATTTCTTTTTTTCCCATCCCCAACCAAATTCTTTGGTGGTGGATGCAGCAAACCAACGCTTGAACGCTCCTCTGTTTAAATCTGCTTTGGGAGAAAAATATATTCTTCGGCCACACTACAACTCAGAATTGCTAAGTACTCTGCACTCTTAGCTAACCATGATTTTCACAACTAATCTAGACTGACCAAACTTATGGAACACCTCCCGGACTCCAAAAGGCCCATCCTGAGAGCAGCTGTCCATGAGGGACATACCATTGCCCATATGGCGCTATTGTCAGCAATTGACATGTCTGACACAGCAACTAGAGCTTTGGCCACAGTGGTTGTGATGAGGAGAGCCTCCTGGTTACACGCAGCAGGAGTGCCCAGGGAGCTTCAAACCAATGTGGAGAATCTCCTTGTTGATAAACAAAAACTGTTTGCAGCCAACACAGATGAGATCCTACATAGCAGCAAGGACTCCAGAACCACTCTCCGGATGCTGGGCATGTACACGCTACCACACTGGTGAAAACACTACACCTCAAACAACAGAAACAAGGATATCTACTACAACCATCCTCAGAACAAACTGTATGATGACAACCGATCCAGGCAATGGCCGCAGAGGAAGTGCTCACCTCAGTCATTCTCCTCCAGCTCCCAGGCCTCCAAACAGCAAATTTGAAGTTTTGTCTGCCCAACCTCCCTAACCATCCAATGCCAATAAGCCAAAAACTTCTTTTTGCCCACAGGCTGCATCCCTTTTTCCATGATTGGGACTTCATAACATTGGGCCAGTGGGTGCTAGAAATCCATACAGGGTACATTATTCCCTTTGCTTTGCTTCCTCCTACCCTCCCCTCTTCCCCGTCCCTCTTCAGGGACCCCTCTCACGAGACCCCTCTCAGGCAAGAAATTGATTGGCTCCTCCAACTAGGAGCAATAGAAAGGGTCCCCGATCCATACCGCGGAAGAGGGTTTTATTCAACTTACTTCCTGACCCAAAAGTATGTAGGGGGCTGGAGACTGATTTTAGATCTCCACAAGCTAAACAAGTTCCTATGGAAACAGCGTTTCAAAATGGTCACAGTGGCTTCAATTATTCCTGCACTCGACAAACGGGACTGGTTTGCAGCCCTCAACCTACAAGATGTGTACTTCTGTGTCACGATACATTCTTCTCACAGATGTTACCTCCACTTTACTGTGGGGGAGGGTCATTTTCAGTACAAGGTCCTCCACTTTGGCCTATTCTCTGCCCCTCGAGTTTTCTTGAAGGTCTTTGCATTAGTGGTAGCCTTCCTTCGTTGACAGGGGGTTGTGATTTTTCCATACCCGGACGACTACCTCAAAGGGCCACTCACAAGCAGAAACATCCATCATGGTCTCAAAGACCAAACATCTATTCATTCATCTAGGGCCTCTTATAAACGAACAGAAAGCAATTCCCAATCCCATTCAGGACATAGAATTAATTGGAGCTCGCCTCGATTCTATATCAGTCTGGACTTATCTCCCGTGTCAACGTTTATCATACTACAGGACCTAATAATCCCTCTTATCTATGAGCCCTTCAACTACTGTACATACCCACCTTCAATTGATGTGCCATATGGCCGCTCCCACATACGTTGTCCAGTACACATGCCTCCATTTCAGTGTCCCGCAGCACTGGCTAGCATCGGTGTACATGCCATCCTGGCATTCACAAGCAAGTCACCGTCCCCAGACGTGTGCTGGACTCTCTGAAATGGTGGATATCTCCCCCCCGCCCCATCTCCTTGCGAGGGTTCCCTTCCACCAATCCGAGCCATCAATACAGATTACAACAGACACCTCGCTAATAAGATGGGGCTTATATCTGCACTACTGTACAGCGCAGGGCAGATGGTTACCACACGAAGCGGTGTTACACATTAACTTTCTTGAGCTCAGAGCTGTCAGTAATGTGTGCAGACATTTTGCTCCCACCATTACCAATTGCACTGTTCGCATACTCACAGACAATATGACAACCATGTTTTATATAAACAGGCAGGGAGGAGCTCATTCCTGATCCCTTTGTGCAGAAGCCATCTGCCTCTGGAACTGGTGCATCCATCATGGGGTCACCTTAAAAGCATCATACCTACCTGGTATCAACTACATCATGGCAGACACTCTGAGCCACAATTTTTCCACAGATTACGAGTGGGAGCTGCATCCAATGGTAACCGCATCTGTCTTCTGCAGGTGGGGCTACCCAACAATAGACCTCTTTGCAACCTGGAGCAATGTCAAGTGTCTTTGCTTCTGCTCCCAAACAAGACTGGGCGAGGGTTCCATGGGAGGTGCATTCCCAATCCACTGGAACAAACCATTGTACTGCGCTTCCCCCCCCCCATCCCACTCATCCCCAAGATCCTGTGCAAGATCCGACCAGACAGGGCTCGAGTCATCCTAATAGCTCCATCCCAGTCCAGACAGACCTGGTTCCCATATCTTCAACATATGTCTATTGAACCACCTTACTCACTTCCATGCCGACACAATCTCCTCTCTCAGAAGTGGGGCAAGTTACTCTGTCCTCAACCCCATGCTCTTCACCTCCACGCCTGGCTCCTGTCTGGTTCCATGGTGCTGAATCC
This sequence comes from Pelochelys cantorii, assembly GCA_032595735.1. Classification (NCBI taxonomy): domain Eukaryota; kingdom Metazoa; phylum Chordata; order Testudines; family Trionychidae; genus Pelochelys; species Pelochelys cantorii. The sequence goes on along the minus strand of CM064349.1, from coordinate 21,919,777 downwards.
CGGTGTTCTGAACAAGTAAGAACCGTCCTCCTGCATAGCAGGAGACTATCCACCAGAACCACTTACCTGCAGAAATGAAAGCAGTTCTCATCCTAGTGTCAACAGTTGCATGGGGCTCCACTTCATTTTGTCCTTGACTACATATACCATCTAAAGAGCAAGAGCCTATCCATCTCCTCTGTCAAGGTGCATTTGGCGGCAATTATAGCCTTCCACGAACAGATCAACAGATCATCTGTCTTTGCACATCCCATCACCAGGAGGTTTCTCAAGGGCCTCCAGAACCTTTATCCACCTCACAGGGTCCCAGCATCCTCATAGGACTTAAACTTGGTTTTAGACTGCCTTATGAGACCCCCCCTTTGAGTCCATGGCCAGCTGCTCACTCGCTCTCCTTACGTTGAAGGTGTTGTTTTTAGTAGCCATTACTTTGGCAAGGAGGGTTGGTGAGATGGGGCCTTGATGGCTGGCCTGCCCTACACGATATTTGCCAAGGACAAAGTCACTTTATGACCGCATCCATCATTTCTACCCAAAATCAGCACCTTCTTTCATATCAGTGAGCCCATAGTTCTACCTACGTTTTTCCCCAAACCCCATGCATCCTCCAGCGACGCCATGCTTCATACCCTGGATATTCAATGGGCTCTAGCATTTCATATAGATAGGACACAGGCATTCCGCAGGTCCCCACACCTATTTGTATTCATTGCAGACCACTTGAAGGACACACCAATCTCAGCCCAACGTATTTCCAAACTGATGACTTCCTGTATACTGCAATGCCACTCTCTTTGCAATAAGCCATTGACAGCTCCACCAAAGCACACTTCACCCGGATACAGCAACATTATGGCTTTCCTAAACAACGTGCCCTTTAAAGACATATACTGGGCAGCCAGTTGGTCATCCGACCATACCTTCACCAGGCATTACGCTATCATGCCTTACCTAGCAGCTGATACAGTGGTGGCTACAGTGGTACTGTCTTTTGTCACCAAGCAGTAACTCTGAGTCCCACCATCCAGACTGAATACTGCTTTGTAATCACCAACAGTGGAACACCCACAGGGACATCACCCGTAGAAGAAAAGGAAGTTACTCACTCTGTGCAGTAATGACTATTCTTCAAGGTGTGTCCCCCTGTGGGTGCTCCATGATTCTCCCTTCTTCCCCTCTGCTTGGAGTCTTGGCTACTTAGGCATAGACGAGGAACTGAAAGGGGGGATTGGGCTGCGCACACGGGATGCCAGATTGCCAATGGTGTGAAGTGCCTTCTGTGCATGCTCGGCCCCACTGACAACTGCTAAGAAACGCTAAGAAACTGCGGCTCCTGGGATGACTTGTCACCCATGGTGACACACACCTCAAAGAACAGTTGTTACTGTACAGGGTGAGTAACTTCCTTTTCTGTTTCCCAGAACACAGTAGGAATTAAATAGCAGAACACAATTCCTTTGCTTTCTATTTAAAACTTGCATTTCCAGCTAGAAGTCTAAGTTCCAAAAGATTTTTCTCATAGCTTTCTGGTGCCGTTTTGTTTACCTTAGCCACGGAGTCTCACAGCTCCCATTGGCTCCAATTCATTGTTTCCAGCCAAGGGGAGCCGCGAGAAGCAATGTAGCCTGAGCTGCTGCTTCCTGCAGCTCTCCTTGGCTGGAAACGGTGAACTGGATTCAATGGGAGCTGTGAAGCTCTGTGGTTAAGGTACACAAAGCAATGCGAGCCCGCTAGCAGCTTTCCCAACGTGGGCCCGCAGCTTTAAGGCCATATTACCAGCATTTCTGAACTGTCTCCTCGGCTTTCTTGCTGTTTCTGGGTCTCTAGTCTCACTGCCTTTTCTCTCTGTCTCTCTCTCAGAGGGGGAAAAAAACAGTTCCATTAATCAAAACCTGAGTCCTTACATTTAAAACCCTTTGATTCGTCTTCTACACAATTTTTTTCATTTGATTGTTTTTTTTTTTTGGGTGCTACTGTTTCAGCCAGTTGGATGAAAGGTGGTGGTTATGACCTGACTATAATAAGGTTCAGCTCAACCACAATACTATTATATTTGCTATGCGTTTCTTTTATCTTACAAATTTTCTTTTATGAAATACTGCATGCTATTGTTAAATTTACTTTTTATGTTTTTATTCTAAATTTTTGCTTTCTTGTATTTATACGTTATCAGTTGTATATGTTAAATATTTAGAATAGACGAGTACTAGATCACTTGAGATTTTATCTTATAAAATATATTCCCCTGCCCCAACCCCCCAAACATTACAGAAGCAAAACAGTCAACTATGTGTTATTTCAAACTTGTAATGCAGAATTCTTGGCACATAGCATAAGGGTCAAATCCTCCTTCCATTTCTATTGACAGGAGCAGGGTGAAGCTCAAATCAGTTCAGCAGAAATTTGTCAGCTCTCTACATGAGTTTTCAACAGTCTGACTGCAACTGTACCCTGGGCCTGATCTGCAACATTTAATCTCTCAGTTAGTCCTTACTGATGTGAGTGAATTCATTGGGACTGTTAGTAAGGGCTACTTACATAAGTATAAGTTTGCAGAATCAAGCCCACAGATTTTAAGGGCATTTTATATAAATCTGTAGTATTTATATATACGTAAGTATGTCTCTTTACATGCCTATTAGGAATAAGGAGATAGTGGGCCTGATTCTCATTTATACTAATGCCTCTTTACAGCATTTTGTCAGTGTAAAGGGGTTCATGTAAATGAGAATGAAGTCCAGTGAGCTAAAGACATGAGACCCAGCCATTCCCACTAATGTTAATAGTTACTTGCATGTACAGATGGGAGAATAGAGCCTTCTTCTTTGAGTGATGTTCCCGTAGGTGCTCCACTCTGGGTGCTTGTGCAGCCTCGCGCCAGCTACCGGAGATTTTTCTAGCAGTGCCTTGCCACACCACGCACGCACCCTGGCACCTCCTTGTGCCATTGGTGTCCGTTAGGCATGTGCATGATGTGGCCCCCTCAGTTCCTTCTCTACTGTCCTCAGCAGCAGACGGAGCTCCATGCTCTAGCCCCTTTTTTCACAAAGAAATAACAAAAAATAGTTAATTCTTCTTTGGTGGTGTCCCCGTGTGTGTTCCACTTGAGGTGTCGGGCTCATCCCGGCGCTGCAGGTCGGAGAGTCGTCAGCCGTGGTCCAGCTGGACCGCTCATGCATGGGGCGTGTGCTGCTCGCGCTGATTGCTAGCTTGTGCTGAGTCTGGCTTCCCGCCAGTTCCTCCTTACCGTTCAACGGTTGCAGGCGGAGCAACTCCCTTCTCTTCAGCTGTTAAGAAAGATTTGTGTAAATAGTTAGTTAGTCAGCCAATAGTTATTAGTTACTAAGTTAGTTAGTTAGGTAGTGTTTGTTCAATAGTTATCTTTAAAAAAAACAGAAAAAAAAAGAACATTTTTCCTCAGTTCATAATGCTGGCTTCTTCCGGCTTTAAAAAGTGCTCTTAGTGCCATGAAGCGATGCCAGCGTCTGATGGGCATTCATTATGTGTAAAGTATTTGGGCGAGGGGCATGTACCCCACAAATGCCCACACTGTCTGAAATTGACCAGCCGAGCGAGACAGGACCGCGAGATGCGGCTGAAGCTGCTCCTATACAGCAAAGCGCTTCAGCTGCAGGATACTCAAGCGCAGGGGCAGTCAGCACAAAACATTCCGGTGGCAGTGAAAACCTCAACTGTCTCCACAAAAAGCAGGGGTCAAAAACCAACTGGGCTGCACGAATAGCAGGGAAAGAGCTGCAGTATTTCAGAACCCAGTCCCACCTCTAGCAGGGGGGCAGATCAGGCAATGGCTGTGCCTCAGACCGGAGTCTGCACCTGCTCCGGGTCACAGGCACTCTCACACACAGTGGCTCTGACATAGATCCCGGCATCAGAGGCTTCTGCACCAGCTTCTACGGCGCTGACCCTGCCCTTGCCGGGTCCAACTGCCTCCGTGCCGGGAACTGCAGCACCGGACATCTCGGCACCGGCAACTGCTGCGGCACCGATCACTTCGGTGCCGGCTACTACGGCACTGACCATCTTGGTGCCCGCTACTACGGCACCAAGCGCAGCACCGGCTGTCTTGGTGTGGGCTCAATACCGCTTCTCCCCGGCACTATCCCCAGCGCTGAGCTCCCTATCATCAAGCTCTTTGCTGGCACCGGCTCCATCATTTGAAATTGACAAGCGCTGAAGCACTACTGTATCAGCCTCCAGAGCTGCACCGTGATGGCTCTCTGACTACTCACCGGCACTGCAGCATCAGGGCTCTCCCCCAAGGTCACATCAGTCAGTGCTGCAGGCAGCACCTGACCATTCAAAGGGCACAAGGTTTCATTCTTACCAAGCCCCGAACAACTAGCTCTCTACTCACAGCCCAGATCATCTTCCTCGGTCTTCTCTGAGCCACGTAGACATGAAGCTCATGTTACCACTATCTTGAGAAGAGAAGATGCATATTCATCTTCTCGTTACTATCATGATCATCGTCGCCATAGTGACTATCATAATGAGCGACAATATTCTTCTGGACGTTCTTTTTCCTGATCCCCACGACGCTACTGGTATCGCTCTCGTGACAGCTCCAGGGTTCCCACGCCACCGGCCGCTTCTACGCAACCCTCTACACCGTCTGCAAATGTGCCACTCCCTCAAGCACAATCAGAACCAGTGCAGCTAGTGACACCGGAACAGTCACAACCTCAGGAGCAATCCTCAGTGGACCACTCTGTTGCTTCTTCCTCTCCATATGATGTGGTGTTCCCTGGCGATTTTTCTCCGGTCGATGACGCTCGTCAATTTCAGGAGCTTTTTAAAAGAGTGGCAGAATCACAGGTCCTGCATATAGCGGTGGTTCAACAAAAGCAACATAAACTGTTGAAGAACCTTCAAAAATCCAAAATGGCATTACCCTTTGATGACGCAATCGTAGAAATTGCCGATGATATATGGCAAACACCAGCATCCTCTCAGCTCACTAATAAGAGGGCAGACAAGAAATATTTTGTTCCCCTGAACGGGATGGAATTTCTGTTCATGCACCCTCAACCGAACTCATTAGTTATGGATGCAGCTCAGCAAAAATCCAAGACGCCACAATGCAGGAATGCTACTGCTGATAAAGAATCTAAACGTTTAGACCTTTTCGGATGGAAAGTTTATTCTTCCGCCACACTTATATTGAGAATGGCGAACTATATTGCTCATCTGTCTAACCATAGCTTTGATAATTATTCAAAGATGGTAGCAGTTTTAGAGAACTTGCCCAACGAGAAACGGCAGCTCTTAAAATCAGTTATCCAGGAAGGCTATACGGCCTCAACAACGGCCTTGCAAATTTCCCTGGATATTGCTGATGCAGCAGCACGGGCCACAGCGACGTCAGTAGTTATGAGGCAGTCTTCGTGGCTACAGATGGCATCCGTATCTAAGGATTTACAATCTAAGGTAGAAGACCTGCCCTTTGACAGACAGAGTCTATTTGCAGAGAAAACGGACCAAGTTTTGCACTCTGGGAAGGATTTTAGAACTACCCTGAAAACGCTAGGGATGTATACACCTCCATATCATCGCAAACGGTATACACCCTACTTCCAACAGAGGCCCTTTTCGTATGGGGCGCTCAGGTACAGACAACAGGACCATCCACAACAGCAACAACACCCCAGACCACGTCAACAAAAGCGAAGACCGCAAACCGGACAAAACGCTAATTCCTAAAACAACAGACAGCAAGTTTGATGGTCCGATCGAGGGACTGAGAACCATTCCACTAACATACGACCCAGGAACACAGAAGTTATTCCATCACTGACTGAGACCGTACCAGCACAGATGGTTTGCCATCACCACAGACTGCTGGGTACAGGAGTTAATAACATCAGGATACTCCACCCTTCCTCTTTCCCGTTCCCCCACCTTCCCTTCATCCCCGTCCCTTTTCAGGGACCCATCTCACAAGAATCTCCTAATGCAAAAGGTTCTCCGTCTCATAGAGATTGGTGCGGTGGAGGCAGTACCCGATCAATTTTGGGACAAGGGATTTTACTCCTGCTATTTTCTCACCAAGAAGAAGTCGGGAGGATGGAGACCCATTCTGGACCTTCGCAATCTCAATCGGTGCCTCAGGAAGCAGAGATTCAGGATGGTAACTCTAACTTCTATATTCCCAGCTTTGAACAAAGGCAATTGGTTCATGTCCCTCGATCTGCAAGATGCGTATTTCCGCATGACGATACACCCAGCGCATAGACGTTTTTTGAGGTTCGTCATAGGCACACAGCACTTTCAGTATAAAGTCCTTCCGTTTGGCCTCTCCTCCGCACCCAGAGTTTTCTCAAAGACCCTTGCGGTGGTGGCAGCATATCTTCATCATCAAGACATTATGATCTTTCCATATCTAGACGATTGCCTGATCAAGGCTCATTTGTTCGAAAGTGCAGTCGGCTACTCAAGTCACGAGAGACTTATTCACGGATCTGGGCCTTGTATTGAACGTTCCGAAGTCCTCGCTTGTACCACAAAGATCCCTCATGTTCATTGGGGCATGGTTAGATTCTACCATGACCAAGGCCTATCTTCCTACAGAAAGGTTTCACAGAATACAGAACCTCACACAGACGCTGTCCCTCAGCCCAAGAGTGTCAATACTTACCTGTCTCCAACTCTTGGGGCACATGGCAGCAACGACATACGTAGTACAGCATGCCAGACTACATCTCAGGTGCCTGCAACGTTGGCTAGTGTCCGTATATCATCCGGGCAATTGCGATCTACACAGGCTAATAACATTGCCATCGACAGTGAAACGATCCCTCCTGTGGTGGACTTCTCCGACCAACATGCTCTCCAGGGTTCCTTTCCACCGTCCACATTCTATCGTCCAAGTTACTTCGGACGCCTCTCTCCTAGGATGGGGAGCCCACTGCGAGGGCGAATTCACTCAAGGCCAAGGGAATGCTCAGGAAGCCCTGCAACACATCAATTTTCTGGAACTCAGGGAGGTATTTAACGCATGCAAGGCATTCCTTCCCAGGATCTGTGGTCAGATGGTTCAGGTCTTCTCTGACAATACCACCACTGTGTATTACATCAACCAACAAGGAGGAGCCTGATCAAGATCCCTGTGTGCAGAAGCCATGAACCTATGGAATTGGTATATCAGTCACAAAATCACAATTATGGCAACATACCTACCTGGCAAGGACAACTCCATTGCAGATGCCTTGAGCAGACACCTGTTTCCTCAACACAAGTGGGAACTCAATCAGGAAGCAGTTCTTTCGATATTTCAACACTGGGGACACCCCACTGTAGACTTGATTGCCACACATCTCAATGAGAAATGTCCCAGATAGTGTTCCAGAGCCAGTCTGGGCTCCAAGTCTCTGGGAGATGAGTTCCTGATAAGTTGGACTCATCATCTTCTCTACGCTTTTCCTCCTGTCTCACTTCTCCCGAGAGTTCTGGAGAAGATAATCGATGACAGGGCCACAGTGATACTAATAGCTCTCTCTTCTGCTGCAAATGTCTCGCCGACCACCATATCCGTTACCCAAACGACCGGATTTGCTCATGCAGCCAGGGATGGTCATGCCACAACCACAAATCGACCAAATGCACCTCATGGCATGGCTCCTAGCTGGTTCCATAGCACAAAAACTGTTTGTTCGCAAGAGGTAAAACAAATATTACTTCACAGCGGAGGTGAATCCACATGAAAGACTTACCTCTATAAGTGGCATCGGTTCCATTCGTGGTGTATAGCCAATGGTTTCGATGCGATGTCCACTCCAGTTCACCACATCGTGGACTACATCCTCCATCTACACCATTCTAAACTGGGTCTTTCATCTATTAAGGTCCACCTCTTGGCGATTTCTGCATTCAGACAATCAATTGAAGGCTTTTCAGTTATGTCTCACCTGATGACTAAACGTTTCCTGAATGGTTTAATGAACTTACACCTTCCGCACAGGAAACCACCTGCTCTGTGGGATCTTGAGTTCGTTTTGGACACTCTCACATATCCATCCTTTGAGTCTCTAGCCACATGTGACATTTAGACTCTCACCATGAAGGTGGTATTCCTTCTAGCTATAACTTCAGCCAGCCAAGTTGGAGAACTGGCAGCCCTTTCAGCTTCCCCTCCATATACCCTGTTCACCAACCAAGAGGTAATACTACGATCTCACCCAAAATTTCTGCCGAAGGTGAATTCGGAATTTCATATCAATGAACCGATAATACTCTCGACTTTTTACCCCAAACCACATGCAACGACTTATGAAGCCCGTCTACATACCTTAGAGGTCCGCAGAGCGCTCGCTGTTTATCTGGAACAGACTCGACCATTTTGACAATCACCACAGCTTTTCCTGTGCTCTGATGGAAGATCCAAGGCCCAACCATTGTCTTCGCAGCGAATATCTAAAATAATTGTGAAATGTATTACCACATGCAATACTTTACGAAATAAGTCCATATCTACACCTATTACTGCTCATTCCACTAGAGCAACTTCCACTTCCCTAGCTTTTCTCAAAGGAGTCTCAATCCAAGACATTCGCCGTACGGCGACATGGTCTTCGGACATAACTTTTGCTAAGCACTATGCCATCAACACAATTGCTTGAGAATCAGCACTGGCCTCTGTGGTGCTGTCCACAGCAGACAGATCTTGACTCTGATCCCGCCTCCGCGGATGAGGCTACTGCTCTGTACTCACCTCAAGCGGAGCACCCAAGGGGGACACCGCCAAAGAAGACGAGGATGTTACTCACCCTGTGCAGTAACAATGTTTCTTCAAGGTGTATGCCCCCGTGGGTGCTCCACGACCCGCCCTCCTCCCCTCTTCAGAGTTTCTTCCTTATGTTTTTCAGGAGTGATCCGGTTTGGAGGAACTGGCGGGAAGCCGGACTCAGCGCAAGCTAGCAATCAGCGCGAGCAGCACGCGTCCCATGCATGCTTGGTCCAGCTGGACCATGGCTGACGACTCTCCGACCTGCGGTGCCAGGACGAGCCCGACACCTCAAGTGGAGCACCCACAGGGACATACACCTCGAAGAAACATCGTTACTGCACAGGGTGAGTAACTTCCTCTTCTCCTCAATTTTACTCTCCTTTCCAAGTTTTGAATCCCTTCCAACCCGCTACCTTAAAGAAAAACAAACTTTTTCTTTAAAAAAAAAAAAAAAAGTTTTTTTTTCACTGTTCATCCCTGACCTGACCCAGTTTTTCTTCATGCCTGGATCCCCAGGCTTCAAACAGTGTGAATCCTGCCGTGAGGCCATGCCCATCTCTGACGGGCATACCTCTTGTATAAAGTGTCTGGGAGAGGGTCATTTGATGCAGAAGCGTGCACATTGCTCAAACCTCACTTCTCGAACACAGTGCAACTGAGGCAATAGGCTGAAAACATCTACGAGAAATGTCTTCAGCCTGCGCAGGATGTCTTACTTCTCAGGGCCAAAGCACCAGACAAGCCAAAAGGTATGGACAAAAATCGTCCATCTTTCTCTTCTGGCAAGCTTAAAGTGAAAACCCGGTTCTCCCCAGGAAGATTGCTACCCACGGCACTGAGCTTATTGAGAGTGAGCATAGGCAATAAGCCAGGCAGCTCTGGCATGGCACCACCTAAGTAATCGGCACTGCAGAAGAGGGCTCATTCCGAGTCTAGACAGAACCCACAGCACCCACCAGCCACAAATCAGTTCTGAAGACAGCACTGGAGGTGGCACCACAGAAACCCCGCACCAAAATGCCTCTGCCCAAGGCACCATCCCTGACAGCACCAGCGGCATTGAGTACTGCACATCGAGTCTCAGCATCACCACCGGAACGGGCATGGCACCGCACGTCCTCTTCAGCCTGCAGCTTGTTGGTACTGCCATTCCCGTGCTCCTCGGTGCAGTCCATCCATAAAAACATAAGAACGGCCATACTGGGTCAGACCAATGGTCCATCCAGCCCACTATCCTGTCTGTTAACAGTGGCCAATACCACATGCCCCAGAGGGAGGGGAACACAACAGGTAATCCTCATGTGATCCCTCCCCTGTCACCTACCTCCAGAGAAACAGAGGCTAGGGATACCATTCCTACCCATCCTGGCTAATAGCCGTTGATGGACCTAACCTCCATGAATTTATCTAGCTTGTTTTGAACCCTGTTAAAGTCCTAGCCTTCACCACATCCTCTGGCAAGGAGTTCCACAGGTTGTGCTCTGAGAAGAAAAACTTCCTTTTGTTTATTTTAAACCTGCTGCCGATTCATTTCATTTGGTGACCCCTGGTTCTTATATTGTGGGAAGAAGTAAATAACTTTTCCTTATTCGCTTTTTCCAAACTGGTCATGATTTTATACACCTCTATCATATTTCTCCTTAGTCTCCTCTTTCCTAAGCTGAAAAGTCCAAGTCTTTTTAATCTCTCTTCATATGGAATCCGTTCCAAACCCCTCATCATTTTTGTTGCCCTTTTCTGAACCTTTTCCGATTCCAAGAGATCTTTTTTGAGATAAGGCGACCACATCTGTACACAGTATTCAAGATGTGAGCGTACCATGGGTTTATATAGAAGTCACTGGTCCATTCCCTGAGGTCACCGGTCCCATCGATCGCTCTGAGTGAAGCTGGCACCGAACCTCACAGTCGCTTCTCATCACAGCATTCAAATCCAACTGAACAATACCCACCTTTGGAGTCTTGCCCCTCGACACACTCTCACTTGCCACCCCCATCACCTTGGTACTCAAAACACTGGCCGTATCCATCATCCTCCTACTCTAGACAATGGTATCTCTGTGAGGCCTGCTCTTCTTGTAGAGGCCATCACATTACTTCTTCATCAACAGCAAGAAGACCACTTCAGTCACACCAACCCACACCCTCAGCCACGGCACCAAATTCTCCAGAACCTGTTCAGTTGGAATTCAACAATTCCTTATCAGAAGGGGAGGATAGGTCCCCCCTACACAACTCCTCTTCACCAGAGGAGGCCATCGTTCCTACTAGCCCGCCTCCATCTGATGACTGCAAACAATTCCAGGAGCTTTTTAAAAGAGTAGCCCTGGCACAAGATTGGGACCTGTAAGCGGTACCGGAAAAACAGTACTGACTCTTATGCACACTGCAACCGCCTACATCCTCCCGCATTGTTCTTCCCCAATGGATGGACCCTGCTGATAACAGTAATGGACGCAAACCCCAGCATCCATTACTCCCACCAATAAAAGGGCCAACCACAAATACTTTATAAAGCCCAAGAGTATGGACTTTGTTTTCACACACCTGCCCTCAAATTCCTTAGTGGTGGACTCAGTCAGGCACAGGACAAAACAACCCAGTATGAGGTCTGCTCTTCAGGACAAAGACCATAAAAGGTTGGACATTATGGGGCATGAGGTCTGTTCCTCTGCCACCTTGATTCTCAGAGCAGCAAACTACACGGCTATGTGGGCCGATTATGACCATTCCAGTTATTCAAAATTCCAGCAGCTTATACAATTCCTTCTGGAGCATGAGAGGCTGATACTGCTAAATGTGATGCAGGAGAGCCACATCATCTCCGATATGGCATTACAATCTGCCATGGATGTGGCCGATACAGCTGCCCGAGTCACAGCATCGGCCATTGTTATGCGAAGGGCTTCATGGCTTCAGGCTTCTGGAGTACCCAGAGACCTCCAGCAGAAAGTCGAAGACCTTCCCTTCGACAAAACCACTCTATTTGCGACCAAAACGTATGAAGTCCACTCATGCACAACCCTATGCACTCTGGACATGTATGTGTCCCCCCCAACAAAAGGACAAGATAAAACACCTACCAATGGCCCAGAGAACCGTATTGACCATAGACAAGATACAACTTCCGACAGAAACACAGATCCCAGTGCCGCAGACCTCAGCACCACCAACAGCTTTCAATATCCTAACCTCCCTCATCAAAGCAACAAATTTGAAAGCTTGGTTGGGAACTGGAAAGACGTCCCCACGACTGTTACACCACCAGCTGGACAGCTACAGTTCACCCACCGCCTCCGGCCCTTTTTACATCAATGGGCACAAATAATATCAGACAGATGGGTTCCAGAGCTCATCAAAGTGGATTACTCCATCCCTTTCATCTCCATTCCCCTTCCCCCCATCTCCCTCCCCATCCTTCTTCAAGGACCCCCTCACGAGACCCTCCTCAGCAGGAGGTTCTTCACCTTCTGGGCACCATAGAGCCAGTACTAATGGCTTTCCAAGGGAGAGGGTTTTGTTCAACGTACTTACTAAACCAGAAGAAGAATGGCGGGTGGAGATCCCTTTTAGATTTAAGAAGACTCAACAAGTATGTCACATACTGACGGTTCAAGATGGTAACACTAGCAATGATTATTCCGGCACAAAACCAAGGGGATTGGCCTAGGCTCTTGACCTTCAGGACGTGTATTTCCACATAACGATACATCCTGCCTACAGGCACTTTCTACGATTTACAGTGAGAAACCACCACTACCAATATTGAGTTCTTTCTTTTGGCCTCTCAATAGCTCCCAGAGCTTTTTCCAAGACTCTAGTGTTGTTATGGTGTACCTATATCATCAGGGAGTCGTCATATTCCAGTACCTGGACGACTGCTTTATAAAAGGCACAGCCTTCCAGGAAATGCAAGACTTGGTCAGTACTACTACCGAACTTTTACTACGACTTGGCTTTCACAGAAACTACTAAAAGTCCACGCTCCAAGCCACACAGACTCTGGAGTTAATATGAGCTCACATCAACACCATCACAGCCAGGGCAACTCTACCCACTCACAGATTCAAGGCCCTCCTCAACCTCATAACAGTGGCACGCGCAACCTCCACTACAACAGTCCGCGAATGCCTCAGGATTCTGGGTCACATGGTTGCCACCACATATGTGGTCCAACTGGTCAGACTATACATGAGGTGTTTCCAGGGCTGATTAGCCATACTTTACACCCCCTCCAGGGATCCCATTTCCAAGACAGGACAGTCACTATCCTATCACGTGTCCTCAGTTCGTTGGAATGGTGGACAGACCCACACAATGTGTTGATGGGTGTACCATTTCATCAGCTGACCCCAACAGTCACCATTACAACGGACACATCCCTTATGGGATGAGGAGCTCATCTCTGACCTCACACAGTACAAGGCAAATGGTCCCTTCATGAGCAAATGCTCATCAATCTGCTAGAACTCCCACTTTCTACACCATATAGGGCACAAGACAATCAGTATCATGACAGACAATACAACTTGCATGTATTATATTAACCGACAGGGTTGGGCCCGGTTACCCTCCCTCTGTACGGAAGCCCTCAAATTATGGAACTGATGCTTTGCACGCCAAATTACCCCCATAGCCATGTATATCCCAGGAGTACTCAGTGTTATGGTGGACACTCTCAGCCGTATTTTTATGAACATCACAAATGGGAGATAGATGCCCAAGCCCTCAAACATGTTTTCCTTTGATGGGGACAACCAGACATAGACATCTTTGCAACCAGAGCCAATCGCAAGTGTCACCTTTATTGCTCCAGAGCAGCTCTGGGGAAGGATTCTCTGGGAGATGCTTTCTCCCTTTGCTTTACGCATTCCCACCGCTCCCCTTACTCCACAGGATTATCAATAAAATGAGCCCATGTGATCCTTGTCGCACCAGCTTGGTCAAGACAAACATGGTTCCCTTACCTGCACAGATTGGTGATAGCAGATCCATTCATCTTTCCCCTGCAACACAATCTTCACAGTCAGCATCACTTCAGAATCACACAAACTCCACTTCCATGTGTGGCTCCTTCATGGCTCCACAATCCCAAAAAACCTGTTCTGAACGAGTGAAACAGATATTAATCAATAGCAGGAGAGAATCCACCAGAAAACCTTACCTTTACAAGTGGATCAGATTCTCCGACTGGCTCACATGCAGTCATCCCATCCCTCCTGATACCATCCCTATCCCCATCATATTGGACTACCTGTTGGAACTAAGGGAGTTGGGCCTATTTTTTAGTATGGTAAAGGTGCATATAGCAACAATAGTGGCCTTTTATTGGACCACTGATTGCAACTCTTTATTTTCAGACCCAATCACCAGACGATTCCTTACTGGTCTCCAAAATACTTTCCCATCGGTTCGGCCTCCAGTCCCCATTTGGCACCTTAATCACATGCTTAAGAATTTGACTAAACCGCCTTTCAAGCCTCTAGTAACTTGCTCATCGTTACACCTATCCATGAAAGTCGCCTTTCTTGTGGCCATAAATCTTCAGCAGGAGAGTGGGGGAGCTTGCAGCGTTAATGGCAGAACCCCCTTACACAATATTCAGTAAGGACAGAGTAACCCTACAGCCTCACCCCAAATTCCTCCTGAAGGTCCCTTCTCCCTTTCATATTAACAAACCGATACACTTACCTGCATTCTTCCCCAAGCCACACACTGATCCATCCCAAGGTGCATGGCATACCCTTGACATCTGCAGAGCACTCACATTCCACGTAGATCGAACAAAATCATGGAGAAAATCACCCAGATTCTTCCTGTCCTTCACTGAACATTCCAAGGGCCAAGCAATCTCATCCCAACTGGATCTCATCATGTATCCACACACGCAATACCATCCACAACAAAAAGCCACCTGACAATATCACCACCCACTCAGCCTGGGCTGTAGCCTCCATAACTGCTTTTCTCCAAAATGTACCTCTAGTGGACATTTGCAAATCAGCCACCTGGTCATCAAACCACACGTTTGTAAAACACTACCTGCTTATCTAGGTCATCATGTCATCTATGGCTGTTGGACAAGCAGTGTTAACCTCAGTGACAGGGACAGAGCTCTAAACCCGCCTCCATGATTTGACTACTGCTTTTTTAGTCACCCAGAGTCACCCAAGGGGACATCACTCGAAGAAGAAAAGAGTTACTCACGTTGTGCAGTAACGGGGGTTCTTCGAGATGTGTGTCCCCGTGGATGCTCCACTACCCTACCTCCTTCCCCTGCTTTGGAGCCTTCGTGGTCCAGTGGCAAGGGTAGAGAAGGAACTGTGGAGACTGTGTCGCACACACGCCTAACTGACACCAATGGCATAAGGAAGTGCCAGGGCGCATGCACAGCGCAGCAGGGATCTGAAAAATCTCCGGTCGCTGGCACGAGGACATACCAGCACCCAGAGTGGAGCACCCACAGGGACACACATCTCGAAGAACTCCCATTACTGCACAAGGTGAGTAATCCTCTTTTTTCAAAGTGTCTGGATAGCCTGACTTAAATGTATTAGATGCATATCACCCTGATGTCTAAAAAATGTGAAAAATGCTGTTAAGTTACTATTAGAATTTATTTTAACAAACTTTTCACAGAATTAAGTTTAACTTGTGAAGAAGATGAACTTACGAGGTCTGAAGAAAGCCAGAATAAACCTGTTTCTAATTCTCAGGTATAAACGCTATATTCTCTTCCACTCTTACTCTAAAAGTATTTTTCCCAGGGTTTTGTGAAGTTTCTTTGTTATTCAAACTAACATTTTGAATTTTGAGACCTCTTGAGCAATTAATAAACATATGGGGAATCTATACATAAAGTTATTATATGCTATAGCTATGATTGTAAAATAAAATGTATGTATATTTTGTCCTGACAAAGATGTTTTACAATAAAATATAGCTAAAATATTCAAAATTGTAAAATTCATACAAAAGCAATAGCAAATAGGTATGTTAGATAGCGATTTATTTAATAATCATGTAATCACATCAAATTTTAGCAGTTACACGATTATTCTTTAGTCCCCGGGGGTTGGGCTGGCAGCCTGTGCACTCCCAGCCCCACTCCTGGGGAGCCCCCTGCTGCCCGCACGACTGCTTCTGTGTCAGAGGCAGAAGTGTGGGGTGGCAGCAGTCACTGTCTGTGCGGGGCTGAGCTCCCCGCGGACAGAGGCTGCACTGGCATCCCACAGAACAGCTTCTATCTGTGGCGAGCCTGAGCCCACTGCGGACAGAGGCTGCTCTGTGGCAGCCTCCCCTGCACCCCTACCCCACCCCCGTGCTGCTGCCTCAGATAGGCAGCAGCACGAGGCGGGGAGGGAGGGCCAGGTGGACAGCTTAAAATCCAGCTTCCCACGTGTACCGGCTCCTGCCTGCCCTCCTCACCGTATGTGCTGCTGCCTCTCTATCAGAGTCAGCAGCATGGTGGGGGGTGGGGAGAAGCAGGCAGCTCCGTGGGATCCAATGCTGGTTCGGAGCCAGCTTTTAAGCCGGTTTTATGCCAGCTCTCCATGGGCACCAGCCCTCCCCCCCCTCACTGATACAGAGAGACAGAGACAGCAAGCAGTGAATGTGTGTGGTCAACAGGATTAATCGATAAGCCCTGACTTATTCGTTAATCGTGTAGTCTACTACATGTTGACATCCCTAATAGCAAATAGCTGTTTCTTTTGTTTAAAAAGTTCGAAATGCCTGGGTGATATGAGTAAAAAAGAAAGGGAGTTCTGTCATTCTTTTTAAAGAGTTGTCCTTGTGGGTGCTCCACAGTAGATGTCAGTGCACCCTGAGCCACCAATCGGAGTCTTTTAGAGCAGTGTCCTCGGGGCTGCTCAGGTTCAGTGCCTGGGCCACACCCTTCAGTGTCCTGATATTGTGCATGTGTGGGCCCTTCCCCAGCTCCTTCTTTACCATCCCCGGCCAGAGACTGAACATTGCAGGGTTTCTTAGCAAATTTTCTCTTTGTTACAATTCGAGTTAGATAAGTAGTTCTGTTTTCCCTTATAGTTCTTAGATCGTTTGTAGTTTTCCCCTTTTTTCCTTAAAAAAACCCTCCAAAACATTTTTTAAAAGTTTGTTTCCCCCTTATCCTTATAGCTAGATAGGATGCCTGGCTCACCAGGTTTTAAACATTGTACTTCATGCAACGACACTATTCCTATCTCTGATGGGCATTCTCAATGTGTTCATTGTCTGGGAGAATCCCGTATCCCCCCATGAGTGTTCCCATTGAGCCACGCTCAAAGAGTGAGCTCGCAGGGGTGGGGACCTATGCCTCAAACTGATATTGTTGAATAATCCCTTTGCCCAGCTTCGGACCTAGGGCCTGAATCTGAAAACTCTAAGCCAATGATGAAAAATAAATCTTCAAAAAAGTTCACTGTTCGGTGTCACTGAAAGCTCCTCTAGCAAAGTGGCACTCTCTGACCACTTCGGTGCTGACTCCATCTGCCATGCTGCCTCTCAGCATGCATGATGCTCCGGGCGTCTCCAGCATCCCATACACTGTTATTAAAACCACTACACAATAACCCCATGCCAAGGCTACGGGCTTCAAATTTCCTGCCTCATATACTACGGCATCTTCCGGAACCAGTACTAGTGTACCAACATTACAGGCACCACCCCTGACATCCGCTGCTTCTTCTGCATCTGCCACTGGCACCATAGAGGCACTGACAACCTCCCCATTGTGGTCGGCACCAATATAACCCATAGCACTGCAGATAACTTCGGTGCAGCCTCTCATGGCACTGTCCATTCTGGCACCGCAGTACACTCACCACAGAGATCTCTTAGTCTCTTCAACTTTTAATTCTCTTTTTCTCAGCACCAACCTCTCACCAGGCACTCTGGCACTGCACCATCCTCTCTTCCCTGCTGAATTTTCCAGCAAGGAAGACGACGGTGTGGAAGTAGTCTCACCTCAGAACTCTACTCCCACTGGTCCATCCATTCTTTCAGTGTGTACTCGTCTCCCTGGTATTGGCAGCCATGGATGCCACCTCCCATGCCCTACCCAGGATACTGGAAATACTGCTGTCCATGGCCACTCTTACCAAGCACAGTATTATACCACAGGAGACATCCCCACTACCTCAATTTCCACCACCAAAACAGCATCAGGAAGAGGCAGACAATGGCCAGCCACAGACTCTGGCCCCTGCCACATCCCTGGATATCAACTCTTCCTACTACCCTGATAAAGCCATCGTGCCACCCGCTCCCACAACTGCTGATGACTTCACACACTTCCAAGACCTTTTTAAATGGGTAGTGGCAAAGCTCAGCATTACGTTGGAAGAGGTTGCGGAAAACCAGCACAACCTCACTGACATCTTATAATCAGTGACATCATCTAAGATTGCCTCACCAATTAATCCAACAGTAATGGACCCAGCCAAGACCATCTGGCAGATGCCTGCCACTGTAACACTTACCTGTAAGTGAGCGGGCAGGAAATATTATATCCTTCCTAGAGGCCCTGAATTCTTCTTTACTCACCCTGCTCCCAACTCTCTGGTTGTGGAAGCTGCCCACCAGAAAAATAAGCAGCATTTTCCTTCCACACCTTCCAACTGTGACAGCAAAAGACTTGACCTTTTTGGCCACTCCCCAATTTTGGGTGGCCAATTACATGGCCCTATTGAGTAAATATGACCACAAGAACTACTTCAAACTCAACTACCTTGTTAACAACACCCCTGGTGCAAAAAAACAATAGTTCAGTGCTATCATAGTTGAGGGCCACAGTCTCCTAAATGGCCTTGCAAGCCAGCTCTCGATGCCATATATACAGCCACAATATCCACAGCTAAGGCAGTTGTTATGAGGCAGACATCTTGGTTCAACTCAGCTGCCTTTCCACAAGAGATTCAATCAACTGCTGAGGACCTCCCATTCATTGGAGAGAAGTTATTCTCAGCTACCACCAACAAAATCCTATATACCATGAAGGACTCCAGAGCCACTCTGTGATCCCTGGGTATCCATACACCGGCACCTAGGAGAAGACAATATAGATATAAATCATATCCCAGACCACAATATCCTCGGTACACCCAATAAAATCACAAGCAAGACCAACAGCAACCTCTGCATAACATGTCTCGGCACCATTGCACACCTCCAAAAACATGCATCAGCCCCCTCAATAAAAAAATATGAGGGTTTTGTCGAGGGTTTGGAAAACCACTCACTCTCACTGGCATCACCATCCTCTCCAAAGATGTTCAAATATTGTCTCCTCAAATTTTACCTTAGTTGGCAGCCCAACTCATCAGATAGATGGGTACTGCAGACAGTATGCTTAGTAGAGACTATCCCTTTTATTTCCATACCCTCTACACTGTCCCTCTTCAGGGCCCATTCTCACTAGCTATTGTTCCAACAGTAGGTCCAACATCTCTTCTAACTGGGAGTGATAGAACCAGTCCCTTCCCAATACATAGGAAAGGGCTTCTATTCTCATTATTTTCTCATAGAGAAAAAAGTGGGGAATGGCACCCAGTCCTTGACCTGAGAACCCTTAACAAATGCATTAAAAACTAGAGGTTTAAGATAGTGACAGTCACCTCTATTATTGTAGCACTGGAGCAGTGGGACTGGTCCTTATCGCTTGACTTACAAGATGCATTCATGTTTCTATTCATCCAGCTCACAGACACTTTCTCCAGCTTGTCTTAGGTTCCAATCATTACCAATACAGGGTACTACTCTTTGGTCTATCTACTGTTCTGGGAGTTTTTTTCCAAAATTTTATCAGTAGCTACACTCTATCTCAGGGAGCAAGGTGTTATTACTTTTCCTCAACTGGATGATTGTCTCCTAAAGGCACACTCCAGACTTGACTCCCAACACAGTACTTCCATCACAGTCAGCTGCTTCAGATCCCTCGGCCTACAAATAAGACAAAATCAACTCTTACTCCAACACAAACCTTACAGTTCATAGGAGCTCATCTAGACTCAACAACCATTACTGCTTCTCTCCCTCTTGACAAATTGCAACAAATAAGGACCTGGTCAACAAGTTAGTACGCAGTCCTCAGGTAATGGTCCACAACTGTCTCCAACTATTGGGATATATGGCCACATGCAAGTCTGTCGTACCAGATTCGCAGCTTTACATGAGTTGCTTTCAGGGCTGACTCAGCACCGTCTACAGACCAAACATACACTTTCTTTCCAAGCCCCTCTCCATCCCTCTGTTAATAAAACACTCTCGCACTTGTGGACAATCACCAAGAATCTTTGCTTGGGGTTCCCTTTCATTACTCAAAAATCCTCTGTGACCATGACCATAGATGCCACTCTTACAGGATACGGACCACATCTGGCACAACATACCACTCAGAAATGGTGGTCCAACACAGAAAGAGCAGTACATATAAACGTTCTGGAGCTCTGAGGGATCCAGTACACCTGCAGCTGATTCCTGTCCCTCATCACCAACAAACATGTCAGAATCTACCCATACAATATAGCCTCAATGTTTTACAGAAACAGGCAAAGTGGGACCTGTTCACACACACTCTGTACGGCATCTATGAGCTTGTGGAATTGGTGCCTCAAACACAAAATAACTATAATTGCTTTTTACCTCCTGGGTGCACTCTAGAGCAGGGATTGGCAAGAGATCTTTTGGAGATGCCCTTCTAATCAAATGGGACTATATGCATTCTCACACATTCGTCTCCTAAACAAGGTAGTACAGAAAATATGGAGGGACAGAGCTATTGTCATACCAATAGTCCTGTCATGGCCCAGACTACCCTAGTACCCTTCCTGACCAGAATGTCAATCTAACCGCCAGTTCCCCTCCCACTGACCTCTGACCTTTTACATCAACTCGGAATACAGATGTAGCACCCCAGTCTATACATGCTCCACCTCAAGGCATGGTACCTCAATGGTTATCTACTCAGGAGCTAGAATGTTCAGAACCTGACCGGCTATTACTACTTCATAGCAGAGCTCCAACCACTTGCAAAACATAAATGCAAAAATGGAAGAGGTTTTCCCATTGGTGTTCTGACAAATGAACCCTCCCCCCAACTGTGGCACCTCTCCTTATGATTCTCGAGTGCCTACTGTACTTGAAACAATCATGCCTCTCCCTGAGTGCCATTAAAGTACACCTCTCTATGATATTAACGTTCCATATAAAAATAGATGGCATATCAGTATTCTAAGAGGATTCTTATTTTTGAATAATGCTTATTTTCCATTTTAGATTGATCAGTTAGCAACTAAGACATCTGAACTTGATGTGTCGGAGGGTAGGACAAGAAGTGGAAAAACATTTCATATCAACACAGTCAGTATCCTTTTTTTTAACAACAATACAGACTGTAATAATGTGCTTAAATATAATTTACAGTCCTGGGTTGAAATTCTGGTCCCTTTTGAAGTCAAAAGCAACTCCCATTAATTTCTCTGAGACGAGGATTCACTACAGAGTTTGTTTAGATCTTTTTATTTTAGGAATATGAACAATACTTTGTATTCCTAATGTCAAAAAGTAAATGCCTATTTCTAAAAATTACTTAAGTGTTTGGTTTTTAATTGTATAGTTTTAGAGGGATTCATGGGGATTTGTTTGTATTCTTTGCTTGGCCGTGTTCTCTGCCAGTCTTATTCCATGTACTACAGTGGACCTATGTTAGGAGAGAACTTAATCCAGTGTATTGTTTCATATCTCATGAAATATTGAACCAGAATTCTAATCACAGGTGTGTTTTGTACATATCTTGAAAAATCCATTATTGCTTATTCATATTTATGTGTGGTAGCTAAATATTTTAAATCCACTCCACCTAAATGGCACAGGAGTTGTTGTGGGGGGGGGGGAGATTGAAAACCCCAAGCCAGCCTTAACCCAGTGTCGTGTGGTTTGATTTATTTTAGATCCAAGGGAAACCAGCACACTCCAGGGAGACTTAACCACTTTCTTATTTATTGCAAGCTTTAAGTGATTAACATAGTTCTTTAAGTTTCATAAGCCTTAAAAACAATTACTATACAATTTAAACCTTAAATACTGTAAATCCTAAAGCAATTAATATAGCGCAAAGCAATGCAAAAGCAATTAATAGAAGATCTACTATAATACCATAATAAAGCCTAGTTCATTTACACTTCATCCCTATGCTACCTATAGTACTAGGCAGGAGGTCGTGGTTCCTTTGATTCCCACATGTCGGAATGCCATGCACTGGTGTCGCTGGTGTGAAGGGCCTATTTACTCTAGTTACATTGAGCAGGACCTGTGGGTCAATCCTGCTTATTCCCTGCCATTGATTGTTCTTATTAAGTCCATTTTATAGCAAAACAAGACTTGGTCGTTCTAATAATATTTACCAATTAGTTATGTATTGCATAGGATAGATAAAATGCCCAATACCCTATTTGGGGTACATCCTGCCACTCAGGATGTTGCTGCTATGTGTGTAGTTGACAGTTGTAGGGCTGCATCTAATTTTTGCTTACCAGAAAAGAAGTACCAATACAAGGTTGATTGTTGTGTGTTCTTGACATGGTCTCGCATACTATGCTTAAACTGCATTGTTATTCAAAACTTTCCTGCCTTCCAAATCTTGCCTGTGTGCTTACATGTACCAGACTTGAAAGAGGCGGTGATAAAGCTATTCCTTAAGAACCTTCCCTGGACCCATGCAATATGAATAACTATTGCCCAGTTGCTAATATTCCTTTCTTGGGCAAGGTACTCAAGTGGGCGATGGCATTGCAACTCTACGCCTGGAAGAAACGGATTATCTAGAACCATTTCCATCTGGCTTCAGGCCTGATTTTGGAACAGAAACCGCTTTGGTTGCCCTGGTAGTTGACCTATGCCGGGAGAGAGACAGGGGGAGTGCATTCCTCTCAGTGGTTTTTGATACCATCAATCATGATATCCTTCTGGAGTACCTGGTGGAGCTAGGTATCGGAGGCACTGTCTTGCAGTGGTTCTGGTCCTACCTGTCAGGATGCTTTCAGAAGGTGGAGCTTGGGGGCTGCTGCTCGACCCCATGGCAATTGTGCTATGGGGTCTCATAAAGTTCCATTTTGTCCCCTATGCTGTTAATATATACATGAAACCACCAGGAGAGATCGTAAAGAGATTTAAAGGACAGTGCCATCAATATGCAGATGACACCCAACTCTGTCTCTGTGACATTGGATCCAGTATGGCAGCAGTCAATCTGAACCAGTGTCTGGAGACAGTGATGAACTGGATGAGGTCAAATAAGCTGAAGCTGAATACAGATAAGACTGAGGTCCTGTGGATCAGGAAACCATCTGTCCGGGAATGTGGTGTGTTACCTGTTCTGGATGGGGTCACGCTCCCCCTGAAAGAACAGGTACACAGCTTGAGTGTCCTCCTGGACCTTTTTTTAACATTTGAAAATCTGATTTTGTTGGTGCCCAGGAGTGCTTTTGGGCAGCTTCGGCTGATCCACCAGCTGTGACCCTTCCTAAAAAAGAATGACTTGGCTACAGTGATTCATGCTTTTGTCACATCCCGATTGGATTATTGTAATGCACTCTACATGGGGCTGCCTTTGAAGAGTCTTTGGAAGCTTCAACTGGTCCAGTATGCATCTGCTCAAGTTTTAACTAATATTCTTTACATGGAGTACTTTATGCCGGTGCTCCAGCAGCTGCCCTGGCTTCCAGTATGTTTCTGGGTACAACTCAAGGTCTTGGTTATGACTTATAAAGCCCTAAATGGGTTCTGGCTGGGGTATTTGAAGGACCATCTCCTCCTATACGAATCTGCCTGGGGATTGGAGATTGAGGTCGGCTGGGGAGGCTCTGCTCCGTGTTCCTCCACATATGAAGATGAGGTTGACATCTACACAGAGCAGGGCCTTCTCAGCCTTTGCCCCTAGGTGATGGAATTCTCTCCCCCAGAACATTCACCTGGCCCCAATGTTGGCACTGTTTTGATGCCAGGCCAAGGCCACCCTTTTTACCCATGCTTTTATTGGTGTTTAGTTGTGTGTGTGTGAGAGAGATGTTTTAGCAGGTTGTATGTTCCCTTGCACTTTGGGGTCCTATATTTTACTTTATATATACTTATTCATTGTGTTTTTAAAAATTTTGTAAGATGCCTCGAATATTTCAAACAGAGAAGTGGGGTAAAAATATTTTAAATAAATACATAAATTTATAGCTGTTTGTAGTCTTCTTCTAAAACTAATTATTAATTTTTTTCTATAAAGGTTGGTGAAAATCAGGCTCAGGAACACTGCAAAAATGTTTTAGTAGCTAAGCGTTCCAAAGAAACCCAGAAGAGAAATTGGTCAGAGTCTGAAAAACGTGTAAGTTTTAAAGTTGCATGCAGATTAGAAAGCAAAAGGATCTGTAATTGTATTTTGTACATTTGGTGGTAAGAATTAAATATGTCTAAATGGAAAATAAAATACAATAGGTCTGGTGATTTTTCAAGGTACTTTTTATCACTATATCAGTTTTAAATTAGCATTCTCTAATCCCAATCCCAAAATGTTACTTAGTATTTTTTATTATTTGGTATACAAAATAAAGGGAGATTAGATTGTTTACATAGTTACTAGAGGTTGAACTTCTCTAGTTCAGCACACTCTGTTCTGGCAACATCCATGGTCTGGCATGATTTTAGTTAGCCAGATGTTCACTTATCATGGGTGTGGCCAAGTTTCCTGTGGTCTCAAAATTTGTTTACAGCCACCAGTCCCGGCTCTCAGTATTCCGTGCTGTTATTTAGTTCTAATTTACCCCTAAGGACATGTCTACACTAGGAAATTATTTCAGAATAACTAAATTCAAAATAACTCCCAAAATAACAAAATTGAAATACTGAAAGTAACTGTTTTGAAATAAGTGTTATTCCCCAAAGAAAGCAGGCGTACAGATTTTGAAATAACTAGCCCATTATTTTGAAATGACGGGCTTGGTAGTGTGGACACTCCGCTTATTATTTTGAAATAAGGGGGGGTTATTTTGAAATAACTCCTTAGTGTAGACCGAGACTAAATGTCTTCTAAGAGTCCAGTAAGCAATGGAAGTGCAGAAGTAACTTCGTTTAAGTATTGAAAACCAATGTATGTGTAATAAGAATCAAACCCTGTGTGTTAGCAGTTTGCTGACATGCACCAGTGTTCTCTCTAATTTTTTATATCCATGTGTATAATTAATTTTGTTATGTGCATCAATATGGGAATGGCTCTACCAAATTCACAGTCATGCAAAAAGCATCATGGATCATGAAATCTAGTGTTCTTTGAGTGATATCCCCGTGGGTGCTCCACTGTTGGTGTTGGGTCGTCCCAGCGCTGCAGATCGGAGTTCTCACTAGCAGTAGTCAGCTGGACCGCACGTGCGTGGTGGGTGCCTCATGCAGTTCATGCCCTTCTGCTCACGCACGTGGTCTGGCTTCCATGAGTTCCTTCTTTGTCACCATCAGTTGCAGACAGAGAGAGCTCTTCTCCTCAGGAATTCTAGTCAGAGATAAAAATTTGGTTGTTAGTTAGTAATTTACTAGTGTTGTAGTTTTTCCAGTTAATTTGTTATAGTAGTCATAGAATTAAGTAGTTAGTTGTTCCATTTATTTAAAAAAAAAGAAAAGAAAAGGAAGAAAAGAGATAAAATAAGAGAAAAAGAAGAGATGCCAGGCTCTCTGGGCTTCAAAAAGTGTGACACTTGTTGCGAGCCCATGCTGGCATCCAACAGACACTCCACGGCTGCGTCTAGACTGGCAAGTTTTTCCACAAAAGCAGCTGCTTTTGCGGAAAAACTTACCAGCTGTCTACACTGGCCACTTGAATTTGCGCAAGAACACTGACGATCTAATGTATGATCGTCAGTGTTCTTGCGCAAATACAATGACTCTCCCGTTCGGGAAAAAGCCCTCTTGCGCAAATGCTTTTGCACAAGAGGGCCAGTGTAGACAACTGAGAACTGTTTTGTGCAAAAAAGCCCCGATGGCGAAAATGGCGATCAGGGCTTTCTTGCGCAAAACCGCGTCTAGATTGGCATGGACGCTTTTCCGCAAAAAGTGCTTTTGCGCAAAAGCGTCCGTGCCAATCTAGACGCTCTTTTCCGCAAATGCTTTTAACGGAAAAACTTTTCCGTTAAAAGCATTTGTGGAAAATCCTGCCAGTCTAGACGTAGCCCACCTGTATAAAGTGCCTCAGCGAGGCACATGTGCCTCAAAAACGTTCGCACTGCTCCAAGCTGACGGCAAGAGTGCGCCAAGATAGGAAGATGTGATTGCATATGCTCCTATTTGAAAAAGCCCTTCAGCTGTCAGACGCTGCACCATCCACTGCCTGATCAGACCCTGTCAGGAGTGAAAAGTGAAGAGCCACTTCCCCGATGCACCCCACTAAGAAATGGGTTTTGCCGGTGTGCTTTCTCCCACCGACTTCGACAAGTTGGGTTAGCACGGGGGACAAACCTGGAACATCTGGCACCACAGTCTCTCAGTCTGAGGCTGCCCCGGAACGAAAAGTGCAGCTCAGAACATCATCGGTGCCGACAGTGGAGACATCATCTAATCATTTGGCACTGGTGCCAGCACCAGCATCGCCAACTCCAGCACCACAAACATCGGCACCAACAAAGATGCCAGCATCAGCCTCCATGCCAACTCAGACAGACAGAGCGGAACCTATAGCCCAACTCTCTACCCTGGTGCCAGATGCACCAGTGAAGTCAAGGGTAGGGACAGTAGAGTGCCCTGGTGCATCTCTCAGCACCAAGGAGGCACGCACCAGTGTAGGTGCCGCAGTATGGGCTCTGCCCACTGATTTTGTGGCGGTGGCCCCTGATGTTCCCGATCTCTCTCCCTTGCTAATTTTTGGGGAGGAAGAAGAGCAAACTGGAGAAGCTCTCTTCTTTGTGGCTTTCCTGGGGGACAGGGAGGTAGCTCTTCTTCGGGTGGTGTCCCCGTGGGTACTCCACTGTGGGTGTTGGGCTTGTCCGGTGCCGCAGTTTGGAGATCTTTCAGCCATTGTCTGCCGGACCGCGCATGTGCAGCGGCCATCTTGCAGCTTTTCGCGCTGTTTCTGGTCATGCAGTCCGGCTCCCGCCAGTTCTTCCTGACCATCTTCGGGCGCAGATGGAGAAACAGCTCCCTCTCGCGTTGATCCTGTCAGGACTGAGAGAGGAGAATTTGTATATAGTTAAATAGTTAGGTTTATAGTTAATGTTTTTAATAGTTAGATTCTAGTTAGCTAGCGCGTTTAAAAAAAACAACAAAAAAACTAATATTTTCCTGTTCTCTTCATCATGCCTGGATCACCAGGATTCAAAAAATGCCTGACGTGCCGGGAGTCAATGCCCTCGTCAGATGGGCACTCCTCTTGTACAGCTGCTCCCCAAGTTACGACCACCTCCACTTACGACCATCCACACTTACGACCAAAGCGGTCGTAAATGCCGATTCAAGTTATGAATGGCGATCCGTGCTTACGAACAGCGTGGTTGCCATGTAACTCTATGGGATCCGAGTTACGAACACTTAGAGTTACGGACCAAGTGTTGGTCCGTAACTTGTTCATAACTCGGGGAGTGGCTGTATAAAGTGCCTCGGGGAGGGACATATTCCCCAAAAGTGCCCACACTGCACAAAACTGACAGCCAGGGCACGCTGCGACTGAGAGATGTGGCTCAAGATGTTCTTGTTCGACAAGGCACTTCAACCGCAGGCGGAAACCCCAGCTCGACTGTCATCTCTCCCTGATACAGCTCGTCGGCCTTCCCCTAAGGCGACAAGCTCAGAAAGGAGACTATTGCTGTCTCGCTCCTTACCAGTGCTCAGAGTGAGCACGGGAGATAAGCCGGGCACCTCTGGGACAGCGGCAGCCAGAAAGCTGCACAAAGACAAACCAGTGCGCAATACATCGGCACCAAGTCCAGCGGAGCACTCGGCATCGAGACCGAAGTCGGCCCCTGTCCCACCTTCCGACCTACCGACGCAGGCACCAGAGACCATATCGGTGCAACCTGCTCCTCATTCCCAAGCACCGATGACCTCGGTACTGTGGTGCACCGTACTGACACACAGAGCTACAGTTCCGCTGGCACCGATGCCTAAGGCACCGGCACAGTTGGCACCGACAGCTCGGTACCAGAACCATCGACACGAGCGCAGCACTCTTTAACACCTCCATACTCGCGCCGGATTTCAACACCTAGCGCAACACCACCAACGCCTCTCATGCAGCACTCCCCTTCTTCCACTGACAGAGGAGTAGCAGCAAGCCCGCAACAAGGGGCTTTCTCCCCCAGACACCCTTCTCCACTTTCAACTCGGCACGAATCCAGATGGCTCCAACCTAGTGTCTCGCCTTGACCAACACACTACTACCACCGATATTATCGCGCGCTGTCTCCTTGCTGCTCTAGGTATAGTTCCAGATCCAGATCCCCAAGGTCTCCCTTATATTCCAGGAATTCTAGATACAGGGATGACCATAGGCGCAGATACCAACTTTCTTACGAGGATCGTTACCTTAGATACCATACCCATCGAGAGCGATATTCCCACTCAATTTGCACCTCACCTTCACCAGCTCCATTGTTCACAACTCGTGACAAGAGCCGATCCCCCACTTTGCCATCAGCCAGACCACCTACTCTAGCCGGTGATCAACCACCAACAGAACAGCCTACCATAGAAGTAGAGCACATCTCTGACAGGGAAGTGTCACATCACAGGTTCCCTTTGGACGAGGTATCTTCTTCACCAGACGATGCCATCCTCACTGGAGACACCTCACTGTCAGATGACCTGAAGGAATTCCAGGAGTTACTCAGGCGGGTAGCCAACACCCAGAATGTACAGCTAACGGAGGTCCAACAGAAACAACATTATCTGTTGAGAAACTTACATCCTTCCTCCCACTCATCCAAGGTTGCTCTCCCACTGGATGAGGCCATACTTGAAATTGCCAACAGTTTTTCTGCCACGGTGCCACCAACCAATAAAAAGGCCGACAACAAGTATTTCATCCCAGCTACTGGGGTGGAATTCTTGTTCAACCATCCCCAGCCTAACTCCTTGGTCGTCGACGCAGCTCAACAACGGGCCAAAGCCCCTCATTACAGAACCAACACTGGAGATAAGGACAAGTGCCTAGACCTCTTGGGCAGAAAGGTGTACTCCTGGGCCACGTTAACGCTCCGAATGGCCAATTACGCGGCACTGTTAGCAAATCACAACTTTGACAATTATGCGAAGTTAGTTCCCCTGCTCGACCAACTTCTAGATACTAAGCAACAGCTGCTGAAAGCCATTGTTCAAGAGGGCTATACCGCCTCTCGGTCAGTGCTTCACATTGCTCTGGATGTGGATGTGGCAGCGAGGACGACGGCAACATCTGTCGTAATGCGCAGGGCCTCATGGCTCCACATGTCAGTGGTTCCGAAGGAGCTTCAATCTAAAGTTGAAGACTTGCCCTTCGACAGACAAGGCCTCTTCGCAGATTAGACAGACCAGCTGCTTCACTCCGGCAAAGATTCGTGCACTACGCTCAGGACTCTGGGCATGTATACGCCGCCATATCGGTGAAAAAAGTACACGCCATATCAGAAGCAAAGACCTTTCTCTTATGCACAACCACGACAATACGAGCACCAACGACCTAGGCAATGGCCTCAAAAATGATGGCCACAAGCCGCCAGACCAACAAATCAACAACAAACTAAACAGCGAGTTTGACGCGTGGATCGAGGGATTGCAAGCCATTCAAATACTACCTGCCTCGAATGCCAGTACTACGCTTTTCCACTATCATTTAAGGCCCTTTCACCATCACTGGGCTATAATAACAACAGATAAATGGGTCATTCAGCTAATAACAATGGGCTACGTAATTCCCTTCACATCCCTTTCCCCACCACCCCTCCCCTCCCGTCCCTCTTCAGGGACCCATCTCACAAACTCCTCCTCAAACAGGAGGTAGCTCACTTGTTTGATATGGGAGCAATAGAGAGGGTACCAGATATTTGTCGAGCAGCCATGTAGTCTTCCAGCACTACATTCGTGAAGCACTATGCAATTGTACAACACCTTGTGACAGACTCCTCTGTAGCCACTGCTGTTCTTTCAGGCCAGAACAGACCATGATTCTGGGGCCCACCAACCGGACACGCTGGATACGGCTCTGGAGTCACCTATAGTGGAGCACCCAGGGGGACACTACTCAAAGAAGAAGTTACTCACCTTGATGCAGTAACGATAGTTCTTCGAGATGTGTGTCCCCGTGGGTGCTCTACTACCCGCCCGCCTCCCCGCTTCGGAATCTTGTGTTCAGTTTCTCATTTCGGATGACCGAACGGGTGAGAGGAACTGGCGGGAGCCAGACCGCGCAACGATAAAAGGGCGCAAATGGCGCGAGATACTGGCTACGCATGCACGGTCTGGCTAACTACGGCTCTTGAAAATCTCCGACCTGCGGCACCAGGACGAGCCTGACACCTACAGTGGAGCACCCATGGGGGGACACATCTTGAAGAATCGTCATTACTGCACCAAGGTGAGTATGCTTGTGAATTACGGCGGGTAGGTGAAATAGTGGCCCTATGCTCCTTCTTACGTGCCTGGGCAAACATCACATCAGATCAATGGGTCCAGTCCAGGTACTCAATCCTTTTTATATTTGCTCCTCCAACCCATTCCCCTTCCCTCTTCAGGGACCCTTCCCATGGGAACCTACTAGGTCTGGAGATTCAACATCTCCAGATTGGAGCGGCTGAATGTGTACCAACTTGTCATCACAGGAGAGGGTTCTACTATAGCTGTTTCCTCACCCAGAAAAAACAACAGAGGATGGAGACCTATATTAGAGCTCAAGATACTCAAGAGATTCATCTGTGAAGCAACACCCCTTTGGGACCTCAACCTTGTACTCAAAAGTCTCACAAGACCTCCCTTCGAGCCTCTCACCACATGCTCCCTCCTTCATATTTCAGTGAACATTGTCTTCCTTGTAGCCATAGCATCAGCAAGGCGGGTAGGTGAAATAGTGGCCCTTATGGCAGACCCACTCTTCACCATATTCACAAGGGACAAAGTTACGTTACGTCCCCATCCTAAGTTTCTACCTAAAGTTGCATCCATTTTCCATATCCACAAACCCATCCATTTACCCATTTTTTTTCCAAAACCTCTTGAGGACAACTTGCAGGCATCTCTTCACATGCTGGGCATGAGATGAGCCATTACCTTTTATACTGACAGGGCCCGTCCCTTCTGCAGGTCCCTGTGGCTTTTCCTGTCCATTGCTGAACGGTCCAAGGAAGAGGCAGTTACCTTCCAATGCCTATCCAAATGGATATCTTCAGGAAAAACATTTGCTACACCTTGCATAACAAATAAACTCAGCGCATAATGGCCCACTCTTCTAGGGTCATGGCTACCTCCACAGCATTCTTAAAAGATGTACCCCTACCAGACATTTGCAGAGCAGCAACCTGGTCCTCCGACCATACATTTGCTCAACACTATGCTATAACAACTGCCCAATTCCTGTAACCACTGTAGGACAGGCTGTCCTCTCATTTTTTCTACAACCGTATGTCCAAAGCCTCCCTCAAGCAGGACACTGCTCTACAGATACCTGAAGTGGAGCATCCACAGGGACAGCACTCAAAGAAGAAGTTACTCGCTTTATGCAATAATGATGGTTCTTTGAGATGTGTGTCCCTGTGGGTGCTCCATTACCCTCCCGCCTCTCCTCTACTTTGGAGTCGAATTCCTTGATTCCATGGTAGAGAAGGAACGGGGGAGGGTCATGCTGCGCGTGCAGCCAACAGCCAATGTTACCACAAGGCAGCTGCTACTAAGAAAATTCTCCTATTGGCTGGTGTGAGGTCGCACCAATACCTGAAGTGGAGCAGCCACAGGGACACACATATCAAAGAACCATTATTACTACACAAGATGAGTAACCTCTTCAGATTCATTGAACAGCTCCTTCTAGTTCATATAGTTGATTCTTGTTATAAAGTTAATTTTTCATGTTAAGATACCTAACACAACTGAAAGAGCTACTGTTTGTGAAATACAGGGACCTGTAATGCAGTCTGTATTTTCTCTTGGTAGGTTCATCAATATACGCTCTCTTCTAGTCAAGATGCACTGCCAAAAAGGAGAAAATTTAGTGAACCAAAGGAGCGGTTTTAGATATAATCTCCTTGCTGTTTATTTGTAGATTTCTTCATAATATAGCTTTCATTTTGTGTTTAATATGAATATTGTTAATATTAAAGATAATATTCTTTTTTGTTTTCATATGCAGTCAAAACACAAAAATTATACACAGAAAAAATTCTGTCAAGACAGACCCCAATTTTTGCAAATTGAAAGTTATTTTTTAAAGGGGATTATATTCCAGTCTAGGATAGACAGTGCATATCCATTCATCTGTTCTGACAAAAACTTTTTAAGGGAGATTTTTAGTGAATGCCTTCAATAACATTTTTCCTTTTGAGATTTTGCTGAAATCCTAATGGTGGTACAATGTACACCATTGAAACTGAAACTGTAAAGTTTCCACTTGTGTCTTTTTCTGGACCATGCTCAGTTTTGGTAGAATTACATGTTAGGAAATTGGGTTAAGAAAATTTTGTAGTTATTTTATAATAGTACTATTGCTTCTATTTTTATTACCTCTAAGAAGCAAATTTCAGGTTGCCTGTTTGTGTTCATTCATCCCATTGGCACCTTACCCAGCCTTAAAAAAGAAAAGAACAGCATTTACCTCTTTAGTTCCTAAATTTACATTGAAATGTAGAAATCCATATGCAGCTCTGATGCCAGATACACAAACAGCTAACATTTGTTATAATATTGTGTGTGCAAGGCAGCTATGTAACAGGATATAACTAAATATCTGAAAAATAGACAGCTCAACTTTTATATGCAATGATTAATTGCAGCTATCAGAAACAGGACTATTGCATGTTGTTCAAAAAATATTTTTGCCTTCATAAATTTAAATGAACTAGAATAGTGCTCTTTATAAATATAGGTAACGACTACTGCTGTATGAAGGTGAATAGTTAAACATTTCTTTCTTGAATTTTAACTTTTAAACTAAGAATACCTTATTGTCATACTTCCTAATGAAAACAGTGTTATATAATAATTTACTACAATGTATTTTTAAATATAACGGTCCATAAATTTGATTTGATGATAGACTTTTTTAATGAAAAGTTCATAAAGGCTGAGGAACAGCACTTGATGTGTCTTCAGTGTTTTAGTGTCTTCCACTTTCACAGTTCAAATAAAATATTAACTATTGACGAATATATTCCTTCCTATATAGTGCTGTTTACTTTTTATTTTGAGAGAAAAAAATACAGGATCTGAATGTATTTGAAAACAATTTAATGGACAGTAATAGTAAAAATATTGTTTTATAGATTTTGCAAAATACTATAGAATGATGCAGTATGATTTCAATAATTATTTGGATTCTGAAAGAAACAGAGAAAAAAAACCAGACACACATCCTGCTTCCTTCCCTATTCTCCCATTTCTCCTGTGTTCTACTCCCTGGTTCAGACTTTACCTGTCACATCTCAGGAATTCTGCTGTACTGATCAGACCTAGACTGCAGTTTCAAAGGAGAACCTCTACTTAGGCATCTTCAGCTTGGATTTTTGCTTTAATATTCTAGCATAAATATTACCACTAAGCCTTATTTGTTTCAATCTGAGCAATTTGTATGCACAGATGAACACACGTTCTCCTTTGAGAGAGGTCCCTGTGAGTGCACCCCAGCACCTTCGGAGATTCCTACAGCAGTAGTTTTCCCTCCTCCCCTCCTGGAGCATGCACACACTCTGCCTGCCTCGTGAGCTGTCAGTGTATAAAAAGTGCACATGCGGTCCAGGCGCCACGGTTTCTTCTCTACCATCCCCGACCAGAGTACAGTAGTCACACTGCACACCACAGCAATATAGTTTCTCGTAGATATATATTTATTTAAATTAGTGTCAGTTACAGACTTCCAAATTCTTCAGTGTCAGCCACTCACAGCTTAGCACTTTTAACTCTGAGTCAGTGCCCCTTTCAAAAGGTGCTGCTCCACAGGGCTTTCAGCTGCTTGCCTCTCAATGCACCCACAGTCACTTTAAAAGACCCGGTGCCAACCACAGGCTCAGTGCAGCCTATTTGAACAGTGGGAGCGGTGCTTGCCTTTGATCCTGTGGCACCATTTTAGCCTTTGATGACGCTGACACTGCGCACCCGCTCAGTGCTGCAGCAACATACACCGCTCACAGGGCACCGACCCTCTCCTTAGCTTCTATGGTGCCAGTGCCACCTCAGCAAGGCACCACTGTCCCACTCTGCACCAGAACACACAATGTAGCTTGATTCTAGTCAGCAACAGTTCCTCAGCCCTACTGACCTCTCATTTTCCCAGTCTGCAGGATCTCCTCTCCTAAAGGGAAATTTCTTACCAGAGCAACAACCACAATATTGTCAGTCCCCTATGATACCTCCCTACCTTTCTAGTGAGGAGGAAGAGGACTTGGAGAACAGAGATTTTTCTCCACATTATTACTCACCAGAGTATGGAGACCCACGCAGGCAAAATAAATCTGCCAAACAACACCTGCCTGGATGGCACCACCCATGGCATTCCCTGGCTTACTGGCCATACTGGGGCACGTGGGACTTATTACAAAGCAGGATATGCTAACCAGCAAGTTCACAAATCTCCCCTGCTAACCCCTCAAGCAGAGGTGGACTTTAATACTGACCCTAAATAGGACATACAAACAGAGGTTGCAGGGGACACCTTTCCCATGGCCATTAAGGCACCTCCTTCACCCCAGTATGCAAAACTATCCACTACATCTTCTTTGATAGATGAACTTCCAGGACTTCTTTGAGAGAATGGTGGATGACCTCTCAAATGACCTTAACATCATTTTGGAAGAAGTCTCAGACAAGCAACATGAGCTCACTGACATATTACAAGTCACTACCACCTCCAAATTAGTGTTCCCCATTAATGCCATTATCCTGCAATCTGTGCAAACAATATGGCAGACATCTGCTTCCATCACATCCATGAGTAAGAAGTTGGATAGGAAATATTTTGTCCCCTAAAAAGACACTGAGTTCTTTACACACTCTACTCCCAACTCACTAAGGGTGCATCTATACTGCACCATTATTTTGAGACATAGCCAAAGCTCACTTACCATCTTGGTCACTAACAGTGGAGCACCACTTGAAGAAGAAAGGGAAGTTACTCATCCTGTGCAGTAATGACGGTTCTTCGAGATGTGTGTCCCCATGGGTGCACCATGATCCACCCTCCTCCCTTCTTCAGCTTGACCATCCTAGAGGGTGTACATGAAGAAACAGAGGAGGAGTTGGGCTGTGCACGCGATCTGCAAAGACACCAACGGCACTTGCCCCTCTCTCCCCCTCCCTCCCCCCGCACGCACACATGTGCGGCCTGACTGGATACTGCTAGAAAAGACTCCGCTCTGTGGTGCTGGGACAAGCCCGACATCAACAGTGGAGCACCCCCGGGACACACATCTTGAAGAACCGTCATTACTGCACAGGATGAGTAACTTCCGTTAGATGGCCACAAATTATTTGCAGCCAACACCAATGACATCCTCCATTCCATGAAGGGCTCTTGAGTCACTCTGAGATTCTTGGGGATCCAAACACCTACAGCAAAAAAGAAACAATACAGGTATCAAGGTATCAGCTATACCAAAGACAACAATACCCCTATTACTCACATCAAGCACAGCATTGACAATATAATACCAACAGACCCAGAGCCCAAAGAGGCTGCCCCCCATCATATGGAACAACCCAACCTGTAACCTCCAATAAACAAATTTGAGGCATCAGTCAAGAGCATTGAAAGCAATCTATCCTCCCCAGTGCTTACAGTGACCATCCCATGTTTCACTGAAACAAATCCAGCCTCCTGACTCCATCAGAGCACATTCTACACACTCTGTCTCCACGTCCAGTTTTCTCATGCAATGTTCCCCTTCTCAACATATGTAAGTCAGCCACATGGGCATCAAACATCACTTTCACTCAACACTACACAAGACACTGCAGCTACCACCAGAATTGGCAGAGTTATTTTGTACATAGCCTTCCTGCCCGATCCAAAGCCCCTACCATCCTAAAGGACACTGCTTACAGTCACCTGAGTAGAGCACCCACAGAGACATCTTGAACGAGAAGAGGTTACTTGCTTGTGCAGTAATTCTTCAAGATGAGCATCCCTGTGGGCATGGGCCATTGGTGAAGATAGGGCTGGAGGAGGCAAGCCTCCAGCCCCATCCCTTCTGAGGCTCCACACCTTCCCCATCCCCACATGGAGGTGGGGCTGCATGCACGCCCCACCCAAACTACAGGGAGGGGAGTGGACGGGCACATGCTCACTCAGCTCCGGGGCACTGGTGGAGGGAGGCGGGCATGCCGCACAGCCCAGCTCCGGAGCACTACATCCACTAATACAGGGCTGTTCTGTCTTCACTTATCCATCCATCAAGAGATTCCTCCAGAGCCTACACAATATGTTTCCACCATGAAGATACCCAATTCCAGCCTGGAACCTCAACCTCATTCTCAGGGCACTCATTCGTAGATGAGCCCTATAAACCATTAGCTACCTGTTCCCTTCTACATCTATCAATGAAGGTAGTCTTTTTAGTTGCAATTACCTCTGCAAGAAGAGTGGATGAGCTAGGAGCAGTATTGACCCACCGTACACAATATTTCATGAGGACAAAGTGATCCTTCATATTCACCCCAAATTTCTCCCAAAAGTACTTACCTCATTCCACTGTAATGAACCCATATACTTACCCGTCTCCTTCCCTAAACCTCACAAGGACCACAGAGAAAGGGCATTACACACCCTTGATGTCGTTGGGCAGTTGCCTTCTACTTAGAATGCACAGAACCCTTTTGCAAATCTTTGCAACTCTTTATGTCATCAACAGAGAGATCAAAGGGTTACCCGAGTCCAAACAAAGACTGTCTAAATGGATCTTGGGCTGCACACATCTAGTTTAAAACATTTTTCAAAAGGAGCCCCTGGCAACTGTACGGGCTCACTCCACAAGAGCTATGGCAGCCTTTCTCAGCAGCATATAAACAGAAGAAATCTGCAAGTCTGTCACATAGGGTTCAGCACACACTTTCACGCAGCACTATGCCATCCAGTTATTTGCGAATGCTGATACACGTTTCAGCCAGGCAATACTGGCAGTTACTGAGTCAAATTCACTGCTTTAGATCCAACTACTTCCAGGTCAGAGAAAGAAGTGAGGAGGCGGTTGGCTGTGCATGCGGGATAGCCATTTCAATGGTCGCTCACCGGCATTCCGTGTGCACAGCTGACCTGGCGGGGGAGGCACTGCTGTCAAAAATCTTTGATTAGAGACACAGCAGTGCTGGCACACCTCAAGATGGAGCACCCACGGGAACAACCATCTGGAAGGACTCCACTTACTGCACTGGGTGAGTAACCTTCCCTTCTGGATGGCCCCACACAGTTTCCTTTGGGGGAGAGGGTAGGCCTTGGTGTCCCTGAAACAGGACTCTCCTGTACGGTTTTGTGTCTGGGAATAGCCCTAGCTGGGTCTCAGCTTCCCTCTACCACTCTGAGGTATGCCATCACACAGTTTACCCAAAGCTGTTCTTTCTTCAAGCATAAAAAGTGTGAGAGAGTGTTCCCAGAGAGTGAAACATTCAGTCCTTAATTCTTCCTCCCCATACTGTCCTCAGATATCTAACAGGCTCGGAAAGTGGAATTCTCCCAAGTTCCTATACATAATCACACATCAGTGCCCCCTCCTGGAAAACATTTCTAGTAAAAAAAAAAAAAAACTTGCCTCCAGGCCTGCAGGGTTTTTGTGCTGCCTTCCACCCACTTTCTGAGTGCCTTTCATACATCCCATTCAATTGGGGTACAAGGCTGTATGTGGAGTCCAGAATGATTTCAGTGCTTTCACATTTTAGGGAGATCCGATTGTTCATGGCTTTAGGGTGCAAACCAATAGTTTGGAAACCCTGACTGCCCTGAAATAAGAGTCCCATCAAGCTGTGTCTGTTCTGTAGTTTCATGTTCGTTACTTTTAGTTTCCATGTAATTAGTGCCGCTTAAATGTATGGGACTGAAAATAAATCTATGTGCCTGAGCCTCAATGTACATTTTGTATAATTAGATTTCTTAATACTGTTACATGTAATCTCTGCATAAGGTGTTCTGAGTTTTTTAAGAAAGTTTATTTGAAAATAAAGTCCAGTGGAAAGCAGCCGATTTCCCCCCCTTCTCCCCCCCAAACACATTGCCCCGTTTCTTTGTACATGTTGCACCCATTAGTGTGGTATCAGTTCTAATTTCTGTACCCAGGAAGTGGTTTTTTCTGTGATCTTCAGGCACCTGCCTCAGAAGCTGGGGAAAGGCAGCTTGCTCACACTCAAGGCAACTGAACATTCAGAAGCTTTAAGTTAACCTGCTGGGCTTGGCTCCAGGCTATACAAATGCAAGTTCTTTAAGCATTGCTTGGTTACCACCTGGTGGCCAAACTCTGTGAACTTCTTGCTGATCTGCAGCCAACTAAACTCTTCTATAGTTTCCTTTTTCCACCAACTAATAGAATAAAGGCAGTTTTCTAAGCCCCTGGTTAAAAAAAACAATTGATAGAAATTGTGAAGTTCCTACTAGACTTCATACAGTCTCTTGTGCTTCACTCAAATAATTTTTCCAAGAGAGGAGTTTTTCTTCTTGCCATCTTATTATGCTTGTTCATAAGCTATGGGACAGAGGAGGGGAAATATTTT
Organism: Pelochelys cantorii; assembly: GCA_032595735.1. Taxonomy (NCBI): domain Eukaryota; kingdom Metazoa; phylum Chordata; order Testudines; family Trionychidae; genus Pelochelys; species Pelochelys cantorii. The sequence goes on along the minus strand of CM064349.1, from coordinate 21,881,149 downwards.
AAAACACATTCTTGTTTTGATGGTGAAAACTACTGAAAACTGGCACATCTTAAATAGCCAACCATTTGTAATTTACCATACAGCAGAACTTTGCTTCAATTTTCTTTAAAAAAAAAAAGTGGAGTCCTGTGATACATTATAGACCAGGGGCCATCAAGATATGACCCACAGGCTGGATTCAGCCCATGGGATCCTCAGGCACAGTGCAGCCAGCTGCTTCAGAGCAACCCCACCTCACTTTAAGTGGCTGGCTGTTCCTTTAGCTGTCTGCTCAGGGCACCAAGGGGAGAGGGAAGCTTTGTGCACTGTCCCCTCCTTCCCCCAAACAAAATCTCTCAGCTCCTATTGGCTAGAACCAGTCAGTGGGAACTGAGAGATTGTCCTGGGGGCAGGGGCAGCACATGAAGTGTCCTCCTCCCCCAGCTCCCAGAGTAGAGAGCAAGAGGGAGCAGCCAGCCAGTTTGAGCAGCCTGGGACTGCAGCAGGCAGGGAGCCTACCTTAGGGTCGTGCAGGGCTGCTGGCCGGGAGCTACTAGTTAAGCACCACCCAGCAAGAGCCTACCACTGGCACCGCAGCCCTTTCTTCCCCCCTATTCCCTGCTTCAGGCCACTACCTGAACCCTTTGTATCTCATTCCCTCAGGTCACAACTCCCTCTCAGACCCTCCCCCAGGCCAGAATCCTCTCCTGCATCCATGTCCCCTCCCAGACCCTGCCCCCCAAACCACTGCCCCGATCACAACCCGCTCCTTCACCCAAGACCTCACACCCTCTCCTGAACCCCTAGTTCCTTACCCCAAGCTCCCTTCTACACCCTACCCAAGTCCCAGACCTGCACCCCCTCCATAGAAATGTATGGCTCTTGACCACTTACCAAAATCTTGGGGTACCCCCACATCAAAAATGTTTGCCCAATCCTGTTATAGATTAACAGATTTGCAACTAAATGTGTTAAGTCTATAAGATGCCAAAGGACTCCTCATTGTTTTTGCAGATAGACTAACAAGACCCCCACCCAGACTTTTCTATATTCTTGCAGACAGGAATCAATGTATTGCAGAGGGATCTGTGACTGCACATTCATTCGTAGTTCTGTGAAATGAGCTAGAGGATTGGGATTTAACTGACAAATAGCTACAGTTGGCACAGCCTCAGACTTTGCAGATTTGGTGGATGGCTTTAAGAAGTGTGATCTCCCAAATATTTTTTACAGCCCAGACCCCCCTTTTTGAAATGCTGCTATATTTCTGCTAAAATACTGCACAGCAACACAACGTGCCTCATGACATGACAGTGTTCCACAGCTGCCTAGCAGAGGGTGGCGTTCGATCCTGTGTAATATCGCATGGCTGTGACATACGAAGCAATGCCATGGCACACCTACACAGCATACGTGACAGCCTCTCTGCTCTCTCTATCGTCCAGCACCTTGCTATGCCGCATGGCCAAGTAAACTGTGTCCTAACAATTTGGTGCCTCATAACGCTGCCTAGCTGGACAATATGTGGTACCATGCCAGGCATAGCAGCTCCACATCAAATACCATGCAATATTCCTCTGTTGCACAGTACAGAACACAAGACAATATTGCACCATTTCACAATACAAGGTAACCTAGCACAGTGCTATACTGAGCTTCTCAACAATATACCTTTATGATTCCAGTCTTCCTGGTGGTGATTTCTGCACCTGCCATTGGTCCCTTGTGTGTAGTTTGGGATGGCTGAACAAACTCCCCATCTCTTTATTGGCTTTTTCAGCTGTCAAAAAAGAAAAAAAAACAGTCCAGCCCTTATTCTTTGTTTGTCTGTATCTGCAAGGACCCTCCCCTCTACAATCCCTATTGGACGAACAGCCTCTGATATGTGCCTGAACAACACCAGGATAGGTTACCCAGGGATACCAGGAAGCTGATGTGTTTCCTCCCCCTTGCTCCAGCTCAACCAGGAAGTAAAGTTTCTATTTTCTGAGGCTCAGAAGTTTAGTACCAGGCAAAGTAGAGGGGAAGAAGGTGTTGACGAGGCATCGGAGAAGAGGAGATCAGAGTCACAGGTAAGGCTGGGAAAATGTCCAGTGAGAGTTAAATTCTTGGGCACTAACATTACAGAGAGGGGCAATCACTTGTAAATTTCAGTGTTCTTGTTTAATGTACACGTTTTTAATAATCCAATTTTTCTTACCAGAATTTAAGTTTTCCTCCTGGCAGAGGTGGTGGGAAATGAGGGTAGAAGGCCCTGTGTCTCTTCCCTGGATCCCCAACGTGGAGAGGGGCTGCCAGAAACATTTCTGCCGTTGTCTCTCTTAAGTTCAAGTGCCTGAGCCCAGTTCATTTTCTATAGCTCCTTCTTACGTTACCTCGCCCAGCAAGTCAGGCCACATGGTCTCATCAGTGGTGGGAAGCAAAAGACCCTTCTGTGTGAAATGGAGAGTGTATGTGTTGCGGGGGAGATGCATTTCCTTTTGGCCCTAGAAATGATAGAGATGAGAACTGGGATTTTGGGGTGCTGGCAAGATTAGACCAGGGTGAGCAGCCCCAGACTGCCTCCATTTCCCCTTCTCCTGCAGGGGATTATTTTCTAAATTTATCCCCTCCCAAAAAGGATGGGGGGCTCTGGCAACAGCCTAGATCCGTGAAGCGAGGAATAGTGAAAACCTGTCTCCATATGAGTTGCCCTGAGCATCAGCCTGTTCTAAGTGCTGTGCAGCCACCAGGCCATCCGTGGGGTGTAGAAAGGCAAGCCCCCAGTCTAGGTGGGACAGACCTTGTCTGCTTGCCACATTTCCTGTTCCCTGCATGGAGACTTTGTTCCTGCTTCATCTGGGATGGTCCGGCCTTTTGAACACACCATACCAGCGCAGTGCAGCCACTCCTGTGCTGTGCATGCTGTCCAGCAGCGCCGGACTAAGAATAGCTGCTTTGCAAAGAGAGAGGGCTTCCCTGCCTCTACTGGCATTCCAGCCTTTGGTTCCCTGTAGTGTAGTGCCTGAGAGCCTCCCCTCTGGAACCGGGGCACCCCTCACCATTTTGTGTGGTTACCCTTGCTAGCGCCTGCTGGTGGGAGAGGATGACGACCCTGATTCACAGAGGGCGGCGCGCCGACGTGGGCAAGAACGGTGACAAGAGGCCAGAGGGCGAGGAGGACTCGAAAGACAGGAACCCGGAGGAGGAGGACTCCGGGGACTCCAAAGACATCCGCCTCACCCTTATGGAGGAAGTGCTGCTCCTGGGACTGAAGGATAAGGAGGTAAGGGGATCTTGGTGGCGGCATTACACAGTGAGGCGTGGCTGGCAGCCACGGCTATGCCTTTGATTGCAGGGAGGTGCTGCCAGGAGCAATTCCTGCCCCCTTCTCGGGATCCAGAGGCCCCTCTTGCGGCAGAGCCAGTGCAGTCCCTCTGTGCAGAGGGGCACATCAGCACCCTTGGAGTGGCTTCAAGCCTGGTGCCTGGCAGCATGATGACCAGGCTGGTGGATCGTGCCCTCCTGCCCCGGACATGGGCTAGATTGTCCTCCAAGGGGCAAGGCTGTAGAGTCTGGCAGGGGGAGGATCTTGTGGCACTTTGGCATCTTGATTGGGTCCCTGTGCATAGACTCATGTGGTGTGGCTGAAGGCTGCAAAGAGCCTCTCAGCCTGTTTTGGCCAAGGTACTTGTGACAGGGTCCAAGAAAACCTGCAAGACACCTGTGAGCCTCTTGGAGGGAGTTGGGCGGGGCTCCAGAGACTGGGGGCAGATTCATCCTGGTGCTGAGGAAAGGCAATTTGCACCTTCCCTATTCAGCGGCTGGTGCAGCCTCCAGTGAAGACTGGGGCTGCCCTCAGTGGCACAGAGATTTGCCAGCTTACCAGTCCATCGTAGCCAGGTCCCTCCTTTGTCTGGTCTGTCTATGCCCAGCATGACAACCCACCCTGGGCTGCTGCAGAGGCACATCTAGCTGGACAGCTGTTCTCTGTGGGTTGTTGATACTGGCTTTGCAGCCCCTCTGTGCCAACCTCGTTTGTACAAAGAGGCCCTTGGACCTATGAATGCTCAGTTTCCCCAATGGTCTCTGAAAAGTGACTTCTTTGACCCAGTGCACAAGAATTCTTCTTTCCACCTGCACTATAATGTCAAGAAAGCACCTCATGCCAGGCCAGATCACTGAACATTCCATAGTGCTTATAAAGAACAGACACGCTCATCCACAGTGACAGAAGCAAAACTGAACCTTTACTGTAGATGAAAATCTGCACATATGTACAGTGCAGGATTTTCTTAGGCTGGGGGGAATTGCTTTTATTTGACAGGCCTGGCCCCTTCTATATGTGACACTAACAAAGCCTGACTCCGATGGAAGAAAGGGGCTGCAAGTTCTGGCCCTATAACAGGATTCAAATATCTATATAACCTGCAGAAAATAAATGTTTCCATTATCTGATTGAGAAGCCCTTCTGGGGTGGAACTCGGCAGTTGTTTAGTACCACATACTCAGAGTGGGTTTGTGTTAAGCATACAAGGGAAGAAAAAAATGCATCTACTTTGACACTGCAGGGCGGAGGTGCTGTTTCTTTTGCTGGAATTGGGTAGCTCTGTCTTTTCCTTCCATCATTTTGTCTGTAATCTTTGCAATATCAGAGGCTAAGTCTACACTGTACAGTTATTTCGGAATAAGCTATTCCGGAATGGTTATTCTGAAATAGCTTACTTCGAAATAGCACGTCTACACTGCAGAGAAGACTCCAAATTAGTCAGAGGCGGGCTTCCCTAATGCAGATGTTCTATCTTGATTTAGAGCCCCAGGAGGAATAACTTAGAATGGCCCTGGTGAGGGCCTATTTCAAAACAGCAGCAGTGGAGCGTCTACACACGCCTTATTTTGAAATCGCTATTTCAGAGTAGGCGGTATTCTTTGTAGAATGAGGATTCTTACAGAAGTAGGAATAAGCCATCTGTTATTTCAAAATTATTTCAAAATAACTGAATTGCTACGTGGACGCTCGCATAGTTATTTTGGCATAACGGCTGTTATTCCAAAATAACTTTGCTGTGTAGATACACCCATATAGTCCCAAAGGAAATTCAGTCTTGGGATGGGACTCGGGAGCTACATAAGCTTTCGCTCTGCCACAGATTCCCTATATGACCTTGAGCAAATCACTTAATCTCTCTGTGCCACAGTTTCATGTCTGTAAAATAAGGATAATAGCATTTTTTTCCACACTTTGCCTATCTTGTCTTTTAGTACACCGGGGCTCTGACCTCGAAATACTATCACAATACAAATAATGAAATATTGTTGCTTATAAGCTTTTCTGGAGCAGGGACTGTCTGTCACTGGGAGGCTGTACGGTACCAACACAATAAGGCCCCTTGGTCCTTTTGTAATACGAGCAAGGCCCTACTTAATTTGCAATATTGTGGATCCTGCAATATTAGGCTGCCAGAGCAGTTTTGATTTTAATGTGCTTAGTTTAATGTGCAAACTAAATGTATTAAAATCAAATCCCACAATTTTGCATACATTTTGAGGTTTGCAGTGCACATGTTTTTTCCCCCATTAGTACAGTAGAACTCCAAGTATCCAAGCTTATGGTAGATGGGGCTTATTAATGACTTTAATATGCGAAATGTCTAGTTATCAAAAAAATATAGCAGGCATTACATAATACTTGAGGGTTCCAGCATACTTTTCTTAATAGGTCTTCTCCGGCTTTTTCAAATTGCCTCAATTAATATAGGTACTTTTCCCTGATCTTCCACATCTTCTCCCAACTCACTGCAATTATTTGATAATCATCCCACAATTCGAGTAGGGCCTTAACTAAATCATGATGAGGAAAGCCAGCAGCTAGTCATCTTCTCCCCTGTAAAAGCTATTGGTCAGGGTGACTCCTTAACCTGGATCTGTAGTGATTATCGCATGAGGCATTCAGTACTTTAGTTTCTATTCTTCTCACCGAAGCAACAAATCTCTCCTGTCTGAAAGTGTCCTGCTGTCACTTACAAGAATTTGACTGGACCCTTTTTGTTCAGCACAGCCAGGAGTGGCTGCTGGCTGTGGAATAGAACGGTACCCTGTCTCTGCAAAGAATGCTTTGGAAATTCCCGCAGCAAGGCTGTCTGTGTTTGTGGCTGCTAACGTGGTAACCAGATATCTGAGACTGTTTACACAGTGGCAGGGGTTGAACTGTGGTTGCCCTTAATTTACAAAATTTGCAAAGGGGTTATGGCAAGAAACTGGGCCTCAGGACTCCTGGGTTCTGTTTCAAGCTCTGCCAATCAAAATCAGGCCCCTGCTCTGGTTGATGCTGTACAAAGACAGTCCATGCTCTATGGGGTTTAGAAACTGGGCCTTATCTGCCATGCTAGGGATGTAAAAGTGTAGCCATGTAAACGTTTTACCCAAACTGCTACATGGCTATACATGGCTCCCAGTCAGCTCCCAGGGAGCCGCCTGCCAGGGAGCCGCCTTTGTAGTATCAGAGGCAACAGCACTGGGTGGCAAGTGGGAGCCAGTACACGTGGGTTAAGCCAGCTCCCAGGGAGCTGTGTGCCCCCCCATACTGCTGCCTCTGTATCAGAAACAGCAGTGCAGGGCAGCAGCCAATTCCCCAGGAGACAGGCAGCAGGCAGGAGCTGGTGTGTGCCAGGAGCTGGCTGCTGCCTGCTGAAATTTTCAGCGGTTACACGGTTAATCGATTACACACATTTTAACATCCCTCGCCTGTGCTTGTGTTTAAATTTGCTGATTGTGGCACACGGGAGGCACTGATAGGGGGAGGGGGCTGCCTGAGGGTCCTAATCTCCCCCCCTTTTTTCCCAAGGCATTCTCCAGCCTTGGAGCACGCACAGTAGTGGTTTTCCAAGTACGGGTCATGCCCCAGGACTGTGTGGTGGAATGTCAGGCAGTGGGTCGTTTTGCTGTAGGGGGATCAAGTGACTAGTGTGGGTGCTAAGGCAGCTCCCTGCCTGTCCTGGAACCATGGACCACAATGCACCCCAGAAGTGCTCAGCAGCGGGTCCAGCTCCTAGGTGGGGGGCCACAGGGCTCCATGCACTGTCCTCCCCTAAGCACCATCTCCACAGTCCCATTGGCTGATTCTTGACCAATGGGAGCTGGGAAGGACACGAGCACCATTTCGGGAGAGCAGGAGGGGCAGCAGCTGTGTGCACCGGGACGCGGCTTGCTTTCTTTCCCATTCCCCCGACAATAAGGGAGTGAGAAGAATGTACTCGGATTCCATGAATTACTCCTCTGCCCCCACCCTTCACCCGCCAGGAGTGAGAGGCCTGCACAGAATCCAAGTACTTTCTCCTCGCTCCCTTATTGTTAGAGGAATGGGAGGACAAGCAAGCCCCATCCCGGTATGCACAGCTGCTGCCCCCCTACCCTCCCGAAACAGCGCCCTTGGGAGGACAGTGCCTGTGTATGAGACCAGCGCACAGAGCCACTTGCACACCTCTGCCTAGGACTCCGACCCGCTACTGGCCACTTCTGGGGCACAGCGTGGTCTGCGGGGCCAGGACTGGTGTGGGAAGCCAGCCTGAGAATCCCCTCTTACTCTGCTGACTGAGAGTCTCTGGAGGGAAGCCCATGCCCAACCTGGCACCCCAATCCCCTGCTCTAGCCCAGAGCCTCCTCCTGCACTGCAAACCCCTCTTTCCCAGCCCCACCCCACAGCCCACACTCTAGCCAGAAGCTATATGATGTCGGGTCACAGGCATCAACAATTTTCTTCAACTGGGTCGTGAGAAACAGAGTTTGAAACCTGCTGGCTCACAGAATCCACGCCTCTGATCCTTTGTGTCCCAAGCAACCCTATCATGTCTTCCCATTCCTATCAAGCTGCATCTTCAAACTAGCTAGGTTTTTGTGTGTCCTCCCCCGCCCCACTCCTACTGAACCTCCTCCTGGCTACAAACCTGCTACATTTATTCTTGCCCGTTGGATTCCCGTTTGTCCTTGTGCCAACATTGTCCTGCATAGCTTTTCCCTCACTCTGCACTCCCTGAGCAGAGCAGCCATGGGTTCCTCTGCTGACCACGGGTCTCTCTTCTCGCACGACTGGAGGGCAGCTATTTGCGGCTGCATTTCAGGCGGGTTGTTCTGCTGGCCTGTCTGTCGGTCTTCAGGCTGCCATCGCTGAGAACTTCCATTGGTCCCCCAAGAGATGACTGCTGCTGATTTTAGCAGCTCTGCGGTCAACAAGATAAATGCGACATGGACAACTAACTGCCCTGCCTGTGTGTCTTGCTCCTGATGTGGAGGAGAGTCTGGGATTCAGTTCATGGTCCCTCTGCAGAGAGGGCTAGTTGTGAGCGGGGCTTTATGTAAGGTACACAACCGGGCCTGGACTGAGACACAGCCGGCTCACTTCATGCTAAGCAGCTGCTAACTAGCTTTGCCACTTGCCACTCCCCAGAGTAAGCTCCTGACCTAGAAGCGAATGGTTCAAACCCTGTTACTCTGAGTTATCTGCTTCTTGATGTTTCAGGTCCTTCTTTGGCCCCATCACCGTAATATCTGAGCACCTCACAATTTTTAATGCATTTCCCATCACACTCCCCCATGTGCAGGGCAGGGTTGTTATCCAGCTGAAGAAACTGAGACACTGGAGTGGCTAAGGGACTTGACCAGAGTCACCCAGGGAGACAGTGGCAGAACAGGACCAGGTCTCTTGAGTTCCAGACTAGTGCTTTAACCATTAGGCCATCCTTCCTCCGAGTCTAGAGTTTATTGTCTGTTTTTGCTTTTAATTGGGTGTAATGCATTGCCTGCAGCACTGAAATAATAATAGCCCCTAGCTCTTCCATGCTGCTTCTCATCCCTAGATCTCAGGAGGGTCAGCATCATTCTCCCCATTGTATGGAGGGGGAAACTGAGGCACAGGGTCAGGGCAGTGGAACAGCCAGTAACAAAACCTGTGTCTCTTGAGTGCTACTGTACTAGGTTGCCCTGCCTCCATGGTCCTACAGATTGAACCCCTGTAAAACAAGGGGGCTGATTTTCAGGGTCACCTGCAGTTCCTGCTAACTTCAGTCCTTCTAGAAGTCAAGCTCCCAGGACTGGTTTTGCAATATCCTGGTTACAGTGGCTCACTGACGTAGGCGTCCCTCCTGTGTTGCATGCCGGAGCGCTGCTCATTCACACCCTGGCAGGACCTCTGGTTCAATAGCACCGGTAAGATCTCGGGTTGCTAATCTACGTAGGAAGTTATAGTCAAGCTGGGGGATAGGCCCGGATGCTGGGAGAGCAAATATTTGAGAGCCGCCCAGGTGCAAATGTAATTGGAGCAGTGCTGTGACCTTTCATTCCCTTTAGCTCTTTTTGTGCCAAACCCATTAGTTTTAGCCCGATGTCGGTTGTTTTAAACCTTTCTTGAATCGTGAATCCCCTAACCCTGCCCTCTTTTTACCTGGACCGCTCTCCCCTCCCCCCTTACAAAATGGGACTTTCCAGTGTTATGTAGACGAGTAGGTTTCTAACTACAGGTCGCTCCCAGTTCTGGGTTGTGGAATGTCGGGCGCTGTGTCTGGTGGCTGCAGGGGGATCGGGTGAGCAGTGATGGGGCTAAGGCAGCTCCTTGTCCGTCCTGCACCTGCGCTGCGCTCCAGAAGCATCTAGCTGGAGAGCGGGGGCGCACAGGGCTCCACGCACTGCTCCTGCCCTGAGCACTGCTCCATCTAGCGAGCTGGAGGGGCAACCGGGCCAGATCTGGTCCCATGCGCCACGTCACTATGTCCACCCCAAAAGTTTGATACCCCCTGGTGGTGGAGAATCTCTGCTTTAAACCACGTGTCCTTTGGACCGTCAGACCATTTGTAGGACTCCGATAGGGACAAAGAGTGGACAGAGCGCTCTGCCCTGACAGTGCCTAGGAACAAAATGTCAGAGGCTAATGTAAGGGAGGTATTGGGAAACCTCGCAGATTCATTGCAAAAATTAGGTGGCTCATGAGCTGCAGACATAGGCCGATTCAGAACTGCGTGTGGACGACAAAAAGAGAACTTGGGGCCTGCTGATGTCAAATTGCCGGTCCTTGAGCTTGGGGAGAATCTCTGTTCACAGTGAAGGGGTTATGACACATACACTCTGCTCTGGAAGTGGTGATTCCCAGGCTCCAGTGAGCCAACTGTAGAAATGGACTTCCCCTGTTGAGCATGCCTTGGTGAAAATGCTCTGTGCCAGCCTCCACTAGAGACTACTGGGACAAGCAGCCCCTACATTATCTCTTAGCTTAGACTTAAACTGTAGGCTTCTTGGAGCAGGGATTGTCTTTCTGTTCTGGGTTTGTACAGCACCTAGCACCATGGTGTCTTGGTCGATGACTGGGGTGCCTAGGTGCGACCATAATACCTCTAATATAGAGCACCTATAACCATGGGGTCTTGGTTCATGACTGACTCCTAAATACTATGATAATGCAAATAAATAATAATAATAATGCATGGCAGCTGATGGAGAGGATCTGGCGATAGGGTGGGGACTCTTAGAGAATCCACTCCTAGACCGGTTAGGATTCTATAGAGATCAGTTGAATTGCAACTGGAAGCAAAATATCAACCAGTGCAGAGCATTCCTCTCTTCTTTCTCTCCCTTACGCTCAAGCTGAAGCTTCCCCTGGGACTTCATGTAATTAAGCTTCATAGTTGTCCTGGTGAGAGACAGAGAAGGGTATTATCTGGGGGAAAATGAGGCACAGAGAGGTAAGCAACCAGTTCAAGTTCTCAGAGCTTGTGAATGGAGTCCTGACAGACTGTTCCTTGCTCTAACGCAGGGGTGGGCAATAATTTTTGACTGAGGGCCACTTCAGAAATGTTTGAAGTGGCCCTGAGCCACAGCGGAAGGGGCGGGGCCAGGACATTTCTGTGCTTCCCCGCTCACAGATCCGGATTGATATGGGGTGGGGGAGTGCATGAAGTCTTTGCCCCCACTCCCCTCCCCCCCCGAGAGAACCGCCAGCTGTTCAGAACAGCTTTAGGTGCCCATGCTCCTGGCAATGGGAGGAGTCTTCACACACTGCCCCCTGCCCCTAGGCCAATCAGGGCTTGGGGGCGGGAGGGGAAATACGCAAAGTCTCTTCCTGCCCTGCCCCCGTCCTGCAAAGAGCCCAGGGGTGGGGGAAGCTCGCAAAGTCTCTCGCTCCCTGCTCTCAGGCATGCGGCGCTTAGAGTCAACCACCAGGGTTGACTCTAAGTGCTGCGTCCTCCCTGGTCCCTAGGTCCTGATTGGCCTGGGGGTGAGGGAGCGGCAGTGCCTCTGCGGGCTGACTCAACCCACTTGGCGGGCTGGATCCTGCCCGCGGAGGCCCTTTTGCCCACCCCTGCAAAATGATGATTTCTCTCTAAAGAGGGAGCTGGTCTCTTGTCTCTAGGGCTGCTCGGGGTGACCCCGAGGGAGGGTGTACAGTGCTTACTGCCCAAGAAGGGGTGTGCTGGTTTGTTTGCAGAGTTTTCAGCCACGTGTTCCTGCTGTGGGTTTGTCTATGCAACTGAGACTGTTTTCCCAGCCTAGCTACATTGGCATGGCTATGCTAGCATCAACCCCGTGGGGTACAATGCACCCTGCATCGGCAGAAGGAAGGTTTCCATCAGTTTAGGAACACACACGAATGATGGTAGCTACATCCACAGAAGCATGCTTCCGTCTGCACCTGCGTCTATTCTGGGGGTTAGCTTGGCATGGCTATGGAGCCCAGGATATTTTCACACCCCCAACTGACGCTTCTGTTGTCCTAAGTGTAGACCAGGCCCGAGGCTATGAAATACTTCAGCAGCAGTAGATGCTCCAATGGCAGGAAGGGTTTTCCCATCACTAGTTAATCCACCTCCCCGAGAGGCAGTAGCTGGGTTGACAGGAGAAGTATACCATTGACCTAGCACTGTCTATATGGTGACTTTAGCTGGCTTAACTCCATCATTCAAGGGTATGGTTTTTTCACAGCCCTGAGCGACATTGCTGGGTTAAGCTAATTTTCTACTGTAGGCCCAGCCTGTAGAAACTCTGTTATGCTCCCCTCTGCTGTCAGGCCTGAAAAATGTAGCTGTCTTTCCTAAATAATGGCTCATTCAAACTGGTTCTTGCAACACTGCTCTTCTGTTGCGTTAATGAATTGGAAAGGGACCAAGACCAGGGAGCTAACAATGCCATGGGATTGTGGGGGGGGTGAGGACTTTAGAAACTGCCAGTCTCATTGTGAAATTCTCCCTCCTTTCCCTCTTTAAATTAGCTGGGGCTGGTGGCTCTCAATCACCTTTCTCACACCCACGCCACTCTACAAATATTCCTGGAGCCCACTTACCCGTGGGATGGGCTAGACCATAGGTCTGATGCTGATAAGCTCTTTCAAGTAGTTTTCTATAATGTGATGAAAAGCGGACCACTGGTGTTGAATCAGACCAAAAACCTAACGTTCTGTTTTGTGCGTTGCTCCCTGATCGTCTTCTCTTTCCAAAAAGGGCAGAGATCGTATGCTCCAGCACCAATCCAAGAATCCTAACACCTGATTTTTATGCCCCGTTCTGCCACTCACTCGTTGTGTGTCATTGGGCAAGTTGTTTTCCCCAGGGAATGCCTCAATTTCCCTAGTTGTACTACGTGGAGAGTAAAAATCTCCTGCTTTTTGTTAAAATGCTCCCAAGGTGAGCCAGTTGGGAACTTTTCAACAAAATGCTGTTTGTCGCAAATGCCCATTTGTGGCAACTGAAATTTTTTGCAGAGACATATTGATTTAGATCAGTGGTTCTCAAACTTTAGCACCCATAGGAAGCCCCATTTTGGGTTAAATTTTTTGGGGGACCTCCTACCCCTGCCCTGTCCCTTTTCGAAGGTTCGACTCGCTCCATCCCCTCTCCCTCTGTTGCTCACTCTGCTGCACTCTCACCAGCCTGGGGCAGGAGGACGGGGTGTTGCAGGTTCTGGGAGGGATTTTGGGTGCCCCTGCAGTGCTTATCTCTTCTGTCAGGAAGTGGCTGCCAGCTCCATGTGCTGCCCTCATGACCACTGGCACTACTCCTGCAGCTCCTATTGGTTATGGTTCCAGCCAATGGGAGTTGAAGAGGTAGCGTGTGGTGCTTCCCTGGCTACTCGTGTGCCTAGGGGCCGCAGGGATCTGCCAGCTACTTCCAGGATGCATGTGGAACACCCAGGTAGGGAACCTGTCCTAGTCCCAGCAGGGGAAGGAGGGGAAGGGAAAGAGTTGATCTTTGGGGCCCACAAACCTTTTGGAGTTTCCTTGGGTGTGCAGGTCGCAGTGTAAGAAAAAATAGATTAGATGAAACTTTTGTTAGGAAGGTTTCTTGGATTCAGGATGAAATTTGGGGGGAGGGGAGTTGTGCACACGGACCAAAGACTGAAGGAGAGAAACTCTAGAATGGCCACTTGTCTGGAGGTTGGGGGAGCACTGGAGATGTGGGAGACTCAAGTTTAAGTTTTTTCTATGCTTAATTTGGACCAGGGATTTGAATCTGGGTTCCTCAGGCCCTAAGTGAGTGCCGTAATCACTAGGTAGTTGGCTCTTCTGTGTGTGTCAGCGGGTATGTTTTCTTTTCTCCCACCCCAAAAATAAAATTGTCCAGGTCTTGGTTTTATTCCTTATCGGAATGGAAACAAATATCAAAATCTCAAACTATTTCCTGCAATGGAATTCTTGCTTTCTAGTAAGCCCTTGTTTGGAGATGTATTCAGTACACAGGATACTTCTGAAACATAGCTCTGGTGTGTCTCATGGTAGGCTAGTATGTAGAGAGTCTGCTTACTCCAAGTTGAAAGAATCCAGCTTGACTTTCAGATCACTGGTGACTCTGATGTGCCAGCCGTAAGAACAACCATCTCTCTGCCTGTGAACTGCTCAGGCTTCGTATGGAGTCGTGAAGGAATGATAAAGATGAAGGCTAAAGTTTAGAGGAAAGTTTTGACCAAAAAGTGGTGAAAGGGGGTGGGTGAGAGAAATAAAATGTTGCCTATTTTCTGTCTGGTATCCCCTGACTCCATTTCATTTTCTTCCAGCTTTGCTACCTCTCTTTGTCATATGTCCAGTCCATCTGGGGGTAGGCAGTCAGTCTGGCATTTATAATCTGAAACCAAAGCTGGAGATATTTCCAGAGGTTGCAAATATCCTGCTTTGGAAATAAAGGGTGAGCTTGAAACCCTTTTCAGGAAAGCAAAACCCTGTGGTTTAAAGGGAAAGTTTCTTTTGTAGAAAGCACCCAGCAACAATGTTCCCTCTACATTTTTCCATCCACATGCGGAATAAATTTTGTTTTCTGAAGCATGTGTGGATGTACACCAACAACAGACACACATGCTGCCGGCCGTGAGTGGCTGTGGGTGCTCTGCCAATCATCTGGGCGGCACCTGAATCTCTCCTGGGTAGCTACCCAAGTGCTCAGCTCACAGGGAATCCTGCCCAGCAGACCCTCTGAACCCTTGATTCCTGCATTGTTTGATCCCTCGCCACAAGGAAATGAAGAAAGCAAATACAGGTTCACTTTTATCATTTTATGGGTCCTCCCTGTCAAACACATCCCGTGCCTGTGTCAGGGCTTACTGTTTAAATACATGTTTGGGGTTCTGAGCTGACCCCTTTGTAGGCTGCAAGAATATTACACTTAAAAAACAGTCTGTAGACTTCTTAAACTTGTAATCCTCCACACTCAGCCTGAGCTGAGCTCGCTCCTCCTTCCTAATGAGCCATTTGGAGCGGACAGGCCTGAAAGCCGTTTCAGGCTTTACCCTTCCTGCCCTCCCAGTTCCGCAAACAGGTTTATGGCCTTGTTCAGCTTGATGGACTGGTGCAATCTCAGTTAAAGTCTCTGGCAAAGCTCCTGCTGACATCAGCAGTTCAGGAGCAGGCTCCTTGGCACAAGAGAAGGATGCATGCAAATATCTGCCCCTTTTTACATGGAGGCCGGGTGTTTCTTTCTAAAAGCTCTGCGCTGGGAAAGCACTCGGGGCAGGTCTCTGGTTTGTGCCATGCAGGGAGTCAAAGGAGAGATCACAGTGGTTGCCTTCTGGCCTGAGACCCTTGAGTCTGTCTGCAGGATCAGGGCCTTTCTAGGTCAGTGACTCTGCAAGCAAGATGCTTTGTGGGGGTGGGATGGCAGGATTTGATAGTCGAGCAGAATGAGGGCAGATCAGTCTGCCCAGCTAGAGGTCATTAAGGAAGATTCTTCATTTTTCTGACACTTCTCTCTTGGTGACTCTTTTGCGAGTGCAAATCCTGAGTCGCTCGCCACTCGAAGACGAGTGTCCTGTTCACGGACCTTGTTCATGCTTGTGTTATAGTGTAAATGTGGTATATTGCAATTCCCATACATCTCTGCCCCAGCTGACATTAAACAAACGCTTCACTCTGGGTCTGGTGTGATTTGGTGTAATGGTGTCGCCTTGGGGGGCCCAACACTGGACTGGGTGCAGGGGGACAAGGTCCCTCTCTGGGCCTGTTTCTCTTCCCACTCCCTTTCAGCTGCTCCAGGCAAGAACTCTCTCACTGTGTGTCTGTGCATTGCATACTGCGATAGGGTCGTGATCCGCCTGGCGCCTCTCGGTCCCACACAAATTACAGTGCTGAAGGCAGGATCAGTGGCGGGTGCGTAGGACTTCTCAGGATCGGGCCTTTCGCTGTTAGATGGGGGAGGGGTGTTATCAAACTCCTGAGCTAGGCTTGATGGCTGAAATACTGGTGGAGAGGCCTTTGCACTGCTTCTGCTATCTGGGTAGTGCTCTGGAGCAGGGCTTTTCAAATGATGGGTCACGCCCCAGCACTGGAGGGGGGGATGTCGGGCGCTGGGGCTCGTGGCTTCAGGGGGATCAGGTGAGCAGCGGGGGGGCTAAGGCAGATCCCTGCCTGTCCTGGCACCACAGACTGCACTGTGCCCCAGAAGGAGCCAGCAGACAGCCCAGCTCCTAGGTTGGGGGAGAGCGCACAGGGCTCCATGCACTGCCCCTGCCCTGAGCACTAGCTCCGCACTCCCATTGGCTGGGAACCTGCTGCCGCCTGCTTCTGGGTGCAGCATGGTCTGTGGTGCCAGGAGAAGCAGGAAGCTGGCTTAGCGCCCCCGCTGCCCGGGAGCCGCTCCAAGTAATCCCCCTGTGCCCCAACCCTGACCCCCCCCCCCCCAAAGCCAGAGCCCACTCCTATGCCGCAAAGCTCCCAGCCCCACCCAGAGCCCACTCTCCAATCACGTTCTGTTGGGTCATAAGAAAAAAACTTTGAAAACCACTGGACCAGAGCAGTGGTGAGCAACCTGCGGGCCCCGTGCGGCCCATTGGGGATCTCTGTGTGGCCTACGAGACATTTCGTGTACTGTTATCCATGCGCAGGGTTGCCAGATTCTGCTTGTTTCCATTTGCGTGATTTTTTCCTGTCGGTATCACTAAAGTGACATGCATGTAAAGCAAGGACTTGTGAAGG
The DNA here is from genome assembly GCA_032595735.1 of Pelochelys cantorii. Classification (NCBI taxonomy): domain Eukaryota; kingdom Metazoa; phylum Chordata; order Testudines; family Trionychidae; genus Pelochelys; species Pelochelys cantorii. Next base: position 21,864,756 of record CM064349.1, on the reverse strand, counting down.
GAGGTGCAGGCTGATTGCGCGCAACACTGGCCCTAGGAGCCGGGCACTCCGCACTGCTCTGGTTCAAACGGCACATATCACAACTTCTAGGCATGCAAGTGCAGTGAGCAAAACCCAGGAGACTGTAGGTTACAACAATCTGGCGGCCCACTGAAGGTACTGGAACCTTGTGCTGAGCAGGGGTGAATTTCACTCAATGGGCATGGCTGTGTCATAGCTCTGATGTATGAGAGATCAGTGATGGAACGCATTACAAAACTGAGCATGCGACTCTCAGCTGATACACAGAACTCAGCTGGTGCAAACCAGTGTGGCTCTGCTGACTTCCATAGCGCTGGTGAGCTTTATGTGAGTCAAGGATCTGACCTGTGCGTTCTTCTCACCCGCCGCTGAAATGCAGCCACTTCTAGGGAGGGAGGGCGGAGCAGCAGGCAGCTATGCTGCACAACAGTTTAGGATGTTCCCATCCCCTGCGAGCCAGTAATACCATTGCGAGTTGGAAATTGACTTGGTGGATTTAAGTAGGCAGAATGTAATTAGCCGCAGTGCAGTCGGGACAGCACACTGGGGACAGCACTGTTATCTAAGCCTTAATGGAAGCCTATTCAAAGATGTACACCTTGGGCTTAAAGATAAAGCAGCAGACAGCTGGCAGCACTCTTAAGACAGGGCTTACAAGCAATTTCTGATTACAGCTAATTGTGGGGAATGTGTATCTAAGGTTGTCAGGGCTTTAACGTTTTCCTAAGCGGCCTCGTTATTCAGGCCATGTAGAAATCTCGTAAGCTCTGGGAAAGCTAGTTTGATGGAAAACTGCTACTGTTCCTTGGGTAGCTCTCATGCCAGCCACTTACCCAGTTCTAGTTCCTTGTACTAAAGCTACCTGGTGTCTGGCATACTCCCCTTCTTCCTCTCCCTCCCTTGCCCCCCACCCATTACAAAAGCAAAGTCCTTTGGGGGAAAACGTCCTGTAGAATTTCCTCTAGAATTGGCTTTATTTGATTTTTCCCTGGTGTGGGAATAAAATTCTCTCCAGGGTCACATCCAGAGCCAATACAAAGCTGAACGTCTTCCTATCAGATCTTTCCCGTGGCGAGGCATTTGCCCACAAACCTCTCCCTCGAAAGGTCCCAGAATTGCAGACATTGGAAACTTCTAAGTTATGTTACAGGATCTCCCCTGCATACAAGGCCCTATTTACATAAGTATGAGACCATCCCAGATACGTAGAGACTAGGTGGAAATGGGAACAGAGGCAAAGTGACTTGCTCAAGGTCATCTCAACAGCTCAGTGGCAGAGTAGGAATAGAACTGGGGAGTCCTGAGTCATGGTCCAGGGCTCTGGATTGTGCTGCAGGCCCTGCTCTGAACCAGTTTGGCAGGCCAGCTAGGCTGCAGTCAGATTAGTTTCCAAAACTCTTACTCAACTGCTAGGCTAGGTTCAGAGGCCTGCGCTTGGCAGGCCTCCTGCCCGCTCTGCAAAACAAACAAATACTCCCTGGACGGGCCAGAAGAAACCCGCAGTGGAGAGGGTGTGTGCTCTGCTAAGCAGGAAGTAGGTTCTGCTGGAACCTGAGCCAGCTGGCCAAAGGCGTGTGATGCTCTGTTCAGTGTTGAGACAGGATCCTCTCCAGGAGGCAAACTGCAGGTTGCTGGCCCAACCCTATAACACCCTTTCCCTGGACAGATCTGGCTTTTGCCAGGCTAGATACACGCCACAGCGCACGCCGGCATAAGTTACGTTGCCTGGGGCACGCCTAAGCCACACACGAGGGAAGTTACGCTCACTGACATGCCAGTGTGGACAGCGCCGTGTTGGCAGGAGAGCACCAGGGGCTGGCCTGATTAAGTCAAGGGAAGAGCTCCCTCCCATTGCCTTAGAGAGCGTCTGCACGACCAGTGCGACCGCAGTGCAGCTGCACTGGTCCCTGCCCCTGGCCCACCGAGTCTGAGCCATGCTCAGCCCTGCCTGCCCAGGGGTGAGGTCACACCCCATCCCTGAGAGGGGCAGGGGCTGCTGGAAGTGATGGGGAGCCCTGCTGTGGGAGCCAGCCCAGGCCAGGCACAGCTTTGGCAGCCCTGAGGTGGGAGCCACATGGCCAGTATGGCTTTCTGTAGAGGTGCCTTGGAGTTCCCTGCCCATCTAAGTACTGACCTGGGTGTTGGCTGGGAGAGGGGCCTTTGTATTTGAGAAACACTGCCGGCTCTCCTGTGGCTGTCTGTCTTTCCTCTCAACCCCGCCCCCTCCTGAGACCTCCCGAAGCAAACTCCATCCCAGCTGCATGACCGGGCTCCCGGGTACAGGCGACGGGGCCTGCGAGGAATGGGAGTGTGGTGAGGACCACCCAGAGGAACAGGGAAGGGCCTGATAGAGCTTCCCCACTTAACAATCAACATTTTGGCAGGAGTACAGTGCACCCCTGGGTGCTACCACCAGTCACCTCTGCTCCCAGGGAACATAGCAGCAGTTATGATGCTGCAGAGACAGTGGGGCTAGGACTCGGGCTGTCTTGTGCCAAAGGGCAGGCCTTTGCCACTGGAGAATAGGTAGCAAGGTGCTGGAGTGGCTCTGCAGCTGGGCGGCCTGTGGGCATGTCATTTCCCCCTCTATGTGCCTCAGTTTCCCCGTCAGTGACATGGGGATGGTGATCCTGCCCCCCACGGGAAGGGGCTCTGAAGATGGCCTGACGGAAGGTGCCAGAGAAAGCCTGGCTGGTGGTGGTATTGAAAGTGAAGGGCCCTGAGCTGCCTTCGGTTCCTCAGAGCGGGAGGTGAGCTACAAAGCTTGAGGGCTCCGTCGCCCAACCCCAGTGCCGGGAGGGTTCCTGTGTGTCTCATGCCGGTGGTGTCTTCCCCCCCCCCCGCCCAGGGCTACACGTCCTTCTGGAACGACTGCATCTCCTCGGGCCTGCGCGGCGGCATCCTCATTGAGCTGGCGCTGCGAGGGCGCATCCAACTGGAGCCGCTCACCATGAGGAAGAAGAGGCTGCTGGACAGAAAGGTACGTGGCCCTGGGCTCGGGCGCTGTGGCTGTCAGGCCAGCCAGCAGGACTTCTTCACCTAGGGAAGAGCCCACCCACTCCTTTTCGGATCCCAGGGGCCTGATTCCCCTCTGGCCTGTAGCCCCATGTGATGTGGCTGCGGCACGCCGCCATCCCGACACGTGAGTGCTCTGAGCCCATGTAAATGATGGCACAAGGTGATGGAGAGTCACACCCATTCGCACCAGTTCTGATCAGCTCCCTAGGGGTAAATCTGGTGTTGCTCCATGGAAACCGATGGAGCGACTCCAGATTTACAGCAGCAGGTGCGCCATGGGGGTCAGGTCCTGTGGCTGGTCTGAGGGTGTGGAGAAAGAACGTGAAAGAGAAGCCGAGACAGGGAGGCCGCAAGGCAGGCAGTAGAGGTCAGACGTGGGGCGTGGTAGCTGTTGGTCTGAAGGAAGGATAGGGGGGCACCTCTCTCCTTCCCATACCTCTGGAACGACGCTTTGCATGGACAATAGCAGCTTATGTCCAGACGGATGTGTGAGTCTTGCAGAAAGCCTGCAGCCTTCACTGCCGTAACACCTGAGCGCTCTGTTATTAATGCATTTATCCTTACACACCCCTGGGAGGCAGGGCAGGGCTGTCATCCCCATTGCAGAGATGGGGAAACTGAGGCACACCAACAGGGCTTGACAAACCGTGGCGAAATCTACTCGCCAGCCCCACACTGTGCATGCACAAGACCTGCATTGCACATGCGCACGCTGCTGGTGAACGGGGCGACCAGCTGAAATCTACTCACCACGGGCGAGTAGATTCACTGATTTGTCGAGCCCTGCACACTGAGGTCAAACAGCTGACCCTAGACATCTGTGGCTGAGCAGGGAATTGTACTAGCTTCGGAGAGCTGGGTTCTCTAACTACCAGGCTGTCCTTCCTCCCAGAGCATGGGCCTGATCCTCCCTTCACCCCCACAGTTGTACCTCCATAAGTCTGGTGTAACTCAGATGGCTCCTGGCTTTGAGCCCTTGCCTGTGTTCGGACTTGGTTTAACTGTATCCATCCAAGGACATTCCAGAGCCGGGAATAGAAGCCAGGTGTTCTGACACCCAGCCCTGTGCTCCGGCCCCTGGACAGCGCCTTGTCCCTTCAGTGGGACTGAGGGACTTGTGGTGCCACGTGGGTGGTGGCAGTGTCATAGCCTCTGTGGCGTGGGGCAGGCAGCACGTGCTTAGGGTGACCATATTTCCCTGTGCCGGTGACGGGCCAGCCGGTCAGACCTGCGCAGTAACGCTGAAAATCGCAGTAAGTTGCCTGAACCCTCTTTAAAGGGAAGTACTGCAGTATTCTGCAGTAATGCTGGCTCAGGATACTGGCTCGGCCATTGCCAAGAACAAGCATAGAGGGTCGCAGGGCGGCTGCCCATTTTACAGATGATTCTTGGAGCTGCTTGGCTGAGACGCTCTAGTGCCTCCGTGCTCTGCAGCAGGGGCTTGCGACTTGGCGAGGGGGGCGGGGATGTGCCCTGGCATCCGGGTCCGGTGGCACCGGGGATCAGGGAAACAATGGAAAATGCAAACTTCCAGTTAAGTGGGTAAGGGGGCTGGAGCAATCCCCTGCTCCAAGGCCAGTCCTGGCTGCTCTCCCAGCTCAGCTGGGCAGACAGGCGCCTCCCAGTGTGTGCGGCCAGGCGGCAGGGTGTCTAGGGGAACCCGAGGGGGTGCTGGGCTGGGAGGTGGCAGGAAAGATGTGTGTGTTGGGGGACTAGAGAGTGGGGGGTTGTGGGCAGTTGGGGGATGCACTGGGCAGGGTGCTGTGGCTCTGGCAGGGCTGTGGGGGGTCTGGCCACAGGGAGATGGGGAGATGTTGAGTCAGGGAGCTGTGGGGCATGGCTTGACCCTGCCTTCGAGGGTTATGGGCTTGCTGGCTGACCCTGCCATGCCTAGCTGGCAGCTTGCTCTGGGGTCTGACCTCCCCGCACCATGCTCCATTGCCCCCTGAGGACTCAGAAATGTTTGGCTCTGGGCCCATAGACAGTGCATCTGACTTGGATCTGCCCATGGTGTCTGGAGCTTTCTCCCCCGCAGGGAGCATTGGCCCTGCCACTCCCTGCTTGAGCCCCAGCACTCAGGGCTTGTGGGGTGAGAGGGAGCACAGAGCTGGGGGAGGAAGTGTGCAGTGTGCTAGGGATTCGGTGGGCACCACAAATCGGGGCTTCAGCCTGGGGGAGTGTTGCTGGGAATTCAGCCATGCGGGGGAGGAGTGTCGGGATTGGGCCTTCAGCTCCATGGCGGGGAGGGGAATTGGGCCTTCAGGTCCACGGGCGAGGATGGGGTGGGGGAGTGCTAGGGATCGGGCCTTCAGCTCTGTGGGGGTGAGGGAGTGCTAGGGATCGGGCCTTAAGCCCCACGGCAGGGCTGCGGCTATGCTGACCGCAGACTGACCCGGCCAGCAGGAGGAGTGGAAAATACGAGACAGTTTGTCCGTTTTTGAAATAAAGAAGGGACTGTCCCATTATACAGGGCGTAGGCTCCCGTTCCACGTGCTGCGGAATGTTACGCGTGCCCCGTCCTCTCCCAGACCTTGGTCTTGCCCATTAAAACCAGCTGCCAAGCTCCCCACCCAAGCAGGATCAAGCCACGTCGGGCTGGGCCAAGGGCGGGGGCCAGTCCAGGATCCAGCCTCAAGCTGCGTCTGTCTTTGTCCTCTCAGGTGCTCTTGAAGTCAGACACTCCGACTGGCGATGTCCTGCTAGATGAGACCCTCAAGCACATCAAAGCCACAGAGCCTGCGGAGACTGTCCAGTCGTGGATTGAGCTGCTCACAGGTAGGGCAGTCTGGCCTCGCACCAGGCCTCCTCCACTCCTTGGGGGCCTGCTCTGCCATGAACCATGTTGTGTGGCCCCCGGGTGCCTTCCTGCTTGGTCACCGAAGGCGCTTTTGTTAGGTTGCCCTGACTAAGGGGCAGGGGATGCTCCACCCCAGCCGGGCCTCCCGCCCACCACCAGTTAAACAGAACATTTAACTGGTTGAACAGGATTTGACATCCCCAGTGTGGACACGCCCATAGGCCTGTAAAGGAAATTCTGCCCCACAGCTGGGAGTGAGCTGTCCAGCCCAGACAGACCGACTTGCACCAGCAGGACTCTAGCAAGTTAAAAATCCAGGCGTGAGTAGCCTGGCGTGGGCAGACGTGGTCTCCAGACCCATAGGCTGGGTGGGGCATGGTGGCCTTCTGCCAGATGCCGGGTAGTCGTGTCATTGCCTAACTGGCCCCAGGACCACGGATTCCAGGTTCACGGGCTTTCCAAGGGGCGTCTGGCTAATGCGTGAGGGAACTGTGAGACTCTTCAGTTCTGTAGGTTATGTGAGACATCCAGGCTGGGCTCCCTGCCTCACACCACTCTGCTTCTAGTCCGGACCAATTGAATCCCCCTGTGCCAGTGCATGATTCTTTCCCTGGGGCAACCGGGCAGCTTCTGGGGCCATGGATGGGTCAGGATTGAGGGGCATTGGCTGATCCAAGCCCAGGGCCGGAATAAAAGGGGCAGAGGGGGTCACATTGAGGGTCATGAGCAGGGTTCCCTGTAAGCTGGGCGCTTGTGCAGCTGCTCAGGAGAGATTCCAGTGCTGCCCAGAGGATTAGCAGAGCACCCACAGCTAGGTTTGTGTTTTTCCTGGTGGCACACATGCACGTGCCTTGGTGCACATAAGAAATTATTCTGTGCATGGATGTAAAAAAGCCACACGTGGGTCGAAAAGATTAGAGGGAACATTGGCCATGAGTGGGATGTCTGGAGCTGCCAGAGCAGGGGGTCCTGTGGGTCGATATTGAGGTGCACCGGCTCAGCTGTGGGGAGCCAGGGACTGGAATAGCAGAGGGGCTCACTTCTGGATCCAATATCCTGGGGGTACTGGGCAGGAGTGTGAGTGGTGCTGCAGCCCAGGACGGGGGTACGTGGGTGTGGACTAGCATGGGGAGAGGGGGCTGGGGTGCAGTAGTGGAGCTTTGCTTGGGACGCAGCAGGGCGGGGGGAGGTTGCCCAGCTGTTGCCTTGATATTTTTTGCCCCTAAGGAGCAACCCTTGTCTCCCTCCCCTGCAGGCGAGACCTGGAACCCCTTCAAGCTGCAGTACCAGCTGCGCAACGTGCGGGAGCGCCTGGCCAAGAACCTGGTGGAGAAGGGCATCCTGACCACGGAGAAGCAGAACTTCCTGCTCTTTGACATGACCACCCACCCGGTCACCAACCTCACCGAGAAGCAGCGCCTGCTCAAGAAGCTGCAGGAGAGCGTCCTGGACAGGTGGGTGAACGACCCCCACCGCATGGACAGGAGGACCTTAGCCCTGCTGGTGCTGGCCCACTCCTCGGACGTGCTGGAGAACGTTTTCACCACACTGGCGGACGACAAGTACGACACGGCCATGAACCGGTCGAAGGACCTCTTGGACTTGGACCCCGACGTGGAGGCCACCAAAGCCAGTGCCACGGAGATGATCTGGGCTGTCCTGGCGGCCTTTAACAAGTCCTAACTCCAAGCCGCTTTTCTCTTTTGGTGTAGGACGGGACCTTTGGATGGGGAGCTTCCGTGGGCCAGGCCAGCACGAACTCTGTTCTACACGGCATGTGGGTTGGACTGATTTCCACACACCCCCTCCAACCTACCCGTCTTGGCTGGGGGTGGTTGTGCTGGAAGGATGAACGACTGTGTGCACATGTCTTCTTCTCACAGGCGTGTGGCCAAATGAAGGTCTTTGTCTTGGGAGTGGATTGGCTCCAGGCTCAGCTGGCTCTCTCCTTCCAGAGAATGGAGATGTAGAATTGCCATTGGGCCCTCTTTACTCTCCATCGATTTCGGGGGGAGGGTAGCTTGGGTTGATGGGGCCTGCTCTGTTCCGGCACTTGGGGCTCAGATGGAGGGGGAGGGTTTAAGCCATCTCTGCACTGCCAGTGCTCCGAGGCTTGCCTGGCTCTTGTGTAAGTGAGAGCAGCCCAGACGCTGCTCTACTTTATGCTCTGCTCCCCGTGGCCACCAGCAGGCTCTGAGCAGCAGAGAACTGCCGCCGTGCAGGGTACTCTTGACATGCTCCTGGTCTCCAGCGTAGGGGACAGGGCTATTGCAGAGTCCTGACGCCAGCTCCGCTCTAGTCGGGGAGGAGGGATGTTCCCCATTGCCAGGCCTACTTGTGCTGCCAGAGCAGGGCGACAAGGCTTGGAGCCACCGCACATCAGGTGTACAGCGTTACCGAGAGCCAAGTCAGACCTGGTCTGGCAGTCACGCTGCGGTGCAATCCCGCTGACCGCCGGGGTGCAGCTCCTGGTGCGCGCCGGAGTCAGAGATCCATGTCGTGGCCTCTCGTGCCAGGCGGACGTGGCTGCCCCTTTACCTAGTGTGCTAGCTTCAAGACCTTTTCCGTTCACTTGCTGCTGGGGCAGTTGGGGCCCGATTCACGGCCGCAAGACTCTGGGTGGAACTCGGTACAGTCACCCCTCAGCAAAGCGGGGGGTGCGTCGGGCAGCCGGTTACCAACCCGATGTGGCCTTTCAAGCCGTGTTCGAAATGACAGAAATGTCTGTGCACAGAGACTGACCTCCTCTGCCCCGCGTCGTGCCTGGGCCTTCTGGAGCAGGAGAGAGGCCACGGTGCTTCTGTGTTTGGCACGGGTGCGACGGCTGCTGGCACGTGGAGCCGGAGGCGCACGGTTCAAGGCAGAAGTTGAATTCGAAAGGGCTCAGAGAAGAGTCTCGAGAACGATTAAAGGGTTAGAAAACCTGCCTCATGTGACAGACTCCAGAGCAGGGCCGCCCTTCGGCACACGCAGCTGCGCAGGGCACCAGTGGTGCTCCAGATTTATTAGCGCCCTACACTGTGTGTGCCTAGGGCCACCGCTGGCCGCGAGCAGCACCGACTGGCAGCCCCAGTACCCTGCTCAGCCTCCAGCCCTGTTGGACCCAATTCCCTGGCCCCCCACCTCCCAGCCCCGTCAGGCCCCATCTCCCAGCCCTGTCAACCCCATCTCCCGGCCTCCCAGCCCTGTCAGATCCAATCCCCCAGGCCCCCCACCTCCCAGCCCCATCAGGCCCCATCCCCCGGCTCTACCTCCTCTCAGCCTCCCAGCCCCATCAGACCCAATTCCCCGGCCCCCCCACCTCCCAGCCCCATCAGGCCCCATCCCCTGGCTCCACCTCTGCTCAGCCTTCCAGCCCCGTCAGACCCAATCCCCCCAGGCCTCCACCCCCCTGCTCCAGTTGGACCCAATCCCCTGGTCTCCCCAGCCCAGTCCTCCACACACCCCTGCCCCCCCATCCCGTGCTTCCCCTGCCAGCCCACAGCTCCAGCCGGCTGCTCCCCCACCAGCTCTCTACCCTCCTGTCCCCCCCGCCAGCACAGCCCCTCCCATGGAGTGGCTGTCCCCCACCCCTGGAGAGGATGGAGGCTGCAGGTGCTTGGGCTGTGTAGGGCACCAAAAGTCTTCAGGATGGCCCTACTCCAGAGCTCAGTTGAGTTGGCTTAGTGAAGCAGAGAGGAAGGGGCGACTCGATTTTACTCCCTAATCATCTCCATGGGGAACAGATCTCTAACCATGGGCTCCCCCCTCTAGCAGGGGGCTTGAAGCTGAAGCCACGCCATTCTGACTGGCAGAGGTGTGATTTGTTGAGTGATGGGCGTAATGAACCACTGGGTCAGTTTCCCCCGGCTCGCAGTGGGTCCACCGCTCATTTTGGGTCAAAGTTGGATGTTTTCCCAAGGGATCTGCTCTAGGAATGGCTTTGGGGCCGTTCTCCAGCCCGCGTTGCACAGGAGGTCAAACGACATGAGCCCGGTGGTCCCGTCTGGCGTTAGAATCTATGGCTATACGGGAGCATCATTCTCTCTGCCCCAACCGGGTAGGGGAGCCACAACGCTGTATCCGGTATCAGCAACGTGCTTTGCTATTGTAATACCTCGCCCCTGCGTGGATTGGCAGCAGCCAGACTGAAAGCTGGGACCTCTGTGCCAGAAGTCAGCGCTGCAATAGCTTGAGGTAGAAGGACCCCACTCTGTTAGCCAGCATTGTAGCAGGCTTATCGACTATCTATGGTTGGAGGGGAAGAAAAACACTATGCTTAGAACAGCTGAATGTTATGGTCCTAGAAGGGGCTAATCCTATCCCTGAGAGTGCATCTACACAGCAGGGCTTAACTTGAAACAAGCTACGCAAATTGAGCTATGCCAATTGCATTGCTTATTTTGAAATAGCTTGTTTTGAAATTGGGAGTGTCTACACCGCACTTATTTTGAAACAGAGCCCTCTTCCCCCGACGTCTCTTACTCCTCGTCCAGTGAGGGTTACAGGAGTCGGAGTAAGAAGTCCTCCAGCTTGACAGTATTTCAACATTATTTCGAAATAATGGCCTGTGTAGATGTGGACTAACTTATTTTGAAATAACACTAGTTATTTTGAAATAATGTTGCTGTATAGACGTACCCTGATTGACCACAGCTCACTTTATAGAGAGGCTAGACCCAGGTCTGTGTTCCCACCCCACAGACTCGGTCCTGCAGAGTTCACGCATGAGCCACGGGTACATGGTTTTGTTTGTCCTCTGACACAGCTACCTGAATTCTGCTGTGAGTTTTACTCCCCGGTTTTTCCAGTGTAGCAAAACATCTGAGAACCTGGGTGACTTCTGTTTGGCACCCCTAGGAATCTGACTCCTTCAGGTCACTGCCAGCCAATACGGGGATGTGCCACTGTGGGGGGAGGTGATCTGTGAAGTGTGGGAGGGGGGGCATTTGGGATGGGATCCTCTGTGGCTGTCTAGTGATGGGTGAAGAGCCTGCATACGTTGTATTAAAGTGATTCTTACTTGAAAACTTTTTGCTGTGATCAGGGGAGCCGACAACCTGCACAGCCCCTGGGCAAGGTGTGCGGGGGGAGGGGAGGGTTTCTGCGCTCCCAGAAGGGGCAGGGGGGCAACCAGCCCTCTGCTCCACCCGGAGCATGGCACCCCCAACCCTCAGAGCTTCGTGGAATGCGCTGCATAGCGCTCTAGTGGTGATTTAAAGGGCTGGGGGCTCCAGCTGCTGCCACAATAGCGGTGGCCAGGAGCCCCAGGCTCCTTTGAACTGCCGGGCCCCAGAGCACCTGCCCCCTTCCTCCCTCCCCATTGGCAGCCCTAACTGGTGATGAGGTTCAAATAGAGAGTGACTGTGAGTATGGCCTAGGAAGAGACTGCGCCATTGTATGGGGAAGGATTTTATTTTAGTCCATCTCTTTCGAGCCGTTTGGCTGACTGCTATTTAACACCCAGTTCTGCCCGAGATGTTGGAGCAGGGTTGTCGGCAGTGCGTTTATTCTCCCCAAACGGCGTGAGCACTACAGCTGGTCAGGAATTTTTCGACCATGCTTTTTGGGTTGGAAAACGCCAATTTTGTCAAAATCCACAGTTTTCCTACGCGCCTTGCTCCGTTTCTCTTTGAGGCAAGGGGAGGATTCATAGGTCTGACTGTCTACAGAGCACGGGCCAGAGAACGTCCCCAAATGAATTCCCAGAGCAGATCTCTTAGGAAAACATACAATCAGCACTGATCCAGCGGTGAATCTGCTCAGGGGACTTGGCACAGATCCATCCACGTGGGTCCAGCTGCCGGATTGGGGCTGTCATTTCCCCCGTGTGGGTCTCTTGTGCAGCAGCAAGAGAACTGTTGCAGAACAGCCGCGGGAGTGTAAAACAGCCACAGTCTGCAGGGCTTCCCAGAGGGGGAAAGCTCTGAAACAACTAAGCTGCGGGGTGTCTCTTCAGCTGGTGAGGGGATGGTGAATGCAGGGAGATACTGGAGAGTTCAGTCTGCCTTCATCCGGATGGGTAGTAGCCAGTGCTTTTTTTGTAAGAAAAAAGGTGCCAGTACTCTGGGGCAAATTTGTTGAGCAAAAAAAACCGCGGTCGCGGCCCCTTTAAGAGCCACAGCGCTGCTCTGGGAGCCAGAAAAAAAAATGCCATTCACCCCTAGCAGGCTTCCATCAGGAGCCGAGCGCCCCAGGAAAACAGGTGCTAGTACGCACGGGGGAAATCCCATTCCTTTTCTGTGGGCTGGGAAAATAGGTGACGGTACACTGTTCCGGGCAGTACCGTCACACAAAAAGCAGCCAAGCTGCAATCGGAGCCATATGGATGGACCTTTGTGTCTCTTGAAGTCGCTGAGGTAGTGTGGTCTAGTGGGTCCAGCACCAGACTGGAAGTCGGTTCTGCCTCCAGCCTGCTGGGTGGCCTTGAGCAAGTCATGTTTCCTCATGTGCAGGGGTGAAAGGAACTTACATTTCTTACAGGTGCTGTCCTATCGCAACCCAGGTCCCTGCCAGCTCTTTAAACAGCTCCCAGCGGGCTTTTGTCACAGCTCAGCCGGCTCTTGCCAGAGCTGTGCACTGGGGCCCCTGCTTCCTTTCACCTCTGCACACGTGTAAAATGGGGAGAATGAGACTGACCTTTGGGATCGAGGGTGAAAAGGGAGTGTTAATTGTACTGTGGTAGTGCCTTGGTAGGGGTTGTACAAACAGCATGAATTGCTCTGGTGTGGAAGGTGAAATTGGCAGGGGTCACCAAACTCTTATGCTGCCATTTAAAAATCCTGCCCCCAGAACCTGTGACGATCAATTAGGCAAACACTGTCTGTTTGGTTTGTGTTTTAAGGTCCAGCCGATGCCTAAATACCCTTCCTTCTTCACCTAGGAAACACGGTAACTGCCAGTTCCTTGCCACGGAAGGTCCCCGATTCCGCTCTAGCATAAAGGAGACTTGATTTCAGTTTTGCATCCACTCTTTGCTTTCTGGGGTGCTTCTGGGCCCCCTATCCAGAGAAGGGCTATTCTGGCTGGCCTGTGTCCTCTCTTAGCCGCGATATTGTATCATTCTGTGCGTGGTAGATTTACTCTGAAGGGGGGATAGAATTTGAATCTCTATCGAAAAAGCCCACGTTCCTTTCTCCTCCCCGACCCCTTCTCTGTTCCTCTTTTTATTTAGTGTCTGTGGACGAGTCTCTTTCTGCTGCACCAGGCGGCTGTGGGCTCGCTCGGATGTAGCTGTTAGCTGCTGTTGATTAAACTGCTCTGGGAGAATAAAAACCTTTTTGATGTTGGTGCTGTGCCCGTTGTTGGCCTTCACTATTTCAGCAGAACGGGGCAGGCACCCCTTCGTCCTGGTGGTGAAGGAATGGTGCTGTTTAGGGGCACGCTCTGCCATGGGTTTGCTGGGTCTCAGCCCTGTTCCTGACATTCTCCTGATGGTACGCCCGGCTAGGTTTCAAATTAGTCTTAACAGAAATGGGCCATGGAGACTGAACTGTGGTCTATGCCCTAAAGCTGGTCTCCTTGTCTGGTTAGGCTTGCTACAAAGGGAAGGTGGAGAAGATGGTGCTGCCCAGGCTGTATCTGTGTTTGATGCCAGGGATAAAGGTCAGCAGAACTGCCCGGGCTTCATCTCACTGGCAGGAGGAAGACCAGCAATGAACCCACCAGTATTTATGACGTTTGTACTGTTGTAGCGCCTCAGAGCACCAGCCGCTCACCGGTGCACTAGGTGTTCGACAGACACAGATCCAAATAATGGTCCCGGCCCCTGATGCCAGGCGGTTCTATCCAGCGATTCCTGCCTGTTTCACTGGCTGTTCTATCCAGCGATTCCTGCCTGTTTCACTGGCGGTTCTATCCAGCGATGCCTGCCTGTTTCACTGGCGGTTCTATCCAGCGATGCCTGCCTGTTTCACTGGCGGTTCTATCCAGCGATGCCTGCCTGTTTCACTGGCGGTTCTATCCAGTGATGCCTGCCTGTTTCACTGGCGGTTCTATCCAGTGATGCCTGCCTGTTTCACTGGCGGTTCTATCCAGCGATGCCTGCCTGTTTCACTGGTGGTTCTATCCAGTGATTCCTGCCTGTTTCACTGGCGGTTCTATCCAGCGATTCCTGCCTGTTTCACTGGCTGTTCTATCCAGCGATTCCTGCCTGTTTCACTGGCGGTTCTATCCAGTGATGCCTGCCTGTTTCACTGGCGGTTCTATCCAGCGATGCCTGCCTGTTTCACTGGCGGTTCTATCCAGTGATTCCTGCCTGTTTCACTGGGGGGTCCAACCAGATGGTCGCCTCATCTCAAAAAAGGTCTCTTGGCATTGGAAAAGGTTCCAAAAAGGGCAACAAAAATGATGAGGGGTTTGGAACGGGTCCCATAGGAAGAGAGATTAAAAAGACTGGGACCTTTCAGCTTAGAAAAGAGGAGACTAAAGGGGGATAGGCTAGAGGTTTATAAAATCATGACTGGTATGGAAAAAAGGAATAAGGAAAAGTTATTTACTTGTGCCCATAAGACATAGGAACTAGGGGTCACCAGATTAAAAGATTAGCTAGCAGGTTTAAAACAAACAAAAGGAAGTTTTTCTTCACACAAGGCACAGCCAACCTGTGGAATTCCTTGCCAGAGGATGTGGTGAAGACTCAGACTTTAACAGGGTTCAAAAAAGAGCTAGATAGATTCACGGAGGTTAAGTCCATCAATGGCTATTAGCCAGAATGGGTAGGGATGGTGTCCCTAGCCTCTGTCAGAGGCTGGGAATGGGTGGCAGGAGTGGGATTGCCTGAAGATTCCCTGTTGTGTTCACTCCCTCTGGGACATCTGGCATTGGCCACTGTTGGAAGTCAGAATACTGGGCTAGATGGACCTTTGGTCTGAACCAGTATGGCCATTCTGATGTTCTTATGGTCAGTTTGGAGTTTGGAATCTGAGTCCTGATGCTGCCAATCTGGGCTAGTCACCTTATGGACTCCCCTTGACCACCCACAAATCCCACCGACTGTAGTGGGAACGGCAGATACTCGGCCCCATGTCACATTCCCCCTCCCCTGCCCCGTAAAGTGGGGTTGGTGGTGTTGAGGAATTGGGTAATACCCCTTAAAATCGTTGGGGAGCTCTCTAAGGGATCTTGGCATCTTTCACTGCTGGAGCTACCAGAACCCTGCCAGAGCAGCCATGTACCTAGGTGGTGAGGGGCTTGTCCACACACAGCCATGCAGGAAAATTAATCCGCATGGATAGCAGATGTGAATTTGGATGGGTTTAAATCACATGAAATCCCCTGTGTGGATGCTGTTCAGAATTAAAGCAGACAGAATTCAGGTTAGTTTAATTCACTTTGCAAGTGAACCGCCTTAAGGTCACTTTCATTCTCACAGAGGATGGTCACACACAGCATTTAACTCGTCCTCTTCAACTCCCCCCTTTCATTAGTCCAGGTTCACTTTCCCGGAGCGCCCTGGTGAACCAGGCCGTGGCTCTGCTATAGTTCATAAACGTAGTGATTTGCAGTCCTGCTCTGCCAGGGAGATTTCCCCATATTTTTACGACCGTGTAAAGAACAAGGACGCAATAGGGATTAATACCTTGGTATCGCAACTGCCTCTCATGTACAGAGAGCCTGGTTCTCCTCTCAGGCTGGCTGAACTGTATGGATTTGCGGTGGCGTTGCTCCTGATTTACACCGGTGCAAATGAGATCAAAATCAGGCCAGGTATCATCTCGGCATTTACTAATAATCCCTCTCCCTTATCTAGTGCGTCTTATTCATAGAGCACAAAGGGAGTCAGTAGCATTATCTCCATTTTACAGGTGGGGCAACTGAGGCATGGAGGCAGGTGTGACTTGCCCAAAGTCATCCAGCCAGTTGGGGCAGAGGTGGGGACAGATCTTGTCTCTGTCAAGGTCTGAGTTTTCCTAGCGTTTGCCATTAAATCCAGAGTAACAGCTCCTCCTGGTTACCACAAAAAGCCCAAACCCAGATCAGCTCCTCAGCTGCTGTGAACAGGCTTAGCTCCACAGACGAGAGAGGCACTTCATCATGGGCGGCAGCCGAGACTTTGCACCTGTCCTTTTTAAATTCTGGTTTAATCCCATGTGGGAGATGCCTGAGCAGAGGGAACCTTGCCTGCAGCTGCCCAGCTGGCGTGCTGCTACCTTCCAGCCTGCCACTGGGGGGCGCTAGTGGTCTTTCAAAACCTGGCCAAGGGCCACATTAAGACCCATTGATCCAGGCAGCTGTTTGGGGGCGGGGAGAACTGGGCAGAGACAAAGCTGAATGCGTTTGGGCCTAATCCCTGCAGGTGTGGGTGCATGAAATGAAGCACCTGGCAGGGATCAGCAGTCTTCATTTTGTTGCTGGGAGTGGTCAGCAGCCCCCCCACCCACCAAAGGATGTTCATGTAGAGGTCTGGCTCCAGCCACCCACGTTTTAATATTGGCCTAGGGCTTGTTCGCCCATGGACAGCAGTGCTGGATCCTGGCTAAGAGCGGGGGTGCTCAAAGCCTTACCCCTGCCACCCTCCCCAGGGGAGCAGGGCCACATCCCCGGGGGGGGGGGGGACCTGTCCCAGACAGAGATAAGGGGGCCAAGGCTGAAGGCCAGGGCTAGGAGCAGAGTCCCAGTGGAGCAAGGGGCTGGAAGCAGAGCTGGCACCCCAAGTGCGAAGCCCCAAGTCAGCGGCTAGGAAGCGGGACCAGCAGTCGGGATCCAGAGCCGTGTGTGTGGGGTTGGAGAGCAGGGCCAGCAACTGGGCCCCACATAAAACCTAGGGATGTTACAGGCAGCACCCCCCCACACCCATAATTCTCCCGCCTGTGCCCATGGGTCTCTAAGCACTTGTGAGTAACCAGCTTGTTCCTGGTTACACAACAGGGAGAGCCTAGGGTCACGTGACACGAACGCTGGCGTGTGCGGTGAAGGGCGGGCCACATGCGCCTTTGCCCCCTTCCTTGGCAGGCCGGCACCAAGGAGTCACTGGCAGCAGTGACAGAAGCCATCACTTATGAGCGGTTCTGGAGAAACATCTAGTTTGTGACAAGGACGGGGAAAAAGAAGGGGTTATGGTGCTCAGCTGGGCTGGGGGAAACCCACACTTCAGCTCCTTGCTCTGGCATGGCCTCCCTGTGTGATCTAGCACAAGTCGCTCTGTGCCTCAGTTTCCCCATCTGTTCAGTGGGGATAATAGCCTTGCCCGGCCTGATGGGGCTGTGGAGAGGATAAACACGTGGAAGACGCTGAGGAGCTCAGTGAAGAGGGGCAGATAGAGGGTAGCTTCTTAGCTAGAGTTGAAACGAGTTGCCCAAGTTCTCACAGTGACCCATGGCAGCATAGGACCCAGGGGTCCTGATCTTAGTCTCAGGCTCAGAGGACAGCCCAGCAGCCCCATGCTCTGATTGTTGCACCTGCCGCCATGTTCCGTGGCTTATTGTGCAATGAATTTGTTCGGTCTCAGCCCAGATCCTTATATCCTCGTCCTCCCCTTACGTAGTATCTGCTGGGGACAAGCTAGTGGGGATGGAAGGGAGTTGAAAGCTTCCTTAGCACACTGGCAACCTCTGCCTTTCAAGGACTGCAAGTGCCCGGAGCCATGTGAATTCATGTGATGTCCCTGCTAACACTTACATCTGCCCAGGGAAGCCATTACAAAGCTGCAACATTAGGCACCCAATGGGGGAGGAAGGGGGGACCTCTGTGAATCCTGTTATTCGTCTGCGATTGCAGATTTTTAAACGCATGGCCTGAATGCAATACCGTTTGTTTGGGAGCACAGCAGTGAATGCAAACATGGGATTTTTAAAACTCTGTCCCTTTGCCCCCAGCCCCAGCAGGCAGGGCGGAGGCTGAGCTCAGTTATGGTGAGGGAAGCAGTAACCGGATGAAAATGGGGCCATGAAGTTTTACACCAGCTGAGTCGTCTGGCCCAGTGAAGCTTTGGCCAATTCAAACGAGCTGGGGAAACGGCCCACTGGACCGAAATCCACTGAGTTTTCACTGGTGTGCCCAAGAAGAAAACCTGGCCTGAAAGTCAGCAACGGGAGCACGATCCCCTGTCACCGGGCCAGGAACTGGCTTTTGCCACCTCCCTTGGAACCATGAACTAGCCCGGCGGGGGTCTTGCTTGTTTTCTCACGACCCAATTGAAGGAAATTGTTGATGTTGTGGCCAGACAGAATGTGACTGGAGAGTGAGCTCTGGCATGGGGCTGAGGTGGAGCTTTGAGGCATAGGAAGGGGCTCCAACTTGGGGGGGCAGGAGGGGCTTCCCTCTAGTGGCTCCTGGGCAGCGGTGCAGCGGGGGGGCTTCCTGCCTCTCCTGGCACTGCAGACTAGGAATGTTAATCAGGTAGGCAGTGCCTCTCCCATAATTCATTGCACAAGTCCCTGGTTTCTGCTATGCCTAATGGAGTGGGCCCTGGGTCAGGAAGTAGGAGACCTGGGTTCTGTCCCTGGCTCTGCCACTGAGCAGCTGGGTGGCCTTGGGCAAGTCAGTTCTCTTGGCTGGGGCTCTGTTCCCACTCACAGGCCTCACCCATTTAACCTGTGAGCACTTCAGGCTGGGGGCTGCCTGAGGCTATGGGTCTGTCCAGAGCCCATGGTGCCAGCAAGCCATCCAGCCCAGGCTGACAGAGCAGGGCTAGAGAAGGACTCCAAAGCTACTGTCCATGGGGGAACAAACCCTAGGCCAGCTTATTTCACCTTGGCTCCCCCTGTCTGCCGTTAGCTCCCAAGAGTCTCACATTCCTCCAGGAGTCAGAATTATCCATCAGCTGAGTGTGATGCATCTTAGGGCAGCATCTAGGAAGCCCCCATTGAGATCAGAGCCCAGTGCAGACACAGGAAGAGAGACAGTCCCTGCTCCAAAGGGCTCACAGTCTGAATTGACAAAGGACTGGAGGAAACTGAGGAAACTGAGGCACCAAGTGGGGCTGTGGCACTAGCAGGACAGCAGTGGAGAAGGAAATAGAGGACGGGTCTCCTGGATCACAATCCAGTGCCCGACCCACTGGACCACACGGCCTGTCTTCCATAAGTACCTTCTCCCATGTAGCTCAGTGAGGCCCTGAGGGGCTACCATGATGGGCTACTGTAGCATCGCACACGCCATGGTAGGGCTGTGATCTCCTCTCGGGGGCTCAAAGCCCACATGCATGGTGAGTACTGTTACGGTGATCCCTGAAGATCCCAGCTAAGATCACCATGACATGAGCATTATTAGTAGTATTAAGGTAGCCACAGTGGGGTCCTGACATCAGGTGGGGTCCCTCAAGTTGCTACCGTAAGTCACAGAATAAGCCCCCTCCCAAGAGGCATAGGTATCATCCCCATTTGACAGAGGCAAGCCGAAGCACAGCTGGGCAAAGGGACTTGCCCAAGGCCAGACAATCAATGGCAGAGCCCGCGACAAAGCGGACGAATACAAGCCACGTACAAACTCCCTCCCTGTCCCCTTTCCAGCCACCTGCGCCACTCGCCACTGATTGCAGGAGGAAGTTCTAATTGCAACTTCATCCCGCGTTGAAAGGCTAGTGGGTGATTATTTCAGCTCACGCTGCTCTGGCCGGGGCCCTTCTGCTTTGATTAGCAGCATGCGCTGAGTGCTGACAGCCCCATGCAACCACCTGCGTCAGCGGGGGGACGCTGAGTCCGTCTTCCAAGCTCAGCCCTCCAGACAAATGACAGGATCCTTTGCTTTGGTAGCTGAGCCCTGGGCGGGCGTGAGCCGCCCTCCTGGGCTTCGGAGGCCCGAGCTCTGGGAGCTCAGAGAGGTAGAGCATGATGAGGAGTCGCCCCGCCTACGTGCCCAGCAGCACACGAACCAGCTGTTTCCTCCTCCAGTGACAGGTGGCACCCAGCTGAAATACAGAGGATTGGGCCCTTCCCCAGACGTTCAGTATGTGGTAGGAGTGTGATCTAATAGTTACTGACCAGGCCTGGGAGTCAGCATGCTTGGGGTTAAACTTCGGTCTGGAAGGATCATTAGAACAGAGGGGCTGGAGAGTCTGGATGCTCGAGTTTCGTGTCCTTGCTGTAGGAGAGTAGAGTGGTCTAGTGGTTAGATGGGGGCACGGCTGAGAATCAGGGCTCCTGGGTTCTTTTCCCAGTGGTGTGTGTTGAGGGCAGCGGGGGGATGAGTGGTTGGAGCAAGGGAGCTGGCTGTCAGGACTCAGGTGCTATCCCCAGCTCTAGGAAGGGAACATGGTCTAGTGGTTAGAGCAGTGGTCTGGGAGCCAGAACTCCTGGGATCCCTTCTCAGCTCCACTGTGTCCCCCAGAGGGAGTCATTCCACCTCTCTCTGTGCGGCAGTTTCTGCTGCGCTGCAACAGGGGCAAGCAAAGCAAGTATCTAAACCAAGCCAGAGGGGGGGCAAACTGGGGTACTAACTCCACCCCCAAACCGTGTGCTCGCTTGTCCCATATCCCTATGGCCAGTAGGTTGTGGAGTGCTGCGAAACAAGACCTTTCCCCTGCTTACTGGGTGCTTTGGCTGGCAGTGCGACTGTTACTAGTGTAACTATGGCAATTGTCTCCATGGCACTGCAGTGGGTACACAAACAGACACACACACAAGTAACCGAGATCTGGGCCCCATGGGGCTCGGCGCTGCCCAGACACAGAGTAACCGAGATCAGGCCCCATCTGGCCAGGTGCTGCCCAGACACAGAGTAACCGAGATCAGGGTGGGCCAGGCACTGCCCAGACACAGAGTAACTGAGATCAGGACGGGCCAGGCACTTCCCAGACACAGAGTAACTGAAACTGGGATGGGAACCTGAAAACCAGAGATGCAGTGACCCCCCTGGCTCACACCAGAGCTGTGTAGCAGAGCAAGGATCTGCCCCCAGTCTCCTGTCTCTTAGCCCAGGGCGGGCCTTCCCTCATGGCCACGTTTCCTAGCCCGGCTCTTGTAGCAGGAGTGGTGCTCGAAAACCAGCTGGTCCTTTGGTTTGGTGGGTTTTTTTCTTTTCACTTGTAAAATAAAAGCAGATTCTTTAGACAATGCTTCACTGCTCCGTGTCCCTCAGCTGGGCCGTGGCTGGCACCTCAGGGGTTAGGCCGAAGGGTTAAACCTCCCCGGCCTTCTCTTTAGGGAACTCTTATTTTTGGATCTCCTAGGAGGAAGGGGGGGGGGGCGTGGCGTGGGTAGGATTTGTGCATTTCCTCCTACCCATCCTTCCCCCCCCACCCGGTCCCCTGTGTAGGCAGCTGGAGAGAAAAGGAAAGAAAACAGGCCAAGGCAGAGAAAAATAGGAGAAACTCTGCAAGGAGCAGCACGTGTAAGAAGCCCCAAAGCAAAGCATCTCGCATTACCCATGCAGGGGGAAGGTAGCAAAGCCGGCCTGGTATTGATTGGTGTCTGTCAAGTGCTGAAGAACAATGGCCCTGCCTCGTGTCTCAGGCGCTGCGCCAAAGCACGGATCAATGAGGCCTGTCAATACAACAGGAATTGCACTGCAGCCATGGCAACTGGGAAGACAGGAATTAGAAGCGGTTGCTAGATGACTCCTAACTTCTCAGCTGCTCCCACTGGCTGGCTGGATTTCGGGGGAGAGCTGAGAAACAGAAAAATAACCCATCGCGATGGGTTTGGTTGGAGGCTTTGGGGATGTGTGTGTGGGGGGGGGGTATATTTCAATGACAATTTGGGGCCCAAATGTTTCCCGAGTGATTTGGAGTGAACTTGCTTTTTATAAGGGGGAGCCCTACTTGGGCTCTGATTTCCAGCTGCCCTCTGCAAATCAAGCCCCTTTTTAAGGCGTCCCTCAAAACGGAGGCCCCCCCAATGTCTCCGGGTCCCTCAGAACTGACGGCCAAAGAAGGCTGTATTTGGGCAGGGACTGTCTCTCTCTTCTGGGTCTGTACACTGCCTAGCACCCTGGGGTGCCCCAGGGACCAGCTGGTGCTCCAAGGCAATGCCGTAATGCACCTAGTCAATCGTATCCACACGCAGAATGTCAACGTTTGGAAATGGGGCGCATGGCGGGGAAGGGATGACTCCAGCTAGAAAAGCTTCTCTGTGGCCATTGTGAGCTGACTGTGACGTCGCGGGGGAGAGTTTTTTTGGGTGGGAGGTTGGAGCCTGCTCGTAATGCCTTTTTTAAATACAACAAACCTGATTCCATTTAAAATGAGCCGAGACTTTTATTGCCTGGGCCAAGGCAGGATCTGGGCTCAGTTCTAAAGAGGAACCTTCGAGGAGCCGGGCCAAAGATATTACCGGCTGTGATCTGGCCAGACCCAGATCCTAAGGGGTTTAGGAGCTTAGCTCCCATCAAAGTCAGTGGGAATTAGGAGCCAAAGTATCTAGCACTGAGATACCATAGAAATGGGGTAGCCTGACCCTATTCAATTTGCCCTGCCATAATTAGCAGCCTCCCAGCCCATGGGGGTGGGACTAATGGAGCCAGAAGGCTGCAGGAGGAACACCTTGGGCCGTATGGAAAGGCTGAGTCAGACAGCTGCAGAGAGAGCAGCGGGGTGGGTGTGGGGAGGGTCAGTGCTCCGCAGCAGCAGCAAATTAAGACTTAGGTAGCCAGGGGGGCAGGGCTGAAGGGGATCCCAGAGGGATGGGAGATCCTGTTGTTTGTTTGGATGCTCGTTACCCTGGGAATGGCTACATTTATTTAGTGGCTTGCCTGCAGAGCTAAGCCCCATCGATGCCAAACTGGGGGAAGGAAACTGAGGCAGGGAATGGGTGCAGTGCCATTTACTCCAGAAGGGGATGCAACAGAGCAGTCGTGTGTGGGGAGGTCCTAAAAGTACCTGAGATGGATATGCCCTGATCCTGAAAAGGGTGGAGCAGCTGCAGTTCATTAGCAAGGGAAGGAGCTGGTCTGTCCCTTCTGGACTTTGGATGGGACAGGATTAGGACCCCCGGGGGAGGGGAGGGAGATCAAGGCTGGACCCCAGGGAGGAGGAGAGGCGAAGCGAAGCACCTGGCTGCAGCACAGCTAGTGCGACATCCCACTTTTATGTCATGACTGTGCGAGAAAGTCACCAACCTGTGGGCCTCATGGTACCTGGTTTCAAAGCCTTTGAGACCCCAGGGGTTTTTCTGCTGCTCAGGTTACCAGAGCAGGGAGGCAGCATGGCCTAGAGGGTACTGCATTGGCTTGGCCTCCAGAGACCTGACTTCTTGTCAGCAGTCTGCTGAGAGATCTTGGGTGAGTCTTGGCCCTGCCCCGTGCCTCGGTTTCCCCACCTGTGATCCGAGGCCTGCGATGCCATCCCGGTCCATTCCACGCTTTGCGATCTAATGACGGGAAAGCAGCAGGGCATAGCAACGCCAGAGCCTAACGGCTGTTAACGAAAGGACTGTGGTGTATAGCATTCCCGAAAGTCCTCTCACGCGCTCCTACCCCAGTGCAGCAGCGCGGCAGGGGCTAGTTGGTGTGTGCACGTGCATGCCAGATGGGTGAATCTCCCACTCCGAGTATTGATTAGGGCTGCATTGATCCAGAGGAGAGAAGAGGGGTGGGGGGGGGAAATCAATGATACTTGTTTCTGGGTCTTGAGGATTCACTCTCACGCACACTGCGCAGGATCTATTTTAATTTGGGGGGGGCTGTACTGGGGGGGGGCTTCCACCAGCTGAGAGGAAAAGGCTGCTTCTGCTTGGGATCTCCTGTTTATAGCCCGCCAAGCAATGTTGTTCTCTGGCTCGGCCCTTGCATGTCACTGCGCCAGCCTCAGCCAGGCCAGCAAGCAGCAAGAACCTAGACTCCTAGCAAGACGGTGAGTGAGTTATTTTGGTGGGCAATCGGGGGGGGGGGGGCATGGGAAATGGGGGGACCATCTGACTGGGGAGCAAGGGGCACTGTCCATGAGAGAGATTTGCCATTCAACAGAGCCTCGTTGGGGTCAGGCCAGCTGCTGGGCCCCGGTGCTGCAGGGATGATGCTGGCTGATTTCAGTAGAGGGCGTGCTTCCTTCTGAGGACACATCTGGACTTACTGAGGCACTGGGCAGCTGCCAGCCTCCTTGGGCAGAGGAGACCGGTGAACTGCTTGGGCTGATGATGAACCAGGTCTCATCTCTTGTAGAAGGGAATTGGAGCCCCCCTGGGGCGAAGGAGGGGTCCTTACATTCGGCGTTGCTCTAATTCCCCCGGCTGTATCAACTGCCTGCCCTATTCTGCGTAGGTGGTTCTTGCTGGGTGGCGTGAAGCCCTGTGGCACTCCGGCCCAGAAGTAGCTGCATTTCAGTGCTGGATGAACATCCCTGTCTGGCGATGCAAAGCAGCTGCTTCATTTCATCCAAGAGGTGGCTGCATTTCAGTGCTGGGCCAGTGCTCCCTGTTGAACATGGCTGTGCCTTGGGAAGTTCCACACCAGAGGTGGCCGCATCCCTGCAATGGGCCAAGGGATGTCTGCATACGTATGTGTGGTTCTAACCTGGGGAAGCTTGTTCTTCTTTCTTCCTCGCCTCTGCTGCGGAATCACTCCCCCATCTTTTTAGTACCCGGGTTCAGCACAATTATTTCAATACGTGTCACCTTTCCCATTGCATAATGGCATCTCGACAATGCAGATTTCCCAAACGAGCAATCAGACAAGGCAGCTGGGATCCAAACAGTCACTTGAACTTTACCTTTGGTGTAGCCAGTGCAGGAGAAAAGCAGCCTAATAAGAGTCATCCAGAATAAACCGTGTCTGATATTGATTTAGGCCTATGGTTAGAGAGAAGAATGTGCCAGCACAGCAGAACCCTGAGTGGGCAGAATATGTCGGCTTGTCTGATCAATAGCCCAATACATCAGGAGTAACCATGGAAACACGTGGGCGGGAGAGGAAAGGGGGGAATAAGCCAATCTTTAAGAAACACTTGTCGGTTATCAGGGCTGTGTATTTCTAATGAAGCTCAATCAGGTGACAGAGAGACCGGGGTAGGCAGAAGATACATGATGGAATGGGATAGGTTTAATCTCCTGCGGCCTGTGATCTCTGCTTTGCTCACGAGTGGCCAGGCTGCAGGTGTTTTATTCATGTCACCCGGTGCTGGGAACCCCAGAGCTCCTTAACAGGTGGTGCTTATTAAAGAAAAGAACTACAAAGTACAGGCGCACATACACAAATTCAGGTTTCAACCCAGCTTGCATTCCAGCTCTGTTTCCTTTGTTTACCAGGGTTTACCCTCTACACAGCACATGGAGCCATCTAGTGACTGAATAATATGCTGCATGTGAACAGATAATTACAATCCAATATTCACACTGATAAATTTCAATATGCCACCATGGA
The DNA here is from genome assembly GCA_032595735.1 of Pelochelys cantorii. Lineage (NCBI taxonomy): Eukaryota > Metazoa > Chordata > Testudines > Trionychidae > Pelochelys > Pelochelys cantorii. The sequence continues at coordinate 21,839,708 of CM064349.1, read as the reverse complement.
TTTGCTGTGGATTTTGCAGAAAGGGGGTTAAAGATTATTCAGCACTATTTTTCCCTCATCTTTCTACCTGTAAAAACTAAGTTTCTTGAGCACCATGAGTCAAATATCTCTGGGCCTGCTGGAACTGGACCTTTCCCTACACTATAACCTCCTATTTTAGTGCAATGCCTCACACATGTTAGAATCTGTTCTAACCCCAGGGTAAGTTTGAGGAAAATTTCCACATTTTTGTGGAAAAGGGGAACTAGTTTTCTCTGGCAGGTGATTTTTTAAATGGCTGCTCTGGGAGCTGCTGCGAGATTTGCAAAGTTAAAAGCAAGGGATGCAGGGGTCACGGGGATCAAAGATGTACAGTATATAAGTGCAGAGCCACACGCTGGATGTCACTGCACAGTGGTCCCCAACAATGAGGCATCTATATCAGAGGTGCCAGCGCTGGAAAACACCTTTAGATCACCCAGTCCTGTATCCCTGCCGGGCTGCATGGAGCAGGTGCTCTGTTGGGCTGGAAGCCTGCATAGCACGCACATACGCAAGGAAAACAGGAATCGCCCTTGTGACTTTGGTTGCTTTTTCCCATTGCAGTGGCTTCTGCACAGTACAGACCAGCTTTTCCCTAGTGCTTCCGGCCAGATTTTCAAATGCTCGGCACCCATGCCCAGGGCTGGGTTTCTCTGCTCCCAGTCAGGCCTTTTTCAGATTTTCAGCCGCGATCGGTGCCCCGTAGATGTTAGTCTGTAAGCTCTTGGGGGCAGAAGACGTCTTTCGTTCCGTGCTTGTGCTGTGCCTAGCTCCTGGTCTGTGAGTGAGAATTGTGTATGTGTGTGGGGGGGGGGATTGCAATAATACAAATCAAATCGGAACGAGGGCCAGGTTCTCAGAAGATCCTCAATGCGCTCAGATCCTGGGGAAAGCGCAGGCCCTTATTCGGATGCTGAAATAGGAAGTGAGCTCTTTGTAAAGATCTAGTATTGCGTGAGTTCTCCCAGCCAACGATTTCTCTCTCCCACACGCTCACAGTGGCTGACACATTGGGGCCCTCCAGAAAGCTGTCCTTACCTGTACACGGAATATGCAGCTGCGTGGGGCACCCAAAAATTTGGGGCCCTACTGGATCTTAATGTCCACCTCCCCCGGCTTCTTCCTGTCCCCTCTCTCTGGCTCTTCTTCCTCCGGAGAGGATCCAGTTCACTGGAAAGTGACAAAGCTTGGCAGAGCTACTGGCCAGTCCAATGGGAATGAAGCCGCTTAACAAGCATTCGCCAACCCCAGCTCTAGACTGTCTATGTCTCAGTTGACCATGCGAGTCAACAGGCCCTGAGTTTAAAATTGGCTTTAAACTATTTCATGAGTGAGCTGCTGAAGACGATACAAACCCATCTCTCAAAAATCCCCCCCACCCCACCGGCTGCCGTGGGGCACAGGGGCACCTGTAACCATGCTGCCTAGGGCCCCACAAAGCTGGAGGACGGCCCTGCCTCCAGACTGGAATGCATCCCCTGCTACAGCTCATGCTACCCGTTCCTCGCTGCGCCTGTGCTAAGCCCGCTTCTGTGCACGGCGGGCCCAGAGAAGGACGAGACACGCAGGCTCGCTCGTTCCCCAGCCACTGGACGCTCTGGCCCCGGAGCAGTGCTAGTGCACAAGCAGCCTCAAAGACTTCCTGGGGTGAAGTGAATTGAGTGGCTCATTCCACTCTGAGCAGGCTCTTTGCCACCAGCCCCCAGTGCAACGGAGAGGCCCAGGGTCTCACCGACCTTGGAGAGCTTCTACTTATTGCTGGTGTGAGTCTCCCTGGCCGTGCTGGGGGCCGCTGTAGGCCGGATGTTGCCCAGACGCCATGAGAAATGGTCCCTGCCCCAGAGAGCTCCCAGTCTAAATAGACCAGGTGATACCGGGACTGGACTGTGGTTCCTGTTTTGCAGGCAGGTTAAGAGCCGTGTTGACTTAAGAATATAAGAACAGCCACCCTGGGTCAGACCGAAGGTCCATCTAGTCCAATATCCTATCTGCCGACTGGCCAATGCCAGATGTCCCAGAGCGAGTGAACACAACAGGGAACCATCAAGTGATCCCTCCCCTGTCACCCATTCCCAGCTTCTGCCAAACAGAGGCTAGGGACACCATCCCTGCCCATCCTGGCTAATAGCCATTGATGGACCAATCCTCCATGAATTTATCCAGCTCTTTTTTTGAACCCTGTTAAAGTCCTGGTCTTCACAACATCCTCTGGCAAGGAGTTCCACAGGTTAACTGTGTGCTGTGTGATGAAGAACTTCCTTTTGTTTGTTTTAAACCTGCTACCTATTCATTTCATTGGGTGACCCCTAGTGAGCACTCATCCTCATGCAGTGTGTCCACGAGGATGTGCAACCGTACCCGACAGCATGGGAATGGCTGTCAGACGGACACAAGGAAGGGGTCTGCCGAATGGGCCTGACCCTGCGATTGGCCTACCCAGCGGTGTCGGGTCGGGAATGGCAGGGATTGCACCGGATTGTCAAGGATTGGAGTCTGCAAGAGCCTGGAGCGGTTAGGGTGCACACAAGAAGGTGGGGATTGATGGCTTAGGGGAGCAACGGCCTCTGGTACTTCTCTCCAGCAGGCCCCAGAGCCGGGGCCGACGAGGAGGCTGACTGGCTAGGTACTGGCGGTGACTTCCTCCGAGACCAGTGAGAAGATCCAACACTGAGTCGGGCCTGGGAACAGGTGGCGGAGCCAGAGCCAGATGGGGCAGCAGAACCTGGAACCCCGCAGAGAGCCTGATTTGAGGTGTGTGATGACTGCCTGTACAGCGTGGTCCAAGACCCTCATTCTTGGGGAGTTGTGTCAGCTGCTGGTGCCAACAGAGACGGGGTCCCCTGCGGTTAGCCCATGCGATCCCTTGGGCCGGAGCCCTGAGCCGAGAGACAGCCTTGCAGTGAGCAGTCTGGAGGTTCTTCTGGCCGGGTGTACGCCACGAGGCCCGGAGGGTCACCGAGCCAGCCCAAAGGGGGTACTGACAGCCCCCTTGACAGCGCTGCCAAGGGTGGGACTTCCCTGTGAGCCAATTGGCCTTGAGTTGGTAGGACCCTTGGCGAAGGCTAGTTCGGGAGGCTGCATTATCCTTGTGGCGGTGGACTATGCGACTAGGTACCCTGAGGCCGTCCCCTTGCGAAATACCACAGCCCCCACCAGAGCGGCTGAGCTTTTAAACATTTTCTCTCGGGTGGAAATACCTGGGGAAATATTAACTCACCAAGGGACTAATGGTATCATTGAAACTGATGGCTGAATTGTGCCTGTTGTTCAATATTAGAGCCCTAAAGATCCCAGTTTATTGCTCCCAGGCAGATGGGTGAGTGGAACCGTTTAATCAAACGTTAAAATCAAAGCTAAGGAGATTCGTGGATGAGGATCCCAACACTGGGACAAGCTACTCCCAGCCCTGCTGTTCACGGAGCACAAAGTCCCCCAACCTTCCACGGCTTCTCGCCATTCGAGCTCCTTTGCAGGAGGCAACCACAGGGGATATGCGACTTGTTGAAGGAGACTTGGGAAGCGCAGGAGTCCCAAGCCATGGGATCGGTCCCCTACATACTACAGCTCCGTGAGTGGCTCCAGAAGGTGGGAGAATTCCCCTGGACAAATCTTTTGCAGGCGCAACAGACCCCTGCCCGAGATTATAACCGTGAGACAAGACTTTGCACTTTTGAGCCGGGAGACCACGTCCTCCTCCTACTGCCGTCGAAGGAGTCCAAGCTACTGGCCAAGTGGCAGGGCCCTTTGGAAGTGGTGCGGTGTGTGGGGCCAGTGGACTACGCGGTGTGGCTGACAGGAAGGAAGTGAGATATCCGGACTTACCACGTGAACCTCCTTAAAGGGGTTGAAAACTTGGGAGGGTTTGCTGACTGCCCCATATCCCCCAGAACCAGAGTTAGGGCCATGACTCCAACCCCTGTCATGATGGGAGAAACCATAAGAGGAGCTAAGCCAGCTAGTCCAGGAGCTCCCCTCCGTATTATCCCTCTAACCCAAATGGACCAAACCGGTCAGCCAGCACATAGCCACTCTCCCGGGCCAGGAGGTACGTGGCCAACACCGGCCCCTTCCCAGGAGGATGTGGGGGCAGTCCTGGAGGAACTCCAGGCTGTGCTAGAGATGGGAGTGGCAGAAGAGTTGCAGGGTGAGTGGAGAAGCCCCACTGTACTGGTCCCAAAACCGGACGGGACCATACGGTTTTGTATAGACTTCCCCGAGGTGAATGCCACAGCGTGGTGTGACGCTTGCCCCATGCCGAGGGTGAATGGACTACTCGAGAGACTGGGTAGAGCCACGTTCATCTCTGCCTTCGACTTGACTAAGGGTGTTGGCAAACCCCCTTGCCTCTGGCATCTAGGGAGAAGACCGCCTTCCCCACTCTGTTTGGGCTGTATCAATTCGTCACCACGCCCTTCAGCCTGCATGGAGCAGCCACGACCTTCCAACGGTTGACGGACCAACTATTACAGGGGTGGCCAACCAGTTAGACACGAAGAGCCAAAAGAGCTATGGATAGAAGTGCAAAGAGCCACACATCCCTCCCCCAGAGCCAGGCCCTCCCAGCCCCCCAACTCAATGCCTCCCCCTCCCCCAGACCCAGGCCCCCTTAGTTCCCCCCACTCTAACCCAATGCCCTCCCCCTCCCCCAGAGCCAGGCCCCCCCAGGCCCCTCCCATTCTAACCCAATGCCTGGGTCTCACCGTAGAAGCCACCGCCGCAGCCAGGCACTTCTCCCTCCAGGACCTGGGGCGTGCGCACAAAGCGGGCATGTGGCTCCGAACGAGCCGCAACCCTGAGAGCCGCATTTCTGTGAGCAAAGAGCCTCAGGTTGGCCACCCTGGACTATTACAACCCCACTGTCGGTACGTGGCAGCCTGTATAGATGACCCAGCGATCTATAGGCAAACATGGTTGGAACATCTCCAGCATCTAGAGGCTGCGCTAAGGACTTTGGGTGAAGCTGGACTCACAGCAAACCCTGGCAAATGCCATCTGGGATGAGACAAAATGACCTACCTCGGCTACTCCCTTGGACAAGGGACTCTACGCCCGCTGACAGACAAAGTGAAGGCCTTCAAAGATTACACAGCCCCCACCACGAAGGGACAGGTACACCAATTTTGGGGGTTGGCAGGGTACTTATCACCGCATGGTGCTGGATTTCATGATGCTCACTGCTCCCTTGTCCGACCTGACGGAGAACTCACAACCCAGAAGGGGTCAATGGTCGGCCGAGTGTGAGAGAGCCTTCCACGCCCTCCAAGACTGGTTGACTAAGGCCCCAGTCCTGTTTCACCCAGATTTTTTGAGATCTTTTATTTTACAGACAGATGCATCCGAGGTGGGGCTAGCGGCCATGCTGTCCCGGGAGGTGGGAGGAGAAGAACACGCCGCCCTTTATCTGAGCAGGAAGTTGTTCCCACAAGAACAGATGTGCTCCCCGGTGGAGAAGGAGGCCCTACCCGTAAAATGGGCAATGGATGTATTGAGGCATTACCAGCTGGGCAGCCTGTTCCTGCTGGTCACCAGCCACGCCCCATTAAGATGGCTGCATAGTGTGAAAAAGACCAACCTGAGGAGCATGAGGTGGTACAACTTTAGCGTGGCTTGTTGGCCAGGTGGGGCACACGCTAACCCGGACTTTTTCTCCCAGGCAGGCGTGGTGGACCCCATGCCAGAGCTTTTGCTCGATACTCACTTAAAGGGGAGGGTGGGTGATGGGGCGAATTAACCCTGAGCTGGAGCGGATGGAATTCCCTTGGCCCAGCTGGCTGAGAGGGCCCCGCCCCCACAGCCCTACTGGGCATGCTCCAGCTGGAGGCTGGCTATAAAAGCCTCTGGAGCAGCTCAGTCAGGGCTGGCTGCGGAAGGGGAAGGAGGCACTGCAGGCGCACCAGGGGAGGAAGCACAGCTGGATGAGATGGGCCGAGAGGGGCTGCCACAGAAGCTGCGGGACCTGAGCGTGAGGACATCTGACAAGATCTGGTAGGAAGGAGCCCAGGGCAGGGAATTGTTCCCCGAGCGCTCAGCATGTCGGGGCAGGATTCCCCACTGAGCGAGTAGTGGACCATACCACTGCCAACAGGGCTCGGGGACGGGATTGGGTGGAGAGGGAGGGCCCAAGTCCCCATACCCCCTCTTTAGTTACCCCTGCATGGATGGAGCTTTTCCTATGACATCTTGACCCAGGCCGCTGGGCCATAATACCCTGGCTATAGGGGTGTGCATATTGACTGAGTCTGCTGGGCCGTAATACCCTGAATATAGGGGGTGTGCATATTGACTGAGGCCGTTGGGCCGTAATACCCTGAATATCAGGGGCAGACATATTGACTGAGGCTGCTGGGCTGTAATACCCTGAATACAGGGGGAGAGTATATTGACTGAGGCCATTGGGTTGTTCTTTGAATAGACTTGGCGGCTATTAGGTCACTCAATCAAGCGTAAGTTTGATGGGCCTCTGAGGGTCCGACACTCCTCGACACCCCGCTGGGCCAGATTTGCAACGCCCACAGCCGGGGCCAGACGCTCAGGGACATTCAATGCTCTGGGAGCGGAGAACTCCAGAAAGTCCCGATTTGTGGGTGCCGAGTGCTTGAAAACCCGCCCCTCTGTCTCAGTCGACAGCGCATGCAGGGGGTGTCTCAGTTTGTTCCCCCAGCTGGTAAGACTGGGGGCAACCACCCCATCCGCACTGACCTCCCTTCCCCCCGCCACCAACAGGGCATGCAACTGAAATGCAAGCGGGCGCATATGCTCTGTGTGTGTGTGTGTGTGTGTGTGTGTGTGTGTGTGTGTGTGCACGCACGCGCTCCACGTATTCCCTGTAATCCCATTTTCCCCCCCCCATACACACACACACCCTGCAAACGCTCCCTCCCCATTCTCCTCTGTTCCTTTTCCCCTGCCTCATCCACACAAGCTCAGCCTCACATTGGCCTGGAGGGGAGCAGAAGGGATTGCTGACCCTTAACCCCTGTGGCTGGACAGAGGTCGCGGGCCTCAGCTGCAAATCGATACAAGGGCTACCGCTTTGGGGGGGACTCTTAAAGGGGCCCTGTCCCCCGTGAGCTGCCTCAGTGCCACATCCCCACTCTGCGTTGTGGTGCGGAGTATTCTCCTTAGTTCTGCCTGGTGACAGCAGAGCTGTGCTCACCGGAGAGGCCTCCATCAGAGGAACTACAAGGTAGATGCATGCACAGGCGCATCCATCTGACAGTTCACAGCCTGGTTCTCTGAGACAGCTGCGTTGGCTCTGTGGTAGGAAAGGGGGGCTGCCCTCCAGGGCGATTGGAGAGCTGCCAGCTGACCTGTCTCCTGCGGAGCTGTTTGTGTTTAGTTGTTCTTATCATGTCCCTCTGGTCTGCCGGTTCCGCTTGGAGCCCTGATCTGGAGCCCCGGGTGGCTTTTAAACTCATAGCTCTACAGCGCTGGCCACGGTGGGCGTCTCTCTGCTGCTCAGGTTGTGAGCAGTGTGCCCTGTAAGCTGAGCACTTGGGCGGCCACCCAGGAAAGATTCAGTGCCGCCCAGTGAATTAGCAGAGCCCCCATCGCCAGCAGCAGGTGTTTCTGCTGGTGGTGCACATCCCTCCAGACTTTGGTGCATGAAAAAAATTTATTCTGCACATGGTGGAAAAAAATTGGAGGGAACATTGGTTGTGATTCACCTGGTGGACTAGTTTCTTCCAAGGAGCTCAGCCACACCTAACCGTTGCTTTGGAGAAGGATCATGTCAAGTGCTTGGAGGAGATGGGGAGGCAGGAAGGCTGGGTTCCACACCCAGCTCTGGGAGAGGGTGTTCTCTAGTGGTTAAGGCCAGGACACCTGAGATCTTCCACTCCTGACCTGCTGTGTGACCTTTGTCAAGTCACTTTTCCACTCCATGGCATCTTCCTGCCCCCAAAAGGGGATTAATAGCACTTAATGAGCGAGGATCTGTCAAGTGCTTTGAGAGCCTTGGCTGAAAAGTTTCTGGAGCAGGGTGAGTTTTGTAATGAACTAGCGCAAGGAATGGGAGTGCCGCTGCCCTCTGCGGGAGGAAATCCGAGCTCTTCCACTGTGTGTCATGGCCCCTCTCCTGCTCACAGAGACTCTTCTGTCGCTCAGGATGACCTCAGTTCTAACCCCCTCCCTCCTGATGCTCCAGCGTTCCCAGGAATGAAGCAGTAACAGCGAGGGAATGTCCAGCCATTGTTGCTTCATCTCAACCAGCTTGCCTTGCATGTTAGCCTGCAGCCAGTGGCCTGGGGCACCAAGCCAGGTGTGCTGGGGGCAAAGCTTTCCCCCATTGGGGCAACAGGATCTCTGCTTCTTGGATTTGGGGCCGGAGCTGAACAGCAATTGTGGCAGAATTATGCCCAAGCTAAGCAGATTATGACTGGCCTCTAACTACAAAACAGTTGCTACTTGCCAATGTAGCCGTACAGCTGCAAATATAAATCTTTTGTGTCTATTTTCATTGTCCTTTGTGTTAAAACAGGGGTGGGGGAACGTTTTTGGGGCCGAGGGCTACTGACCAAAACAACTCCCTGCCCCCCAAAAAAAACACCCTCACTGATGTGGCCCCTGATTACGGAGAAGGACACTCCCAAATTGCCCTTGCACACTAGAGTCTAGGGGGGACTCTGCCTCGTAGATTTTGTGTGCTCCAGCCCTGTGGGGGAGCAGCGGGGGGTGGGGCTGGAGCACCAGCATGGGCTCCCTAATGTTGGGGGAGCCCTGAGCTTTGGGGGCTGGATACAGGCAAGCAGGAGGCTGCATCCAGCCCCCGAGCTGGAGGTTCCCTACCCCTATGTTAAACTAATATACATTTTTGGTCACGCTATAGGGCCTCTTACATTTGACATAGCCTAGAACCTCAGCATGTCTTAATCCAACTCTGAATGGTGGGAAAAATCCGGTGGCCTGTAGCATATGATTACAGGTTTAGAAAACATGACCTATGAGGGAAGACTGAAAGAACTGGGTTTGTTTAGTTTGGGAAAGAAGAAGGCTGAGAGGGGACATGATAGCAGCTTTCAAGTACCTAAAAGGTGTTACAAGGAGGAGGGAGAAAAATTGTTCTCCTTGGCCTCTGATGATAGAAAAAGGAGCAATGGGCTTAAATTGCAGCAATTGAAGTTTAGGTTGGACATTAGGAAAAACTTCCTACCTGTCAGGATGGTGACACACTGGAATAAATTTCCTAGGGAGGTTGCGGGATCTCCATCACCAGAGATATTTAAGAGCAGCATGACTGTGAACCATTAATAACCATTAAACAGCAGCTACTAAAGTGAGACATTTTGAAATCAGGAGGTCTGGATAATTTGAATCCAAGAGTTTTAAAAGAGCTGGACGAGGAACTTGCTGGACTGTTAATGCTGATTTGCAGTAAGTCTTAAAACACTGGGAAATTTCCAGAAGATTAGAAGAACGATGATGGGGTGCCAATATTTAAAAATCTGGGTAATTCATAGAATTATAGAACTGGAAGGAATCTCGAGAGGTCATAGAGTCCAGTCCCCTGTCCGCATGGCAGGACCAAGCCCCATTTAGCCCATCCCTGACAGCTGTCTAACCTGCTCTTCAATATCTCCAGTGATAGGCCTGTCAGGGTGATGTTGTTCTGGGGCAAGGTAACGGAGCAGCTGGTATGGAACTTGATTGATTATGACTCCAAGGAAGGTAATATAATTAATGCCAATCAACATGGATTTATGGAAAATCGATCCTGTCAAACAACCTTCACGTCTCTTTGGTGAGATGACACATCTGAGTGACGAAGGCAATAGTGGCCGGGACATGGAGTTAGACGTGGGTAAGGCCTTTGGCTTTTACTGCACCACATTTTGATTAAAAAATTAGAATGCTATCAAATTAACATTGCACATTAAATAGATTAAAAGCTGGTGAACTGATGGGTCTCAAAATGGAACTGTACACAGGGGATCATTATTGGCCAGGTACATGGCTCCTGGTGTCCCACCGGGATGGGTTCTTGGCCTTACGCTGTTTGACGTTTTTATTCATGACCTAGAAGAAAACAGGAAAGCGTCGCTGATGAAGTCTGCAGATGGAAAGTTGGGGGAGTGGAGAGAAATGAGTGAGAACAGCTCGCTGGTACAGAGCGATGTGGATCCCTTGCTGGGCGGTGTGCAAGCAAACATACCTTTTCATGTAGCTAAATGCCCCTCTAGGAGTAGGGGGACCATATTTCCCTGTGCTGAATACAGGACACCAAGGGGGGGCCTACTGGTGCTTGGGGCTTCAGCCCCACAGTGACGTAGGGGGAACTGCTGGTGCTGCAGGGGGCACATGGGTAATGGATTGGTTTTTTTTGAAGTCAGGATGCCGGGCGGAGGGCTTACATAAGGGACGGTCATAAGAACATAAGAATGGCCATACTGGGTCAGACCAAAGGTCCATCTAGCCCAGTATCCTGTCTACCAACAGGGGCCAGTGCCAGGTGCCCCAGAGGGGGTGGACTGAAGACAATGATCAAGCCATTTGTCTCCTGCCATCCATCTCCAGCCTTTGACAAACAGAGGCCAGGGACACCATTTCTACCCCCTGGCTAATAGCCTTTTATGGACCTAACCTCCATGAATTTATCTAGCTCTTCTTTAAACTGTTATAGTCCTAGCCTTCACAGCCTCCTGTGGCAAGGAGTTCCACAGGTTGACTACGCGCTGTGTGAAGAAGAACTTTCTTTTATTAGTTTTAAATCTGCTACCCATTAATTTCATTTGGTGTCCTCTAGTTCTTATACTATGGGAACAAGTAAATAACTTTTCTTTATTCACCCTCTCCACCCCGGTCATGATTTTATAGACCTCTATCATATCCCCCCTCAGTCTCCTCTCTTCCAAACTGAAAAGGCCCAGTCTCTTTAGCCTCTCCTCATATGGGACCTGTTCCAAACCCCTCATCATTTTAGTTGCCCTTTTCTGAACCTTTTCTAATGCCAAAATATCTTTTTTGAGGTGAGGAGATCACTAGCTGTGTGTAGTATTCAAGATGTGGGCGTACCATGGTTTTATATAGGGGCGGGTAAAAATGGGGCGGGTGGTCACCCCAGCTAGGAGCAAAGACTGCAGCCACGCTTACACGAGGGGCAACTCCATCCCGGGAAGTGGGGACTCCAAAACGAGGGGAGGGTGTTGTGATGGGTGATCGGCAGCGAGCAGCCTGGGCGACTCGGTGGCCGAAGGGCTGGCGTGCCCCTGGGATGCACGCCCAGGGGAATCGTGAGTGGGAGCAGAGAGGTGATTTTTACATCGATTCAGCGAGGCCGGCAGCCTCATTGGGCCCCTGGGCAAATGGGGGGGGGGGCTGGCCTCAGGTAGAAGGGACAGGGCTGGAGCTAGGCAGGCCTCAGGGCTGCCTGGAACATGGCTCATGATGTGCCAGTAGCCATCTAGAGATCCTGGGGCTCCAGCCACTGCTACAGGACACAGAAATGTTGCTCCCTCCCTCCCCCCATCAATGGGCCTCCCTCTGTTTGGCACTGGTGTGCCCACAGCTGGAACCCTGGGTCCCATTCTGAAGGACTCCAGAAGGACGTGGCTGCCTTGGAGAAGAGTCATGAGAACGATTAAAGGATGAGGAACCCGGCTTTGGTGTGAGCGGTGCCAGGAGCACCGTCTGTTCAGCTTACGGAAGGGAAGGCTAAGGGGTGACTTGGTCACGATCTGTAAGTACCTCTGCGGGGCATAAATATTGAAGAGGCTCTTCAGTCTGGTAGAGAAAGAGCTGACCTGAACCACTGGCTGGAAGTGAAAGCGGCCGAACTCAGCCCGGGAATAGGACGAGGCTCTTTAAAGGCAACTAACCGTTGGAGCCACTTGCCCAGGGTCAGGGTGGATTCTCCACCCATGTCAATCTTAAAATCAAGATTGGAAGGTTTTTCTGGGGGGGGGGGAGTTGTGGGAATTACCTAGGGACAGTTCTCCGACTTGTGCCATGCAGAGGGTCAGATGAGGTGATGGGCGCGGTCCCATCTGGCCTCAGACCCACCGCATCCTGCAAGGCCCGGGGGCTGGGTGGGAGTTGGCAAAGGCCCCGGAAATATGAGACCCTAAATTAGGAGGGGAGGGGTGGCCTTGAGACAGAGGGAGGGGCAGGCAGGCCTGCCCGAAAGGCACTTCAGCAGAGGCGGCGTCGATTCCTGAGTGAAAAGCTCCTTGCGATGCTCCGGTTTCTTCCCCGCCTGCCCATCTGTCCCAGGCGCCGGCTGGAGTGTTTCTGAAGTGCCTTCCGAGGCGGGTGTGTGTCATCTCTGCGCCTTTTATCAGGAACCCTCCAAACCCTGCTCTGAGCAGCACTGGAGCCGGCGTGGCCATTAGCCCCGCTCACCGTGGCCCTCTCTTTAATCTCGACAGGTTCAGTCATGCTGCTAACTCTGCCGGCTCGCTCCTAATGATGTGCTCTTGCCACCGCCAGCAAGTGCGGCTGGGTCCAAATGGCCAGCCTGGTGAGCTCCATCCCTGACCCATGCCAAAGCAGAAATGTTTAACAGCAGGCCTGGAATGGGCCTTGCTAACAACGCAGGGGTGAGCCGCACTGCGGAGACCTGGCTGACCGCTCTGGCTTGTAGCCTTTGCGCGTGTGCGTGTGTGCGCGTGTGTGCGTGTGCGTTGTAGTGATGTCATCAGGAGACAATTGGTTTGGCAGGTTTATATATGCTGAATGTGTGTGTGTGTGAGCTCACGTGTGTGTGTGTGGGAGCATGTGTGTAAGATGAAGAATGTTTGTACTTCTGTCTAGACACAGGGAGGACCTGGCCTGGCCACAACCATGTGTGCAGAATGGATGTATCAGCTTAACTCTGGGGCTAGTACGCAGTTAAAGTTGCCAGTTTCTTTTGAACAGCTGATGGTTTTTTTTCCAACATCCAGTCAAAGGCACATGGACAATGAAACCGCCTTGAAACTGTGTTTTTCACAGCAAGGGTTGGGGTACAGTAACCCGTGAAAATTTGGGACCGTTTGACTAAGGGTTTCCCAAGATACAGCTCCCTCTGGACTCCCTACACTGTGTTAGGTTTTTTTTTAAGGGGCCTGGTTCTTAACCCTTTTTTGCCTGCCCGTTCATACCCTACAGCAGGGGTGGGGAACGCTGTTGGGGGGCATTGACCCACAGAAAAATCAGTCTGGTGCCACACACACAAACTCACTGATGTGGTGCCCGATGGAGAAGGAGACAGACCCTCCCTACACTCCCCTCGCACACTGGAGCCAAGGGGGCCCAGGCTAGTAGATTTTGTGTGCTCCAGCCCCATCGTGGAGCAGCGAGGGAGCTGGAGTGCCAGCATAGACTCCCCAATGTAGGGAGGATCCTGAGCCTTGGGGGCCAGATCCAGCCCCCAGCACTGAGGTTCCCCACCCCTGCTCTACAGAGTGTGTGTATTAAAGAAGCAGAGATACCAAATCCGTAGCTAAAGACAGGTTAAGCCTTCCACGCAGGTCCCGATTCAGCAAGGCTCTTCAGCACGTGCCTAACATGAAGCCTAGGAGCCATTCTGCAGGCTTAGGTGGTGCATCCGGGCTATGTTTAAGTGCCTTTGGGTTTGCTGCGCATGTTGGTGTTTAAGGCAAAGGTGGTGGAGCAAACGGGCAGTACCCCAGCTCACTTGTGTCTAGGGTTATTTCCAACGTCCAGGAACCACGTAGTGGTCACAAGTGGGTGAGGACTTTGACAGGCACCGGGGTCCAGGGGGTGAGGCCCTGGGAGTCCAGACACCTGCGCACTCATCCTGGCTGTGCCATTGCACTGCTGCGTGACCACGGGCAAGTCACTTCCCTGCTCTGTGCCTCCGTTTCCCCTCCAGCCGTCTCAGGGGCAGTGACTGTCTCTCGCTCTGTCTCTGCAGCGCCTGACACTGCAGGCCTGTAGGCATTACTGCAATATACGAAATAATGCCCATCGGAAAGGCAGTGGTATGTTTGCCCTCAGGCCGGGGCCTGTTCTGACCAGCTGTCATGGCTCCTTCCCCACTCTGGCACGATAAATGCAGAAGTGGGGGCCAGCAAAAGTACCCCAAAACCTTACCTACCAGGCTTTGGTATAAAACTTCCCCCCAAAATCTTAACAACCTAGATTTTGGGAATAACATTTCTGCTGCCCCCACCCAAATATTAATAAAGAAAATCAGGGGAGAGACTACTTGGGAAATATCACCCCTAAAGTACAAACCAGGACACAACCATTAACCAATACCAGGTTAATAAAAAGAAAAGAGAAAACTTTTATTATCACCACACTATTCCTGTTGCAAGCATAATGATTAGATGGAAAAGTAACAAAATAATTTACGCATGGAGAAACTCCATGGGCCTAGAACTGAGTTACAAAGGAAAGCCAAAACATTTTTTAAAAAGTGCACAGAGAGCAGATCCCATACCCAAACCCTAAAACAATAAAACCTAACGGATTTATCTAAATTTTACCCTACTTACAGAAAGTGAAGAATTGTTTCTTGGAGACAGAGACATGTCTGTCTCCCTCAGAAGCTGGAGGGAACTCCCAGAACAAAGGAGGGAAAAACCAAAATTCCTTTGTCCTAGTTTGAAATTCCTACCTACATTCCTACCTGAGGGTATGTCTACACTACAGCACTAATTCGAACTAACTTAGTTCGAATTAGTTAATTCGAACTAAGCTAATTCGAATTAGCGCATCTAGACTTAAAAACTAGTTCGAATTAGCGTTTTGCTAATTCGAACTAGCATGTCCACATTGAGTGGACCCTGAACCGAAGTTAAGGCTGGCCGGAACCAGTGCTGGCAGGGCATCAGCTTAGGACTTAGAGCGTGGAGCTGCTGCCTCAGGCTAGCCGAGGGCTGTGCTTAACGGGACCCGACCCCCACCCCGGACAGACAGTTCTCAGGGTTCCCCTCTTGCTTGTCTACCTCGATGAGGGACAGCAAAGCAGTCCTGTCTTGGAGTGCCCTGAGTGCCCACCCTCGGCACATCACAGCACTTGGCCATCAGCCCGGCTGCACTTGCCTCAGGCTGCCATCCGGGGGGGTCATTCGGGGGGCTATCAGGATCCAGGAGGCCCTGCAGGAGAGCTTCCACCCCGAGGAGCCCGCAGAGCCACCCCAGTCCTCCCCATCGGGGGCTTGTGCCCCATTCCTCCCTCACCTCCTTCCACTTACCCTTCCCTAGCCCCCCTTCCTGATGTAAAAAATAAAGGACACGTGTGTTCAAAAATGGAAACTCTCTTTATTTAACAAAACTGAGGGGGGGGGGGGGGTTAACCTCTGGGGAGACTGGGAAAAGGAGGTGGGAGAGGGGAAGAGAGAGAGTGGGAGAGGGGAGGTGGAAACCTGGGAGGAGGGAGCTGGAAGGGGGAAGCCAGGGGAAGGAGGAGGAGGGGAAGTCTAAAACTATGGTACGCCATATCTTCAGTATTGTGTAGAGATGGGGTCTCCTCACCTCAAAAAAGATATTTTGGCCTTGGAAAGGGTTCAGAAAAGGGCAACTAAAATGATTAGGGGTTTGGAACTGGTCCCACATGAAGAGAGGCTAAAGAGACTGGGACTTTTCAGCTTAGAAAAAAGGAGACTGAGGGGGGATATGATAGAGGTCTATAAAATCATGAGTGGGTGGAGAGGGTGCATAAAGAAAAGTTCTTCATTAGTTCCCATAATAGAAGGACTAGAGGACACCAAATGAAATGAATGGGTAGCAGGCTTCAAACTAATAAAAGAAAGTTCTTCTTCACAAAGCAAATAGTCAACCTGTGGAACTCCTTGCCACAGGAGGCTGTGAAGGTGAGAACTAGAACAGAGTTTAAAGAGAAGTTAGATAAAGTCATGGAGGTTGGGTCCATGGAGTGCTATTAGCCAGGGGGTAGGAATGGTGTCCCTGGCCTCTGTTTGTGGAAGGCTGGAGATGGATGGCACGAGACAAATGGCTTGGTCATTGTCTTTGGTCCATCCCCTCCGGGGTACCTGGTGTTGGCCGCTGTTGGCAGACAGGCTACTGGGCGAGATGGACCTTTGGTCTGACCCAGTATGGCCATTCTTATGTTCTAAGCTCAGGGTCGGAGGTCTCACTGGACCAACTTGATTTTCATGCAACCCTGCTCCTGGGTTCGCATGTGGCCTTTGGTGGCCAGGCTGGCAGCTATCCTGCCCTAGACGGCCACTTTCCTGTGCCTAGTGCGGAGATTGTGGACGTTGGAGGCCTCCCCCCAAACCTGGATGAAGTCCACGATCTCCGCACTAGACCAGGCGGGCGTCCGCCTCTTGCGGCCCCGGGCAGGCTCCTGGGAGCCGCCAGCCTGGTCCTGGGAAGAGGGGGAGGGCTGGGTGGCAGCGGGTGGCTGGCTCGTGCTGTGCCAGGTGCAGGGTCTGCTGTCTGGGTGCTGGCAGGCTTGCACATGGCACGGGCACCGTAGCCAGACTGTGGCCCTTTTAGGGCTCCGGGGCCGGGAGGGGGGCAGAAGAGTTTCTCTGGCTTGGCCCAGAGTGGCCACCAGGGCAAGCTGGGAAGGGCTAGCCTCCAGCTAGTTCGAATTAAGTGGCTACATAGCCCTTAATTCGAACTACTTAATTCGAACTAGGCGTTAGTCCTCGTAGAATGAGGTTTACCTAGTTCGAATTAAGCGCTCCACTAGTTCGAATTAAGTTCGAACTAGCCGTTTGCTTGTGTAGCGCCTATGAAAGTTAATTCGAACTAACAGCTGTTAGTTCGAATTAACTTTGTAGTGTAGACATACCCTGAGTTAGGTACAGTTAACCGCTTAGTCCCCAGGCTGCTGGCTAACCTTCATGGTCATGACACCAGCTCTCTGCAGGAACCCAATGACTGGCCTTGGGGACTGCTGCTGTTTTTAAAATGTTCCATGTCCCTGTTTTAAACCCCAGATCCTCAAGTCCATGCTTCCCAGAGAACTAGTATCTGCTTCAGCGTAGATGCTGGGTAGTGCTGGGTGGAACCCAACCTCACGGAGGCAGGCAGTGTGAGGTGGTACATAGACAGCACAATCAGGGCTCTAGTGGACAGATACCCCCGGGCTGCCCCGTTTCCGTTCTCTCCCAGCCAACAAGGGCAGGAAGAGCTGACGCAAGTGGCAAGGCCCAGATTGCTGACTCCCCAGGGGAAGGAACATTCCCTTGACCACCCAGAACCCAGCTGTGATGGGAGGTGGCTCTGAAAGCCATCAGCAGTGTGTGTCACAAGGCAGTGCTGAGTGAGGGTTAGGCCTAGCTTTGTGGCCAGGCAAGAAGGGAGCAGCTGTGGCCAAGGACCAGGCTGTGGTGGGGGTCGTGTGATGGGGAACACATCACAGCAAGCTAGGACTCTAACTTGCTTCGGACTTTTAAAACCCTTATTAAGGCACCACTCTGCATTTTAAGTCCCCAAATACCTGCACAATTCTGCCTTTTTTTAAAAATGAAATTGTTCTAAATCACTTAGGTGCTTTTGAACACGGGTCCCCTGAGCTCCTAAGTAATTTTACCCGCAAGTCTCCTCTCTGACCAAATCAGTGCATTTTGAAGTGACCCTGCAGTGAAACGTGGACAGTGCTTGTTCTGGTCTGAGGTTATTTGTTCAAGATCCTGTGGCAAGCTGAGCCAGACCACTCCCAGGAGGGCCGTGTGCTGTAAACACCCTGGCTTTTATTTTGCACCTGGTCCGTGAGACCAACCTTTTCAAGTGACAGAGCCGGGGGAAGGGCTTCCTGGCCGCAAATGGCGCTTTAATCTTGCAGGCAAAGGCGCAACCGGCTGGCGGGTTGGAAGTGGCAGCAAGGTGTACCAATGTTCAAACTAAGGCACTGATTTTGACCAGGGAGGGCGACTGACCGTTGGAGGTAAATTGCTCCATCACTTGCAGACCTGAACTCAAGAACAGCTGCTCCTCTTCAAGACAGATGGTGGTTCAGCCCGAAGTTATGGGCTGGATGCAGAAGTGATTGGGTGACATGCTCCAGCCCGTACCATGCAGGAGGTCAGATGACGTGGGCCTAGCAATCCCTTTCTGGCTTTAAAGTCTGTGAACTGCACAGTTAGGACCTGCTATCCCCCCCTCCCCCAGCAGACTCCATTTGGGCCAGATTTTCACAAGAGCGTAGCCCACCCAGCGTGAGAGCTTTCCTGAGCCTCTAGTGGCTAAGAGGGGGTTGGGCTCTTCTGACAACCTGCCCCCAATGTTGCCCCCTTTTTGAAAATCTGCACCTTGCCATTGATCCATTTGACATCCCCCGTCCCCCAGTTCTGCTTATGTCTCCCCTCAGACTGCAGGCTTCTGCTCTGAACAACTCTTGTATAAAGCCAGAGGCTCCCCTTGGCCCGCCGGTGTCACGGGGCCCCCGATCTGCTCCATGCATCACTCGGGGGGCGTCGGAGAGGAGCCGTTAGCTGTGTCCTTTACCACACTAGGCAAATTCGGAGTGGAAACATGGCAGAAATTCTTAATGGCCGGGGAAATGAGTCTTGGATGCAACTTCTCCGGGCTTGTGGTGGGAATCTTTACATCAACGTTGGCTTTTTTTTTTTTTTTTTTTTTTTTTTTTTAAAAGATTTGGCCGAGTCAAAGCAGGAATTATCTGGGGGAAAGTTCTCCGGCCTGTGCTATGTGACCAGACCAGGGGTTTTCAAACTAGGGGTCATGCCCCAGCGTGGCGGGATGTCGGGCACTGGGTCTGGTGGCTGCAGGGGGATCAGGTGAGCAACAGGGGGGTGGGGCGAAGGCAGCTCCCTGCCTGTCCTGGCAACGCTGACTGCGCTGCGCCCCAGAAGTGGCCGGCAGCAGGCCTGGCTCCTAGGTGAATTGAGGGGAGCGCACAGGGCTCCATGCACTGCCCCTGCCCTGAGCACTAGCTCCGGGCTCCCACTGGCTGGGAACCTGCTGCCGGCTGCTTCAGGGGGCAGCATGGTCTGCGGTGCCAGGAGAGGCAGGAAGCTGCCTTAGCCCCCCCCCGCTGCACCACTGACTGGGAGCCGCTCAAGGAAAGCTCCGCCTGCCGCAGCCCAGACCCCCCCAAAGCCAAAGTCCGCCCCCCCCCCAGTCCAAAGCTCCCATCCTCAGCCCCATACTCCAGTGACAGTCTGTCGGGTCGCGGCCCCAACGATTTTCTTCAACAGGGCCATGTGCAAAACAGTTTGAAAACCCGCCAGGCCAGAGGATCCCGGGGCCTTCGAGTCCATGAATTTACGAGGGGGGGGGGCATGCAATGGGGAAGAGGGGGCTGAGCGCCCAAAGAGCTGCCCCTCTCCCTGGACAGACACACGCCAGTTGGCTGCAAAATGCAGAAACCCTATCGCCTGGGCCCAGAGCCAGAGCCGCAGGCATGAGCGGGGGCCGCGGATTTACCCCGTGGAGACTCTGGGCCCAAGACCCCTTCGGAGGCAGGCGGTGACCTGAGCGCTCCGGCAGCCCCGGTTCCTAAAGAGTTAACCCGCTCATCCCTCCGCCCGGGGTGCAGAGCAAGAATCCATCACGGAGCCAGGAGGAAGAGTAAAAATGGATTGGGGATGGCGCATCGCCGCTGTCCATTTATTATCTCCGCAATCAATAGGCCACTTCTTGGAGACGCTGGGTCAGATACGGTTGCTAGGAGACCGCAGCATCGACGATGGGGGCTAGTGTGTTGGGCAGGCAGCTGGGAGGGCAAAGGTCACGACAGCGGGGGCGGGGGAAGGGCTCCGCGAGGTGGTACTACGGGGCATGGGGAGTCAGATTGGCCTGTCGTGAGAGCCAAGGTGGTGCTGGGGGCAATGGGAGGGACATATCCCCAACCGTGGCCAGGTTCCCAGCCCAGCCTGGGCTTCTGGGGGTGCTGAGAAAGCAACCAGCCAGCCAGGAGCTCTCTCCCTTTATCCTCCATAGCACCCAAAGGCCCCAAGCTACATAAGAGACTGGCCATGTCCGTTCTCAGAGGGAGAGACCGGAGCCATGCGCAGGTGCCTCCGGAACCCTTGCTGCTTTGCACCCCGTCCTGCGTCACGGTTCCGGGCGTGTGCCAGAAAGTCCCTGAGTCACTAGGATCCAGTGTGCGTCCCCCAGCGAGAGAGAGAGGGTGGGTGGGTGCGTGCGGCACAAGCCGGTGTGTTTCCCCAGTAAGACCGAGGACTGACCTGGGACCCCTAGTTCCCAAACTTGCCACCAGTTTATTGCATGGCACTAAGCAGGTCCTTGTCAGGCATAACAAGGGGACTGATGACTCTTACCGGTGCCCTGAACTCTGTGGAGGAGAAGGGTTGTGTAAGGGCTAAGTGTTGTTCCACACTCACGCACAATTCCCGCCTGCGCTACATTGCTTCCATAGAAAGTGTCGCCCAAATGCAATTGTTTTCCAGTCATGATGTAAACCCTGGGAACTGGAGCATTTCAGGGGGGATGCTGAGTGACCCTGAAACTCAGGTTGAACAAGGATGCTGCCATACATAAGTATGTACAATATCGGCAACCCCAAATGTTAAAAAAAATCAGGAGACAGGCCCCGAAACCTCAGGAGACTGATTAAAATATCACCAGGCTTTATCTGGGGTTCTTCTAAGTTGCGTTCTTTCTATTTGCATTGTGGCTTTGGAGCCTGAAAGTTTGTCGGGTCCTGTTTTGAAGCTTTTCTCTGCAGCCACAGAATTAGACACATGTGTGTGTCAGCTGATAGTTTCACCTAATCACATAACTCCAGGAGCTGGGACTTTTAGCATGGCACTCAAATCTGCAAGAGCTGGCATTGGTGTGTACATATGTGGCCTTTCTCTAACTTAATGCCAGTGGCATTCAGGTGAAGTTACACTTTCTGGTCTTGTGCTGTGACTCTGCTAACTCTCTGAAGCTATGCAGAGTCAGCCTTGGACACTGATTGGATAGGAGATCTTCAAAGAACATGAATGATGTCTGCTAAGTCAGTACTAATCTAAAGTCTTGGGGTAACTCCAAGCTAAAGGCACTACAGCTGTACCAGAGACCTGTACTACAGAGCCATAAAGGGTTTTTTGTCACTTTAATACAACTACCCCCTTGAGAGGGAGTAGCCAGATTGATGGAACCAGGTGACTTTTTCACAGCCCTGAGCAATGTACTCAGAGGTGTGCCGTGTAGAACAACAGAGTTCAAAATGGCCGCCCTTAAAAGGGCAAGCGACTTTTTTTTCTCAATAACTTTCCCTCCTACCTTTTTTTTCCCCCGACCTTTTTTTTTTTTTTTGGCTCAACAAAAAATCCTTGGTGTTCCTCATAAAAAAAAATTATTGTTTGGTGTTCCTCAATCTTCAAAAGTTTAAGAAACACTGTACTAGAGCAAGCTACAGCTTAGGTGAAGACCAGGGCTCAGTATGGCTTCCTGGGGGGAGTTGCTGTACTTCTGGAGACACTAGATTCAAGGCATGGAATGATCATTACAGAACCCGACACATGTTCTAGCTAAATGCTGCTTGGGACTTACATTACTTCTTGCTACATTGCCAGGGCAGTTTCAACCGGGGAAGAAGTTGGGTCCTTCACGTCCCATCCCAAACTGGATTGACTCCTGGTATGGGTCAGCTCCTGGCCAGACACTGTGCCTTCATAGTGAGGGATAGCTGAACTGCATTGGCGGGTGAGATTCTGCCCCAAGCGGAGGATTGGAATTAAGTTTATTCGGGTGAATTTCCCCTGGAAGAGAATCACTCACTACAGGTTGAACCTCTCTAATCCAGCATTCTTTGGTCCGGCAACATCCGTGGTCCAGCATGATTGATGTCAACTTATCATGGGTATGGCCAAGTTTCCTACAGTCCCATAAAATTTGTTGGCAGTCATCAGTCCTGGCTCAGTGTTCTGTGCTGTTAGTTAGCTCTAATGTACCCTGAAATTGCCTCTAAGAGCCCAGCAATTAGTGGAAGTGTTGGTAATGCTGCTAGACAATATTGACCTCCTGTGGTCTGGCAAATTCTCTGGGTCAGCACCGGTCAGGTTCCAAGAGTGCCGGACTAGAGAAGTTCAAAGGGAAAGTTTCACTTTGACTTCAACAGGGACAGAATCAGACCCTAAACTCCGCCTGGGCGAAGTGTAAAGCTTGGGATAGATTCTCTCGGGCTTGGTGTCTAAGTTTACGAGGCCCAGCTTAGGCATTGGCTGCTCCTGCTATTCAGGGCTCCTGCTACTCACATCCTGAGTTTAATTTCTGAGAGTGCAAAAGGGTTTCAAGGTCTTTTATTTTCACAGGCATCAGGGATCCAAGCAGGGGTCAGCTGGAGGAATTTGTCCCAGTTCTGCCCACGTGATCTGCTGCTCCAGGTGGACTGTGCCGAGGTTTAAAATAAGCTGTAGGAGCGCTGTAGGGCAGTAGAGCTCTGTTTGAACCAGGAACCTTCTTAACTGAAAGCAGAAGCAGTAGTGTAGGTCCCATACTATTCACCTGCGTGGCTCAGTGGGTCAGGAAACCTGGCCCTCCCTGCTGGGTGACTTTAGACAGGTCATGTCATAGCATAAGAACAGCCAGACTGGGTCAGACGAAAGGTCCATCTAGCCCAGTATCCTGTCTGCCGACAGTGGCCAATGCCAGGTGCCTCAGAGGGAGGAATCACAACAGGGAATCCTCACGTGATCCCTCCCCTGTCACCCACTTCCAGACAAAATGTCCCTGATTTGTGCCTCCGTTTCCTAATTTGTTAAAGGGGGATAGTGATTCTGGCCTCCTTTGAGATCTCTGGATGGAAGGAGCTGGGGGAGGATGGGGAGGCTACCAACGAGAAACATCACACAGAGGAAACTGTACAGCTGTCACATGCATGGGCCTCCTATGCCAGGAGCGAAATACTTAACAACTTTGATATTTAAATACTCATC
Organism: Pelochelys cantorii; assembly: GCA_032595735.1. NCBI lineage: Eukaryota > Metazoa > Chordata > Testudines > Trionychidae > Pelochelys > Pelochelys cantorii. The sequence continues at coordinate 21,816,915 of CM064349.1, read as the reverse complement.
ATTGGCATCAGTGCGATGAATGAGGCATGTCACACCTCTTAGTGCTATTGGCCCAGGTGCTCAGCAGACCGAGGCCCAGTTGACTCTACCACCGCCTTGCCTTGACCTATGCATATGTGTGTCTACACTCAGATTCGTCTATGGCAACACAGTAACACCACCTCCTCCTGCTGAGATTGGTGCCATGTGAGTGTCAACACTGCATGATTGGTCTACCCTAAAGCTACGTCTTCACTGCGAGTTCTTCCAGCAGAAAATATGCTAATGAGGGGATCATTAGCATCAGTCGCGATCTCATTAGCATATTTTCTGCCATTTCTTTTTGCACAAAAAGAAGCAGTGTGGATGTGGTTTTTTTGGTGCAAAAACTGTTTTGCACAAGATCCTTATCCTGTGTGGGACAGGCATAAGGATCTTGTGCAAAACAGGGTTTTTGCACAAAAAACCACCATCCACACTGCTTCTTTTTGTGCAAAAAGAAATGGCAGAAAATATGCTAATGAGATCGCGACTGATGCTAATGAGCCCCTCATTAGCATATTTTCTGCTGGAAGAACTCGCAGTGAAGACGAAACCTCAAAGTCCTCCAGCAGCTGCCCCACAATGCCCTGTTCCCTGCAGTGGTGTCTTCTCTGGTCACAATTATGAACTCTGCTGCCCAGGGATCATGGAGACCAGGAACACACTGCCACAGTTTAAAGCACTCTACGTATTTCAGAAATGCCTTTGTCTGACTGTCCAGTTTGGGAAGCACATCTAGCAGCTGGCCTGTGTTTTGTGCAACTGCCCAGCCAACATAGGCACAAAACAACCATGCACTAGATACACACCTGCCTGGAGCAGCTAGGAGGAACGGCTCTCCTGGGGTTGTAGACATCACATCTTTGTAACCGTAGCACCTAGGAACATGCTCTATTTGTTCAAATGAAGAGGCAAGATTCTGGAGAACAAGATAGTAGCTTCAGAGAGATGCCGGACACTGAATAGGGGCACACTAGCCATTTCCACGCCCTGCCATTAGATTGTTTGGAAACCAATGTGGCAAGAGCAAAGTGTCTGGTCCATTCAGGTGGCTGTATCAAGGGAGTGGAAACTCTTGATGGGGGATACAGCCTAGATCATCCTTCCAATAACAGAAATATGCGGCGGAAATGGCAAAAGCTTTTACAAACATCCCTGCTGATCATTCGGTAACTGCAAGTGTCCGTGTGGCCGGCAGACGCCAGCCGCTCCTGCAGCTCGGGGCTCCTGCTACTCAGACCTTGAGTTTAATTTCCAAGAGTGCAAAAGGGTTTCAGAAGCTATCAAAGAGGCCATGCGCAAGTGCTCCTTTAATCAAGCCCACAGCCCGCATGGAGCTAATTGAGCTGTGAGGCCCAGTCCAGCTCACCCTAGGAATCTGACAGAATTCAGCGAGGCTCTCGGAGAGCGGGTTTGCAGGTCTGGCAGGGTGGGTGTGTCTATACTTCACACACAGGGTCCCAGGACTGCGCAGTAGCAGCAGTGGCCAGAGCCCTGGGCCCTTTAAATTGCTGCTGGAGCACTGTGACGCACCCTCCGGGTGGCTCTAAGGACTGGGGGGAGGGGCACTGCACACCAGGCAGTGCTGAGAGCTGGCTGTCCCTAGCCCTGCCCCTCCCACCCGAGGCCCCGCCCCTTCCAGGAGCGCAGAGCGTGCCCACCCCACCTTGCCCCGGGGCCCCGGGCAGGTTTGTCGGCTCCCCTATCGGTGGGACCCCAGCCTGGTGTTTCCCAGTTCATGGGTGAGCAGCTGGACCCAGGTCTCCCAGACATGCCACCGTGTCCATATTTCATTACCCAGAGCTCCTGACTCGGGCGTCCACACTGCACAATGGCAGGGCTTGAACCTAAATCTCAGCAGGACTTGGGGGCGCTGCACCCCACCCCCCAGCAGCATTTAACCATGTGGATTCTGAGCCCTTGCCACGGGAGCTAACAGCCAGGCCGGACACCTGAGCAAGGTTGGGGGGGGGCGGCTCTGTGCTCCTGGACGGGGCGGGGCCAAAGCCACCTGGCTCTCAGGGCTGCGGGGGCTGTGTCCCCTCCCCCCCCCCCACTGCTCCCCGTAGCCTCCCCTGGCAGAGTGCTCTGGGGGTGATTTAAAGGGCTCAGGGTTCCAGGTCCCTCTGAATCGCTGGGCCCTAGGGCAACTGCTCCCTTCCCCCCCCCCCACACCTGTCAATGGATTGGTCCTTGCTGGCCCAAGTCAGGTAGATTTGTGTGTGGACGGAAGTGGGGCGTTAGCACTCAGCCTTCCAGGAGGCAGACCTGAGCAAGTCCACTCCAGCTAGGGTGCTAAAAAGGACACCGCAGCTCCTGGAGGCTGTAGCCGCTGTAGCAGTCCTCTAGTCGCCGTCTCGCGTGGGCCTACCAGCCAGGCCTGCCGGATTAGATCAGGGCCCACATCTGTTTAGCCCAGTGGCTGGTCTGTCACAGCGAGATGTCAGAGACAGGAACCAGAACCTGATCGCTGGCAAATGTGGCAGAATCTAACTGACCCGTGAAGGTTTCAGCCTGTTCTCCAATTGCTAGAGATCAGCTGAACTCCAGAAGCAGGAATTTGAAGAGCGCTTCTTGAACTGCTTGCAGCGGAGTCCCTCATAATTTGTGATTAATCAGTTACAGGCTCCATGCGAGTTTCGCATTGTGGCCCAGTAGCTTGAATGTTGGCCTGGCCTGGGAGACCTGGTTTCTACCCTGCTGCTGGTGACCACAGTTAAAATCACTTTCCCCTTTCTGTGCCTCAGTTTCCCCAGCTGTAAAACGTGGCTCGAGAGACATTCCTCCTTGGTGAAGTGCTTTGAGGTCTATAGATGATAAGAGCTAGGGATTATTATTATTATTACTCAAGCGAAACTTCCATCACTGACACTGGGAGAAAGTAGGGATGTTAAATATCAGTTAACTGAATAATCATGTAGCCTCGTGAATTCTTATTGGTTACTCGACTATTCTATAGTCTCCGGGGGCGGGACTGGCAGCCAGTGCCACCTTGCCCCACTCCCAAGGAGTCCCCTGCCACTCCATGCTGCTGCCTCTGTATCGGGTGCTAAGCAGGAGCTGGTCCGTGAGGGGAGCCAGTTTAAAACCCAGCTCCCCTCGTGGACCGGATGCCTGTTGCCCCATGTGGCTGCCTCTGATACAGAGGTGGCAGCAGCCCCTGTCCAAGTGGGAGTCTGAACTCCTGGACCTGGCATGAGCCGGAACTGAGCCAGGCTGCCTGCCCGCCTGCTTTCTAGTCACACTTTAAATGCAGAGCTGCAGTGAAGGTAGGTCCCAGGCCCGTCGCAAGCCAGGACTGAGACAGGCTGCTGGCCAGCCTGCTAAAAAATGTACTTGGGGGGCGGGGGATGCGTGTAGGCTATAGCAGTAACCAATAAGCTTTTCCTTATCGGTTAATCGACTGCACTATTCCATCCCTAGGAGAAAGGAATGAAGTCCTGATTCAGCCACACTCTTAACTTCCAACAGACACTTACATCACGTTGAAGGGAACAACACACCCAGACATGGAAGTGCTTTGCTGAATCAGTGCCCATATATTTGTGGTGTTGTCATTGGAACATGCTCTCAGTTAGCCTGGCTTTCCCCCAAAGTATCCTGCGTGGGTTTTTTTCCTGGCAAATTTCCCCTCGCCTTGGCTGTGATTTGAGACGATACGCAAAAGACAAGTTGGGCTAATCCCGGCGGCAGCCTTTTCCTGACAGTCTCTGGCTCCAGGAGCAGTCGCTTGCACCTGCCCATCAATTCTCACGCTGGGAATTCCCTGTAACTGCCTCGATTAATAGAAACAAGGTCTCCGATGAGCGCGCCGCCAATAAACCTGGTTTAAAAGGAGACGTTGGCATGGGGGAGGGGAGAGAATCCTTACTGACATTACTGTCAGTGCTGAGGATTATTAAAACAAATTTAAAAATCCCATTGACTTTACACCAGCCTCATCATTTGCATTTTACTTAGTTGATTTAAAGTGCCTGATTCCAGTCTCCTTCTTTTTCGGGTTCTCATTAATCTGCATCCAAAGCACATTGAAATCCATGAAAAAGCCCCCACTGTCTCCAGTGGGCCTGTGACTGTGTGTCAGGGACCCCTGACCCCCCGCCCCCCTCCGCAGCCAGATGTGACTCTCAGTCAGGCTGTAGAATAGAAGGTTTATTTGCTTCTCCGAGATACAGTGCAGCAAAGGTTTGACACTGACATAGGAGCCAGGGCAGACAGCCTAGTCCTCTTTGGGGGAAGGGGATCACAGGCCCCTGAACCCCCCTGTCCTGGACTTAGTCCTCTTCCTTCATGCTTCCCACAGCCAAGACTGCCCCTTCTCCCAGCCACAGAACACTCATCCCCCCCAGGTAGACACCTCCCTTCCTTTGTTCAAACTCTTTCCCCTGGCCAGGTGTGAAGTTTCTAGGCCATGGCCTATGTGCCTCCCCTCAGGGACCACCCCCTGCTGGGCAGTGCACACAGACACGCACTGTCTCTGCAGACCAGCATAGGGCAGTAGGGGTCACACACAGCCCAACACAGCAACCAGTGAATGCAAAACCAGAGTGGATCCAGGGCCACAAGAGTGGATAGCCCCCCTCACTGTGTCACAGGGCCATGGAGCATGATGCTGAGTAAATGCTTTCCTTTGGCAATAGGTCTGTATTGGAAAAAAAAAATAGAGGGGCTAGATAAGTAAGTAGTTGTGGGTTCCAGCAAGGCAGAGGCATTGTTAAATAATAATGTAAACAAAAAACATGTGGCTGGGGTTTTTAATTCCTCAAAATGATCTCTGTTGTTAGTCTGGTCGGTGAAAAAAACTCCAGCCTAAATGTTAGGTCTGGGCTGCCACATCTGGCACATATCCCTTTCTTGTTAGCATTAGTGTGGTAAGACACGAGAAGTCATTCTTCCGCTCTACACTGCGTTGGTTAGGCCTCAAGTGAAGTACAGTGTCCAGTTCTGAGCAACACATTTCAAGAAAGATGTGGAGAAGTTGGAGAAGGTCCAGAGAAGAGCAACAAAAATGATGAAAAGACTCAAAAACATGAGCTATGAGGGAAGATTGAAAGAACTGGGTTTGTTTAGTTTGGAAAAGAGATGACTGAGAGGGGACATGAGAGCAGCTTTCAAATACATAAAAGGGTGTCACAAGGAGAAGTGAGAAAAATTATTCTCGTTAACCTCTGAGGCTAGGACAAGAAGCAATGGGCTTAAATTGCAGCAAGGGAGGTCTAGGCTGGACATTAGGAAAAACTTCCTGCCTTTCAGGGTGGTTAAACACTGGAATAAGTTGCTGAGGGAGGTTGTGGAATCTCCATCCCTGGAATATTTAAGAGCAGGTTGGACACACACCTGTCAGGGATGGTCTAGATGGTGCTTGGTCCTGTTGTGAGGGCAGGGGTCTGGACTCAATGACCTCTTGAGGTCCCTTTCAGTTCTAGTGTTCTGTGATTAGGGTCCCAAAAGAATGAGGGATGAGCACCACGTTCAGGGGCGGCCCGAGGTGGGCTGCAGCAGCTGGTGCCCCCGGCGGAACGCGCGATCGGCACCCCCGTCTACACGGCCGTCAATGGTGTGACATCATCATGGGGTGTCCCAGGTGCCCCGTTGAAGATGGCGCCCTAGGCGATGGCCTTATCAGCCTATACTCACAGGCCACCCCTGGCCACGTTATGCCCACATTTAATGCCCACTAGCTATGTCTGCTTTGCACTAGTATTTACTTGTGTTACGGAAGTCTTTAAAAGCACCCGCTGAAAGCAGGATCCCAATCTGCCAGGTGCTGTCTTGCCCTAACCTAAGCAGACAAGTCAGGCAAATGGTGGGAGGGGAACAGAGGCAAAAGGACTTAAGTCACAGCAGGAATAAAAGCCAGCTGCTCTGAATCACAGGACATTGTTCTTGCAGGCTAGCCCCATGCATTGTTCCATTAGACATTCCTGGGGTTGTATCTGGACAGTGAGGTAATTTGCCCTTGGTTGCCCTTTCGTGGGGAAAGAAATTAGCTCAGAAAAGAACGTTGCACCATCCAACCAACTACCCTCTGAAACAGACTGATTTCAAATGGAAAAGGAAATGCTGCTCAAGTGGGAAGTGGTACCTTATCTTTATTTGAAGAATTCTGTTACTGTCTTCCCTATTAAGGCTTGCAAGCACCACCCCATCTGGTTTATGATCATTTCACTGGCCTCTCTTTTTCATCCAGTGCTTTATCCAATGACTGTGCCCATGAAAGATTGCAATTCATCCACCTAAAATTATTTTTTCCATCCAATATTTTTCTTGGGGAAGCACAGACATAGACACTGCAGAATTCCCCGGCCTAAAACAGAAATGATACACGGACAGTCCCTGCCTCAGCGATCTCACAATGTAGGGTTTATTTAACTTTCCTTGTGTTGCTGACTAACTGTCCATGGCTCCTTTAAAATGCCAAATCCTAACAGGGTGGAAGGAATGGTTCTTTCTTAGCAGGAAGTTGTCTCCTTGTTTGTTTTTTAACTCAGCCAATATTTAATCATTTTTATTAGAAAAAAATCAACATTTTCCATGTGACCCTTTTCCTCTGGGGACAGGTGAGTAAAACCCGCCTAGCAAACTCATAAAATCAGATAGAAATTCAGGGCTATGTAGGTTTCACATACCAGGCACATAGATTTGAAAATGTGTTAGGATGAACCAGCCAGGACTAAAACTGGATTCTTCCCCCCCCCCCCCTTGCAATAAGGAGCTATGAAACTGACTAAATCCTTCAAACTCAGTTCTTAGAAAATTCTCTCTCTCTCTCTGCAAAATACCATCAAAGAAAAATCTTCCTAGCTCCCCCTAGCCCAGTGGAAATGCTCATATCTGGTTTAGGAATAATTAAATTGGATTGTCAAATTATCCTCTAATGATTATTTGTTTTCATTAGCTGGTAGAAGCTGTGTGTGCTGGGGGAGGGGAGGTTGGGGAAGTGAAAATATGGTCATTTCTGCTTTTCTGATGGAATCTATTGATTAGACTCTCTGTTCATTAACATCTTGATTAGCTACGAACAGGGCGTGGGGAGTGATCCACAGAAGAGGAGGGCAGCTTTGGAAGCGAAAGGTGGATTTATTTCGTTATTTATTTTTACCGGCAGGGAAAAGCTGGAGAGACACGAGAGTCAGTCATGGGGCCACTGTAGGAGACCCAGAGAAAGGCGAAGAAGTGGAGCTGGGGTCATGGGTGAATCTGACTAGGATGTAGCAAGGAGACCTCGGCGGATTTCTGGATCCATAGGAAGCACAGCAGAGAAAAGGTGCTGGTCCCAGAGCGGATAGCAAGAAACTAGCCACCAATTCAGCACTGGGTGGAGATTCTCTCCCTTTCCCCAGTTTGTTCCAGTGGGGGGGGGGGAATTTAAATGTTGGCAACCAGCTCGGACTTGGGTCCCTGCCTCCTTCCTAAGGGGGCGCAGCCAGGCAGGTCTGAATTCCACCCGGGCTTGGCTAGTCCAGACAGGCTCTTTCGCCGAGTGGAAGCTGAACGGCTCGGGTCTCTATTTGGGAGGGCGGGGCGGTGGGGATCCATCAGCGGGCGATCAGGTGAAAGGTTTGGGTGGAGAGCTAGTGGTTTGTCCTACTTGCACGTCCCCCGCAACGAGCGTCTGTCCCCCCTCCCCCACCCGCCCCCCGGGATTGCAAAGTTCATACTCCAGCAATTAGCCCGTGTCTTTATTCATGCTGCTCTCTGCAAGCCGAGTGTGGCTTCTTCGCTAGGACAAAGGCAAGGAGGGGTAGCCGACGCCCCGGGGCTTCCTCCTTACCTTAATAGGGAAAAGGGGTGTTATTAACCAACTACACGCCCCCCCCACCACCAGCCCCCACCGCTCAATATGCATCGTTGGCTGCATTTAATGCATACACACCGAGACCGGTCAATATGCAACGCTGGCTGCATTTAATGCATACACACCGAGACCGGTCAATATGCAACGCTGGCTGCATTTAATGCATACACACCGAGACCGGTCAATATGCATCGTTGGCTGCATTTAATGCATACACACCCAGACCGGTCAATATGCAACGCTGGCTGCATTTAATGCATACACACCCAGACCGGTCAATATGCATCGCTGGCTGCATTTAGTGTGTGTGCGCGCGCGCGCACGCACACACACACACCCAACCGGTCGTATGCATCGCTGGCTGCATTTAGTGCACACACACCGACCAGTCAATATGCATCGTTGGCTGCATTTAATGCATACACAACGAGACCGGTCAATATGCATCGTTGGCTGCATTTAATGCATACACACCGAGACCGGTCAATATGCAACGCTGGCTGCATTTAATGCATACACACCGAGACCGGTCAATATGCATCGTTGGCTGCATTTAATGCATACACACCGAGACCGGTCAATATGCATCGTTGGCTGCATTTAATGCATACACACCGAGACCGGTCAATATGCAACGCTGGCTGCATTTAATGCATACACACCCAGACCGGTCAATATGCAACGCTGGCTGCATTTAATGCATACACACCCAGACCGGTCAATATGCATCGCTGGCTGCATTTAGTGTGTGTGCGCGCGCGCGCACGCACACACACACACACCCAACCGGTCGTATGCATCGCTGGCTGCATTTAGTGCACACACACCGACCAGTCAATATGCATCGTTGGCTGCATTTAATGCACACACCCCGACCGGTCAATATTCATCGCTGGTTGCATTTCATGGAGCGTATATTTTCTCTGCAGGAAGCAGTACTGTAAAATCTCAGTTTTCCCTCTCTTTCCGCCTTCTGTTTCTTTTAGCGTGGCCCTCTATGCAACCAACACGCTTCTGCGCACCCAAGACAATGGCCGTGTTAATGTCCCAGCGCTTCTCCGAGTTAAAATTCCAGCCCTTTCTGTGTCAGCCAGCCAGCTTTGGCCATGCAGCGCTGAGGATAGAACCTCTTCGATGTTATTTGTATGATCCCTCCAGGATCTTTCCTAATCTGAGTCCAGCCTCTCTTCCCCCTGTCACCAAAGTGTAATTTGGGCTGGGGGTGGAATGCATCTAAGGAGATCTTAATTTAGTAGACTAGGTGGTTTCCGGTTACAGCAGGACACAGCCTGGCAGAGACAGCAATAGAGAAATTAACCACAGCATGATCAATAAGAGAAACAAAACACATTTGTAGCTGATTTGGGGACAATACGTTTGATGCCTTGAACCGAATAAAACCTCCGTGGGGCTTACAAAAACTCGCTTGCTTAGTTATTTATTTATTTGTTCTGATTCAGTTGGCAGATTCAGGCGAACCCAAAAGCCCATTTGCAACCTGCACGTTACTTTTGCTTTCATCAGACATTTTAGTGATTGGTGGGGGAGGAGAAACAACCTTGCTATATAAAACACATTTCATACCTGCGGCTGAAAGATTAAAGGGGGTGAGCTGGGAACCAAGGATTTCAGCTGATCAATTAAAGTTTCCTAATTTGTTTTTTAAGTGATCTGTGACTTATTCAATAAATAAATAAATAAATTGGCTCCCACGATTAACGATGGAAAGGACCAGCCGTTTTGGGGGGGTTTAAGCGCAGGCGGTGCAATATTGTGTTGCAGATCAATATACAGGATGGAAATCAATGTGGAGAGGCTAAAAAAAAAAGGCTTTCACTAACCGGTTAGAAATGAAAAAGAATCAAGGCAAACCAGCCCAGCCGCTGACTCAAGTCTGTTCTGTGCGGTTCCCTGTAACGATCAGCACACAACACAGAGGTTTGCTGCAGTGAACAGCTGCCGGGAGGTTTTCCTAAGGTCTCGTGTCACCTTTAGTTTCCCCTTCCTTCCACTCACAGCTGAAGCATAAGCCCCGTGCCCCATGCAGAAAGCATCATCCCTGTTTAGCAGTCAAATAAATGGTCCTTCTGTAGACAACACAAAATCCCTATTGATCTCTTTAATACAGCCCTGATATTTCAAAGGGGAGAAAGTCTGCACCAGTTTGATTTTTTAAAAACCATTCACTCTGTTCCCGGCACTTTTAAAGCAAAAAAAGGGGGAAGCGGAGTAGGGGCTCCCAACACATGGAATTAAAAAGTGCGACAATACTAAAGATCTTTGGTTAAAACAAGAAGAAAAAAAAACTCCACAAAAAAGGCAGACTTTTTCTTTTCTTTTTTTTTTTTTTTTGGTCATCTCTACCTTTGTTAATTTCACTCTGGTTAAAGAGATACTTTATTACAATATTCTATTGATCAGATTTAAACAGCCTTGAAGAGTCATGTAATAGCGCCCAAATTACAGCTTAACCCAATGGAAGTAGTATTTATTAAGAAACATAAAATACTGTAAATGCAAAATGATTCATAGATGGGGCTGATATTTCACCTCCTTGCTGGCAGAGACTTGATCCATAGCATGGCAAATATAGGAATGTAATTTAATTTCCTTCCTCGCTATTTCCTTTATCAGTAAGGTAAACTACATTGGGGAATAGTCCAGGGAATAGTTTAAATAATGTTGATTACATTAAATCAAGTTAAATCCTCTTTTTTTTACTTACAGCCACTTTTATAGCCCTCTGAAGGATAACAGCTTATCATATTTGTAAAAAAAAAAATTCTCTGACTTCAAGATAATTCACTCTGCTTTTTATTAGGGACTTCAAATGGAGAGGAAAGGAGCTGTACTAATTTTCTCTCTTGATTTTGTTTATTTTGGGATTTGTCGTGCTATAGTTACTTAGGTCTGAAGGAACAGAAGTAATTTCTCCCTCTTTGTTCTGAGAAATCTCCTCTTGGGTTATGCAAAAGCCTGTTTGTGCTAAGTTAATATTTTCCTCCCCTCAAATAGTATCATTTTTTATTTTTATTTAAAATATTCAGTGTGCATATATGTATTCATTATATACAATACTCTATATAGCTTGATTCTATAAACATCTGAATTTGTATATACACTATGGATCTGATTTAATAGAGATCTGAAAGATATATTATTCATAGTTGGGGCTATATAGATATTTCAGATGTCTATTGAATCAGACCCACAGAATATATGTGTAATTACAGCCACTTTATATTTTTCAGTTGCTAATAGCAGCAGACAGTGATAATTAGATGGTGTTTCAAATTGTTCTTGTCTGTTGCTTTAAGTCTTGTATTTCATCTCCTGAAATTGCTGTGATGCCTCTCTGCGAAATAATTTGATCTCGCTTATACAGATGTAACTTCACTGACTTTCCTTAAAAGGGCTCTCCGTGCGGTGTGAATGAGATCAGAAAGCCTCCCCCAGAGGCTGTTTTAAATTTGGAGTCATGTTAATATTTGTTTACCAGGGGAGAGTGACTCTCTTGAGTTTTTTTAATGTTTGTTTGTATGGGGAGGGGCAGTCTCGCAATATCTTGCAGAACTTTGATTTTCTTGGATGAACTTTTTATTTTTAAATGTCTCTGTTTAAACAACCCAACCGGCAGTCCTCCTGAATGTCAATTAACTACCAACTTGCCAAGTGGTTTTTATTGTGTCAGGTTGGATTTGTTTATTGACTGGGACAGAGTTGTTAAAGGAAAAGTATTTTTAAAGGCTTCAACATAATTCCTTAAGAGTTGTCATTTATTGAAAGATTATTTAAAATGAGTAGATATAAATAGCTCAGCGAGCTTTGGAAAAGTGAGTTTTATCTGAGAGATTTTCCCCCCCCTCCTGAAACTGACATAAGACATAATTTCAGGCTCCCTGTGTAAGCGTGACATTTTATGTGTAGGTGCACGGGCATCCATATAGGTGCGTGTGTGTATATGGTAGGTGTGTGGATAGCTACAGATATCACATAGGCACAATCCAGTTATTCCAGGATATTTTATCTCCTTAGATCACCGCCAGTTTGCAGATTCGGAGAGTTCATGGCTAAACAACCAGTCAGCTTCTCTAGGTGCATCTAAATGTTTCTCTGAATAATCCTATCTCGCATATGCACTGAGCATTTTTCATAATAAACACTCCTACACGAAATAACTCTTAAACTCCCACGATTATTAAAAGGGCATTCTCCGTTCTGACATTTGCAAACTTTCTTCCTTTGCATTTAAAATGTTAAATTCCTGATCATTTTGAGATTTTAAAAAATATTTGTGGCAATAACCACCCCCACCCCCGAAACGGTGCCTTTTAATTCCTTTAAAAATCTATTCTTGTTTCTAGGGTGACATTTTCCATTTATTTTAGCTTTGAACATCCTGTTTGTTAACAATTAGAAATAAATTCCCTAAACACATTAGAGCTCTAAACACCATCCTTCCACTGAAGCTTAGATCTGAAGAACAACAGAAGAAAGTTTGCTGGCATTTCATTAACAATCTGAAAGTTATTATTCTGAAAAGCCCTACAGAGGAGAAATATTAAATTTACCTAATGCAATTTTCATTTTTAAGGGGGCTAAATTGCATTAAACACAACTTCATTTCCTCGAAGTGAATGATAGCTGAAACAACCTATCTGCTTAGAAATGGTGGGGAGGGAAGGGGGAAAGCCAACCAAATTGTTAACAAAAAAAAAAAAAGTATTTTGTGTCTCATAGTGTGCTAGAGAAAGTATTTAAATACATTCAGTGAAGGGGCCAATGTTCCTGCCAAACAGCAAATTGATCAATAAAAAGCAATTAATCAACCAAATGGTGTTTTAAACTCTGTTCAGGAGAGCTAAAAACCAATTTGATGAGGCAAGTGCCTTTAAGAATTTCTGTAGGCGCCATATACAATTTCGCAGGAGGTGTTGGAAAACTCGGGAGTATGATATTATTTCATAATTAGGTTCAATTGGAACATAGGCTCTTGCCAACATTTGTCTCTATCGTAAAGACAATTGATTGGTGTCTTTGAAGTCATTTGGGAGGTGCATTTCCAATCTCAGTATTTCCGTATATTTTAGCCTCCCGCCCCCCATTTTAAGTTTGATTTACGCTCTTTGCACTTAAAAAAGGGAATGCAAAGAGATTGAAAGTAGACATAGCTATTTGCTTTGGACTATGGGGGAATGTTTAATTTTTGTTATACACTAAGAACTGCCATTCCAAGAGATTAAAAGGAATAGGAAAGTTTAACGTCTCTCTTTGCATAGTTCCGACAAGGAATAAAGTTAGTAACCTCATGTGGGCATCCAACACAAAACCTCTTTTGGCCATTTTATTATGGGATGAAATGAGATGAAAGTATGTTGGGGGGGGGGGGATTCCAGTGGCTAAGAGTTCCCCTCCAAACTGTGGATTTCTGGTGGATTTCTGGCAGCTTTTTCTGGCGTTTCTCTGCTTTTGAAGTCTGAGCTGAGACAGGACTCTGATGCAATTGTAGCAAGCTGAGATGCAAGCTTGCTTCTCCCTCTTGCAGAAATAAAATGAGGCGCCTTCTCAAAGCTAGTGAGATCCTGTATTTCTCAGTAGGGCGGGATCCATTTGGTTTCTCCTCCCTCCCGCCTGCAGCCCCCAAATAATGTAAAAACTCCCCAGGCCTGCAAGTGATTTATTTCTCAGTTGGAGATGCGCGTGGATTGCTTGCTGGAACCGGCGCTGCCCCCCTGCGCTTTCTTCCCGTGTAGACACAACGCAAATAGATATTTGCGTTCCAGTCTGGAAGCTTTGATCCAGCGAAATGTCTGTTTGTTTGTTTTTAAAGCGACCGTCCCTATATTTGAAGTTTCCATCCCAGCCCTTTTTGGATCGACGTGGTGTCTTTTGATGTGGGGGATGGGCTGGGAATACCCTTCCCCTGTAACCCCCCCCCCTTTTCAGCACGTGCCTTTTGGACAGCTCCTCCGAGCGCCCTTAAGGGGCAGCTCTGCGAAGGTTCAGCCACGTGATCCAGAGGGCAGCCCGCAAAAACTTTCTCGGCCCAGCCCTGGAGGGGGAATTCACCCCACCCGGGAGCCGACCCCAGCCAGGGATCCCTCTGTCTACACGCCACCCGATCTCCTGACGGACGTGGCAGGAGCTGTGGGTACAGCCCCTCGATTCGGCTCCACCGGGCCTGTTTGGCTTCGCAGCTAAAACTACTGGAGGGGGAGAAAAACGTCCCAGATTCCCAACCCGCCGCAATAAAACCAACTAACCGCTGTGCGAGCTACAGAGCAGGAGGGGGCTTTTGGGGGGGAGTGGGGAATTGTCTCGCGGGGTCAGCTGGTGCGGTTTTGGGGGGGGTCCTTGGAGCATTGTTGGCAGGCGCTGTGTACTAGGCTGGGAAGTGTGATGGTGGGGAGCGGGTGCTTTGCTCTGGACAAATCACTGACGCAATTAAGTGGCTATAGAATGGGAACGCAGACACACACACACACACACACACACACACAGAGACACACACGGACACACACCCCTGCAGGCGCGCACACACACACACGCAGACAGACACACACACACACACACACACACACGAAGACACACACGGACACACACCCCTGCAGGCGCACACACACACACGCAGACACACGCAGACACACACGCACACTGTCTCTCTCCCCCTCCCCAGCAGCAAGCCCAAAGGAAGCGATTCGTTGTTAGCACCTCTGTGTTTCCCACTGATCCACCTCGTCTTGTTTCACACCCATCCCCTTCTTCGTTCACACGGACAGAAGCGTTTGCCTAGATCTGGGGCTGGTGTGTGTGAGACACACCTGTTGGCGGAGGGTGCCCACGCCGCCCCCAAACCCTAAATTCCTTCCCAACAGTCTCCCCAACGCCCCTCGCTTTCTCTCCATGAACCTAGCACCTTTCTCTCGTTGCGCTGACTTGCTGGATGGCTGCATCATGCCTGCACTGATGACTTTAATTGCGTCTCTCCGAGGCAAAGAGGGTAAATAGTCTGACATGTGGCACGGGGCTCGGGATTCTGCCGATGGCTTGGAACCCGAAAGCCCCCAGCTAGAGAAACGTGCCCTGCAGCTGCTAAGCGTGATGAAAACCGCCAAGGAGCTTTCCAGATCCTTTGAGGCCATAGAGAGCCAGGAACTCATTTCTCTAGACCCCCGTGTTTGTAGCCTGTGTACACCTCAGTAGCTGTTAAGCTGCCTGTTTGGGGGCACTCAGATCAGAGAACAGGGCAGATCTAGTTCAAGGTCATTATGTGTGAGATTCATTCGCAAAAAAGGGGCTAACATGCCCCCCTAATGAATCTACATGAGAAGGGACCCTCGGGGCGGTGTTTTACTTTGTACCAGGGCATGGATTTCTTTTTGTAGTTGTTTCCGTGGAAATGATTTTGAGTATAAGAGAAGAGGCACTGGTTACAACATCTGCGTTTTCCAATGCAAGAGGGTTAGAAGTATTTACACCCTATTAATATTGTGCACAAAGCTTCTTATTTAAAAAAAAACTCATTCAATTGGCTCTAGCTGTCCTGGAACCATTACTGGCCGGAGAGGAACGATTTTAAAACAGACGAGTCGAGTTTAAACCCCCTTTCAGCTCTGCTGCTAATGAAGTGACTAAGTTTCAAAGATTAAGAAAGTCTCGTTAGCTGGATGCCCGTGGCTTTTTTCAGCTCATGGATACAAAAGGCAGGGGGGCGAAAATGTGTGTGCGATGTAGATATGGGGACCGGCATCTACTATATAGATTTGTGTGAGTTCTGCATGCGAGAAAAATCACCACAAATATAGGAACACTCATTTTGCAAATTTCTGTACTATTTAGATTTACATAGATTTTAATGCTCTCCCTACGTAAGGTAGGTAAATCACACACACGCGCGCGCGCGCGCACACACACACACGCACACACACCACCCCATAAGAATGCATACAGTTGTGCGGCTTTATATAGTTTTATAACCCATGTTTTCACGTAGATTCTCTCGGTGGACGGGTATAGATTGATCTCTCGTTATAAACAGACTCCATATGGATTATTTGTGATCTCATACCGAGGAGAGAGGCATTACAAAACGATAGGTAGTGTACAAAGGAAAGAGATTGCATGCAGTCCACTAGGGGCTTCGCCATTTGGTTTGACGTGGGATACCACGGTGATGGGCGGCAGTGTAAAGCGAGGCAGCTCTGGGGTATTTATCCTGATAGATAAGCTGTCTGCCCACCTGAATAACGGCTCGCTTTACTTGATGCATGTATTTATTATCTAGATAGAATTAGACAGCGTTAGTTTTGTGGCGGGGGAGGGGGGATGTAGTAAATGTATCACATGTTAACCGCGATCCACAAAGTATTGCCACACGCTGCCAAGTCGGTATCATCTCGATCCCTTTCCCGCACCCCTCCCGCGTACGCTCTGGTCCGAATTCGCAGCCGGGCCGGATCGGGTTAAGCCAGGTCGTGCGCTGATTGCACATCTGTCAGATTTTAGGCTTGGTGACGTGTGAGGAGCAGGAAAGCGGAGTGTTTGCGAGGGAAATCGATGCGCCTAGCTGTGGGCTAGAGCCGGGCAGTATCCTCTGGAGGGAGGGGGAGAGAGAGAATCAGACTGTGCTTGTGTGTGTGTGTGTGTGTGGAGGAGACACAAAGAGGATGGGACTGTTTGGAGCTGCAGCTATTAAAACCAGAGAGACAGAGAGAGAGATCTGATCCGTCCCTTCTTCTCCCCCCCCCCCCCCAAAAGAAACCCACAGGCAGCTGCTAATTGCTGGCGTCTGCTGCTTTGCAAGCATTTGCCTGGAGATCTCCTTGGACTACCCTGCCAGCAGACCCGCTGCTGAAAGCTCCAGGAAGGGGGGGGGGGTCTGAAATCTTGCTGCTGATTTTCATTTCATTGTTGTTCTTGGGTTTTATTTATTTATATTTTTACCTCTTCCCCCCCCCCCCCGCCCTCCACAAATGCCTAGAAAAAGCAGCAGCCGGCGCTAGGTAAGCCAGGTTCTTCATGAACTTTCTCACTTTGCTTGGGGATTAAAGGGAGGGGTGGGGGGGATTTCTCCAGCCTCCCTCCCTTTCCCCTATACTCCTCCTCCCCCCCCCCAAAAAAAATCCACCCTGCCTGGGGTTAGAATGTGTCTCGTTTCTGATCCGTTGGAAGGGGGCTTGTCTGTGGGCTGGGGAGAACTGTTGAGTCTCCCTGGGGCTGCGAGAGAGTCCAGTGTGTGCTAGCTTTCCCAGCCTGGAGACAAGATCTGGTTGCTGAATTCACAGGACTTCCCCCTTTGCCTGTGCACCCATCCCCGCTGGCAGAAGGCAGAGACCCCCTGGCAACCTGGCAAGCCCTTCCCCACACTCCAGAAGCGCAAGATTAATGAGTGGCACAGTAGATAAAGGGAGGCTGCACTAGCCTGCAGACATGAATGTCCAGCTGGGTTTGGAGAACGCCGGGGACATGTCCAGCCAGGAGCAGGAGCTGATGCACGGCCAAGGCAGAACCTTGCACTCCGCTCTCCCCAGACCTTCTCTGGTGGCCTCGGTGCTGGACGGCAGTGAGTACCACCGAGCCGAGCACCCCCTGGCCACCTCTTTGCACCCGGGGCTTGGCTTTGGCGGGGATTCACCCAGCGGGGCCGCCAACAGCTACACCACCTTGACCCCCCTCCAGCCGCTGCACGAGAAGTTCCACCACCAGCACCACCACCACCAGTGCTTGCCAGTGGGCAATGTGATCGGGAGCTTCACCCTCATGAGGGAAGAACGGGGCCTGGGCTCTGGCGGTAACTTTTACAGCCCGTACCACAAGGATCTGGGCATGGGGCAGGGTCTGTCATCCCTGCCCAGCCCGAACCTGACCCCCATGCATAGCTACAGCCACTCAGCTGGACACTTGGGCAACGAGAAGATGGTGGCGGCCAACAACTTCGACGCCCACCCGGCCATGTTCGGCAGGCTGGACCAGCACTTTTCCAGGGAAATTTCCCCCTCCCAGAACTCCGGCATGGGATCCCCCAATGGCGT
The DNA here is from genome assembly GCA_032595735.1 of Pelochelys cantorii. Taxonomy (NCBI): domain Eukaryota; kingdom Metazoa; phylum Chordata; order Testudines; family Trionychidae; genus Pelochelys; species Pelochelys cantorii. Next base: position 21,799,065 of record CM064349.1, on the reverse strand, counting down.
GGGCCCGCACCATTACGGCCACGCCAGGCCGGACATGAACTCCAGACCCACCCAGCCCATCTCCACCCAAACCACTGTCCTCTCCAGCCAGCTGGAGGAGATCAACACCAAAGAAGTGGCCCAGCGGATCATCGCTGAGCTCAAGAGGTACAGCATCCCCCAGGCCATCTTTGCCGAAAGGGTGTTGTGCCGGTCGCAAGGCACCTTGTCAGACCTCCTCAGGAACCCCAAGCCTTGGAGCAAGCTGAAGTCGGGGAGGGAGACTTTCAAAAGGATGTGGCGATGGCTGCAGGAGCCCGAGTTCCAGAGAATGGCAGCTTTAAGGTTAGAAGGTAAGATACTTTTTATGAGCATGACCAGGAACTGAGCCTGGAACAATACAGGGGTCCACAGCCCTGCCTCTTGATTTCCCAGAGCGAGCGAGAGCAAAGGTCACGGGTGACTCTGCTCAGCGTTTGCCAAACTGTAAGGCCCGAATGAAGCAGCGGCGCATCAGTAATGACCCTCTGGGCCCGTCTGGCTTGGGAATCGGGATCACAGCTCTTGATTGGAACTTGCACTGTGTGCGCACCATTGGTGGTGGGGGGGCGGGGGTGGCAAAGGACGCGCCAGAGGCGTTCTCTTGCCTGCATTCCCTGTATTGTTTCAGGGTCGTTTCCACATCTGCACAGGAGGCTTCATTCCTCTCCCCCCCCCCCCACTTGCCTTGTGTCCGTGATGCAGTTAAAGCAGGTTTTTCACCTCGCCCCGGAGCTTATTGCTGTGCCTTGGTGTAACTGAACGTCTTAGCCTCCCGATCCACGGGGATCCCTTGTTCTCCAGGGTTGGGAGCCATATTGGGAGCCAAAGTGGATGGGAGTCTTTCCACTGCGGTCAGTGAGTTTTGGACAGGGAGCGGCGTACGGGGACAGAGAACCCTGAAGCCAGCTCCTGTTTCTGTGCCCATGTTTTTAGCGTAGGGTTAATGTGAGGAAGAACCCTGCTGGGGAGGGATTTACAGTGCCTGCCCTTCCAGCAGAATGCGGGGTGGCCTTTTTCACTGATCAACCCCCCCTGGATTGTCTAAAGCAAGGACCAGAATTCCACACAGTGTAAATCCCATTGACTTCAGTGGAGCAATCCTGATTTATGCCAGGGTCCTGGTTAGGCAAGCCAGACAGGCCCAAAGCCCGTCTATCCCAGTATTCGACTGGGGTTGGCACCGGATGCTCCAGAGGGAGGTGTAAGAAACCCTGCAGTGATGGGTCAACCTGGCACGGGGTCTCTCCCTCTAATAGTCTAGAGCTTATGGTAAGTCCTGAAGCAAGAGACTCTTAATCACGTGCTTATCTTTAAGCATGCACTTAAGTCCCATTAAAATCAATGATGTTAATATCCTTTTGTGGAGGGGGGGGGAACTTGGCTGAATCCAGGCTGGTTGAGGATTTGAGCCTTATCCTCCAAAATGAGGCTCCTAAATCCCTTACTAATGGGCCTGTTTCCCCACCCCTTCTCCTCCAACTGTTTCCGTGGGAGCTCGTGGGGGTTTAGCGTGTCTGAAAATGAGTCTAGATATTGAGTGGCCTCACTATGGATTGAGGAGCCTAACGTTTGCCCTTCGTTTTGAAAAATCTCACTGGCCGGTGACTCTTCCTCTCCTGCCTGTGGTTCAATGAGTTTACATGGCCACTTGGAATGATTCTTTTTTTCTTTCTTTCGCCTTCCTGCTTTGAGGCTCTCCCGTCCCCTTCAGAAGGGATGGTGCATTTGAAAAAGCGAAGGGAAGAGATGAAAAGATAACGCCGATGCAAGGCACTGGCAGTATTTTAGGCTCTCGGGCTGGTCCCCGTCTCTCTGAGGGCATGTCTACACAGCATCATCATTTCGGAGTAACTGACGTTATTCCGAAATAACAGAGTGCACGTCTACACTACAAGCCTTTATTTGGAAATAATGGCGAGTGGGAGGACATCTTTCTCTGACTCCTGTAACCCTCATTTCCCGAGGAGTAAGGGCAGTCGGGGGAAGAGCGCTCTTCCAGCGACTTCCTGCTGTGTAGACAGCGCCAAAAGCCGAGTTAAGCTATTTCCACTTCAGCTGAGCAATTGACGTCGCTGAAGTTGTGTCGCTTCATTCGACTTTAGCCCTGCTGTGGAGACGTGTCCTGAGTTTCCTCCCAGTGAGCCGGTTAGCGGTGGTTTTGTGTGTATGTATATTGAATGCCCTGTGACAACAGCCCTCACACCCCACCCTATGACACCGCAGGGCCCTGCAATAACAGCCTTTCTTTGCTCCGTAGCTGATAATGATGCAGTCAGGAGGCTTATGGATCCACTGGGAAGGTGGAAACAAAATGGGGGTGTTTGTGGCAATGATACTTCGACAACCTAAGGCTCCCTACCCTGAGTTTCAGTGAAACATTGTAGGAAGAGAAGGAACGGGCCTGGGTAATAAGAAACGTCAGCAAGTCCAGGGACTGAGCCATAGAGTCAAACCCCCCCGTGGCTGTTGTGAGCTTTGAATCTGGTGTGTAGTTATTTCCAAAAGGCTTCCATCTCCAGCACGCACTGTGCTTTCCATCCTCCAGCCCCTCTTGTTTTACCTTTCTCGGGGCACGAGAAGTTTGCAGCTTTTATTCCCGCCAGGGCTCATAGGAAAGCAAAAGGTTTCTCTTCTCTTCTCTTCTCTCTTCTCTCTCTTCTCTTCTCTTCTCTTCTCTTCTCTTCTCCCCGGTTTCCTCACAAGCATGTTTATTCCTAGGGCAGGGGTCTGGGCATGGACAGCTGTGGGGTGGGGCTGTATTAGCTGCACTAGGCCTTGCCTTGCCTCTGATTTCTGGCATGGACTAAGAAAGCCATCGGCGTGGGGTTCTTGCCCGAGTGCCCCAGCTCTGATGTTGGCACCGCGAAGGCCAACGGCCAAATTGTACGCTGGCCAAAGCATGGCAGCGGTTGTATGGTTCTCCTGCCGGGCCATGCACAGCTCTGACTTCGATTGCATCCCCTCCACTGTGCAAAGATGGGCAGCCAGGAATGATGCTCTCCACAAGGGTTCGGGGACAGCGAAGGGCAGAGAAGGTCCCTGCTGCACACAGCCCACGGCTGATCCCAGCAGGGACGAATGTGTCTCCTTGTAATGTCACTTGTGAGTGGCTGCCTCCCTCCAGGCGAGTGTTGCATGACCCGTACTGTGGGCAGCGGCCCTGGTTTGCAGGCAGACACCATTGCGAGGGCCGAGTTGGGAATGTCGGCTTGGTTACAGCCAGGGAGTTAGCCGCAGCCTTGTGTTAGCAACGCAGGTTTGGCTAGGCTAAGAGGTGGGTTAGGGGTTCCCACTTCGCTGGCTGGAAGGGTTGGCTTGGGGCTTTGGCAATTCCTACATTACCTAGACAGGGAAATTTGAACCCCAGTAAGGTTGGCTCATTTCTACCCTGCTGGGACTGAGCTCCAAGGGGCCTGTCACCCAGAGATACCCCGGTCTGTTCTGCATGGATGAGAGACCCCCACCCAGAGAAGGGGAGTTGATCTCCCAGACTTTAAGGACAGAAGGGATCTGTTAGAAGAGATTGTCCAGTCTCTGACCTCCTGAACACATCTGAGCTCTGGCCTGAAGATCTCAAGAGGTGGCAAATGCACCACTTGTCACTTTGCTGTTCATAATCAGAGCCTTTTTTCCAGCCTGGATTTGTCTGGCTTCGGCATCCGGCCATTTGGTTCCCATGCTGCCTTCTTTCTCCCCTCCATCAGTGGTTCTCAAGCAGGAGTACATGTACCCCAGGGGTGCACAGAGATCCTCCAGAGGGTTACAGCTCGAGATTTGCCTAGTTTTACAACCATCTATTTTACAACCTAGCAAAGTCAGTAAAATCTAAAATGGGTAGGGGTTTCAGACCCCCCACAGGAATGTCTACACTACAATTTTTAGTCCTATAGTGCAAGCCCGAATCAGCTGCCCTGGGCCCTGAGAATCACTTCTGCCGAGCTTGGCTTGCAGTCTTGATTTGCCCTTGGTCCTTCCCCCTAAGGCATTTTTCTCCAGTTCCCGAATAATTGTTGCAGCTCTTCTCTGTATTTTATCTAAGTGTCCAGTATCCTTCATAAAACGTGGTCTCCAGAACTGGCTGCATAAAACGTGGTCTCCAGAACTGGCTGCAGTATTCCCATATCAGGGAAAGGGATTTCCCTTCCCTACTCACTACTTCCCTGTGTATATGTCCAAGGATAACATTAGTCCTTTTTGCTATTAGTTGGTTCCACCCCAGAGGTGGCTGCTTGCTAGTGATTGGTTACATTGTTATTTTTCATTATGCTGTAGCTTCTCAGAGAACTAGCCAGCCCCCCACGGAGCCCAGTGATGTGCAAACACAGAACAAAGTGAGGGACCCTGGCCCAATCCAACCCGTTCTTGTTACTTCCACTGAATGAGAGCCATCCGCCAGACCAGCGCTTGTGAAAACAACCACTCAGTGCGCAGCGGCAGTCAAAGAAGCAAACAGAATGTTAGGAATCATTGAAAAAGGAATAGAGAATAAGACAGAGAATATCGTATTGCCTCTGTATAAATCCATGGCATGCTCACATCTGGAATACTGCGTCCAGATGTGGTTGCCTCAACTCAGAAAAGATACATTGGCATTGGAAAAGGTTCAGAAAAGGGCAACAAAACGAAGGGTTTGGAACAGGTGCCATATGAAGAGAGATTAAAAAGACCGAGACTTTTCAGCTTAGAAAAGAGGAGACTAATGGGGATATGAGAAAGGTCTATACAATCATGACAGGAATGGAGAAAGTGAATTAGGAAAAGTTATTTATTTGTTCCCATAACGTAAGAACTAGGGGTCACCAAATAAAATTAATAGGTAGCAGTTTTAAAACAAACAAAGGGAAGTTTTTCTTCATGCAGTGCACAGTCAACCTGTGGAACTCCCTGCCAGAGGATGTTGTGAAGACGAGGACTTTAACAGGGTTCAAAAAAGAACTAGATAAATTCCTGGAGGTTAGGTCCATGAATACTTATTAGCCAGAATGGGTAGGAATGGTGTCTCTAGCCTCTGTTTGTCAGGAGAGGGATCACTTGATGATTACATGATTCTGTTCACTCCCTCTGGGGCATCTGGCATTGACCACTGTTGGCAGACAGGATGCTAGGCTAGATGGACCTTTGATCTGACCCAATGTGGCCGTTCTTATGTTCTTGTGCTTTGGGCTTAGAATTTGAGTTGGCCCACAGAATGTGGGAGACAGAAAGGACCTACAAAAGCAACCAATGAGTCCAGCGGCAAAAGACTAGCCAATTTATTGGGGCGTAAGCGTTCCTGAGATACAACTCACTTCCTCGGTTGCCTGGTGGGAAAGGAAAGGCTGCAGAGATGGGAGTGTGACATCCGTGCTAATGAACTCAGCAGGGTGGACGTGGCTCCCCTCCCACCGTGATGAGAAGGTGAGAGAACCCAATGAGGAAATGACGTGTTGTAACGAGAGGAGCCATTCCATGTCTGTATTCCGAACCATTTTGACTTTGAAGCGGTGCCCAGCCTGGCAGGATGGTGCCCTTCTTCGACAGCAAGTACCCCCCTCTGCCTTTAGCCCACCAGCAGCTATGCTCCTGTGCCGCCGGAGGACCCGTGCTCATTGATCTGGCTGTGGATTGGCACTTGCGCGCTCATGCCGTTACTGGTGGGCAGCGAATAGGTACAGTAGCTGCAAGGAGGCACTCGGCAGTATCAGGACTGGAGTGAAAAGGAGGGAGTCTATACTTCACATTGGTTGGGGGGTGCCCTTCAGTGGGGCAGGGGAGGGAACACCACATCAGGCGTTTTTGCAGGTGGGGGTGACTTGTTGCCAAGAGGCGCCAGGCTGGCTGGGATCCGTGGAGAGCTCTTGGCTTGTGAAATGGGGGCCCACGTGCCAAGGCCTTGGGCTTTGCACAGGGACTGTTGGGCAACGTCCATGGGAAGCTTTGCACAGCGCTAAACCGCCCCCAGTGCAGTGAGGCATCTGCCTGTGGACACAGCCCTTGTCTGCAGTCGCCGTAAGAAAGCGAGGCAGGGCTCCTGGGTTCCGTTCCGCCCGCTCTCCCACAGTCGCCATAAGAAAGCGAGGCAGGGCTCCCGGTTCCATTCCACCTGCTCTCCCATGGTCTCTGTAAGAAAGCGAGGCAGGGCTCCCGGGTTCTGTTCCACCCGCTCTCCCACGGTCGCCATAAGAAAGCGAGGCAGGGCTCCCGGTTCCGTTCCTCCTGCTCTCCCGCGGTCGCCATAAGAAAGCGAGGCAGGGCTCCCGGTTCCATTCCACCCGCTCTCCTGCGGTCGCCGTAAGAAAGCGAGGCAGGGCTCCTGGTTCCGTTCCTCCCGCTCTCCCGCGGTCGCCGTAAGAAAGCGAGGCAGGGTTCCTGGTTCTGTTCCTCCTGCTCTCCCGTGGTCGCTGTAAGAAAGCGAGGCAGGGCTCCTGGTTCTGTTCCACCCGCTCTCCCGCGGTCGCCGTAAGAAAGCGAGGCAGGGCTCCTGGGTTCTGTTCTGCCCACTCTCCCGCGGTCGCTGTAAGAAAGCGAGTCAGGGCTCCCAGGTTCCATTCCACCCGCTCTCCCACGGGGCACCCTGGGGTGGGACCTTTCCCCTCTCTGGGCGTCTGCTTCCCCTTCACCGCCAGACGAAGACGATCAGTCATGTGGAGGGCTTACAAAGGCTCAGCAATGACTCTAACATGTGCCCAGGCTCCGGGATGGACAGGGAGCACTGTTTCTGTGCCACGCTCCTGCCGGGGTGGCGGGATCTTCCCCCTGGGGGAATAGACACGGTTTTAAGACATTTTCAATCCAATATCATGGGAAAAAACACTTTGATTTTCCCTCCTCCCCTTTTTAATATACATTTTCCTCTGCTGTGTGTGGATACAGCAGTGGGGAGGCCAGAAAATGAACCTGGCTAGACCTCCACCTCCCAACCCTCCCACCTCCCACCTCTCTGGGGCCTGTTCTCTCCCTGTCTCTGGCACCGCGGCCAAGGGCTGGGAGGGGGGAAATGGGCTTGGGGCAGGAGGGGCTACTTACCCAATGTACTCACAAGCAAGATGGTGGAGCCCCAGCCTTCTTGGCCACTCCCCTGGTGGTGCGGCTGCCCCAGGGTACTCTCTGCAGGAAAGCTCTCCCTGCAGGCTCCCAGCCCCCCGTGGCCATTCTCATATCATGTCCCTCAGAACAGCAGCCCCTCCCTCTGCATGTTATGGAACGCAGTCCCTTTCCCGGGGTTTCCGGTTGTCCTGGCGCAACCAAACCCTGACCTTACTTTAAGTTAAGAGAAGAGGAAGCTGCCTGCCAAATTTGGTGGCCCTAGCTCTTACCATTCAGGAGGAGTTCTTGAACAAACAGACTCACAGACAGACAGACAGACAGACACAGTCTAAAATGTAGATAGATAAACAGACAGACACAGAAAAAGAGATTATTTAAATAAATGTAGGTGTCGAATGACGCAGAGTCTCAAAAATGCCTGTCTGCATGTTTTGGTGCCTAAAAACCTTTATGAATCTGTCCCTGGGGCTTAAAATATAATCAATGATTTTAGACACAAATTCCTGAGCCCCTGGGACCCTGAGGTTAGAGGGGGGCACCGAGGGGCTATCCGTGCAAATAATAATTGTGCTTTCATGAGATCAGGCTCCTGTAAGACGTCTCCGGTTGGGTGTCCCAAACTGCTAGTCCCTTTTGCAAAAGACTCGGCTTTGCACGTGTCACTTTTAGTGCAAGCGGCTGTTACCATGTCATCGCCAGTGGGTGTGGTGCTATTGGCTACGCTGGCAACCATACCACGAGCCAGCATCCCTGATGCCTGAGAATAGTGTGCAGGGTCCCTGGCCATTCCTTGCAGGAACAAAGTTGGCAGGATTCGATTTGTTGGGCTTCCAACCCTTGCAATTTCATCATGACGCTGTTGGGTTTTCTTAAAGCCCCAGCTCCCGGGGTCAGGTGATGATGCAAGACTCTTGCATTGCCACTTCTGGCTGTTTTGGGAGGGGGGTTAATTTCTAATTTTTAGCATTGTAGAGGGAAGCTTGCAAATGTGACCCTTAGGGGCTCCAAGAGGAGATAGCAAATACAAACACCGGTTTTATTCTGGTTAAAATTCCATGACTCTTGCTCCAAACACGTGACTTTCGGGGAGGGAGAAAATGCGTACCGTTTAATTGCTTGGGGTGGGCAGGCAGTACTGACTCCCTATAAATAGACAGGTCTCCTGAAAAGGGGAAACATTACACCTGGACATCAGCTGAGATCCTATTAATTAAGGGCCCGGTGCTGCACCATTAAAGTCGATGTGGGTTTTGTCATTGTTTCTAACAAGCGCAGGATCAAACCCTTCTAGGCTGAATTTACAAACTAACCTGCAGGACTTTCTCTGTGTCTGCCTACCATGCCCCCTTTTCAAAACTGAGGGAGATCGGAAATAGGGCTCTGAGAAAGACAGTGCTTGTTAGGAAAACTACAGTAATACTTAGAGGCCACTTCCCTGCCTGAAGAATACATCATAAAAGGTTGGCCCACACTAGACCTTAATGTGCCACTAGACCTTTTATCTCCAGCTTCCTTAGATAAAGGTACTTTGGATTTGCAAACAACATGCCTTTGCGACAAGACTGACAAGGGATAGGAGACCTGCCTAGCCTGAGCCTGTGGAAACTCAGACCGGTCTGGTATCAGAGGTTTGGGACTGGACAGTCTTTTCATTCCTAGATGTGTGCGGTGCCTAGCACATGGGGGTGGGATCCAGCCAGCTAGGGTGCTGAACTGCAGTTGAGGGAGGTATGAGGTCCTGCCTCTGGATCCTGAGTGAGTTGCTGCCTCCCTCTGCCTCAGTTTCCCCTCTTACCCTTTGTCTCGTCTCTTTCGCTTATCAGCTCTTTGGGATATGGACTGTTTCTCACCATATCCAGGGGGTCCCCATCTTGACTGGGGACTGTGGATGCTGCTGTTGTGCCTATTCTTTGAGGTGGCCGTGTGGGTGAGCTACCACGCTAACCACAGAGCGTTGCCTGGCTGGGCACAGGCCAGCAGTGGCCCCAAGGATGGCGCTGCCTGAGACACAAGGCAGTACTCGGGGCAGCTGTCCCCTCACGCCACAGCCGCTCCAGTCTGCTTTTAGCCCACAAGCTCCATCAAAGCTAGCACCTGTATCCAGCTGGGAATCAGGCCACTAGCTTGCGGTGTGACCAAACTCTGTGTTCTACTGCCGCTCACTGGGTCCCGCCTCTAAGGGCTGTGGTGCTTGGGTCTCGTTCTGGTTATGGTCTGGGAAGTCTTCCTGGCCCGGGCTACACAGAAGGTCAGAGGGGATGTTCTGTAGGCCCCGTTTGGCCCATGACTCTATAAATAGTACAGACCAGGGCTAGTGCTGTATAAGAGTCCTGCAAAGAGCTGGATTTCAATTTGCTTGTGGCCTTAGCTGTGTGAAAACAAATGCTGCCCCAGACGCCAAACCCAGGCCAAAGGGCGCCACACGCTGGCAGCCCACCATCGGTAAAACTTTAACACACTGAGGCCTAATAGGAAGTAGCATGTCTCATCCCTGGGGAGGGGAGAATTGTTAGCCCTGTTTTACAGACAGAGAAACTGAGGCACGGAGCAAGGCAATGGGCAAGATGGAATGGAAGCCAGGAGTCCTGATTCCCAGGGCTCTAGCTACTGGACAGATCTGCCTTCCGCAGTGGTTCTTCAGCCTTACCTGTGCTTTACAGACATTGATCTGTCCTCTTGGCCCCTCCCAGAGAAGGGACAAATGGGGATTGGCCCAGCAGTCTTTCAATCAACCACCATTTCCACCACTTGGGGCGCAGGTCTGGTTCTCTGTGACTCGGCCACCTTTGCGAGCACAAAGCTGGGGGTGCGACATGCTCTTGTTCTGACTTGGGAGCATTCTCTCCCCCATGCCTCATGCTGGCATTTTCACAAGGCACAGAGCTTGGACGGCGTGCGGGGCACCACGAGAGAAACAGCCACCCTGGAAAACCATCAGTCTAGCTCGGGACCCAAAGCGCCAGTGGGACATCAGAACCACAAGCTGTTCCGTGCAGAAGAATCCCGCCCCAGAACCCCTTCATGTTAGCCGGGCTCAGGGTGGGTGCAGGGATCCAGAGGCAAAATGCCAAGACCCTGCCCTGTTACAAACCCGAGTCTGCTGCTTCACAAACTGTGCTTGGGGGTGGTCAGATACTGAGAACCCTCCGCAGCAGGGTGTTATTGCTTGTGGTGGACTGGAGCCTAGAGCCCCCCCCTTGTGCATAGACACCGAGGGAGAGGCCATCTCTGCCCCAAACAACTTAGAAAAGGCTGAGAAAAAGTGTGTGTGTGGGGGGAAACTGAGGCACAGAGCAGAGCTGTCCCATGTCACTCAACAGGCCCATGGCAGGGTCGGGAATTAGGGAGGTTAGCATATAATCATTTAAACCATTAAGCCCAGGATTATTGGTTAATCCAAACGACTACAGCACTCCCTCCCTCCCCCTCCCCCGCTGCCTCTGTGTCAGAGGCAGCAAGAGGGGGATGCAGGAGCTGGTGCCTGTGGGGAGCCGGATTTTAAGCTGGCTCCCCATGAACATCAGATCCCACAGAGCCACCTGCCCCTCCCATCCCTATGCTGCTGCCTCTGATGGAGAGGCAGCAGCATGGGAGGGAGGTGGGAACCAATACATGGGGAGCCGACTGTTAAGCTGACTCTCTGCGTGTGCCGGCTCCACGGGGCTGCCTGTCCCCCCTTGCTGCCTCTCACAGAGGCAGTGGGGGAAGACAGGCAGGAGCCAGTGCTGTGGGGAGCACCAGCTTTGTGGAGACACCTCCTTTCCCCCACGCCGCTGCCTCAGAGGAGGAGGGGCAGGCGGGATGCCAGAGCAGTCCCTGTCCATGGGGAGTTCAGGCCCCTCACAGACAGAAACTGCTGCCACCCCATGCTGCTGCTCTCTATCAGTGGCAGCAGCATGGGGAGCTGGTTTTTAAACCGGCTCTCCTTGTGGACCGGCTGCCTGCCGGCCCACGCTAACCAGCTCCTCTCGTGGACTGGCTGCCTGCCAGCCCACACTAACCGGCTCCCCTCGTGGACCGGCTGCCTGCCAGCCCATGCTAAGCAGCTCCCCTCGTGGACCGGCTGCCTGCCAGCCCATGCTAAGCAGCTCCCCTCGTGGACCGGCTGCCTGCCAGCCCATGCTAACCGGCTCCCCTCGTGGACTGGCTTCTTCCAGCCATGCTGCCCTGATGCCTCTGTATCAGAGGCAGCAGTGTGGGGTAGCAGGGGGTCCCTGGGAGTGGAGTTAGGAGAGCACTGGCTGCCAGCCCCACCCCTGGGGGCTATCAAGTTATCATGTAACTAAGATTTGGTGCGGTGACACGATTATTGAATTGAATAGTATCTAACATCCCTTCCAGGAATGGAAGCCACGATGCCCGAGTCACTGTCTAGTGCAGGGCTACTCAACACGCAGCCTGTGGGCCACATGTTTGCGGCCTGCAGTGTGGTTTGGGTTTACGCAGGGCTCAACACGCAGCCCGCGGGTGCGATCCTTTGAATGTGGCCTCCCGTGGGAACACGCTCCACAATGGCGAGTCAATATAATGGTCTTCTGTTGACATGTGTTTTAGTAGTTACATTCCCAGACTGTCATTGCTCATTAAAAGTGCTGTCGTATGGGTGGAAATTGGGTAACTATTACATTTTATTAATATCAGCCGAACTTAAATGTGGCCTACGTGTTGTGTAGTGTTGCTTTAATCTTTGTATTCATGCCCATCAGTGTGAAAGAAGCTATTTGCATATAGTTGCATATATATTTGCATGTCTCTGCAACCACACTTAAGTTGTGGCCCTCGACATGTGCTGTGGATGTCATTGTGGCCCCTGGGGCTCCCAAAGTTGAGTCACCCTGATCTAGTGTCTTATCCCGTAGAGCGGAGTGGTGAGTAAAAATGTTGTACAGGTTGACCCTCTCTAGTCCGGCACCGTTGGACCTGACTGGTCCCGAACCAGGGGATTCGCCGAATTGGGGAGGTCAGTAGTGTCTAGCAGCATGACCAGCACTTCCACTGCTTGCTGGGCTCTTAGCAGACATTGAGGGCTAACTCAGAGCTAACTAACAGCACAGAACCTTGACAGCCAGGACTGGGGACTATCAACAAACTTCATGGGATGGTGGGAAAGCTGGCCATGCCCGCGATGAGTGGAGATCCATGCCGGACCAGAGAGGTTCCGTCGGTACTTTAATGGAGAAGTGTACTCGAGTTGCAGTGCTGTGAGCGCTCTGCTCTTACAGCATGGCTGGGAAGTGGAGAGAGGTGGCTGCTTTGTGGGGGTGCTGCATTAGGGGGTGCACAGGTGGTTAAGGGCCTAGACCCCCTGCTGCCCTGATTTCCTGCTGCCTTGTGCAGTGCACAGCAGAAAGCCCCGTGCCCAGGGGAGTCAGGCAAGCCCTTCCAACCAGCCCTGCCCCCCCCCACTTCCACTGCAGTCAGACGCAGCGCGTTCTCTGGGCAGAATCCGTGCCGGTACGTGAGCCACAGACCAAACACTGGGCCTTGCTGCTGCAAAGGAATCGACATGCGAGACTGAGAATTGACAGCGGGGGCTCTGTGCACGGGGGCTGCGACCGGGCTCCACAGAACAGGCTGGCAAACAACCCACCTGCCCCTGCTCCCTTGGGAGCCAGGTCACTGCGGCGGGAGACAGGTCACTGCGCCCTGATTCTTTGGCGAATGTGGGCGTGTGGCAGGAGCCGAAAACCACCGAGATTTGCTTGGGTAACACTGGAGAGAGATCAGAACTGGGCACAGCCTGTCAGCCCTGCTCTTGGATCGGCTGCCCCCTGGAAATCAGGCCAGGTGTCCCTGCCCCTCCCTCCTTTCCTCCCCGTGTGCCTCGCCTCCCACCCGGGACGACCCCCAGGGGTCCAGGTCTGGTCTTGGCAGCCCGGCCGTCAGTGTGACCCAAAGCAGTTGCCCTCTGAGGGCTGCTTTGTGTGAAACGAGTTGTTGGGGCTCAGCCTGAGTTACCTACAAAACGGTGAACTCAGGGGATGGGGCAGCAAAGGACCCGAAATGTCTGAACGCAAATGAAAATCTGTGCCGGGGGGAGGGGCAAATCTTCACTTCAAGGCAACTCAAAATGTCCAAGGGGATTTTTTCTGAATCAATGAAAAAAAAATTGTTTTTGGGTAGGAACTAATGGGATTTTTTTTTCAGAGAGGGAGGTTTGGGTTTGGCCCCCGCAGCAAAAAATCCAGTGGTCGCGCCGCATTATTTTGAAGCACAGCAATAGTTCCTCCCTCCCGGGGTTCTTCGGGGCTGGAAGAGCATCTGAATTCTCCCCCGACGGTGGGTCAGAGAGATCACATGGTCTGCGGCGCTGTGCTTTTCTGGGTTGCCTTCCGGCGCAGCTAGCAAGCAGACTGCTTGGCAGCTGTCACCCTTCACCCTGGATGCCCCTGTGATCACAAGGTCTCGCAGCACTTTCCTAGCATCTGTTAACGTAGTCATTTGCAAGGAGGGGAGGGTCAGCACCTCCATTTTACAGATGGGGAAACTGAGGCCCGGAGAGGGGCGGGGATTTGCTTGATGTGACACAGGAAGTCAGTGGCAGAGATGGGAAACCCACAGGAGTGGGGGGATGAGACTGGGAAGCCTGAGTCCTGTTCCCATGTGCACCAATTGCTGCTCTTCTGCGAACGCCACTTTCCCCATCCCCACAATGGGGCAAAAGATACTGAATGGGGGGAAAAACTATGCAGCACTTTAAAGACTAACAAGATGGTTTAATAGGTGATGAGCTTTCGTGAGCCGGACCCATTTCCCGGAATAGAGCTGCTATTTGTGGTAGTATAAACAGGCCCTCTTCCTGGAGGTGGGACTAGAACCTAGACATCCTGGCAGCTGTGCCCGCCTGCGCTAACCACTAGCCGCACTTCCTAGCCTGCTGCCCAGCACTGGAATGAAACGTGTGTTCCTAAGAGACGGAGAAATCGACTTCTCTCCTGTTTTAATTAGGGCATGTGCTTTAACCTAGAGCAAGGGCTGGAGTAGAATCTCAAGGGAGTGGAGGGGGGACCTTAGGAGAATGAAGTCAGACAGCTGGGAACCGGCTGGGCTGCACTTTACCAGTGAGAAACAATTCCATGCTGCGGGAGCTGCTGCTCTGTCCTCATGTAGGATCTGTGCAAATTCCAGCTGTGAGCCAGGAGCCGGGAGCCGAGTAATTAGCGAGGGGGGAGCTACTCTGGATTTGATGGGCAGACAGAGTCAGGAGATTGGCTGGGCGCAGAGACAACAGGGAGAGGAAGGCTGGTGGGGCTTAGGGTGTGAGCCTGCGATTTAGGAGATGTCTCAGGCAGGCTCAGATCCTCCTGCCACCGACTTCCTGGCGCTGGGCAAGTCTCCGAGGACATGTCCGCACTGGGGAGTTATTTCGAAATAACAGGGCCTGCTTGCGAAGGGGCGCGGCTACACAGCAGTGTTATTCCGGAATAACAATGCGAGCGTCTACACAGCAATTCCGTTATTTCGGAATAAATTCTGACTTCTGTAAACCTCATTTCATGAGGAACAACGCCTCTTCCGAAATAGCTATTTTGGAATAGCAGTAATTTGAGGGGGGTGTCTACACAGGAAAATTATTTCGGAATAACGGCCCTTATTCCAAAATAACTGTGTGAGCGTCTACACAGCCATTCCGTTCCTTCAAAATAATTTTGAAATAATGGACGGCTTATTCCGACTTCCGTAAACCTCATTCTACGAAGAATAGCGCCTATTTTGAAATAGCTATTTCTCAATAAGGCGTGTGTAGACACTCCACTGATGCTATTTTGAAATAGCCCCTCACCAGGGCCATGCTAACTTATTCCTCCTGGGGCTCTAAATCGAGATAGAACATCTACATTAGGGAAGCTTGCCTCGGACTAATTTGGAGGCTTCTCTGTAGTATAGACGTGCTATTTCAAAGTATTTCTTCCGGAATAGCTTATTTCAAAATAAGTGTACCATGTAGACGTACCCCGGAGGAATACGCTTATTTCGAAATAGTTATTTCGGGAGTTATTATTTCAGAATAAATGATTTTGAAATAACCTGGTAGTGTAGACATAGCCTGAGAGTATGACTACGCTGCAGCAGAAATCCACAGCTGGCCTGTGTCGGCTGACTCAGGCTCAGGGGCTGTTTAAGTGTGGGGTAGAGGCCACATCTGGAGTATTGCATCCAATTCTGGGCCCCTTGCTATGGAAAGGATGTGGACGCATTGGAGAGAGTCCAGCGGGGGGCAACCAAAATGATGAGGAGGCTGGAGCACATGACCTACGAGGAGAGGCTGAGGGATTTGGGCTTTTTTTGTCCGCAGAAAAAAAGAGTGAGGGGGGATTTGGTAGCAGCCTTCAACTCCCTGAAGGGGGGTTCCAAAGAGGATGGAGAGAGGCTGGTCTCAGTGGGGGCAGATGGCAGAACAAGGAGCAATGGTCTCAAGTTGCAGTGGGGGAGGTCTAGGTTGGATATTAGGAAAAGCTATTTCACTAGGAGTATGGGGAAGCACTGGATGGGTTCCTTAGGGAGGGGGTGGAATCTCCATCCCTAGAGGTTTTCAAGTCCCAGCTTGACAAAGCCCTGGCTAGGATGAGCTAATTGGGTTGGTCCTGCTTGGGCAGGGGGTTGGACTTGATGACTCCTGAGGTCTCATCCACCCCTATGTTTCTATGTTCAGGCTCAGACCCTGAGAGGCAGGAGGGACCCAGAGCTACAGCTGTATCTGACGTCCAAAGTCTATCCTAAAGGTACATCTACACAGCATCTCCCCGCCCCCCCAAAAAAAGCCCCCACTGGCAACGGGTCTCAGCGCCTGGGTCTATAGATTTGCTCTGGCACTAAGAGATATGTAGCTGTTCCTGCTTGGACTCTGCAATCAGCTAGGAGGTGCATACCCTCTGGTACATCTATACTGTGCTGTAAACCTGAGTCTGTGGGACCCGGACTTTTGGACTCCGCGTTTCCAAGCCCCTGCTGTGGTGTAAACCTGGGTTTGTGGTTGCTGGACCCGCATCTTGCAGCATTCCCCCTGCCCCGTGCAAACCTTCTGTCTCAGGTTTGCAGCTTTGCCACTTGAGCTGTGTCCGCTCGGACCCGACTCGCAGTGAGAATTAGGCTCAGACCTGCCCCCTCGATGGACCACATCCCAATGGCTTCTTAACCCAAGTCAGACTGATTTGTGTGTCCACAGATAGGGGCTTGGGCTCAAACCTGAGTCTGAACCCAGCTTCACAATGCAGTGTAGACACACAGAGAGCTAGCTCCTGAAAGACATTTGCATACTTAATTTGCATTGATTTCAATGGGAGTTCTATGTAGCTCTGCAGAGCAGGGCTTTGGTGTCACCATGCCTCAGTTTCCCATCCCTACAATGAGGTCCTCTGATGCCACGGTGATGGGAGTCAGATGGGTAGACAGAACCCCTCGGGGTGCTTCTGTCCTTTCCAGCTCCCCTCCACTCCTGTATCCTGCTGATTTGTTATTGTAGGGTCTCCTGAGCAGGCCTGCTCATGTGGGTTTGTTGGTATAGGACCGGTGAGTGCTGAGAATGCAGGCTCTGCCCATGAGGTGACGGTCCAGGGAAGGCAGCTAACGCTCTCCGGGTATGTCTACACTACAGCACTAATTCGAACTAACTTAATTCGAATTAGTTAATTCGAACTAAGCTAATTCAAACTAGTGCATCTAGACCTAAAAACTAATTCGAATTAGCATTTTGCTAATTCGAACTAGCATGTCCACACTGAGTGGACCCTGAACCGAGGTTAAGGCTGGCCGGAACCAGTGCCGGTGGGGCATCAGGATAGGACTTAGAGCGTGGAGCTGCTGCCTCAGGCTAGCCGAGGGCTGTGCTTAAAGGACCCGACCCCCACCCCGGACAGACAGTTCTCAGGGTTCCCTGCTTGCTTGTCTACCTCGATGAGGGACAGCAAAGCAGTCCTGTCTTGGAGTGCCCTGAGTGCCCGCACTCAGCACATCACAGCACTCGGCCATCAGCCCGGCTGCACTTGCCGCAGGCTGCCATCCGGGGGAGTCAATCAGGGGGCTGTCAGGATCCAGGAGGCCCTGCAGGAGAGCTTCCACCCCGAGGAGCCCACTGAGCCACCCCAGTCCTCCCCATCGGGGGCTTGTGCCCCATTCCTCCCTCACCTCCTTCCACTTACCCCTCCCCAGCCCCCCTTCCTGATGTAAAAAATAAAGGATACGTGTTCAAAAATAGAAACTCTCTTTATTTAACAAAACTGGGGGGGGGGAGATTAGGAGGAAAAGGAGGTGGGAGAGGGGAAGAGAGAGGGTGGGAGAGGGAGGGGAAAACCTGGGAGGAGGGAGCTGGAAGGGGGAAGCCAGGGGAAGAAGGAGGAGGGGAAGTATAAAACTATGGTACGCCATATCTTCAGTATTGTGTAGAGATGGGGTCTCCTCACCTCAAAAAAGATATTTTGGCCTTGGAAAGGGTTCAGAAAAGGGCAACTAAAATGATTAGGGGTTTGGAACAGGTCCCATATGAAGAGAGGCTAAAGAGACTGGGACTTTTCAGCTTAGAAAAGAGACTGAGGGGGGATATGATAGAGGTCTATAAAATCATGAGTGGTGTGGAGAGGGTGCATAAAGAAAAGTTCTTCATTAGTTCCCATAATATAAGGACTAGAGGACACCAAATGAAATGAATGGGTAGCAGGCTTCAAACAAATAAAAGAAAGTTCTTCTTCACAAAGCAAATAGTCAACCTGTGGAACTCCTTGCCACAGGAGGCTGTGAAGGCTAGAACTATAACAGAGTTTAAAGAGAAGTTAGATAAAGTCATGGAGGTTGGGCCCATGGAGTGCTATTAGCCAGGTTGTAGGAATGGTGTCCCTGGCCTCTGTTTGTGGAAGGCTGGGGATGGATGGCACAAGACAAATGGCTTGGTCATTGTCTTCGATCCATCCCCTCCGGGGTAGCTGGTGTTGGCCGCTGTCGGCAGACAGGCTACTGGGCTAGATGGACCTTTGGTCTGACCCAGTACGGCCGTTCTTATGTTCTTATGTTCTAAGCTCAGGGCTCAGGGTTGGGGGTCTCACTGGACCAACTTGATTCTCATGCAAACCTGCTCCTGGGTTCGCATGTGGCCTTTGGTGGCCAGGCTGGCAGCTATCCTGCCCTAGAAGGCCACTTTCCTGTGCCTAGTGCAGAGATTGTGGACGTTGGAGGCCTCCCCCCAAACCTGGATGAGGTCCACGATCTCCGCACTAGACCAGGCGGGCACCCGCCTCTTGCAGCCCCGGGCAGGCTCCTGGGAGCCGCCAGCCTGGTCCTGGGAAGAGGTGGGGGGCTGGGTGGCAGTGGGTGGTTGGCTCATGCCGTGCCAGGTGCAGGGTCTGCTGGCTGGGTGCTGGCAAGCTTGCACCTGGCACAGGCACCATAGCCAGACCGTGGCCCTTTAAGGGCTCCAGGGCCGGGAGGGGGGCAGAAGAGTTCCCCTGGCTTGGCCCAGGTGGCCACCAGGGCAAGCTGGGAAGGGCTAGCCTCCAACTAGTTCGAATTAAGTGGCTACACAGCCCTTAATTCAAACTACTTAATTCGAACTAGGCATTAGTCCTCGTAGAATGAGGTTTACCTAGTTAGAATTAAGCACTCCGCTAGTTCAAATTAAGTTTGAACTAGCGGTTTGCATGTGTAGCGCCTATGAAAGTTAATTCGAACTAACGGCTGTTAGTTCGAATTAACTTTGTAGTGTAGGCATACCTTCCTATCTCTGGAGCACCAGGGGGGTGCAGCAATGTTTTGGGGGTGGCTTGGCTGCGGGGGTTTACAGTCCTCATTGAGTCATACCTTCCCCCCTTCTATCTGACTGCAGCTCCCAGCCAGAGACGAGAAGTTCAGTAAGGGGTACAGTGCAATTCTCCGGCCCCATGGCTTCACGCTGACTGGGGAGGGATCCCCAATTCCAATACTTCCTGCCCCAGTGCTCCATTAAAGCAAGGGAGCAGAGATAGTGATTCAAGCAGGGGCGACTGGGAGCTAGGGGTGTAAAATCCTGTTTAAAATATTAACCGGTTAAACTACACGGTTAACCGGCCCGGTGCTGTGCAGACGGGGGCTGTTCTGGCTGGGCTGGGCGCCAGTTAACTGGTTGCCGGTTAACTGGTTATCCCAGTAAGCATGCCAGTAAGACAATGCTTACCACGTAACTGGTTAACCGGTTACCCTTCATAACCCTACAGGGAGCCAGCATTCCTGGGTTCTCGTCTCTGCTCAGGAAGAGAGTGGTTCCTAGTGGTTAGATCAGGAGAAATGGGCTGCTTTCTGCTTCCAGCTTTGGAGAGGAGGAGCATGATCTGGCATGAGGGCCAGGGCTGGGGAGCCAGGACTCCTGCCCTGAGTCTCTGCAAGCCATTGGGTGGGACAGTACCTGCCTCCATTTCCCCACCTGTAACCATCTCTAACACTCCCCCCCCCCCGTGGGGGCTTGGAGGCTCCCTGACACTTGGAGACATTCCCAGGGCAAGCATGAGGTCATGTTGCAATGCTGTGTCACGGGGACTGGGTACCACAAGGACGAAGCAGAGGCATAGACTGGCTAGCAGGGCAGGAGCTGCCAGTCTCCATCAGTGTTGCATGCTCAGTCCAGGCTGCCACCGGGGAAGCAAGGAGCAGCATATTCCTGGCTGGTTCCCAACCCCCCTGGGGTGCTTTATTTAAAGGAAGCCATTGATTTTTTCCCCTCTTTCTCTCCTGCTGGCAGTCAGTCAGTCAGTGACAGTCACAAGCTAGTAGTCAATGACCCACAATTCCCTGCGCCTGATTCCCCGGAGCGGGGGGGAAGGGGCTTTTCTGCAAGGGAAGCATTGATTTTTGGATTTGGCAAAATTAGCTCCTCTTTTTGCACTCCCCCGTCCCCTCGCAGCCTTTGTTTATTGTCTGTGCACAGGGAGGTCGAAATTCTCTATGGATGCAAGTCCCTGGAAGTCAGTTTGTGCTCACACCAGGGGTCTGGCAGCAGTCTGATATATTTACAATACCCTGAAAGGAGCCACCAATAAAAATCGGGCCCAGCTGAGTGATGCTGTCAGCAGAGATTTTGCTTCTCAGCCTCTTTAAAACCCAACTTGGTCATCTTGCCTTGAAATGCCAGTTTGGCTGCTGGTTTGGTATGATAGTGACCTTATTGCCAGAGTCCCAGGCTAGCCTGCCTTCCGCTGGGTTGCCCAAGACAGATCAGGCCCTTTGGACCCAGGTATACGCAGTGGCCCTTGTTTAGCTTGGTAAGATTTCCTGTTTTATTGGAGATGCTTAAGGGAAGGTCTTGGTCATTGTTCCCTGTCAGCTGGATGCTTTGGTGGCCGCCCGAGAGATTCCAATGCCACCCCGCTGATTAGCAGAGCGCCCACAGTCAGGTTTTGTTTCTACGGGTGGTGCCCATTCACACGTGCCTTGGTGCACATAAAAATGTATTCTGCACCTGGATGGAAAAGATTCGAGGGAACATTGGTCTTGGCAGTTCCCGGCATTTGCTCCCCTCCGGGGCTGGGGAAGTTCCCCCAGATGTGGGTCTTTTAAGGCTTGGTGCTGATCCCAGTGGGGAAAGGAGTGAGAATCAGAGAAGACTTGGATTGGAGACGGCTTTAGGAGGTCAGCTAGTCCTGCCCCCTGTCCAGTTGCCATTGGGTTTTTGGGGGGGACGTGGAGAGAGCAGGGGAGGTGGCCTTGAAGGACAGCGGGTCATGTAGGGATAGCAGGCGCAGGGGCAGAGAAAACGGGGCAGGGGGAAGAGGCTGTGCTGAGAGAGCACAGTTCAACCCCCGCCCACAAAGCTCCCACTGGGTGCATGGGGCAGCCACAGAGAGCAGAACTGGCCATCCAGGCGTGGAGGTCTGGGCCCCTGTGTCTGTTCCCCTGCCCCACAATGGGGATGGGGAAGGGAATTCTGTCTGGGGAGCGGCCCCCCCCAGCACAAGTGTAAACGCCATGCCAGGGGCAGGGCAGCCAAACCCTCCCCGACGGGAAGGAGAAAGGTTTCATCCTCTCCACGGGTGTTGACTCTCCCTGCTCCTCCCCTGCCCTGGTGGGGGGGTGCCGGTTGCCCTGCACCCACCATGTCCACAGAGGATCCTACTGATCCGCCTGGCCTTCCCCATTGCCATGGCAACCCTGCCGGGCGACTGAGCTCTGCTGCGTGATTCACGGCCACTCGCCGGGGCCGCTTTTCCCCTCTTTGCCAGCAGTTGCCATCGGCCTGTCCTAACCGTTATGTCCTCTGCTCAGCTGTCCAGAGGCCTGGCAGGGCCGTGTGCTGCCCCCGAACCCCCGCACAACTGGCCCTGAGAGACCAGGCTGCTCTGGTCCTTCTAGGCCAATCGTAGCCGTATGGCCACCCCTCGGGGGGCTGGAGCTGGCCCACTGGGATTGGGGCACATAAGGCACTTAGGCATCTTGGGATCCCAGCCTGGAAATTTAGGGCCAAACCCCCCCTCTCGGTCACACCTGTGAAAAAGGGAAATCAACGACCTTACACTTGGGAAGCTGAAGGGAGCCATTTGGCCCTTCATTTCTGACAGCCTCTCTCAAACAAACTGCTGTTGGAGCCAGTTATTATTTCAGGTGTTATAACAGGTACATAAAAGCCGTGACCGAGATCAGGCCCTGCCCAGACACAGAGTAACCGAGATCAGGGCCCGTCGGGCCGGGCGCTGCCCGGACACAGAGTAACCGAGATCAGGGCCCGTCGGGCCGGGCGCTGCCCGGACACAGAGTAACCGAGATCAGGGCCCGTCGGGCCGGGCGCTGCCCGGACACAGAGTAACCGAGATCAGGGCCCGTCGGGCCGGGCGCTGCCCGGACACAGAGTAACGGAGATCAGGGCCCGTCGGGCCGGGCGCTGCCCGGACACAGAGTAACGGAGATCAGGGCCCGTCGGGCCGGGCGCTGCCCGGACACAGAGTAACGGAGATCAGGGCCCGTCGGGCCGGGCGCTGCCCGGACACAGAGTAACGGAGATCAGGGCCCGTCGGGCCGGGCGCTGCCCGGACACAGAGTAACGGAGATCAGGGCCCGTCGTGCCGGGCGCTGCCCGGACACAGAGTAACGGAGATCAGGGCCCGTCGTGCCGGGCGCTGCCCGGACACAGAGTAACGGAGATCAGGGCCCGTCGTGCCGGGCGCTGCCCGGACACAGAGTAACGGAGATCAGGGCCCGTCGTGCCGGGCGCTGCCCGGATACAGAGTAACGGAGATCAGGGCCCGTCGTGCCGGGCGCTGCCCAGATACAGAGTAACCGAGATCAGGGCCCGTCGTGCCGGGCGCTGCCCAGATACAGAGTAACGGAGATCAGGCCCGTCGTGCCGGGCGCTGCCCAGATACAGAGTAACGGAGATCAGGGCCCATCATGCCGGGTGCTGCCCGGACACAGAGTAACCGAGATCAGGGCCCGTTGGGCCAGGTGCTGCCCAGAGACAGAGTAATGGAGATCAGGGCCCCATTGTGCTAGGCATTGCCCACACATGTCCCTGCCCCGAAGTCTAGCCAGCCAAGTGAAGGGTTATTTTGCAGAGGGGGAACTGAGGCACAGGGAGAGGATGTGATTTACCTGGGGAGCCATATCGGAGCTGGAATCCAGCCCTGCTCTCCCAGTTCTATTCCAGCCCCGTCACCACAAGGCCACGTGCCTCCTCCTGCTTATAGACGAAAGGCATTTAGTCCAACTCCCATGGACTTCACTAGGAGCTGGGCTGAGTCCAGCTTTCAGGCCTAACCCTCAGCTCCCTGGCTTCTAGGAACATTCTCTGCCACCAGGCCCCATGTCTCATGCCTGCCAGTGCTTTAGGGTCCAGCATCTCCTCCCTCATCTCCTGCCTACGCTGCAGTCAGAGGGAATCCTGCCCTGCCAACCTCCATGGGAGCTTCGCTGTTGATTTCAAAGGGGTCCAGGACCCTAGGGCTTGATTTTTGAGCGGTGCGGCCTCCCCCCAGCTCCAGAATTCCCTGTAAGCTGTGTGTTTGTGCAGCCACTCAGGAGAGATTCCAGTGCTGCCCAGCTGATCAGCACAGTGCTCAGCTAGGTTTTTGTTTCTACTGGTGGTGCACATCCACACCTGCCTCAGTGCACATAAAATTATTCTGCACCATGATGGAAAAGATTAGAGGGAACATTGCCCAGCTCCTACCAAACTTGGGGCGGGAGGGAGTTATAGATGGTCAGCAACTAGAAAAAAAATCAGGCCTTTAATTTCTGCCAGTCCAGCCATCTGGTGCATTTCCTGCTGCGGACACCAGGTGACGTGGCTAGTGGCGCTGTTATGAAGACAGGCGGGGAATAGGTGAGGAAGCCGTGGGGAGCAAGAAGGGATGGGGGAGTGAGGCTTGGATTGTGATTGACTCTTCACAAGAACAACACACAAAGTGGGGATGGGGAGAGAGACAGAAAAGCAGGAAAGTCTCTACAAAGGGCTTTGAGATTGTCTGATGAAAGTCACCCCTGGAAACAAAATACTGTCCACTGGACACGCTCATTCTAGGGAGCAGGTGGGCCGGTTGCTGTGGGAGGATGTGATGCTAGGTTAGGAGGAGACCGATCCAGAGGACACTTCTGTCGTCCTGTTGTTACTAATGAGACCTAGGGTCTGTTGGCAGCATCACCCCTGTGCACCCCAGATCCAGACTCCTCCCCATCAACGTCTGAGGGTGCTCAAAGCCTGGATCTGAATGTCTGTGGCTCGTGCCCATCTTGTGTCGGGCCATGTCTTGGGTGGGCTTTTGTGGGCCAAGGCAGGAGACATGCCCCATCCCCGCCATACACACAACATGGCTATTTGGTGCCTCTTTGGCTTTGAAAGGAGCGTCTGGCAGCAGGGCGCTTAGTGCACCAGTGCTGGGGTAACAGCCACCTCTGTGTGTGACAGCAGCTGGTTTTGTTTGAATCAGGCATTTCCGGGGCTGGCTGAAGGCATCATAGCTCTAGGCCCCAGCTCCTGACATGGCTGAAAGAGAGTAGGAGCGTGGAAAAGCTGGAAAAGGTGACTGATGCCTACCTGAGTCTGCAGCCAGCCTGAAACAGTAGCTTCAAGAGCTGCCCCATTCTGCTGAACTCTGAAACCTGCTTGCAGCCTCCAAGAGGGGGCAGGACCCTGGCATGGGGACTGGGCTATAGGGGCACTGTGTGGCATTGTGTATAGGGTGCTGGCTTGCTTTCATTTGGCCCGGGCCATGGGGAGAAGTTCAGTGGGACACTTGGGTTATAACTGACAGAGTAGAGGCTTAACCTGTGGAACTCCTTGCCAGAGGATGTTGTGAAGGCCAAGATTTTAACAGGGTTCAAAAAAGAGCTAGCTAAATTCATGGAGGTTAAGTCCATCAATGGCTGTTAGCCAGGATGGTAGGAATGGTGTCCCTAGCCTCAGTTTGTCAGGGCTGGGAACAGGTAACAGGGGAGGGATCACTTAATGATTCCCCGTTGCGTTCACTCCCTCTGGGGCATCTGGCGTTGACCACTGTCAGAAGACAGGAGACTGGGCTAGATGGGAATTTGCTCTGACCCTGTATGGCTGTTCTTATGTTCTGGATCTGAACCAGCTAAGCCAGGTCTCTGGTTTCTACCCTGTCACCTGCTGAAGGAAACCAGGCCCCTTTCAAGCCCCCTGGAGCTGCTGAACACACCCCGCTCCCCCTGCAAATGCCATGGGTGGCGGCTGGAAGCCTGGCCCGGCGAGGGTTAATGTGAAATAGGCTGTTGTTTGCAGACCGCGCTGCTTGGATCTGATCAATATTTTCTATCAGCGTGCAGCCCCAGACAAGGAGCCAGGCGGGGGGCCAAGGGGGCTTGTTGGGGACGGGAGGGGCAGGGGGGAACCGAAGGACCTGGGGGGAGGGGAAGGCAGGGCTCTCACGTTCCATAACCGCAAGGCAGACACATAGATGGCTGTACGCCGCCGTGCCACTCGGGGAGAGACGCGTCTGTGCAGCTGCCCTGGGGGGCAGGTGGGGTGGGAGGCAGGGGTGAGGGGGGGCTGCATCACATGGCATGCTGCCCCCTCTGCCTTGGTGCCTCTGGGTCACTGGTGTGCCAGGGCGGAGAGGGCTGCGGGCAGGGCTCTGGTTGAGGGCTGGCTGTCTCAGGCCCAGCCGTGGTATCCGACCAAGTGCCCAGGGCTGCCATGGCCAGGCCTTCGAGGGGCAGCCCTCTGCTGCTGAAAGCAGGTTTGGTTCTCAGGGTGGGGAGCAGATGGTGCCGACTGGAGTCAGGGTCGGCCCACAACATTTTGGCACCTGAGGCAGGGAGCTCAAATGACGCCTCCCATGCCCCCTCGCTTGGGCCAAAACTTTTAAAGGTCTCAATTCTCTGGGTCCTAGTGGTGCCCCCCCCCCCCACAGTCTGGCACCTGAGGCAGCCACCTCAGTTCGCCTCATGGTAAGGCCAGCCCTGACTGGAGTTGGTGAGGGAGTGAGGGGAGGCTACGAGAGGTTTCCCTCCCAGCTCTGTCACTGGCCTCAATCTCCACCTGCAGCCCCTCTTGCTAGTCCAGACCTAGAATCCCCCTCAGGCCCACACACTCCTGTCAGTGGCCACCCTTAGCACCCCCACTCTCCCAGCCCTGCGCTCCCCATTCGCAGCTCTGCCCCGCCTCTCACTCCTTACCCGCAGCCCCCTACTCTCCCAGCTCTGGGCTCCCTACACGCAGCTCCTCCCCGCCCCTCACTCCCCACACACAGCCCCCTGCTCTCCCAGCCCTGGGCTCCCCACTCACAGCTCCGCCCTGCCCCTCACTCCCCACACGCAGCCCCCCGTTCTCCCAGCCCTGGGCTCCCCACACGCAGCTCCACCCCGCCCCTCACTCCCCACATGCAGCCCCCCGCTCTCCCAGCCCTGGGCTCCCCACACGCAGCTCCACCCCGCCCCTCACTCCCCACACGCAGCCCCCTACTCTCCCAGCTCTGGGCTCCCCACACGCAGCTCCTCCCCACCCCTCACTCCCCACACGCAGCCCCCCGTTCTCCCAGCCCTGGGCTCCCCACACGCAGCTCCACCCCGCCCCTCACTCCCCACACGCAGCCCCCTGTTCTCCCAGCCCTGGGCTCCCCACACGCAGCGCCGCCCCGCCCCTCACTCCTGATGTGTAACCTTCTCGCTCCCCTGGTGTCCTGGGCCTGGCCGGGCAGGTTGGGCACTAATGGGGGATTTGGGATTCTCACCAGTCGTGCACCCACAGCCAGATCCTGAGGCCTTGATGCTCTGTGAGGGTTTAGCCTTTGTGCAGACAGAGGAGCAGCTGTGCAAAGGGCCCCCCTGGCCACAGCTGGAAATCCAGGGGCTGTTCAGAGGGCCCCATTGACACTGGCTAGCCCCCTGGAGACCAACCGGAAGAACCTCAACCCTGTGGCTGGCTTAAAATCGCATGGCTCTTCTGCCCAGCAGACCGTTTTGCAGCGCTCAGCTTTTGGGCCAGGGCAGGTTCTGTCTGCACATGCCTGGTTTGCAGGGCCGCCTGCGGGCGCCCCTGCCTGGGCACGCCCACCATCCCAGCAGCTTTCTCAGCCTGCTGTTCGGTCTCTGCTCTGCCCGCCTGCTTTCCGCCCCAGCAGATCAAACCCTGCCACGCCGCAGTGGCACCAGCTCCCTTCCGTGGCCAGCTTTGGGAAGGGGAAGTTCACCTCAAGCCAAAGCTTCCAGCCCAACAGCTAGTCCTTTGGGCCTTCGTTATCGTCTCAGCCGCCCTGCCAGTGCTTCCCAGCCCAGCTGCAGCCTCCCTCTGTCGTTCTCCCGCAGGCAATGGCAGACTGGCCTTTTTACCCTCTACTGACTGAGTTCTGGGCTTCCAGCGCGCTGGTCTGCTGGGCTCTCGGTCCCGCTAACCCAGCCACAGGAGCCGCTGCGCCCAGCCCTGGCAGCCAGCCTTGGAACAGGGTTGGCTGAGTCAGGGCTCAGGCCTCCTTTCCACGCGGTGCCATTCCCTGCTCCGCTTCAGACTTGGGCAAGTCCCTTGGCTGCCCCGTGCCTCAGTTTCCCCATTGGCATAAGTCGGGGGTGGGGTTGCTCTGTCCCACCTCCCCCGAGGGGCTGGGAGGATCAGGCCACTAACAATCGCTCAGATCTGAGGGTAAAGGAGACGCGTGGCAGATAAAAGCGACAGCTGCCCTATGCCCCTCTGCATCCATCAGATGCTTGCCTGATGTCCCCTAGTGCTGGACAGGGGTGTCATAAGCGCTTAGCTGGCCTTGCTGGGTCGCAGCGGGCCTTATCTGGGCCCTAACGATTCCGGAGTGTGGCCCAGAAAGCACGTGGCTGAACATCACTGCCCAGGACTCCCATCATAGCTCTGCCTGCCTCCCAGCTACGGCGGGGGGGCGAATACAGCAGCATTTAACTGTATTCAGCCCCTGCCAGCTTCCTGCCCCCCCGCGGGGCTCCCTTGGTCCATCCCAGCCATTGTGCCAAATGCTCCTCATGAAGTGCCCGATGCAGTAGTACTGGCGGGTGGCCACTTGGATGATACGTGAGTGAGATGAGGAGGCTGTTCATGTGCCTTGATGCCACCCCACGCGCCCTTTGCCGGACGCCGTTTTCGACACCCCACCTGAAGCCAGGTGGCGGTTGGGTTGCTCCCCCGGGGCAGGCAGGGAGGCTGCTGGGCCATGTGTCAGGGAGAGCATGGGGTCCCTTAATATGGACTCTAAGCCCTCGGGCAGCACTGCCCCTGTTGTCCTGTATTTCAGAAGCCGGCCCGACGCGCAGGCCCGATGGCTAGGACTGGTGCAAGTAAATGTGATTGTTTAGGGCCCAGCTGTGCCCGTGCGGTATCGACCCAGGTGCTGTCAAGAGCAAGTGACACACCAGCTTGGCACCGAGGGGCAGGGAGGCAGGGCTGGCCGACCTCAGGGAATCGGGGGGCTCTACTAACTGGGGCATCTCTAACTTTTGTTTTATTGCAGTTCTCCCAGCCCTGGCTGGGCATCCCCACAGCCAGAAGGTCTCTGTCCATCCCAGGAGCATGGGCGATGGGCAGAAACGCGTGCCTAACACTCTGCCCTGGGTGTGTTAGGGTGTGTCTAGACTACAGGGTTTTGTGGACAAAAGTGGACTTTTGTCAACAAAACTATACCTGCGTCTACACTGCCGCTGAGTTCTGTCAACATAACGTGGACAGAACTCAGCAGTTTTGTCGACGGCTGTAAACCTCATTCTACAAGGAATAACGCCTTTTGTCGACAGAGTTCTGTCGACAGAAGGCGTTATTGCATCTACACTGTCCTTTGCGTCTACACTCTCATGTCGACAAAGCGGCTTGCTTTGTCGACAGAACTGGATGTAGTCTAGATGCTCTTTGTCGACAGAAGCTTTGTCGACAGTATCAAAAGCCTGTAGTCTAGACGTACCCTTAATGTCATCGGCTTTTCAGCGTCTCAGCTCCCAGCTGGGGGAGACCTGCTAAGCCCTGTGTATGAGGCCCCCCCTTGGCCCTGCCCTAGACACCAGCCACTAGGGCCCATTCAGTGACTGCCAGCTCTCCTGAGGTGTTGGGGAGGGGGAAGCAGAAGAACCACCCACAGCTGTCACTTACATAGACACCCACCCACTGGGAGTCAGCCGGACTCCTCCACATGCGACCAGCTCATTGTTTGGTCTCTGCTAGCACTGGGCTGTATGTGAACCACCGGCTTTGGGGTGAAAGGCTCTGCCTCCCATTTCTCATTAATAATAATTAGTATTATTAATTGTATTGTACTAGCACATAGGAGCCACAGACATGGACCAAGCCCCCATTGCACTAGGCTCTATAAATTTATCTTGTTATTAGGTGTATTACGGTAGCCACACCTAGGCGCCACAATCCCAGACCAGAATCCCACTGGGCCAGGCACTGTATATTTGTATTGCTATTAGGTGTATTACGGTAGCCACACCTAGGCACCACAATCCCAGACCAGGATCCCACTGTGCCAGGCATTGTACATTTGTATTGCTATTAGGTGTATTGTGGTAGCATTCCAGTGCTGCATTCTTGGCCCAGTAGCCCCATGCACTAGGTGCTGTACAAATGCAGCCCAACAAGAGATTGTAAATTCTGTGGAGTCGGGACTGTCTTTCTGTTCTGTTCATCAGGCAGCTTATGCATCGGGGTCCATTCTCCCCAGCACCCTGCTGGCTGCCAAGAAGATGGTGGGGCTCTTAAAGCTGCAGCATCCATGGACTATTAAGGAAAATAAAAGATGTGTTTAAAAGGAAAACGCGCGAGGCTTTTGCTACATGTAGTCAAATCCTGTCACGTTAACTTTTGTTGGATTCCTCAGCCAGGATCCCACCTCCTTCAGGGTCTCTGGCATGAATTCTGGCTTGGCAAAACGTTTACTGTTGCAGTGGGGTTGAACGACCCGTCTATAGAAGGGGCGGCCTTTTTTTTTCTTCTACTTTGCCATGGCTCGTTTTGTGGCTCATCTCAGAAAGACGTGCTGGGCCTGGTTCGCAGTCACTCAGTTCCTAAGCTCATTGTTTCCTAGCTTGACCCTTCCCTCATCCAGTGGAAAACTACCAGCAGATCAGGATGGGGACTCAGTACCAGGTGACCTAAGCACCTGCCCAGCAAGAAGGGAGATTAGCATCTTCAAAGTCCCACTGTCCTTCCTAATGGCCCATCCAGGCAGTCCATGTCCCTAACTTTAGATACAGCAGAGACAGATGCCGACAAATAGGATAATCACATTCAGCAAATCAGAACCTGTCCAGCGATGTCTCACATGACCCGTCTTGCAAGGAAGGTATCTTAATTATGCCACATCCATATGGTCACATTTCTATGAAGAATAGGGGGCAGAATGTCACAGAAAGGATCTGACCTCTGCTTCTGAAGCAGTTGGTACTGGTCCATAGGGGAGGTAGGGCAGCAGGCTTGCTGGACCTTGGTTCTGATCGTAACGGGCCATCCCTCTGAGCCATAAGGTTGGTCTTGTTAAGAAATCCTGGTTCAGAAGAGTTAAAGGGGCCGGATGAAGCTCCAAAAGGGTCAGGAGGAAACTTCCCGGGGGCGGGTTATCCCTTTGCTGCAGGTTTCTGAGCAGCTGGGAAGCTGGATGAGCGTCTGTGCTGCTCCAGCCAGGCAAGTCCCCCCCAGGCTGGGCTTGTGGCTGAGGGTCTGGAGTCGGGTCAGGACTCCTAGCAGCGTGTGGGATTCCAGTCTCCGGGGTTATTGGCTGGGCTCGCTCCCCCCCCGCCCAGCTCCAGCGCCTCTGCGCCGCTCCCCGCCTCTCTGACAGCATCTCCTCTTCTCTCCCTCTGCCGCAGCCTGCAAAAGGAAAGAGCAAGAGCAAAGCAAAGCCGACCGAAACCACGTCCCTAAGCGGCACCGGCTGGTCTTCACAGACATCCAGCGCCGCACGCTCCATGCCATCTTCCACGAGAACCAGCGGCCTTCCAAGGACCTGCAGGTCACCATCGCCCAGCAGCTGGGCCTGGAGCTCTCCACCGTCAGTAACTTCTTCATGAACGCGCGGCGCCGCAGCCTGGACAAGTGGATGGAGGAGGGGCGCCCCCCCTCCTCGGGCGCCCACGCTCCCAGCACCGCCTCCGCCATTACTTGCACCAAAGCATGATGGGAAGCCGGGGCGCTGGACGGGGGGGGGGGGCGCCGTGCCCGGCTGTCGATGGGGCGGGGACTTTTTGGGTGGTGGTTGGCTTTCGTGTCTTCTCTGCAGTCGCTTCTGTGCCCTTCCCCTGCCTCAGTCCTTTCAGCTGGTGCAATAGAACCCACCTGCCCAGATCCTGAATCGGCTTCTCTGCATTGAGTGGGGCTCCCTGATTTACCCCAGGTGGGGGTCTGCCCCCCCCACCCCCGACGCCAATGGAGCGATGCCGATTGACCCCATCTGGGAAGCTGAGTTAAAATAACCCCAGGCGAGCTCCTCAGCTGGGGTGAATGGGGGGCCACCCTGATTGGCTGGGAGCGCCCCCTTCCCTGCCTCCAATAACTGCCTGGGAGGCAGGGGAAGCACATGGCTGAGGATCCAGTGGCCTGGTGGAGGTTGCAGCTCTTTGAAAAGCATTTGTGTGCCCCTGATGCTGGAGCCCATTCATTGTTGTGACCGGTGTTTTGGAAGGCAGCGCTGCCTAGGAGTGAGAAGCAGAGCCAGGACTCCTGGGTCCTAAGTGTGTCTGGGAAAGGGGTGTGGTGGGAGTGATGGCTGGGAGCCAGGATTCCTGGGTTTGGGTCTTGGCTGGGCGGGGGGAGTGAGGTCTTGTGATTAGAACAAGAGCCTAGCAGCCAAGACTCCTGGGTTCTGCCCTTGGCTCTGGGAGAGGAAATGCGGTCTAATGGTTAGCATAGCTGAGTGGGAGCCAGGACTCCTGGGTTCTACATGCAGCTCTGACAAGGTTTCTAGTAATAGCGCTATGAGATGATGAGTCCAGCCACCTAGGTTCTGTTCCTACCACTGACTTGCTGCACAACTTTGGGGCAGATCACGTCCTGGTCCCGTGCCTCAGTTTCCCCAGCTGTAGGGGCCTACCTTCCTGGGTTGCCCGGCTACTGAATGGAGCTGCTGCCTGTCAAGGTCTCTGAGAGGAAAGGTGAGCAGGAGACAGACAACCCCTGTACCTCAGGGTATGACAATGCAGACTGGGGTGGAGATTTGTGGGGCAGAGGTCCCTGGGTAAATGGGAGTTGCCCCCCTCCCCTGTCTGGCTCCCCCTCTGTTGCTGACTGGTGGGAAAATCACTCCAGCAAATTATCTCAGGCAGCATAATTAAGGGTTTATCTACAGGTCACGTACTCTAGGGAATCCGCTTTACATTCATGCTCTGCCTTAATCTGGATTAATTTTCCTGTGTGGACAAACCTGCCCCTTCTTCGGGCCTAAGTCTCCACACTGTGGGCCTGATTCTCTGGGAGCCCGGTGCCCAGCACCTTGCGCCGCTGTGTGCACGGGTGCAAAGTCCATTCAGCGCCCTGCCGTGCTCGGAGGGTGGCTGCGGCCTCCCACTGGGCTGGGTCAGGTGCTGGCGGACCCAGGGCATGGTGCTGAGCCGTGGGGGGAGGCTGTAGAGCTTTTCCGGAGGAGTCCTTGGAATAAAACAGCCAATCCCTGGGACCACAACTGCTCCCTTCTGCACGGGGGATGGCTGGCAGTGCGCTGCACCCAGAGGTCCCATCCGCAGCATCAGCCAACCGCCAGCTAAGCTCTGTGATCTAAGGCCTGGCGCCTCAAAGGCGGGTAGGCACCTAACTCCCATTGGTCTTCCAAGGGGATTTAGGCACCAGGATCCGGGCTCTGAAATCACAAGTCCCACTTCTGCCACCGGGGTGCCGTGCAAAGTGAGCGTGAAACACTCTTGTGCTGGTGCGCTCGTGGTGCATGACCGGCTCGGAACAGCGCTCGCTCACGCTCGCTTTGCACTGCGGCTGTGACCGCAGGGGGTGCGGAGTGATGGGGAAATCGAGGCAGGGAGCCTCCTTGCAGCCAGGATGCTTAGAAGGTCCTTTAATTTCTTCCATCCCATGACACTTCCAGGGGTGCTCCCAAGGGGGCTTCTGGGCCCGTAGGAGGGTCCTGGCCTAGAGGGGACTGGTGCGCTGGAGAGGCCTGGGCATGTGGATAAACCAAACCCATCCTGAAAGCTCCCCAGCGCCCCTAGGCCCAGAGCCTGCGAGGAGCTGAGCCACAGCACCCATGGGCACCAAGGGGGCTCTGGGCTTGTGGGGTGCTTCTAGGACTGGGCCCGGATGGAGGCTTCCATGGCGGGGAGCCTGGAATATTCCTCCAGCCCTGCCAAGGGAGGCTGCATTAAGGACGCCCCCTCCTCCCTGCCCCGCTAGCCCCTGGCCCGAGTGTCCTGCTGCGGCTGGGAGTGCGCGCGGACAGACCAGACAGCCAGCTCCGAGCCCCTCTGGGAGCCCCGGGAGAGTCCAGCGCTGGGCCCGGGGTGTTAAAACTCCTCCATTCACCCCCCCAGCTCCTCTCAGGGGCTCCACCCTGCTGGAGTCGCCGGCCAAACTCCCCCTGCACCGCTCAGGAGCGGGTTCCCTGCTTTGGGGAGGGGGCGATTCCTTTTTATTTGCCCCCCCCCAGCTGTCCGGGCCTGGGCAGAGCTGAGCTGCAGCCAGGCCAGGCAGGTCCCTACTGTTGCTGGACCCAGCAGCCCAGCACAGTGCCATGGGACTTTGCTGCCCTCTGTGGAACTGTCCCCCAGCCCCACACTGCCCCCGGCCTTGGGCTCTCTGCCCCGGGGCTGCCGCGAGAGGCAGGGATGCAAAGGATTGGGAGAGCTGTGATGCTGCCCTGAGGATGGGAGGGGCTGGACAGCCTCTGGCTCTGTTGGGAGCAGCACCCCAGGGTGCAGGCAGAGAGACCTGGGCAGGTTTGAAGGGGGATAAAAAGGGGGGAGTGGAGCGGAGCTCTTAGCAGCCGCTGTCCCAAAGGGCTCCGCAGCTCAGCTCTCCGTCAGTTCCCCTGCTTCCCATGGTCACCCCCCGATCTTTCGGCTCCCTGCCAGGCTGGCCCGCACAATGGGCAAGGCCAGCAGATGGCAGGTTTGGAGTGAGGGCAGAGGCCCCTCAAACTCATCCCACCTGAGTCTCAGACTGCAGACTGGATGGTAACATGGGTGCGACCACGTTGGAGGTGGCCATCTGGGACTCCCAGCTGGGGTTTGAATAGGCAGGAAGCGTCCGATCCAGGATCCTCTGGTTCTGTGTTCGGCAAAGCTCAAGGAGAGTCGGGGAGCAGCAGCTAGCAGAGTCGACGCCTGACCACGGCTTCGTAAGGTGCCCATCACCGTGGCGTCTGTGGACAAGCCGACCCTCGGAAAAGCCTCTCTGAAAAGAGCAGAATCCCCTGGCCAGGAAAGCACACGGGACCATCAAGGGCCACACTCCCTGGAAGCTGGGGGGCTTTCACCCGAGATGGCTCTGGACACTGCCTTTGTGGCTGGCAGACCCGCCAGGGGGTCGTAACCATGGCTGGCACCGGCATCGCTACAGCCGATCCATGGGTGGGAGCCCCGTGTTGCACTGGCCAGCATGGTTGTATGAAGGGGTGGCAGCTGGTGCAGATTTCCCTCCATGCTGGCTTCTGGGCCCCCAAGCTTGGTGGGCAGGCACGCTGCCTGCTTGTGCAAGGCACAGATGGGATTCAGGGCTTGTCTGTGCATACACACGCTTGCACGCGTGTACCTAGGCTGCTGGATGGACACATTCCATCCAGTGAAACCTGGTTTAGTGGGCACATTGGGCCAAACTAACCCACTAGAACAGGGGTGGGGAACTCAAGGCCTGGGGGCCGGATGTGGCTCCAGGCTTGCCTGGATCCGGCCCCCAAAGCTCAGGGCTCCCCCCAGCGTTGGGGAGCCCACGCTGGCGCGCCAGCTCCTCCACCATCCCCCTACAGGACTGGAGCACCCAAAATCTACTAGCCCCTCGGCTTAGGTGTGCGAGGGGAATATGGAGAGGTCTCTCTCCTCAGTTGGGGGCCACGTCAGTGGGGTTGGATTTTTGTTGTTGTTGCTTCTCACTTGTGTGCGGCCCCCGACTGATTTTTCTGTGGGTTGGGGCAGGGTTCCCTGAAAGCTGGGTGCTTGTGCGGCCACCCAGGAGAGAGCCAGGTGCCACCCAGCTGATTAGCAGAGCGCCCACAGCTGATCAGAGCCTGCCGCATGTGCTTCTATTGGTGGTGCACATCTGCACTTGCCTTGGCACACGTGGCAAAATGTATTCCGCCCATGGACGGGAAAACATAGAGGGAACATTGGTCAGTGGCCCCCGACCCAAGAAAGGTTCCCCACCCCTGCACAGTAGCCACGCCAGAGCGTCCACACACAAAGGTGCCCCGGCATCAGAGAGCTGGTTTAAAAAGCGCAGCGGCACTTGACCCATGGTGCTCGGATCCCAGTGGGTTGTAAAAGGGTGGCAGTGCTGGGGCTGAAACGAGCCTGCGAGAGGCAGCCTGCCCTTAATTAGCTCCACAAAGCCCTCCTGCGCGGCTCTGCCGGGGCTCTGTTTCTGTGGAGCGGGGCGGATCTCAAGCTGAGACGGACACGGTCACAAATCGATCGCCACGTGGCGAGGCCAGAGGGTCTCCTCCATCCGCCCGCGAGGCAGAGCCTGTGGGGCGCTCGTACAGCCCAGAGCCCCCCCTTCTCTGGAGGGATGCTCATTAGCCAGGTGAGACTGCCACATCCATCTTCTAAGCCAGGGCCCTGAGAAATCCACCCCCGGGGTCACCTAGGAAGTCTGTTGCACCGAAGGAAGGCTCTGACCTAGAAAGCCCTGCCCCAAATTCAGCATGAACACCTCAGCCATGGCTGGCTTCCTCTCCCCTTTGCCGACACAGCCGGTCCCCGCCTCAACTCGTCCCCCGGGTTATGTGTCGTGCAACTCTATTGTTGTGTCAAACAGCGGTGAATTTCTACCTCACTTTGTCTCTTGCACCAAAGGATACCAAAGATTTTGCAAGGCGTCTCCGTGTGGGCGTGCGTGTGTTGAGAGCTATATTTCTAGATGTCTATTTTTTTGCATGGCTCGTCTCTCCAAGTGCTCTCTCGTGTCGGGCTGCCACCTGGCGTGGGACAGGAGCGGCCGTCCTCCCTGCAGAACTAATGACGGGGCTCGGGGGCGTGATAGTGGAGACAGTGGCTCTGTGATGTTCCGCTCCCCTGGCCACGTCCCCCTGCTCTCTGTACGTGGCTGACGTAATGCACTTTAGTGAGACCCCTGTCACAGTGGTTAGGTGCCAGCTGTGGCCAACCCAGGGGGGCAAACCAGCGATGTTCTGCTCCATGGAGTGACCCGGCGTGAAAACAGGGGGGCAGTGCCAGATCGGTATTGATTGTGGCTCTGGATCGATTTACAAAGCTGCTGTGCAAAAAGATCCAAAGATGATGTTTCCCCCTCATTTCAGCTGAACAAGAAACGTCCTCCGGGCAAAGATATTCCCCCACGAACTGCAAATTCCTCCTGGGCTCTGGGAATCCAATGGGGCTTGTTTCAAATTGTGAATCATCCCCCGTAACAAAACCCTTCACTGGCAAACAATTCTGCTCTGAGCAGCTCTGTTGTCCTCAATGCACAGCATGCCTCTGTGTCATCCCAACCGGCGCATGTTTTCCAGGTTGTACACCCACCTAGGACCTCTGCTGGGGGCTCCTTCCGGTTCCTAGATCAGGGGGTGGGGGATTTGCAACTGGCACCGAGTAAATAATGGCATCAACGATGCATGAGTCAGGCTAAAACCTGGTTCTGTCCCCCACAGCTGGGCTGGCCTAAACTTGTGATGATAGACACCATCCACCCAGGACGCCCCACCTGCTGATTTTACCTGTAGGCCCTGCCTCTTGGTCTTGGGCAGGGGAATCATCTCCTCTGCATAGGACTCTAGTGGTGGCAGCATGGGGATAAAAGGAGGCAGGAGGCTCCTGATGGAAGCTCTCAGTCAAGAATCCCCTTTATATTCACTGCAGCCCAGCCCTGCCTGTTCTCCACGGGGGGGGAATGGGGAAGAATCTAACAGCAGCTCAGAGTATCCTGAGCCAACCTTTGTTGCTCGCCCACACCCCAGATGAGCATGCTGCCTGTGTCCCTCCCTGTGCACAACGCAACAACGCTGGGATACCCGGCTCTGCCCTTCCCACATTCTGGTTACAGCCGGCTGCATGGATTTGTACAGAACATTGGGCCTGATTCACCATCACATGCAGGCCTCTTTATGCCATTCTGGTAACGTACGGGGGGCCCCAAGGGTAGTAGGAATGGAACTAGCCCCCTGAGCAACCAGCCCTGTCCTTTCTTTCCTGGGGGTATAAGCGGAGTGCCATGACCGTGTGTAAAAAGCAGTGCATTGCTATATCGTCACTTGAATGTTTCTTCTTCGTTTGTTGACTGTGCTAACTAACCAAAGTCTCTTTGCCTGTAAACATTTTGAAGACATGTACA
This sequence comes from Pelochelys cantorii, assembly GCA_032595735.1. NCBI lineage: Eukaryota > Metazoa > Chordata > Testudines > Trionychidae > Pelochelys > Pelochelys cantorii. Next base: position 21,762,158 of record CM064349.1, on the reverse strand, counting down.
TTTTATACCAAAGTTTTTTCTCGGATACCTCAGCCTGTACCTGTTTGTGTTGATCTGTTACCCACAAAGTAAATGTCCTTTACTGAAAAGTTCCTGGCTCAGTCAATTTGCTTTCATGGGGGTTAGGAGCAGTGTTCTCGTTAAGTAATGCTCAGCTCAAATGCTGCCCAGCAGATTAGCAGAGCACCCACAGTGAGATTGTGTTTCTACTGGTGGTGCACATTCCTATATGCCTTGGTGCACATAAAACTTTATTCTGCACATATCTGGAAAAGATCAGAGGGAATATTGGCTAGGAGTCCACCCTTTGGAGTGTATTTTATCAATACCTTGACCACTGAGTGCATCTATGGAGGGCCCTGTTCATAATTAGGCCTGATTCTCTTTTCCACTAAGACCTAGTCTAGACACATTTTGTACAATCTGTCGTCAATCAGGATTTAGGGTTGTTCCGATGGGTTCCTGACAGGTCCTCTACGCCGTCAGTGATGATAAACTTTCAGCTGCGTGCATGCGTGCGTGTGCTCCCCTGTCTAGCACGTTAACCATGTGCAATTAGTCAATACGACAGACTCCCGAGAGAGCCCCCAGAGGCCACAAATCAGATAAGGATTGAAAGCACCCACGTGGGTTTATTGCCAAGCGCCATACAAGAACAGTTGTCAGCAAACAGACTCACTGCTGTGCCACTACACCTTAGGTAAGCCGTGGCAATGGACTAACGCCACACTAGGCGTTCTGGATTTTAGTGCCTCACCCTTTGGGGCGCACTTTTATACACAGGTCCAAACAAGTTACACATCAGCCCTGACACATCAGGTTGCCACCCTCTGTTACCTAGTTACCACCCTGTCAATGGCCCTAGTGGCCTATAGGTGCTTGTGGGGTGGTGACCCTCCGCGCGCAAGATGGGGCAAGCCGCCCCTGCTTAGTCTAGCCCTGTCTCTGGGGGTTGGGACGCCCAATTCCTGGCGATGAGGCTTAGCGCCGTCGCTCAAGGGGGGTCCCGGCCTACAGGGCTCCACGGACCTTTCGGGAGAGTCCGCTTTCTCGTCCACGGGTCCCCAGTGGGTAGCTGGTTGATGTGGGGCTGCGCCCTGCTCTGGTTCCTGCTACGCTACGGCAGGGTCATGGGGTACCCACTGCCCGCTAGTCTATTGCCCTTAGTCCTTGCCTTGACGTGGGTCGGGGTAGGTTGTGGTTGGAGGTGGTGGCGGCAGTGTTGGTATTGGTGTTGGCGGAGTAGGGGGGCCCAGGCCCACCCTTTCCACCGGGCCCCAGCCCAGGACCCTCAGGACAGAGGCTGGTCCTTCAGGGGGGTCCCTTGGAGCTGATTCTGGCACTCACCTTGGTCCCCGTTAAGTCCCTTCTGCCCTGGGCCGCTTCCTACCCCGCTATACGCTTCGCCTTCTGCTCCACCCTCGACCAAGGCTTCCGCGCCTTACCACTGCACCATTGCCAAGGTGTCCAGGCCGAGGCAGAGTCACCGCCCTCGGGATGCTCGTGGCAGAGTTAGCTTCAGGGGCCCACAGGCCCCTAGCTCTGTCGCTCCCTCCTGGGGAGTCCTTCGCTGGAATGGCGGCTGCCGGTGATCCTGAGGCTTGCCCGCCGGTCCCGGTCCCAAGCTGGGGAACCCCTTTTGCCTCGTAGACCCTGCAGGTCTTGGTACTCCCCTGGGGCTGCGGCCGCTTGGGGTGGCCTTCTTCAGTTAGCACTAGCCCGGCCTCTACCCCCATGCCTTCCTGGCCGTGCTCCCTCCCCGGGCCTTCCGGTAGGCCGCCCTCCCTCTCCTCTTGCCGCGCCTCCCCTGACATCCGCTTCCCCTCTACCTCCTGGGCCGCTCCTTCCTCCTTCTGCGTCTGGTCGCCCACTGCGTCTGCGCGCCCGCTGGCCTCCCCTTCTGAGCGTGCCGACTCAGAGGGGGGGGTGGGGCGAGGGCACCCCGTCACACACCTCTTACCCCACAGAGGGGAGGTTTCCATTACGAGCCCTCATGCTGTCAACTTAGACCTGGTCCTGAACCTAGGTCGGTATGTCTGTTGTTGGTGGCAGGTGTGTTGGTACCAAGATGTTTCTTAACGAGGTGTTCTGTTACGACCCCTCTGGAACGTGTTTTACCGTCTGTGCCTGGCACCTTTTGGCGTTCTTCATGCTCGACCCTGCTTATACTATTTCTCTCTAGCCCAGCCTCTTTCCTGCCTGCAGTCCCACTGAGCCAGAGTCCTGCTCGCTAGATTTCAGGCCTGCTGATTTTATGTTGCAGACCCTCAGCTTATTACACAATCTAACTATCAGCTACGGGGTCTCATTGCCCTCCGTGTGGACTCAGTGCTGTGAGTATAACAGTGATGTAGCAAGGAGGCGTGGCCTCCCTCAGAGATTCTCCAGCAGGGACCACAGCCTGCCCCTTGGTCTGCAGAGCCAAACTGGTCCCATTTGTCCTGCTGCCACTGGAAGGGAGGGGCAGGAAGTGGAAGTATAAAAGGTGGCCACTGCAGCACAGTTGGGCTGGAGCTGCTGAAGGAGACAGATGCATCCTGCTTGCTACAGTAGCCTGAAGAGGACCCCAGCTACACAGTGGGATTGCCAGATCGGCCCGTCAACCAAGACACCAAAGAACCACTGGAACAACCATCGGCCACCTACCCCGAGCAGAGGGAGGAGATGTAGGACGTGGCCCCCGGAAATCATACTACAGTCTGGTTGGGTCTTAGCTGTTACTACTCAAGAGAGATCTTGGGGTCACCGCGGACAGTTCTCATAAAGCGCCCGCTCCATGCGTAGCAGCAGTCAAAACAGCCAACAATGGTGAGGATCATCAAGAAAGGGATACATGAGAAGGCAGAAGATTTCATATTGTCTCTCTGTAAATCCATGGCACGCCCGCATCCTGAATACTGCGTGCAGATGTGGCCACCTCACCTCGAGAAAGGTATCTTGCAACTGGAAATGGTTCAGAAAAAGGCAACAACAATGATTAGTGGTATGGCATGGCTGCCAGATGAGGAGAGAGAAATAAGAGTGGGGCTTGTCAGCTTGGAAAAGGGAGGGATAGGCGAGAGGTCTCTAAAATCATGACTGGTGTGGAGAAAGTAAATAAGGAAAGTTATTTACTCCTTCCCATAACACAAGAACTAGGCATGACATTAAGCGGTAGCAGGTTTAAAACAAGCAAAACACGCTGTCAACCTGTGGAACTCCCTGCCAGGGGATGTTATGAAGACCAGGACTTTAACAGGTTTTAAAAAAGAGCTAGATACATTCATGGAGGGTGGGTCCATCAACGGCTATTAGCTAGGGTGGGCAGGAATGGTGTCCCTAGCCTCTGTCAGAAGCTAGGAATGGGCAATAGGGGATGGATCATGTGATGATCTCTGGGGAATCTGGCATTGGCCACCGTGGGCAGACAGGACACTGGGCTAGATGGACCTTTGGTCTGACCCCACATGGCCGATCTTACGTTCTTGGCCTGATTATAGGTCAATGTGTTGTGGGCGGATGCCTGCTAACACAGAGGCAGAACACTCCACCACTGCTGGGCCCTGGGATGGACCCGGTGGAGCAGGTCCTCCTGCCACCTCACCCCCCACTCTGGTCCAAGAGGTTGGTTGGCTGCCCACTGACGTCCTGAGGCCCAACTCAGTTGCTCTGTCCTGACTGTAGGCCCAAGCCCCCTGACTGGGTGGTGCCACGTCTGGCCCGGCCCCCAGACTTGTTGCTGCCTGGCCTGGCTCAGGCAGCCTCCGTGTTACAAACAGCTAATTCCCCTCTGAGGGCTGAGCGCCGTGACAAGGGCGTGACTGCGAGGAGGTGTGGCCTCCCACAGAGATTGAATTAGGACTCAGGAGAGCTCACTGGGCTACTGGCTGACCTTGGCCAAGTCACACCCCCTGCTTTGTGACTCAGTTTCCCCATCTGTACACTGGTGCTAATGCCCCGTTGTAAAACACTTTGAGATCTACTAAAGATAGCACTATGTAAGCGCCCAGGTCTGATTATTAATGTAGTGTTGCTTTCAACAACAGGCCTGCTTACAGGAGTAAAGCACGTCTGTGTTTGTGTAACCCACACACCTGGTGTGGTTCACTGTCCCATGGAGTGGCACTTAGACCCCTTACAGCAGTGTTTCTCAAAGTGTGGGTCGCGACCCCCAAGGGGTCGCAGCTGCCGGGGTCCTTCACGCCAGTTCTGGGGATTCCAGAAGTGCGCTCCCCTCTCACAGCTGTCTTTTTTTTTTGGTGGGGTGGGGTGTCACACAAATTCCATGAGCATTTTAGGGGGGGTCGCAGTATCAAAAAGTTTGAGAACCCCTGCCTTACAGCAAGAAATAAGAATGAGGGAGCTCTTCAGCCTAAGCTGAGAGCCCGCTGGCTTTATAGCTCAATCTGTAGAGGCTCCTACACGAAGCTCCAAAGCTTTGCTCTCTGTACAATGCCACAGAAATGCAGCCATGAACATAAGAACATAGGAACGGCCATACTGGGTCAGACCAACAGTCCATCCAGCCCAGGATCCTGTCTGCTGACAGTGGCCAATACCAGATGCCCCAGAGGGAGGGATCACAACAGGTAATCATCATGTGATCCCTCCCCTGTTACCCACCTCCAGAGAAACAGAGGCTAGGGACACCATTCCTACCCTTCTTGGCTAATAGCCGTTGATGGACCTAACCTCCATGAATCTATCTAGCTCTTTTTTGAACTCTGTTAAAGTTCTAGCCTTCACCACATCCCCTGGCAAGGAGTTCCACAGGTTGACTGTGTGCTGAATGAAGAAAAGTTTGTTTTAAACCTGCTACCTATTAATTTCATTTGGTGACCCCTAGTTCTTTTATTGTGGGAATAAGTACAGCCGGTCCCCGAGTTACGAATGTGTTGACATATGACCGTTCGCGCTTACAACCAACCTCCCATTAAGTGCATTACAGCCGGTCCCCGAGTTACGAATGCACCATCCGCACTTATGAACAGCGTGGCCATATTTAAAAGCATGTATTCCCAACTTATGAACAAATCAAGTTACGACCAGGTGTTTGGTACGTAACCCATTCATAAGTCGGGCACCAGCTGTAAATAACTTTTCCTTATTCACTTTTTCCATACCAGTCATGATTTTATAGACCTCTAGCCTATCCCCCCTTAGTCTCCTCTTTTCTAAGCTAAAAAGTCCAAGTCCTTTTTAATCTCTCTTCATATGGGACCCGTTCCAAACCCCTCATCATTTTTGTTGCCCTTTTCTGAACCTTTTCCAGCCATGTCAGGGGTGAAGAGCAGCAGCCAAGTAGAATGGGGAAAAATCAAGAGGGGGGTATAATTTTTTGTGACACCGCTGTCCAAATTTTGACCCAGCTCTAGAGTCAGTTGCAAAATGAGAGGGGGGAGAATTTGTGAGAACATGGCAACCTCCCCCCCCCGCCTTTTTTTCTAAAGTTGAAATACGTCATTTGCAAATGTGGACTTTCGACAGCTCTGTAATACAGTGCACAGAAATGGGAACTTTGACCCTGGTCAAAGCCCTAGTCGGAGAAGCAGGACTAGAGGGTTATAATGTCCGCACAGAGCCTGGATTTTTACAGTTGTCTTTGAGGAGCCTTCACTCAGTCTGTGGCGTGGAAGTCCGATTTGCTACTGCAACGGGCCACCTGGGCTACTAATAAAAGAAAGTTCTTCTTCACACAGCGTGTAGTCAACCTGTGGAACTCCTTGCCAGAGGAGGCTGTGAAGGCTAGGATTATAACAGAGTTTAAAGAGAAGCTAGATAATTTCATGGAGGTTAGGTCCATAAAAGGCTATTAGCCAGGGGATAGACATGGTGTCCCTGGCCTCTGTTTGTCAGAGGCTGGAGAGGGATGGCAGGAGACAAATCGCTTGATCATTGTCTTCGGTCCACCCCCTCTGGGGCACCTGGTGCTGGCCACTGTTGGCAGACAGGCTACTGGGCTAGATGGACCTTTGGTCTGACCCAGTACGGCCGTTCTTATGTTCTTATATTCTTATGGGCTTTGAACCAACTGGAGGGAGGGCCCATTAAGCCAGTGGGTTTCAGACTAGGGGTGGCACCCTGGCAGCGGAGGATGGGATGTCGGGCCCTGGGTCTCGTGGCTGCAGGGGATTGGGTGAGCAGTGGGGGGGCTACAGTAGCTCCCTGCCTGTCCTGGCACCACAGACTGTGCTGCACCCCAGCTCCTAGGTGATGGTGGGGAGAGCACACAGGGCTCCATCCACTGCCCCTGCCCCGAGCACTAGCTCTGCACTCCCACTGGCAGGATGCTGCTGCCGGCTGCTTCTGGGCGCAGCATGGTCTGTGGTGCCAGGAGAGGCAGGAAGCTGCCTTAGCACCCCCACTGCTCACCCACCTTTACCCTGATCCCCCCCCCAAAGCCAGAGGCCCCTCCTATACCCCAAAGTTCCCATCCTCAGCCCCACCCCGGAGCCCACACTCAGTCCCATTCTCTCGGGTCGCGGCATCAACAATTTTCTTCAACTGGGTCATGAGAAAAAGAGTTTGAAACCCGCTGCCTTAAGCTAAGCCCTACAGTTCCAAAAGGCACCTGAACCCTGCAGTGTGTCCCATGCACACAGACGAAGGAAGGATCATGCCCGTCACGCCTAACGATAATATATTCAACATAATTTTCTCCTGCCCTGCACCTTGGGCACTCATTATAGCAGTGCAGAGTGAGCGGGAGATTTGCACCGATTTTGCACTGGTATAAAAGCCAGCAGGAAAGGCAGAGCAATGATGAAGTGGGCCCTCCGATGAAGATTTAACAAATTTCCCAAAATGCACTTGGCCTATTCTGTGCACAAGGCAGAAATGCCTGCTGGACCCTCATGGCAGTCAGCTCTTGCCTTTGATTGTGAGAGTGGATTCTCTCAGCGTAGCCTGCATTGGTCATCAAATTGTCGACCCTCTTTTCAAATCTAACCACACTATCCAACTTCCTGATTGCCTGCAGCAGGGAGTTCCACTGATTCTCTTCATGCCATGTGAGCAAATATCTCCTAATGAGATCTGGAGGAGTTGACAAAGGGAAGACGCATGATTGCCTCCCCCCCCGAAATAAATGGGAAGAATCCACTTTTCAGTGACTCTGCCCAGCAATGTAGCTGCTAAGGAGGCCTCAAGGAATTGGATGGAGGTGTCAGTCATGGATTGGCACTGACGAATGACTCAGGCAAGTCCATGAGGAAGCATTTTGTGGCGTGACGAGTGTCATGCTTAGCAAGGCGAGAACGCTAGTCCCTTCAGCCTCTGCTGGCCCCATAAAGCTGTTGCTTCAAAACAAACCCAGCTGAGATTCACTCTTACTTGCTTCTAAGCCTTCTGCTTAGATCAGGGGTGGGGGACTTATGAGTTGGGGGGTGGATCTGGCCCCTGGCTTGCCTGGATCTAGCCCCTGAGGCTCAGGACTCCCCCACAGCATTGGGGAGCTAGCGCTCCAACCCTGCAGCCCCCCCCCTCACACCCAGACCCTGCACCCCACTCTGCTTCTGTACCCTATCACCCGCTCAGCCCTCTCACCCCCAGCTTGCTACTGCACCCTACCAGGCCCACCAACCCCCAGCTTGCTCCTGCACCCTCCCTCCCCCCCAGACCCTACATCCCAAGCCTATTTCCCGGCAGCCACCCCCCCCCCCCCACAAACACTGAACCCCTCATTTTTGGCCCCACCCCAGAGCCTGGGGAGGCCCATAAAATCTACAAGCCTGAGCCCGCCAAGGCTCTGGTGTGTGAGGGGAAGGTGAGGCGCATCTTTCTGCTTTTCTGTCAGGTTTTCTTCTTACTTGTGTGCAGCCCCAGACTGATTTTTCTGTGGGGCAGCAGCCCCCCCCCCCATTGTAAAAGTCTCTACAAAATGGGGCAAGGGTGACATCTAGTGGCCATTGTGTGCCATTGCCAAATGCCTTGCAGCGCCGCCTTCCCCTTCACCGAAGGGCAATTTCGTCTGGGCCTCGGGGAGCCGTCAGTATTTCCGAGCAGCAGGACAGAACGTTGGACGCCACATTATCCGGGGAACTTCAGCCTGGGCAGGGGAAGAAAGGCGGGAACAGCTGGGACTTCAGAAGGGTTTCCCAGCTCTGATTTCGGTATTATTTACTGGGGGCGGGGGTGACGGTAACTCCTGGGAATTCCACTCAGGGCCAGCGATCCGCTGTGCCAACGTCAAACAAAAAGACAGTCCCGTCCCTGGAGAATGTCCGAGCCAAGTGTCACTGTACTTTGGCCAACTGGGCCTTGGCTAAAGACAAGAACCCAGCTACTAAAAACAAAAGATGAGTGCCAGGGATCACCGGGATGGCTGAACACGCCTTCCTGGAGCAGTTTGTTTCATGCCACTCCTGTGTCATCTGCTTAACGTCACCCTGGGCACTCCAGGCCACTAGCGAGAGACAGCGCCCCTGCCCGGTCCCTCCGTGCCCACCAGCACGTGTAAGAAGGTGGGTTCACATTCAGCACAGCTCTGCTAATGGGTACCCTTGGGGCCGCAGACATAAAAGGGAGCCAGGGCAGAGTTCAAGTGTGTCGTAGAAGGGGAAGGTTACTAGCAGGGCCTGCGTCAGGGGGCTTTGAAAAGGCCGGGTGCGCTGCTGGTGGCAGGCGTGGTATCCCAGCCCAGGTGTGAAGCCCAAAGCATCTTAAACCTCTTCGTCCTGGAGTTGCAAAGTCCAGGCTGTGTCCCTGCTTGTAGCCAGTCCCCTGGGAGTGATCCCCCGGATCCCAGCAGAAGGCCTGTGGTCCCTGAGACTGAGACTGGCCCTTCGGCACCGGCATTCCCAGGCTGTCTCTCTGCCCGGCCAAAGGTCTGCAGGGGGCTTTACGGGGCCCCTTCCAGCCCCACGCTTTCAGGGCATATTCACGGTGACCCCAGAAAGCTTTTTCAAACCAAGGTCACCGGGCTACAGAATCAGATCATCCCCTGAGGCAAACGTCAGGCTACAGCTCAGCCAGGCTGCTGTTGAAGGCACCTTGGCCTGTGCCGTCTTTGTCCTTAGGCTCCGGAATGTGTCCTTGTCGCCACAAAGGGCCCCTCTTAACCCAGATGCCTGACGCCTTTCCCCTGGCTTCTCCAGCTGGGGTCTTTGCCCTGCCTCCCTGGGGGCGGGGGAGGAATTTCCTTCCTAGGTGTAAATGGTTCCCATTGTCTCTCCACAGCTTAAGGACTGGCCAGAATCCCACCCCTAGGGACACAGCACCTCTTGTCCCCTGCTGTGCCCCCTAAGTAGGGTTCTTTAACCCTTTGCACTCTGTGCTTGGCAGTGCAAAGCACAGTGGGAAACTGAGGCATTCACAAGACTCCTAACAATATCGTCTCTCCAAAAATTTCCACTTACAATAAAAAACAGCCCTGTGTGCAGGGCCATCCTTAGGCAGGGACAGCATGCACAGGGTGCTGCGGTGGCAAGCCGTGTGAGCGTGGGCCAGAGGACTTCAGAGGAGAAGGGAGCACCTGGGCCTGGGCCTTCCCTGCCACCAGTGCCAGTGGAGAGGGGGCACGTGACGTGGCACAGACTCCTGCTTCTGGCGCTGATCCTCCTGGCCGGCTGCTGGCTGGCCCCTTCTGTCTTAGGGGGTGCATGTGGCCCCTAAGGCAGGAGGGGCCAGCCAGCAGCCAAGCTGTGTAGGGCACCAGCGCTGGGAGGGGCAGCCCGGCCTGTGTGATTGTTTCTGTTGCACCGTCCAATGCCTAGAACTTTAGTCCATTGTGCTAGGGCGTGTTCATTCCACTTTAGCAGCATCAGTGGGTGGAAGCGGCTCGCTGGGTCTTGTCTTGGCTGGTGTGGAGCTAACACAGAGGCTCTGCATTGGTCTTGCTCCCAGCCCCAAGTCCGGAGGGCAGGCTGGGGGCACGGCTGCAGCAGGCTGCACTGCGGCCGGTGTCCAGGGCCCAGGGGAAGTGGGGCATAAATTAGAGAGGACCTGAGGCCGTGCAGTCCCGTGGCATGGGGCGCACAAAAGCAGCATGATGCTCCCAAATCATCCCATGCCATCCCACCCTGGCCCAAACTCTGGCAGGGCTACCAGACAGCGAAACCCAAGTGGCTGCGGGGCAGCCACAGTGACCTCCAGTCTGCTGTTAATCTCCTTTTATAGGTAATTATCTGATAGCACTTAGGAGCCTCACTCATGGACCCCCCCCCCCCGGCACCACATAAGGTGGGGCCTGTCGCTCATAGGTTTCACCCTCCTCTTGATAGTGCAAGGGGTGTCTGTGCTGGGGAGAGTAACCCTGCAGAGCACGATTTTGAAACCTTTGTGTTCTCTGACTTTTCTTACAAGGATGACAAAGCAGATCCAAGGGGGCTGGCTTGGCGTACTTTCTTCATAGCCGCTCCACCTTGTTCTCCAACAAACACACTTTTGTTCAAAAACAAAAGACAAAAGAAAAGGCAACAAAAACGATCAGGGCTTTGGAAGGGGTCCCATAGGAAGAGAGATTAAAAAGACTTGGACTTTTCAGCTTAGAAAAGAGGAGACTAAGGGGGATAGGATAGAGGTCTAGAAAATCATGACTGGTATGGAAAAAGTGAATGAGGAAAAGTTATTTAACTTATTCCCACAATATAAAAACTAGGGGTCACCAAATGAAATTAATAGGCAGCAGGTTTAAAACAAACAAAAGGAAGTTTTTCTTCACACAAGGCACAGCCAACCTGTGGAACTCCTTGCCAGAGGATGTGGTGAAGGCTAGAACTTTAACAGGGTTAAAAAAAGAGCCAGATAGATTCCTGGAGATTAGGTCCATCAATGGCTACTAGCCAAAAAGGGTAGGAATGGTGTCCCTAGCCTCTGTTTCTCTGGAAGTGGGAGACAAGGGCGGGATCACGTGATGATTACCTGTTGTGATCCCTCCCTCTGGGGCATCTGGTACTGGCCACTGTCGGCAGACACAACACTGGGCTAGATGGACCTTTGGTCTGACCCAGTATGGCTGTTCTTATGACGAAATTAAGCCTCCTGGTTGCACACAGATTTATCAAACTGTGAAACAAGTGTAAGCTGCTGCAGTGTTTTCTGGCTAAGCCTGCTGCCAGCCTGAAACGCTCACTCTGAGACATATCATTTGCCTCAACTAAGAGCAATGGGCTGTTGACTCTGAAACCTAATGGGGATGTTTCGCTGGCAGTGTCTCAGACTATAACCTGCTGTCCAAAGAATGCAAGAAAGCTGATGGATGATGATCAGCTCCCCTGGCTGTATTACTGGGTGCACAGAAAAAAAGGAAGATATGTTAGGAAAGGCTGCACAATGTATTGTGAATGACACCTTATTGTGGCGCTTCAAATGGGCAGGGCTTAGTTTGAGAGCACAGCGCTTTTTCCCTTCAATGACATCCTTGCTTGAAGCTGAAGAACCTGGATTCAAATTTCTCTGGACATTTGCATGTTTGAAATTTAAATCCTAAGTACACCTGAAGGAACCCATTTCTAGCTATATTACATTGGGCACATTTCCCCTTTCCTAAACAAAAATCTATAGTTTGGGGCTAAATTCAGGCTTAGCTGTCCCTACGGGCATAAAGAGGAGCTGGATCAAAGAGACATTCAAGCTAGGCCCACTCCAAACTGGAATCGGGACCTTGTCGACGACAGCTATTCACGTGGTTACCCATTCATCGTGCAAAGATCATTTTGAGCCAAGTTTGGTTTGGAGCGATCCCAAATTCCCAGATGCAGGGGCAGTGAGCACTTGGGCAGCCATCTTGGGCCAGAGTCACATGCAGCCCAGCTGATTTTAGCAGCTATGCCACAGCTGTGTTTTTAGTGGTGGTGCCCAACCGCCCATGCCTCGGTGCGTGTAACAAAATTTATTCCGCCCATAGGTGGAAAAAAATTAGAGGGAGCATTGGGCAGGACTCAGCGTTGCGCCACAACCGAACACACAAATTGTACGACACCCAAGGTGATGTGGGGAGGGGACAAGTGCCAGGGGGTCCTGAGGTGAGGTGGGGGAGTGGGTCTGAAGAGGGGGCCAGCCAGTGGGCAGGTCCCAGGAGCCGGGAGGTGGGGTCCTGGCTGGGGTCCCATGGGCTTGTGGGGCATGTCCCAGGTGGTGGGGTTGTGGGGGGGGGGGGGACCCTGGCTCGGGGGGGGTCAGGTCCCAGGAGGGCTGATGTGGGTCCCAGGGGGCGTGGCCCACGGGAGAGGCGGGGGTGGGAGGCGGAGGGCCCTGGCTGGGGGGGATGACGTGAGATGGGGGGGGTCCCAGAAGGGCGGGGGCGTGTCCCGGGCGATGGGGGCGGGGCTCCAGGCCTGGCCAGAGCGGGTCCCACCTCCCCCAGGCTACTACTGCTCGAGTCCAAGGCCTTCCCCGCCCCCATTGAATCCCCGCCCCTCCGTCTCTTATTGGCCCCGCTCTCCTTCCATCATTCCCAAGGTTTGCCCTGCCCGTCTTGCTCCTGCCTCACTCCCATTGGCCCTTTGCTCCGTCTGTCTCGTCTCCATATCCCGCCCCCATTCCGCCTCCTGCGGGCTCTGACTGGTTGGTTGTGATGTCATCCTGGCCGCCGGCGCTTTCTTATTGGATGTTCTGCTTGCCAGTTTCCAGGCAGCAGCGTTAGGGGGGCGGCGGCGGCCATTTTGGTTACAGAGTGAAAGTGACAGGAGCCGGGGCGAGAGTGGGAAGCAGAACACCGGCCCGTCTCTCAGCCACGTCCCTCTTCCCCTCCCTGCCCCGCCATGTCGGACAAACTCGACACCGACAGCCGTTCCGAACAGACCGGCGACGAGAAACAGGTGAGGCGCTGAGTCTGGGCGGGACAGCTCTGAGCCCCGATTGGTCACCGGGGCTGCCTGTACGCGCTGGGCTGCGCTCTGATTGGCTGCCTTACTCGTCCATCCTGGTAATCCTGTTTGGTCATTGGCTACAGGCCTGACGGGGTGGTACTTCCGGGGGGCTGTGGTGGGGTGGTAGGGCTTGGTAGGGTCTTCGGTGGTGGATTATGGGATACAGAGGGTGTGGGTGGAGGGCGCTGGGCTGTGGGTGCCGCTCTGGGCAGGGACAGAGGGGATTGTGGGACAGTGGGGGTATGTGGGCCATGGGTGCCGCTCTGGGCAGGGACAGAGGGGATTGTGGGACAGTGGGGGTATGTGGGCCATGGGTGCCGCTCTGGGCAGGGACAGAGGGGATTGTGGGACAGTGGGGGTATGTGGGCCATGGGTGCCGCTCTGGGCAGGGACAGAGGGGATTGTGGGATACTGGGGGTATGGAAACTTCTGGAGGTGGGTGCAGCCTGGTATGGGACTGGCTGGATCAGAGGAGGCGTTGGGCGGAGGAATGGGGTGTGTGTGTGGGGGGGGGGGGGGGCTAGCCTGGGGTTGGAATCCAGGCCTGGCGGGCTCCCCTGGGGCAGGGGATTTTGGTGGAGGGAGCCTGTGGGCATGCCAGGTTGGGATTTCAGCAGGGGGGTGGTGATGCTGGTGGGTGGAGCTTGGGTGGGGGTGAGGGAGTTGAGTTTTTTGCGTCAGATCCGGCCGCACTCCGGGTGGGCACTTGTGTAGCTTGCTCAGTCTAAATGTTCCATGCAGACCAGGGCTAGGGTTACAGGTCTCTGTGAAATCATGATTACTGATTTGTGAAATGAGTGACAAGGTGGATGAGGAAATGTCTTGTCTTGGACCAAGGTCTGTTGATGGAAGGTACGAGATTTTGAGTCACACAGAGCTCTTCTTCGGCCCACCTGCCCCACCAGGTCCTCTGAAGAAGAGCTAAATGTAGATCGGAAGCTTGTATCTTCCACCAACAGAAGCTGGTCCAATGAAAGATAGTCCCCCTCATAGCTCTGTGTCCGTGAATCCTAGGATCAACCCTGCAAACATGTATGTGAAATAACTTGTAATAAGTATCCCTCGCCAACCTGTTAAAACCCCACTGGTAGGACAAAGCTGACTGCCCAGCTGGGTGTGAGCCACAAGAATTAAGAGTGCAGATGTTGCTTTAAAAGCAGTTAGTTTGGTGGCTTTAAAATAAATGTAAGTTCACCTCAGTTTCATGACTTGACTTCTCTGTAGTATTTGAGGATGACAGGTGAGATGGGGCTTGTGTGAGATGGAGGTAAATTAGGGTTTTATAATAATGGCTACTTCAGCGTAAGAAGGGGAATTTGCCTTTGGTATTGGGGGGAGGGATGTTTCTTTCAAAACATCAGTTCAGGTTTGCACTAAAGCAACACCTTTGTTTTAGGCAGTTCTGAAATTATATGCACAAACTGTTGACTTATTTGAGGGTAATAAAGTTCTTTAGGCTACAGCAGAATGCAGAGGGTGACCCAAAATGAAGCTGCAGTAGATGAGAAGAGGTGGCATTATTACTTTGAGGGGAGCGTTAAGCTGTAATGGAGGTTCTGTATTAACACTGCAAGACTGAACTATGAGTAATAATTTAAAATTGTCCTACATAACCCTTCTGCACAAAAATTCTTGTTCTGCCTTTTGTCTAGGGCACCTTAGCAGCATGCTGTACAGTTCCCCTGAGTCATTGACTTAGCACATTGCCCACGGTGTCGTGAGCGGAACAGTTACTCAGACTTATGCACTCTATTTAAAGACTGGCTTATGAAAGATGCATTGTCTTTCCAATTGTTCATTACGCTTGGTTTTCTGTAAGTGGATAGTATCCAAAGAGTGGAGATGGTAGTTTTAGGTAAAGGAGAATCCTGACTTTTAATAATCTCTTCCAAAATGTCTTGGCATTGACTGTCTTAGTAATCAGATATTGGGTTGGGGGTGTTTCCAATCTGAAACCTGAATTTTAAATATTAACTTTCTTCAGTCTTGGTTTTTAACATGGGGAAATACTTGCTCCTCAAGAGCCTCTCAACTTAGAATGCTAAGATGGGCACAACACAGGATGTGAGGTCCCAAGCTCAGAGGGGACCCCGACTATCAAACACCACTCAGAAAATCTAAACGTTTCTGATGTTTGTGTATGTACATAATCCAAATCCCACTGAAGTCAGTGGGAGACTCCCATTGATTTCAATGGACTGAGGATCAGGCCCTATACAGGACCTGTTGGGAAGCTATGCCATAAGAGAACGCCATTTATGCCTTCAAGTGTCCAGAGCAAGTTTTTATGCTAAGTAAATGGACTACGACCTATGGCCCAGCAATGCTTCAGTGAGGCAGGAAATCTTTGACCTTTCCACGTGTGATATCCCAAACATCTATACGATGTGCAGCCTTTGCTCATGAAAGACCTGGAGGCTAAAATGGAGGAAATCTCCAACTACTGTGGCACAAACATCCTACACAAAAGAAGCTCTTTAACTATCGGTAGCACTCCAATCTAACTGCTTCCTCAGAGCTCTTACCCCATCTCTAATGGTTGTGAGGCAGTAGAGCATTCTGGGAAACAGCATGCAGATGAAGATCATTGAAGCCTGTTAGCACTGTGCATAGAAACTCTGAGCTAATCACCTGAAACTTCAGAACCAGAGCAGGTTTAGCACAGGCCAGGTGTTCTCATACAAACACACGGGCAGCTCTCAGCCAAACCAGCTGTTGCCCAAATTAATGATGAGGCCAGTACAGCTGGGATCTGTCAGAACAATAGGCTTTCCTGATCTGACACTATTATCTGAATACAGGTTAAAAGACATGCAGCTAAAACCTACGTGCAATCTGGGTGCACATGTTCAGTGATACAGGTCCTCTGGGAAAGGTGGCAGTCATGTGTCACTTTGTTTTGAACAGAGATTAAACATTACAAGAATTAAGGATTGAGCCTTGTGCATGTAGCAGAGAACAAATGTGCTGGGAAAGTTGAACTGTGTCCTGCTTTTAGAAGGGCATTCCGTGTCTGGTTTCTTCTTTTGCTTAGGGACTAATTGCAGTGAAGTTTGTTGAATTACTGTGGGGTACACAAGAGGAGACTTGAGCTGTCTGAATCTAATTCCGTATAGCAGGACATAAGCAAGCTCTGGGTGGCTTTTGGTGGCTTAGTCTAGCTTGGCAGGCAGATTGCATCATACTTTTGAAAAAGAGCCATTGTCTTTAGTTCAGGCTGCATTGCAGTGCTGCACATATAACCACACTGTCCAAAAATGTTAATTAGTATTAATATCCCAGCTGTGGGGTAGGCCACTGATTGGAGTGGAGTAAATCACAAAGCCATTGGCTGTAATGTGCCTGAGCAGCAGCCTAAGGTAGTGTACCCAGGATAACAGGAATGGGCTTGAGGAATGGGAGGAAACAGCTTTGATAGGGATATATGACTTGGAAATAAACAGTTGAGGGGAGGAGCTGGGATTGTTCAGTGTCTGGTAAACACTACTGAGCTAAGGGTCAAACCTCCAGAATTCCTGCTCTGAAACCAAATGCAGTTTTGGGCTCATGCTTCTCTCTTTAATTGTTTGCCAGTAAAGAATCCCTTTATTTCGGGGGGCAGTGTCTACTTGAGTTGCAGTTCGCTGGGTCACATCTAGGAAGCAGATACAGCTAGACAGAAAAGAGAACGTCATTAGGACAGCAAGGCTGTTAAATCAATCTCTGTTAATCCTACAATCGTTGGAATGAATACTATAGCAGAAAATATCTCAGAGAACACTTGTGACTGAGAATCGACAGCCAACTTCTCAGCAGTTGTCAGCCACCTTTAATCGACGAGATACTCACTAGTCCATTTCTAGTTGGGCTACGTATCATCACAGTCACTAGCCACCACCTGTCACCTGTGGAATAACCTCTAGTATACCTTGACAGCCAGGCTCACATCTTGCCTCCTAAGCCAAACCTTTCAAGCTTCTCCATCCCAGTTTCCCACTATGCTCAGAAGATTGGAGAATAAGCTACGCTATATACACAGGTAGGAAACATTGTTTCTACCCACTATCTCTAATATGCTATTCAACTATCAGCCATGAGGCCCAGTCTACCTTCCTCTCAACTCAGTGTGGATTCTGACTGCCAAAATACATGGTCACTATTGGCATCACTAGCAGTGCTAACTTGCATCAGTACTTCTCAACTGAGAGATTGCCTTTCTGTCTATGGCTTTGCAGTCTGGAACAGTGAACGGTTATGATGTGTGGATTGTGGTTGTGCCTGCCATCCCTTTCTGTTGGCTAATTTATTAACTTGAAGTAGCTTCTCAAAATATTTTGGCTCTCCTTCCAGTGTGTTATCTGTAGAGCCCTGCGGGGATACAAAATTTGTACCTGCATCCGTATCCCCAAAAATAGCTGTATTGACAGCTGTGGATGTGGGTACCTGTGGATATCAACAGATTTGCAGGATTCTAGATACAAAGTTTGTATCTGCATCCATATCGGCAAAAATGAGTTGTGGATCAAGTACCTGAAAGATTGTTACAAGGAGGAGGGAGAAAAATTGTTCTCCTCGACCTCTAATGATAGGGCATGAAGCAGTGGGCTTAAATTGCAGCAGGGGTGGTTTAGGTTGGACTTTAGGATAAACTTCCTAATTGTCAGGGTGGTGAAACACTGGAATAAATTGCGTAGAGAGGTTGTGGAATCTCCATCACTGGAGACATTTAAGAGCAGTTTGGACAGACACCTGTCAGGGATGATATAGACAGTGCAGGGGACAGAACTTGATCTCTCGATCTTCCAGTTCTAGTATTATATGATATCCATATCCATATCCACATCTGCAGATATGGGATACCCACAGATACAAAGTGGATATCTTTGGATTTGTAGGGCTCTAGTTACTTGGTAATGGACCAAAAATCACAGGATGATGCAGGCCAGCAATAAATAAAATCTGAGGATCCCAGGTATACTGCGCAGGTCATCTAAATGGAACTGAGTTCAAACTGGGTACGGTCTTACTTTTCTGGAATGGATGGCAGTAATGACTAGTAGGAATGGAGGTTTCCAGAAGGGACTCGTGAATGGAGCAGGCAGACCCCAATAAGCAGTGGCAGTGTTGGTCATGCTGCTAGACAGTATTGACCTCCTGGGGTTTGGCAAATTCTCTGGTTTGGCACCAGTTAGTCCTGAGGGTGCCGGACTAGAGAGGATCAACCTGTACAATACACCCCAGGCAGCCTTGCAGCTGGCATCAGTTTTGAAGCCATCAAAAACTTCTGCGCTTTTACAGTAATTTTGTTACAATAGGCCTGAAATTGTCACTTAAAAACCAGTCCATATGATCAGATAGTTATAGGCCTCAACTCATTTTCTAGGTTAGGATACTGATTTCTTTCCTGTTACCTTCTCCAGTTGAAAAGTTTCACATGTCTCTCTGCAGAGCGAGTTCCATCGATGTATTTCCAAGTAAAGATGTCTTGAGCTGAACCATAACATGTCCAATCCTAACCACTAAGGCAGAAATTTGCCTGTTGTCTTCACTAAAATCAAATGTACGTGGTCTAATTGAATGGATTTTGTTTTGCCCTTTTAGCAAGAGGAACTAGTAGCTGGTCTGGATTAAACTCATGGTCCTTCTCTAGAATGTTCCCTCTAATCTTTTCCATCCATGGGCAGAATGAATTTTTTAATGTGTGCAGAGGCGTGTGCAAAAGTGCACCACCAGTAGGAACAAAAAACCTAGCTGAGCGCTCTGCTAAATCACTTGGGTGGCATCTGAATCTCTCCTGAACAGCTGCACAAGTGCACAGCTTACCCTTCCTCTCTACTCGGAGGGCCTGTTGTTACACTTATAAGAAGCACATGGGATCTTTTTCAAGGGAAAAGGCAATACACTGCGTTTATTGACAATACAGTAGAGAAGCAGTTAGCATATGCTTTATAAAGACACACACTCACTCACTCCCCTCCCCTCCCCTCCCCTCCCCTCCCCTGCAGAGTGGTGGCTAAGTCAGTCTTCCTGGCAAGGCTGACTGAGCAAGGAGTTCCTCTGAGCCTTGGCTTGCAGGACTGAACCCAGTGTCCCATGGCAAGAGCTTCCCTTCTTATCCATGTCAGTTCCTATGAAGTCTATGGGTTTTGCTGTGTCATACTGCCATCATCCACCCTTAGGTGGTGTTAATTTGTGTTCCTTTGATGGTGATTGTCAGGGTTCCCATGGTTGTTTCTCACTGTTGGGAGGGTCTCTGCCCGTCACCAGGGTTCGTCAATGCTGCTAATTCAATTCTTCCTCAAGACACAATGAATGTTTCTTCGTTATCTTCAAAGTTTCCACTTCTTCTTGGTCACCTGGGCATTTGTGATGGCTTTCACTAACACACACCTTCCATTCACACCAAACAGTTGTATAGAGTTTCAGACAAGATCAGTAGTTACTAGGGGTACAATTTAATTTGCAATACTAACAGGGAGCAAGGCTACTCACGCCTTCAGGCAACCAAGCAAATTCTTTAGTAGCAGCTGTACTCTCATGGGGCCTTGACAGTACTGCCCCTTACAGTAATCAGGGAAGGTGTTACAATTGGAAGGTTAAGGCCATTGTATGCAATATCCAGGTGCATTCAGCTGGGCTTGCAAGCTGAAAGTTGATTAAAACATTCACATACCCATCCTTTTCTGAAACAAAAAAAGCAGTCATGTAGCACTTTAAAGACTAACAAGATGGTTTATTAGGTGATGAGCTTTCGTGGGGCAGACCCGCTTCTTCAGATCATATTCTGAAAGTGAATTGGCATGACCATTATATAACAGAGGGATACAATGAAGAAGTAAACAAATTATACAGTAATGAATCAGCTACATAGATTCAGAAGGTGGAGAGGAGGAAGAGACAAGGAAGGAGGAAATTGCTTGTTGTAGGAGTCAATTAAGTGGCTAATCTGGAGTTGGTGGGGAGGCTGTCTTTGTAATGTAATGATCATCTAAATTAAGGCCCATTCGCAACTGTGTCGAATTTTAGCATAAATAAAAGTTCTGAAGTCTCCCTCTGTAATCTGGTGTTAAAGTGTCTTTGAAGTAAGACGCATGTTGTCAGATCTTTAAGGGAATGGCCAGTTTGATTAAAATGTTGGCAAACAGGGTTCTCTGTGTGGAGATGTCTCATTTGTGAGCATTGTTTCTCTGGCAAAGTGACTGACCAGTTTGTCCAATATACGTCGCAGAGGGGCATTGCTGGCACAGTTAGTCGATAAGGACTGTTCTGCAGGGCCACAGCGGCATTCTCTCCAGGAGCCGGCACTGAGCAGTCCCGGCTCATGCTGGCTCTGGGAGCCACCCTCGCTGTTGCTCTGCGTTTTAAATGTAGTAAGAGCTGCCGGGCACTTACTGCATTTTAAATGGAGAGGTGCAGCATCCCGGACCAGAGTCCAGCAGCCCCTGTTCGCAACAGACAGCCCTGTCTGCCGCGAACAGGGGCTGTTGTGGGCTGCTGCCGGAGCAGCCCCTGCATGTGGTCAACCTGAGTCACCGCAAACGGGGGCTGCTTGGCGGCAGCAGCCCCTGTCCCTCGCGCCCCCCCCCTCCCCTCCCCACCATTGCTGCTGATAGAGGCGAGGGGCAGGGCGGCATTTCAGAGATGGCACTGGGGGGAAATCGGCTTTTAAGCCAGCTCTCCCCTCCCCCCCCCCCCAGTACCGGCTCATGTCCTTCCTCCCCCACTGCTTCTCATAGAGGCAGCAATTGGGGGGGGGGGGGGAAGCAAGTCGTCCATGCTTACTAACATCCCTAACTCTATCTTGAAGCTGCAGAACTTGATCTCCGTGACCCAGCTGGGGAGCCATTTCTGGCATGTTGCTTGCTCTTGACTATAAAAGCTTGTTTGAATTTCTAGCTACCTCCCATGTTGGCTCAACCAATTGGCTGCTGCCGTGTGGAAAGGTTCGATTTACAGATGGTGCCACACTTACCTGGTGGGAGTTGATGTGAAACTGATGCCTTCCTGCCAAACCTGACTGCCAGAGTTAACTTACCAACAGCTCCTTGTCTGTGGCTGTCACCTGGCCCGTTCATTGGTCTGCTCTCCCACAGCCTTTCTGGGAGAGAGACTCCCACTGTGGGCTTAGAATTGAGTTCACAGTGTCCTTGAAAGCTTAAACATACTTTGAGTGGCCGCACCTCAATTGCACATTAGGCTTGTCGTTACAGGACCAGCATTATATAATTCGATTTCCGAGATTACAATAAAGGTATCTTCTTTCATAGGGTTGAATAGCTTTAATCCGATTCTTGTTTTTCAGGATACACAGGAGAAGGAAGCAGTCGTCCCAGAGAGAACAGAAGAAGCAAAACTAAAGGCCAAATATCCTAATTTAGGACAGAAGCCAGGAGGGTCAGACTTCCTAATGAAAAGACTGCAGAAAGGGGTACTTACCTATTCAAATGTTCTTGCCTTGAAAGCTAAGTGTCCTCATTGCTAGTTGGTGCAAAGAAAAGTGTACATGATCTAGACAGTAACACTTACACTCTTTTACTGCCCATGTCTGGACTAGTTTATTCAATGAGAGGTACAGAGTGCTTATATTTCTATCTTTGGGCCAGACTGGAGTAGTGACTTGACCTTGTAATGCCGTTCATACTCAGTACATTTCTGCTATCAGGGGTGGTCAGGGCATACAGCTGGCATGAAATGAGATGGGCCTGAGCACTTAAAGCATCCTAATATACGAACAAGTATCATTTTGTTTTAGCTGCCCACGATGCGTAGGCGTCTGCTTGTCCCTTGAGCGACTTTGTGCATATGATGGTTGATCATGCAAGCTTGCACCAAGTATGGAGGGCCTGATGAAAGCTCTTTGGGATTGGCCCCATTTAAAGCCCACTGAAGTCACCATAGAGGATGTGGCACTGCACTTCTAATATAGATCATCCCAGGCTGTTTTTTCTTGGGCCTCTCGCGAGCAGAGATGCTGCCTTTGTGTGATGGGCTTCTCTGTGAGACTACTGTTTCTTGGCTTCCCATTTCTCCACATTCTCACCTGTCATGATAATTGGTTAAACGTAACATTTAACCAGTTAACAGGGGTGCACATTGTTCCCCCCAGCTGGCTGGAGCAGCCCCTGTCTGCGATGTGCCTGGGCCCACTGTGGCAGGCTCCGTGGGGCTGGAGCAGCCCCCTGCCCATGGTGGATGAGGAGCTTCTCCAGCCCCCACCAGCTAACTGGAACCGGTAAGCATCACCCATTAAGGGTGATACTTACTGGTTAACCATTCACATCCCTAATTTGGACTCTGATACTTAGAAACTAGTGTACTGACTTCATTGTGCCATCTGGCCTCCCCTTGGGATGGACCTCGATTATCTGCCAGATCAGATGTTCCAAAGCTCACATGTGGTTCAGATGGAATTCTTAAAGAATAAAGATGCAAAATTAGAAACTGTGGCTTGATTTTTTTTTTCCATTGCTATGCGCTTTGGAAAAGTCACTTATACTTGTGCACAGTGGGTGTAGAAGTGCTACCAAACTCAGCATAGGAACATTTTACACCCACTCTGTACTGGCGTCAAGGTTCGAGGCAGAGGCGTCTCCGGCCTTGTGACTCCCGTATGTGAGGAATTAGTATAAGCCCTCACTGAAATTCAATAAAGCAAAGTTTGGCATCTTGTTTATTGCTGTAATACTTTATAAAGTCATTGTAGAGCAGTCTGTACAGTATATGAGCCCCTTACCCCTTCAGATTGTACAAATATCCTCTGAGACGCTGAAAAAAGCAAGTGTTTCGCCCCTCCCTCCTGCTTCCCCCCATTTAGAACACACAGCCTCTGCCCACCGGCTCTGCTTTGCTCTACTGGAATTAATATCATTGTTTTCCTTTTATAGCTTTTATTTATAGCCTTTCATCCTGCCAACACATTTTTGTATGCCAGGGTTATCTCTTGCTGTTGATGTTACTCTGGGAATATTGTTTTAGGTAACCGCCTGCAGAGCAAGCACAAAAATAATGGTTATTTAATTTCTAGGCATGAAAGCATGGGGGGGAGGGGAGATTTTTAAATCTAGATATTTAGAGCCCGATTCTCCTTTAACTTACACCAGTGAGAGCACAAAATAAGGCCTTTAAGGAGCAGGAGTCAGTTTCTCATTTACACCAAAGCCCCCATTATGGTGCTCTGCCAGACCATAGATTTACACTCACTTTAAAGCCTCTTTTATGCTGTCAGAATGGGGTAAATGAAAATGGGGTTGTGGTGGATTTCTTGTGGAGAAGGAGCCTGCTTGTCTGACTTCAGTCTCCTGTAACTGCTTCTTTAAAGAGACGATAGCGTGCCCGCTGAAGCTGCCAGCATAGCTCTGCCTGATAGGGGCATGAGAGTCGCTCGGATTGGTTTGTTTACAACGTCGCTGTGCCAGCAAAAACCCTAGCGTGGGTGTTTTTCTACCGACACAAAAGTGCTTTTGCTGAGAGCTCATGTCGCTCACTGAACCTGAATGAGCTAGACCAGCAAAAGCCCTCTGTTGCTAGTAGAACTGTCTGTACTAGAAGGGCTCTGCAGGGGTAGCTGTCATTTTATGGCTATGCTGGCAAAACTTGCAAGTGCTTGGCAAGGCTTCTCGAATGAGTCTGCACGTTCAGACACACAATGGTGGGCTCTGACCAAGCTACTTCTTAAACCAAGAAAACGCATTCCCAGTTAGGTCTTGTGGGTTCACAATATTCCAACAGGTTTTCGGGCAGTACGTTGGTTTGAGACTCTGCTGAGGTAACGTAAAATCCCGTTCCTCTTTCAGCAAAAGTATTTTGACTCGGGTGACTACAATATGGCCAAGGCAAAGATGAAGAACAAGCAGTTGCCAAGCGCTGGGCCTGACAAGAACCTGGTGACAGGAGACCATATCCCGACTCCGCAAGATCTTCCACAGAGAAAGTCATCACTTGTAACCAGCAAGCTGGCAGGGTAAACCTGCCCCTTCTGATGATTTTGGGTTTTGTTGGTTTTTTTGTTTTTTTTTGTTTTTCGGGGTAGGAGGTCAAACTGAACTGCTCTGTATTATAGGGCTGGGATGATCAAAATTGATGTAGTCACTCAATACTTACAGTAATCAAAAAAAAAAAGGAAAGCAAATGAGCTGTGTTTATAGTCCTAGGTGTGTGTGTGTGTGTGTGTGTGTGTGTGGGCGCATGCACGTTTTTATAGCTGGTGATCAGTCAGCTGAGTGGATCTTTCCATCCAAAGCCAGTTTGCTGCCTTAGTTTGCATGCAGCTGAAATCCCTCAGCTATCAGAGGAGTCCGAGCAGAAGTGTTTGAACTTTGCCACCTCGCCACATGAATGAGGAACCTTATAAAAGCAGAACACTGCACCAAAGGGAGTGGCCTGCTCTTGGCTCATGGCTTAGCTGCACAACTGGAATGTAGGCCCTGGGACTCTGGTGGCTACTTGGTTCAAGGTACTGAGAAGTTTTGTGACTGCGGAGGTGATGAGAGAATTGTGCAGGAGTAGGATGATCAGCAAACAAGTGGCCCATGGGTACATATTATGCATGAGCTAAACGAACAGTGGAACTCACAATCAAAAAAATGAGTGAGAATTTAAAGAATTGTCAAGATTTGCCTATTCAGCTTGGCTGAGCTAATTGGGAACTATTCCATACTCCCCGGTACCAATGTGCTTTGGCAAAATTAGAGTAAAGCCCTCTTGATAGATGACACTTTTCAGCTCTACCTCCTGGCACCAGCATGGTTTTAACCTGCAATTTCTTCACTGCAAATCCAATGTTCTTAATTGTCAGCATTTTAAAATCAACTATTTATCTTAGTCACTTGTACCTGGGACTAAATTGCTGTCTGTCTCAGGAACTCAGACGGCCCTGATCTCTGTGGTAGCTGAGCGCATCACAATCCTTCATGTCTGTATCCTCCCCACATCTCTGTGAGGCATGGCAGTACTACACTCCGCCTTTCTCAGATGGAGAACTGTGAGAGACTACACAGCACCCTTACCTCGAAATAAGAAACACAAATTGCGTAGCTTATTTAGAGTTATTTCAAAATAAAGCGCTATTTGGACAAACCCCTTAACCCTCATGGAACAAGGGTTACAGGGAAGCCAGAATAGCACGCCCGTTATTTCCAAATATATTTCGAAATAACGGGCATGTTCAAAGATGTGGAATTGCTATTTCAGGATACTTCCAGTATCCCAAAATTGCCCTGCTGTCTAAACATAGCCTAAGTGATTTGCCACAAAGGAAGCCTATGATCAGGCAAGGAATTGAACCTATATCTTCCCAGTTTCAGACTGGAAATAAGGTGTCCATTTTTATTGGTGAGAGTAATTAACCATTGGAACAGTTTACCAAGGGTTATGGTAGGTTTTCCAGCATTGACCCGTCTTAAAAAGAGAATGGGTGTTTTTTCTAAAGTATTTGGTCTAGGAATTATTTGAGGGAAAATTCTGTGGCCTATGTTTTATACAGTAGGTCAGAGTAGATGATCACAATGATCCTTTCTGGCTTTGGAATCTATGAATAAATCTAGGATTCTAAGTTCCTGGCTAGCGCCTTAACAAATAGCTCAAATTACTGAATACTGCAGCCCATTGCTGCCAAAAAGATTTTTTTAACTCTGGAAAGGGTTAGGAAGAGTGTAAAGCAAGCATATCTTGTAGTTCAGAAAAATGGGACAATAATTAGGATGCTTTTAAACCCATAAAGATGCATGGGGAAGCGGATGTTGTCTTTGAAGGTAGAGCATTTCAAGATAGAAGATCACCAGCCTGTAAAAAAAACGTGAGCACCTGGGAGGATGGACTGGAAAGAAGCATAAAACCAAAGTTGCAGTAGTGGCATAACACTTTAGTAGCTTGTTTTGGGGGGTTTTGTTTTGTTTTTCATGCCTGTGTCTGTTTCAGGCCTGAAAACCATGTTGATTCAATGGATGCAGCCTGTGGAATGCAAGATCACAACTGATAATGCATGTCAAATATGGTCTTCATGTCGTACGGAAAATACAGCACTTCTCCTAGAACACAGGGTCGAAGTGCGTTTATAATCTTGACTATTTTAGCAGAGATGCAATAGTGAGCTGGATTAAAAGGTGCTTCAGCGGAACGATACCATTAAGATTTCAGCATGCAGTTTGCTGTGCTGGAAGCAAACCT
This sequence comes from Pelochelys cantorii, assembly GCA_032595735.1. Lineage (NCBI taxonomy): Eukaryota > Metazoa > Chordata > Testudines > Trionychidae > Pelochelys > Pelochelys cantorii. The sequence goes on along the minus strand of CM064349.1, from coordinate 21,736,227 downwards.
GTATCTTTTAAAGCAAAAATTTAAAGATATTTGGTTTGGGGCTCTTTTTGCTTTGGGCTTTTTTAAGGTGGGAGTGGGAAGAAGGGAATCTGTTTAAATCCGTTCATTCTGTAGGGTACCATATCGCATATCAAGGCCAAGAACACTCAATGAAAGGTAACACTTGAAACCCCACAGTTAATGTAGCTTTTTCTACATACGTTCTCTGCTCTGCCTTACTACTAGGGACTAAAAACGACCGTGTCATTCATTCAAAGGACTGTTTCAGTTGATCATGCTTTGCTGCTGCTGATTCTAAATAAAAACCTGGTGTTGCCTCTTGCTAAGCAGGGTATTCCTAAGAGTCTCCGAGAAGAAGTAAAAACTCCAAGCTTGACCCATCCTACAGCTCAACATCCATATTTATGAGGGTCTAAAGAACAATTTTTTTCTTTTCATAGTGACTGGCCAATAAAATGTCAGTTTCAGCAGAATGACAGAGACGGGGTTTAGCGGGGAACTCCTTCTTTGTAAGTGTGTAACTTTATTCTTTAGTCTCCATCTCCTCATGCCTTATAGCCAGGTTCCAAAGCAATCTGTGAAGGTTGGCAGGGGAAGCTATTGGTGTTTTGTATAATCTCTTCAAATGTTTTGCTGTTTGTCCCAGCCACATTGTAAATAGATATGAAGCGTATATATATATATATATATAAAATATATATAATTTTTTTACATCTTCTTTATCTCTATCTTCTATTCTATGCTTTTTTTTCTTAAAACAATAAAAGTGTGGGGGACAGGGGGACGAGGTGGGGAAGAGAAACTGTTCTTGAATCACTGAGTACCTGTCAGCTGTTCAGTCAGCCTCCATGGTGCTGATCTTAGTGCAATCTGATTGACAGGGAGATCAGCGAGGGGAATGACTGTGTATCAAACCACTCCCCCGCTGTCCCCGGGAGTCAAGAAATACCAAGTGTGTTTCTATAGAAAGGAGGAAGAAATTGCGTTCAAAAGACCAGGTGAGAAATATCAGGAAGGATTTATTTTAGAAAATAAACTTGTCTCAAACACAAATTGAAGTCCTATCTGTTCTGTCATGAAAACTAAAACCAGTGGGGAAGATGGACCCTAAAAAGGGAGCATTATGTATTTCACAGTGGCTTCCTTCCCATTCCCCTCCATTGTTTGGCATCTGCAGCTCAGCCTCTTTTGTGCAGCCTTAGATGTGGAACTGGAATGAATGAGCTACACTGAACAGTTGCACTAAATACAAAATATTTGTATCCTAAAGTTGTACTTGGAATGATTTCTCCTTGCTTGAGGCAAAGTTCTGGGAAAAACTGAAGCATGGCTGTCCTTTTTTTATGATTACATATTTCTTCTTTTGAGGAAAGAACAATGGGTGGAAACTTTTTTTGGCTTGTGGAAGGATAAAGCTAAATATTAATTAGAAACCCTTGCAGCAAAACAGTAAAGGGTCTGTACACGTTTAATGTTCGGATTTTTTTTTTATGGGCCAAGCTGAGTGATACTTTCCTAGACCCAGATACCAGGAGCCCATTGGAAATCCCAAGGAAGAGCTGACTTCAAGCAGTGCCTTGGTGCAATTCCTCTGTTGGAGGGAGGGTGTCATCTAGACCTGGCACAAGTGTATAAAACCAAGACTAATGCAGGTTATTTCTCACAGCTGTGCTGGAGCAGGATGGAGCAGGGTTCTCAAGCTGGGCTTTCCTTAAAGGTTGAATGTGATGGTGCTGTTGGGGGATAAGTAAGGTATTTGGATGCTGTGGCGTAAAACCGTAGACAAATGGTTGAGAGAAGTCTCTTGTTTCGGCTGGTTTGGAAAAAAACAGTTTGTTTCTAGTTGGAAATGTTGATAGATGCTCAATGTCTGAGCTAACAGAAGTGCTATACATTTTCATTTTCCTTGCAGTTAAAACTTCCCGTTCTCATTGGAAAAGCAACCGTTACAGGTTGAACCTCTCTTGACCGGGACTGTGGTCTGGCAGGGCCACAGTGGTTGCTAGACCAAAGAGCCCTGGCCACAGAGGTTGAGAGGGGCTGGGAGCGGAGCTGGTCTGGCAGGTGACAGCCCACAGGGCCAGTGACCTGGAGGCAGAGAGCCCCAGGAGAGGCCTGACCTCCCCTGGTCCAGCAAATTCCCTTGTCCTGGACCACTCAGGTCCTGAGGGTGCCGGACCAGGAAGGTCCAACCTGTAGTAGGATTTCAACCAGAGCCTGTGGAACAAAGTGGCTGCATTTACAGATGGATGCTGTGCTGTAGTTTGGTTGAATAGGCATTGCAGAAGTGTGTAAATGGTAGCTCCAGAGAACCACTCATACTTGGGGGAAGGGGGATGACAACAAGAGTCTTAATATCTGAAATAAAGTGTTCCGAAGCACAAGACTATCTTATTGCACAGGCACGAAATGGAAACTTGATTCTTATGTCTTGGTATGATTAAACCTTTCAGATTCTTTAAGACTGGGCAGCTAGGCTTGTCCTGAAGATGTGGTCTTTTGTATTGGTGCAAAACACCATCATTCCAGTTTAAACTGGTGTAAATGGTTGTACAAGGCACAGGGAGATTTGAGCCCACTGGCTTTTTAAAGGGGACTGTTGTATTCCTTTTTATGAGCAGCAGAGGGCAGAAGAAACTTGGTTAGTCTTATCCAGTGATTTTTTTTTAATCCCACTTCCCTCCCCTTCTTTCTCTCTCTAAGCAAAACTTACCACCCTTCTCAAATCATGTGATTTTTATTTTCTCCATGCAAACTATTTTCCTGTTTTCACTATAACAATTAACTGCACTGAAAGAAAATCTTTTCCGTGGTTGCTTTTCAAAAAGTTGCTGTATAAAACCACTTTCCTAGGTCATGCATTTTCCCTTATTAAATTTCTGTTAATTGCAACAGTATTTCTTAATGCCCTGTTCCCATTGGAGTAAGAAGGAAAGAACATTCAGTACCAAATTGCTGTGAAAATAAAACCACATGACATCTCTTTATTCTTTATGACTAAGCTGAATTTTCCCAAGGAACTGTGCAAGTTGAGATCCCATGCCCAGGGTGGGTCTAATCATGGAACAGAGAAACAGATGTGGGATCACAGATGGACAGCAATTCCATTGAGGCAGACAGTCAGCAGCACTGCTATCCCACTGGCAGCCCCTAGTCTGAATGCATTGCCTACATATGCACAACACCCAATAAAAAGTGAAGAAGAGGACCCCTTGAATTGCTTGAGGTCCTAAGCAATTGCTTAGCGTGCCAGCATTGGGGACAGTATGCCCACCACAGCCTAGCCTAGCAGTGTACAGTTTACAGGCCCTCACAAGGGAGAGGCCTTGCATCAGTGGGGGTTCCCACAGCGTGTTGGGGCCCCTATGCTACAATTAGATCACAGCTGGCTGGGACAGCGTCTTTGATCGCCCCTCTGTAGCACCCTAGTGGTTCGATTGTCCGTCTGTGTGCAGTGTGCTGGCACCGCACTGGTCAGCTTTTGTAGTTGGCCAAGGACAATCTAGATACAGATATTGTAGAGTGTGTCTGTGAGTCTGTCTGTTCAGGAGCTCCTCCTAAACCAGAAGAATTAGGACTACCCCGTCTGGAATGCGGCTTCCTCTGGCCCTCACTTAAACCAGGGTCAGGGTTTGGCTGTGCCTAGAAGACCGGACGTGCTGGGAATGGGACTTTTCCATAGCATGGAAAGGAAGGGGGCAGAAGGGAGGGATGCGAAAGGGAGGGGCGCAGAGAGGGGGGGAGGCAATACTGAGAGTGGCCACTGGGGGCAGCTGCAGTACCAAGTGGGTAGTGGGGCTGGAACTCCACCATCTTGCCTGCCATCAGCTGGAGTAAAGCAATCCGCACCCACACGCCTGTGGAGAGCCTGCAGGCGGGGGGGGGGGGGGGCTGCTGGAGGAGGGGGCAGCCCCTGGGGCCTACTCCCCCCCCCGACAGCCTGCAGGATGTGGGGGGGACCAACTAGAGCAGGGAGTAGTTCTACCTAGAGCTTGGCCCCTTCCTAGATAGGCTGGGCAGGGGTGGGCATCGGAGCCTCACTCCTCCCCAGACAGCTGGCAAGCCATGGGGGGGCAGCTGGAGGGGACAGCTCCCAGAAGCTGGCAGCCTGCAGACTGCAAAGGTCTGTGGGAGGGCAGGGCTGCCTGTGGATCCTGGCCCCCCCCAACAGCCTGCACACTATGGGGGGCACTGGAGGGGGATCAGCTCCCACAGCCTTGCCACACACACGCCACACACACACGCCACACACACACACACACACCACCTGCAACCCTCCAGGGAACACAGCCCCAACCCTTGGGAGGAGCCACTGGCCGGGGAACACTGCCACGGCCCCCTGGGAGGAGCTGCCGCCGGAGCAGCACCACCCTCACTGCCTTGGGCGGCCCCGGTAAGACACTCCCCCACACACACCTCCTTGCCCTGAGCCCTGCACCTCCCACCTGCCTGGACTTCTGCACCCCCACCTCCTTCCCTCTGCCCTGGGGTCCTCACCCTCTGCCTTGAGCCCCCCTCCAGGCCTCCAACCCTCTACCCGAAGCCACCCTCCCCCTGCCTCTCCTTACTCCTGAACCCTCACTCCAGCCTTCGTTTTCCTTCATTTTTTAAAAGACCGTCATTGAACTAAAACACGGACATTTTTCATTATTTAAAGAAAAACATTACTTCAGTTGCAGACCTGAACAACAGTGGGTACATCTGCTAGTAGATTCTAGACAGTGTTTATTAAACTGTGTTCCATGGCACACTGGTGTGCCGCAAGGCAGTCGGAGGTGTGCCGCAGAGAACAACAGGATTCAAAATTGCCATCCTTAAAGGGGTAGGTGACCTTTTTTTTTGCTCAACAAAAAATCCTTGGTGTTCCTCATAAAAAAATATTATTGTTTGGTGTCCCTTGGTCTTAAAAAGTTTAAGAAACACTGTTCTATAGGCTGATGCCTGTGAGGCCCAGGGTTGACTCAGGAAGCCAGACAGGCTCAGGGTAGACTATTGAGAATGCTTTTGTGGCCCTCCCACTGGTACATGGAGAAAAGAGTGGCTGTGTTTCCTGGTGTATAAAGCCAGGTTATAAGGCTGCGACTACCCTGGAAGTAAGGGTCTGATCCAAAACCAGTTGACGTCAATGGTTCTGAAGCAGAGCTTGATGGAGCAACTACCTGCCGCCTTGTAACTGACCTCTCTTGTTCTGGAGGCAAGATCCTTTCTCCAGCTGGATCTGGGGAGAAGAGGGCGACACCAGGGTCCTGGCTAAACTTTTCCTCCTCAGTTAATAGTCCCTAATTTCAGGGTGTCACTGTGATCCCACCTTTACCTGCATTCTTTTTAGGCTACATCCTAAGTTTGTTCAGCACTTTGAGTACAGCACCGAATGGAAAATGAGAATTGAGCCGAAAGCAAATGGGACTCTGCTCTCTCTATCTGTAATGTGCCTTTTCCAGTAAGAATACCCTTTTGGCAAATATTAGTACAAGTGAGTAGAGTGCCCCATGCTGATCCACTTTACCAATGGGGGGAAACGGCCAATCAATACTAGAGACCAAGTGAGGTAAGTGACAGATGCTAATCAAGAATTTGTAAAGCAATACTCACCTGATTTCTGATTGAGATCAGCACAAAGCTGATCCCTCAACCAATCTTTTAATGAAAGTATTTCGTTTTTTACACTGCTCATCCCACAAAACAGACACAGTCCATCTGGTCCTCCTGAAATGCAGCTGTGTCTGGAGTGAGGGCAGTAACCAACGATGGAGGGGAGATGTTAGCCAAGACTTCTGGGGCAACCTCTATCTCCCATAATGAAATCTAGGTTCCATAAAAGTCTGCATGTGGCTGACAGGAACTCAGTATTTAAAGTCTTATCCGAAAGGCTTCTATTCACAGGAAACTGGGGAACTCATTTGATCTGCTGTGGAAAAGCAGAGCATTGAGTTAATTTCCAGCAGGATTCAGAGTTGTAGTCCCAGGGAGTGCAAGTTTTTCAGACCTAGGCTATGTCTACATTACATTTTTTTTGCAGAAGAGGCAATGCAAATGACATACTCATTAGCATTTTCTCGTGCTTCATTTGCATAATCCCGATGCTTTTTGCGCAAGAGGTTTTTGCGCAAAAACTAGCATTGTAGATGGATCCATTTTGCACAAGATCCTTATGCCTCAGAAAAGGAAGTGTACAGATCTTGCACAACGGTTTTTTTGCACAAAATGGATCTGTCTACGCTGCTAGTTTTTGCACAAAAACCTCTTGCACAAAAAGCATCGGAAGAGATTATGCAAATGAAGTATGAGAAAATGCTAATGAGCGCTTCATTTGCATTGCCTCTTCCGCAAAAAAAAACGTAGTGTAGACATAGCCCTAGAATTTAGTCTAGGCAGCCTTCCTGGTGGTTTAACAGCGCGCTGAGTCTGAACCTAGACACATGGAGCCCCCTATATCTCACTTCGAAAAGTCAATGTGATGGATTTTGTTGTTATGACTGGAAAATAAGCTCCTGCTTTTAAAATACATGTCTCTGATCTGCTTTCTTAAGTTTTAATATCTGTTGTCTTTCTCCTTGCAGTTAGATCCTGTTACTAAATTACAGCATTTCATTTCACTGACCTCGCTTATTGAAACCAGACTAGCTTGAAGGGTTTACACGTCATTCGTAGGGAATATGCGATAATACTAGCAAACCATGAGAAGAGGCACTTTACAAAAGCCTAACACAGGTCCTTGTGCTCACCACTTGCTTTGTGTGTGCGCCCATGTGAGTGTTTTAACTTAAGACTGGGCGTATGGCCACAACGGGGCCTGATTCTGCTCTTGTTAAAATCCCTGCAAAAATTCCACTGATTGCAGTGAGAAAAGGTTAGGCCTAACCTAATTTTTCTAATAGAAAGAGGAAATGAATAAAACCCCTGTCTTCCCACATTTATAATTGATGCTGAAACACATCTTGGTCTTTCAGCCACCTTGAAATATATGTAATTGAACTAAAAAACCATCATATAGGGGACATGCTACTTTTTAGATCAGTTTTCTAGTAAGACGTACTATATCCTTGTTAGATGTTTCACAACTCAAGTTCATCTGTTCCCATGGCAGGCCAGGAGTGCCAGTTTCAGTATTGTGCCCTGGTCAGGAACATACTGTTCCGTGTCTTATGCCAAGTATGTGCTGTGCCCATGTTTGTGTGTGTACTCAGCGCTCTGCCCTTGAAGAGAAATATGCGCTAGGTCTTGCCCTGTGGCACCTGAATGATCTCCAAGCAGCTCCTAAGCCTTTTTTAACCTGTATTGGTTTTAGTGATAAGAATTCAATACCCAGCAAGAATAGAGTCCTTGCAGCTGAAGAATGGGCCTTAGGGACCTGACATTTTGTTTGTTTGTTGGGCCGGTAAAAGGAAACGCTTTATCTGATCTACTGAATCAGAAATAACTTGCCTGGAATGCATTGTTCAGTTGCAAACTTTGGTTTCTTGCATAGATTGTCCATGTGTAAACTGTAAACAGGAGCTGGTGAACTACAACAGCACAAGAAGAATTATGTAAGCGAGGTGTAACTTTACATCTACCCTGGGTGGGGGAGAGGAACCCTCGCTTTGCAGGTCCGCACCCAGGCCAAGAGGAACAAGGTCTCTTAATTAAAAGGTAAATGGCTAGAACCAAATCTATGCTACATCTTTTGCTGGCATAGCTATACCAGCCCAGTCAGGGGTGTGATCTGTGACTAACATAGCTGTGCTGGCATAACCCCTAGTCTGAACAGTTAGATTCAGTTGGCTTCAGAGGAGATCCAGTCCAGCACAACTCCATCAACCAACTTTTAAGTAAAAGTAATTTTTAGTTTTACACTGCTCTAGGATTTGTCATCCCAAACAGTTGTCCACAGTCCATCTGGCCCCCCAGAAATGCAGCTGTGCTGGGGTAGAGGGAAGAGGTTGGTCAAGGATTTTGTTGGCGCGTGTTTTTGTTGGAAATGTTAGCCAAGAAAAACGAAGTTTTTGCTAGTAACACTTGTGTCACTCGGCAGCTGGAATAAGCTATGCTGTGAGAGCTTGGTTTTGCTCTGCCCACCTGGCCGAGGTGGCTCAAAGAACAGCTCATGCTTCCCTTCCCAAGGGGCAGGTTGTTTGCCTGACTCATTCTGCCAGTGAAGCTTGAAGCTCCCATAATAGCATGTAAAAAATACGGGAATTAAAATGTGTCCCAAGAGAATTAAGTCCGTCCTCTCCCCTAACCTACCACCGAATTGTTCCCTGTAAAACATTCCAGAGCGCTTTGTCTAGTTCAGAGGTGATAAACTTAATTAGCAGGATTCCCATTACTCCCCTCTGTATTTTTCCATCGCTTCCAGCAGCCGGCAGCTCTTAGTTTCCTGCCTGCATTTTTCCTGGCTCTGTTTTATCCCATTACTTTCATAGATTTCTTTTTCTCTTTCGTGCTGATGTCCTTCAAATCCTATTGCCTCTTGGCCTTCCTTTAACCTGCCTGGATGCAAGTAATTGGTTCCACAATGCAACCTTTATTGGATATGTATCACCCTTCTTATTTTAACAATTTCAGGTTCCTAAATCTACCCTGCTTCCCTCCAGCATTCAGCATGCAGTGCTGTTGAGAAAAAGCAGGAGGCTTCGTGCTCTCGTTTCTTTCCCAACCCTTTGGAAGGATGATGCCAGTGTGGTATCTTTCTTGAGCTGGGCTGCACTGTCCTGTATGCAGTCAAACCACTGCTATCAAAATAGGGACTAAGAACATAAGAATGGCCATACTGAGTCAGACCAAAGGTCCAGCTAGCCCAGTATCCTGGCTGCCGACAGTGGCCAGTGCCAGGTGCCCCAGAAGAGGTGGACCGAAGACAGTGATCAAGCAATTTGTCTCCTGCCATCCTTCTCCAGCCTTTGACAAACCGAGGCCATGGGCACCATTCCTTACCCCGTGGTTAATAGCCTTTTATGGACCTAACCTCCATGAATTTATCTAGCTCTTTTTTAAACTCTGTTATAGTCCTAGCCTTCACAGCCTCCTCTGGCAAGGAGTTCCACAGGTTGACTGTGCACTGTGTGAAGAACTTTTTAAACCTGCTACCCATTAATTTCATTTGGTGTCCTCTAGTTCTTATATTATGGGAACAAGTAAATAACGTTTCTTTATTTACTCTATCATATTCCCCCTCAGTCTCCTCTTTTCTAAACTGAAAAGTCCTAGTCTCTTTAGCCTCTCCTCATATGGGACTCATTCCAAACCCCTCATCATTTTAGTTGCTCTTTTCTGAACTTTTTCTAATGGCAAAATCACTAGAACAGTGATTCTCAAACTGTTTTTTTGTTGTTGTTTTTTTTTGGCGGATCACTTGAAAATTGATCTTTCCAAATGTTGCTTGCACTTAGCTAACTATTGTAAAGCACTTGGATAAAAAGGCTTTATAAAAATTAATGTTTTTGTTCTAGAAATACAAACACACCACTCATTTTCATAGATGTACTCAAAAACTCAGTGGACTCACTGAGTTTCTAAAAAGCCTAGAGCACCTGGCTTGAAGTTCGGGCTTCAAAGACCTTGCCAATAAAGTCTTTATCCTCTAGGAACATGGGAAAGGTCTGACCTTGTCTGGCATTTAGGACTGTGTAGGCCCGTATCCTATCTCTGATTGTCTGTGATGTTACAGGCCTCATGTTCAGCAAGGCTGAACACTTGCAACTTACCCTTACTCCTTATAAAATGAGGTTTAAGGGTAATTTCGAAAGAAGGGTTTTCTTTTGAAATAACCGCATCTAGACTGTGTTTCTTTTTTCAAAATAGGGTATTTCGAAATAGCGCCTGGACACGATTATGCAAATGAAGCACGGGAAATTCAAATCCGCACTTCATTTGCAATTTCTCTCAGCTGCACTGGCATTCCTCTCTCGAAGGAGGAATGCAGTGCAGACATACCCTGAGTCATTCCCTTTCCAGATCTCACCTTCAACTTCCCCTTTCTTGTGCTTCCATGGACCACTGTGTATGTGGGACACAGCCCAGAACAGCCTTTTGTATGTTTATGGTGCAACACAACTTCAGGTATAGGATTTCCTGCCCCACCACGCCTGACGTTTTATTGCTAGTATGAAAAGGAGATGATAAATATATAGGCCAAGAGTCACTTGGCCATTCATCCGTCAGGATCATTGTCATCCCTGAGAGGGGGCAACCTCACTGGCTCAAGGTTGGAAAGTTGCTTTCATGTTCTCTATGATGTAATGATCTGAGGGTTTTTTTCTTTCGGTTGTACCTGGGCGACTCTTTTTCTTATCTTTATGTAGTGATGTCAGTTTCCCACGTAGTGACTGATAATGTGAACAACGTTATTGCTCAACACTAGCTGACCTCATTACTTTGATTGTCTTTACATTATTGTGTGCACCACAGTTGTAGGCCTGTCATACGGCTCTCCTGCCCTCTGTGACATATTGGGAAGTCTGGATTTTGGATGAGATTATGAAATCATATCCAGAAATGACTGCATTATGGAAAGCCTCTGTTTGTGGCTCCCCCTGAGTTTGCAGGGCCGTGTCATGTCTCTGCCCGGCCAGAAACTGGTGAACATTCAGCACTCAAGGGCCTATTTATGAAGTGAAACATCTTGGGATAACAGAGAGGCCAATTCCTCTTCTTCCCCTTGTCTGAAGGCGAGGTTGGGATGGATGGAAAATGACCCCAAAAATGTAACAAAAGAAGCAGGTAACCTTTGTATGACTCTAAGTCAGTGGTCACCAACCAGTAGATCGGGATCTACTGGTAGATCTTGGAGCCTCTGACAAGTGATCCTGACTGGTTTGGCCAAGAGGCTATCAAGATCTACCCCTTCCCCTCACTGCTGTGCATCTCCTGCCCTTTGCCTTAGAGCTGCCCCTCCCCCTGGGAGCCTCCTGCTTTCTGTGCAGGGCAGTGGAGGGAGAAGAGGGGTGCGGATGTCAGGGTGCCCCCCTCCCCTCTGTATCCTTTCTCCAAAGAGCAGAGAGGGGGCACAGCAGGACTTGGGATGGAGTTTGCTGGCTGCTTTGGGGAGTGGTGCAGGGCCAGGGCAGGGGGGAGCCTGCCTTAGCCCCACTGCACCACCACCCAGGAGCCACCAGCAGTGCCCAGTTGGGGCTCACATCCAAAGTCCTACCCCAGTCACGAACCCCCTCCTGCACCCCAAGCCCTTGTCCTAGCCCCGAGCACCCCAGCATCCAAACGCCATCCCAGAGCCTGCACCTAGAACCCCCTCCTACATCCCAAATGCCTGCTCCAAGAACAGCTCAGAGCCCCTCTCACACTCCAGATCCCTTAATCCAAGACCAGAGCCTGCACCCAACCCTCCGCCACAACCTGCTGAAAGTGAGTGAGGATGGGCAAGAGAGGGAGGATGGAGTGAGCAGGGGTGGGCCTTGGAGAAGGGGTAGGAAGGAGGCAGGGCAAAGGCATTTATATTTGAGGTAGATCTTGGATTGCACCTACATTCAAAAAGTGATCTCATGCTTAAAAATGTTGGAGTCCCCTGCTCTAAGTGGACTTTGTGAAACGTCAGAAGAGAAACATCTTGCATTAGATGAGGAGGCTGCGGCAGGGACAAGGGGGAGAAGGACCTGAACATAAGTTGTCTGTCGAGGGAAGAATGAGCTAGGGAGAGATTTTGAGTGTAGGATCCTTGTTGGGTGAGTATGACCTGTGCTTTACACGATTAAAGAGCATAAACCTCACAGACAGAACAAAGCGTGTGTGTGTGTGGAGAGAGAGCGAGAGAGAGAAGACACAGAAGCTTTCATAGCTTTGAGGAGGAGTTCTGGGAGAGGGGTGTAACTGAGAACTGGGGAGCCCAACGGGTCAGCACTGCACCTGGGGGAGTTGTGGGGGCTGTACAATATTCTAACAGTCAGTTGGGGGGGAGGTGTCCCAGATAGGTCTGTGCCCTGAGAGCCGGCCTTGGGGTAGTGTCTGGACTCCATTCAGGCTCCAGGAGCTTGAAACGCCCTTAGGAATCCTGACTATAGAGGCTTGACTTCCCCTCCATCGTAATCCTAGTGGGCGGCCAGGCTGAGGTGCGTCACTGGGAGCTGAGATGCTTCATCCCCAGGTGCCCTCACTGCAGTATCCTTTTGACCTTGCTTGACCCTCTGGGCTGCCTAACCTTTCTTCAAGACCCACATCCCTCACTGCCACCAGTGGAGAAACGCCTCCTACTGGGTGTTTTTGTCCAAACACACGGTCCTGTCAAAACCGAGACATTTTGCAGTGGGACAGCTGTCTCGATGACATTTTCAACGTGACAATTCCTGCCGTCCACGATGCATGCTCCTCTCCCTGAAAAAGACCCACATCGAAAACCTGGCCTTCCTGAGCTGAAAACGGGCCTTGGGCCGCCACAATCCTGTCTTGTAAAAATATTTGGTTTGGGTCCATTGTGAAACAAAAACAAATACTGAAACCTCAAAAGTTTGTCGCACAATGGACTTCTTGTTCTCCGGCTCGCTCTGGTCTCACAGGCTAACCCGCCCTCTCCACAGAGACAGATCAGGCCACCTCAGGTACGCCAGTTGGTTCAGCCATAATTACATGAGAGACAGGAAGAGGAAAGTGAGGGAGAAAATCAAGCTGCAGCAGAGCCCTGGGAAACAATCCATTCTCCTCCTGGTTTGTAAATCACTCAACCCTGGGGGAAGCTTGATTCACAAATTCACGCACTTAACCTAAGAGTGGCCACACTGGGTCAGACCAAAGGTCCATCTAGCCCAGTGTCCTGTCTGCCGACAGTGGCCAATACCAGCTGCCCCAGCGCGAGTGAACAGAACAGGGAATCATCAAGTGATCCCTCCCCTGTCATCTATCTCCAGCCTCTCTCAGAGGCTGGGGACACCATTCCTGCCCATCCTGGCTAATAGCCATTGATGGACCTAACCTCCATGAATTTATCGAGCTCTATTTTGAACCCTGTTAAAGTCCTGGTCTTCACAACATCCTCTGGCATCTTAATGGCAGTGCACAGGCCGTTTTCTCTTTATTTGGCCAGGACCAGATCATTCAGACTGGACTATTTGTCCTCATAGAGTTAAGGAGCAACCTATAGCCATGGAGAGGTTCTCAGAGTGCATCTCCTACTGCTTAGGCCGGGACTTGTGAGTTTGCCAGGGTAGCTCCACCTGAGAGCTCAGGCAGCTTCTGTGGCTTGTTTGAGGAATATTGCTGTGTCTGAAATGTACATGGTGGCTACAGGAACCAGAGTCACCTTTACAAGGTCTGGTTCCTCTCGAGGCTTCTACACAGGGTGGTCTTGCAGGTGTTTTTTTGGTTTTTAAGTCAGATGCAGAATTCTCACCTTCAAGCAATTGAACAGCAGCTTGTTAGTCACTGAGGGTATGTCTAAACTATATGGCTCTGTCGACGGAGCCATGTAGATTAGGCAGGACGGCAAAGGGAAATGAAGCTGAGATTTAAATAATCGCCGCTTTATTTAAAGCAAAATGGCTGCCGCGCTGTGCCGATCAGCTGATTGTCGGCACAGCGTGGCAGTCTAGACAGCGGCCATTTTTATTTAAATGAAGCGGTGATTATTTAAATCTCAGCTTCATTTCCCTTTGCTGTCCTGCCTAATCTACATGGCTCCGTCCATGTAGTTTAGACACACCCTGAAAGTGGAATCCACTTGGACAATCACTCAAAGCAGAAAAGTGATTGGCCCTAGAGCAGTGTTTTTAGCTTTTTTCATCTGCAGCTCCCTAAAAGAAAATCAAATGAAGGTGCAGGCCACTTTGAAAATCTTAGATGTAGTCAATGCACCCCCGGTGTCTATAAAACCCACTACCCCACAGTGACTATAATACTTTGAGCTTTGCTATCCACGTGGGCCACAGACACATTGCCCATTCTTGCGCAAGAACATACGCCGTGCCTCATTTGCATACTTAATGAGCCGCCGTTTTTGTGCAAGGGGATTTTGCGCAAGAAGGAGCCATCTACACTGCTCCTTCTTGCGCAAAAACCCCCTCTTGTGCAAGAGCCGTTCTGCTGCTTATTTTCCGGCAGAACGGCTCTTACGCAGGAGGGGGGTTTTGCGCAAGAAGGAGCTGTGTAGACGGCTCCTTCTTGCGGAAAAGCCCCTTGCACAAAAATGGTGGCTCATTTGCATAAGGTCTTGCACAAGACTGGCCAGTGTAGATGTAACCATGGATTCTATGACCAGCCTCTGTCCCTTCTACCATGGCCTCCTACTCCTATCAGATTCTGTATTGGAGAAGGAACTGAGGGACAATGGGGGTCTTCATGCCCTCACGTAGGACACACTGAGTGTAGGACCCCCCCACATTGGATTCCTTTGGCCAGCAATCTGGAACACATCAGCTGGGAGACGTGCACACCCGGGCTATGTCTACACTCACGGCTTCTTGCGCAAGAAATAAGCAAATGAGGCTAAGCGTGGAATATCGCCGAGCCTCATTTGCATACTTAATGAGCCGCCATTTTGGCAGACGAGGCTCTTGCCCCAGAAGGAGCTATCTACACGGCCCCTTCTTACGCAACGAAAACCCTCTTGCGCGATGCCGCTACGCCGATTACTTTCAGGAAGAACGGCACTGCCAAGAGGGGTTTTCTTGCGCAAGAAGGTGCTGTGTAGACAGCTCCTTCTGGCGCAAGAGCCTCTTCTGCAAAAATGGTGGCTCATTAGGTATGCAAATGAGGCTCGGCGCTATTCCACACTTAGCCTCATTTGCATATTTCTCACGCAAGAAGCCGCGAGTGTAGACATAGCCCAAGCATAGGGTTTGTGTCGCCAGCGCATGTCAAAGAGCCCCGTTACTGTGGGCCGGTAATCATTCTTTCCTGTGATCTTGGGAACGGTGCAGCATCACCGCTGGAAGCGATGATTGACCAGGCTGAGGAGCAGCCCGCTACCCCTCTATTGTCTACCCCTACTCAGAGAAGTGCTATGTGTTGGTGGCTCTTCGCTTGCACGGGGAAATTCTAAAGCAAAGGCTTTTGATAAGCAGCAGCTTCAAAGCCAAAAGTGAGGATTTGCCCCAGTTACAGCCCCGGGGATAGCTGCTGCTTCCCCGTCCTGTAGACTGGCTGAGCCATGATTTGCTGTTCTGTATGTGTATTACAGCACTGCCTGAAGGCCCTAGCTGAAATCGGGGACCCACTTTACAATGATTATCCACATGGTGAGAAACTGTCCCTGTCCTCAAGAATCTAGACAAAAGAGAGAGAGACAGAGGGGGACTGACTAGCCCAGTCCTAAGCAGGCCTGTGGTAGAGCCAGGAATAGACTTCTGGTCTGTAGAGTCCTGATCCACTTTAGTAGCCACAAGCTAACAGACTGCCTCTGGTATCAAGCGGGAACGAAGTGCAAATTGTGGCTGAAAACAGTTTTACCCATCTAGCTCAGAGGTTTGCATTGCTGCAGTTACCTCCGTGACTGGTCGGTGACGGCTGAAATTCCCAGCTATCAAGACTTAGCTTCCATTCTCCAGCCTTGTATGCTATTTATCAAGTAATAGTGGACATGTACAGAACATCTTTCGTTCATCCTGCTCCTTCAGCATGGCCAAGAATCATCACTGACCCGCCCAAAACTCCAGCTGTTTAAGAGCAGGCCTCAGCACTGCCTGAGAGCTTAGGCAGGAAGTGAAGCATACTGCAGTCTAAGGATGCCGGAGCTGCCTCGGCTCCCACCAGTTAACCGTAACCCATTGGCAAGGCTTACCTACTCAGCCAAAACAGCTGGCCACACAGCTGCCTCCCAGAAGCAAATCCTTATTGCCAATAAAAAATATAGACCAGAAGTGAGCAGAGACCGGGACAACCGGAATGAATGATCTTTCAATCCACAGGATGCTGAGCTGACGCGATGCGCCCTATCCTGGTTCTAGTCAGGGTCTGAAGGGCTCTCCCTCCAAACTGGCGAAAGGAAGTTGGTAGCTTCTTACTGATTTTGCTCATTCACAGAAGTGCTGTCTTGAGCCACGCTCCCCCCTTAGGCCATTCTTGCAAACAGTGATTTGCACCAGAGAGTCTGGGACTGCTTAATGGACTTTGTTTCATTTCACTAGCCATTAACTACCCCTTTGTTAAGTGAGAGATTTCTCCCTCCATTTGCAGAGGAATGTGAGCTATGTCATGCTGGTTTCTTCAGGGGCATCCTATCTTATCTTATTTCCTCTCCAGGCTCAAAGCTTGAGCAAAAAGCAAATGTCTTGTTTATTGCCCAGCAGCATTTTCTTAGCTTTAAATATTCTCCTGGATTACCCTTAACATCTGCTTAAGGGGGAAGAACAAAGAGATTATTTCACTCATCAAATTGCACCTGATTGTTGCATTGGAGGCAGCGTGGCCTAGCAGTCAGTGTGCAAGCAAGGGACTGGGCATCACTATTCCTGGGTTCTTTTCCTGTTGATCTTCCCCTCTCCATGCTTGTTTTCCCATCCATAAAATGGAGACAATAATACATATTCACCCTCGGAAAGTGTGCTCAGCCCATCAAATAAAAAGCAAACGGAGTGTATTATTAGAGGCAGGGTACACATCCCATTCCATGACCTTCTTCCAGCTGCAGGCTTTTCCTTTTCTCACCTCCGTGATGGCCCATGAATCCTTTTCACTTCAGACACCTCCTTCCACCAGTTCCATTCCTGTGTTTAGTCTTCTGTCCCCTCTGGATTGCGCAGACTTGCCGGGAGCTGTGTTCTAAGCATCAGACCTCTCTAAGCTTGGGATTTACTGGTGAAGACCCACCACGACAAACCTCCCACCTTAGATGCACTGGGGCATAAGATAAGCTGTGATTTGTAGCAGTGCAGCTCACTGTGGAGTTCCAAGGTGGGATGAACCACAGCAGTGTCACTCCCAGCTTCCTTTGTCTACACCTCCAGTTAGCCCGAGTCCAGTTATACTGGATTCAGCTTCAATTTCTCTTCCCGTGTAGATGTCTCTTAATGACTTGCCCAGGTCACAGAGCTTAAAGCTAGCGCTCTGAATGCTGCACCAGTTTACACACATACACCTCTCTCCTGCTTATCTGAAGTTTAATAATGTTCCAGTAGTAATGGCGGTTCATGCAATTTGTAAGACATTTTAGGCTGTGTCTCCTCTCATACAGAAGCTGTTCCTTATCTTTCATCGTTTTTGTTGCCCTTCTCTGTACCATTTCAAATTCCAATATATCCTTTTTGAGATGGGATGATCATAACTGCACACAGTATTCCAGGTACAATTATACCATGGATTTATAGTGGTATTATATTTTCTGTCTTATCGCTCATTAGCTTTTTCACTGCTGTTGTTCATTGAGCCGCTATTTTCAGAGAACTATCTACAGTGATGCCACAATTTCTTTCTTCAATGGTAATAGCTAATTTAGATCCCATTATTTTGCATATATAATTGGATTATGTTTTCCAATGTGCATTACTTTGCATTTATCAACACTGAATTTCAGACACACACCCCTTTTGTTGCCCAGTCACACGGTTTTGTGAGATCCTTTGTAACACTTTGCAGTCTGCTTTGGACTTATCTCTCAAGTAATTTTGTATCATCTGAAAATTTGCTGCCTCTTTTCCAGAGCACCGGCCCCTGTCCTTGCAGGGGGGGGGGAAGGAGGTCCAAGCTGATGCAGAAGCAACAAGGGGTGTGGGAAGTGTTTGTAGTAGATAAGATTAACCAATAAGCCCAGATTTATCAGTTAATCATGTAGTCAACTACAGGTTGACATCCCTAGCTCAGAACCCATTGGCAGTACTTGATGGCCCACTGTGACGTAGTAAATAGCTTTTGTGCAAAAAACATTTAAGAACATAAGAACGGCCATACTGGGTCCATCTAGCCCAGTATCCTGTCTGCCGACAGTCGCCAATGCCAGATGCCCCAGAGGAAGGGAACACAACAGGTAATCCTCATGTGATCTGTCTCCTGTCACCCATTTCCAGACAAAATCTAGCTTACTAAATATTTCTTACCCACAATACACCTATTACCAGGGCTTGACAGACCGCGGCGAAATCCACTTGCCAGCCCCGTACCGCGCATGCACCAGACCCGCACTGCGCATGTGCGCACCACCGGTAAATGGGGTGACCGGCTGAAGTCTACTCGTCACGGGCGAGTAGATAAATGGATTTGTCGAGCCCTGCCTATTACCATGATTCTTATGACATGCATCTGACAAAGTGGGTCTTTGCCCACGAAAGCTTATGCTCCAATACATCTGTTAGTCTATAAGGTGCCACAGGACTCCTTGCCGCTTTTGCAGATCCAAACTAACACAGCTACCCCTCTGATACATGATACTTACGTAGCTGTGCTGCTATAGCGGCTGTAGTTTAGATATGTCCTCAGTGTGTTAACCATAGTGTCTTCATCATCTCCCTAATTCCACACTTACACCCCTGTATAATTCCTGAATTTTCTATTGAGCAGAGGTCTTTCCTTTGACTTCCTGCCCTGCAGTCATGGGCGCTGTTAAGCCATTTCCATGCTTCATCCCAGAGGAAGCTGCATGACCCAGAAGGAAATCAAGGCCTGTACGCAAGCCGTTCGCATTCCAGCTTGCAAAGCTCATCTGGGCTGAATCTTGCAATGCTGTTCAGGATAACGCTGGCATCGCCTGCCAGCTGGGGAACTGGTTTTCTTTCTAAATCCTGATTTCTCCCTGTCCCCCACAAGTGGAATATTTTATGAGCTGGCTTCCTTCCTTCCTCCCTCTTCTTCTTTTTTTTTTTTTTTTGGGGGGGGGGGTAAGCATCGATGGCTCTGTGGTGAGAGCAATTTGAAAATTCCATGATGTCCTCTTTTTTTTTTTTTTTTTTAAATAAAAGGGAACCAAACTATTTCCCCTGCCCTGTTACATAATGGGGAAACCCACAGGCCTTCGGGAAGCCGCGTATCAGGCGCGCAGCCAACCAGCCTGGATTTTTCCATCGCTTTCTGGCTCCCTCCCTGCTTCTCCCCCAAGCCAGACCCGGCCAGTTTCTCACCCCCCATCCCCCTTCCTGCTCCCCTCCCCCACTGCTCTGCCTCCGTGCGCCTCGCCATGCAGCCCCCCACTCAGCCAGCGCCCCCCCCTACGCACTACTTCCGGGGCCCCGCCCCCTCCAGGAGCCACTCATTCATCACTTCCCCTTCGGCCCCGCCTCCCGCGTGGGTGCGTGCGTGCGTGCGGACGTCGCCCCACCCCGCCAGCGTCCCGGGAGCTATATATAGAGGGCGGCGGCCGCCCGCCTTCTGCGATTGTTCGACCGAAGAGTAGACGACGCCATGTTGGCGCTGAAGCGCAACGCTGTGATCGGCCTCAACCTGTACTGCGGGGGCGGCCCGGCCCTGGTCCCTTCCTCGCCGGCCTCTCCGAGCGGCGGGGGCGCCCCGCCGCCTTCCGCCGCCTGCCCCTCGGGCCCCTCGGCGGAGGGCGGCCGGCCGTCGCCGCTGATTGGTGGATCGCCTTGGGGTCCCAACGGTCCCTCTGAGGGGGCCCGGGCGCTGATTGGCGAGGAGCCCCCAGAGGAGCCCCGGGCGCTGATTGGCTCCCCGACAACCCCCCCTGCCCTGGTCGCCGGGGGGACCCGGCCGGCCTCGCTGTGGCTCCCGGAAGAGGAGCTGGACGGCTGCGAGCCCGAGGCCGAGCGGCTGGGCCCGGCCGACGGCTCCTTGCCCGGCTCCTTGCCCAGCACCCCGCCCGAGGAGGTCGACGACACGGACGGGCTGTACCACGACTCGCTGGAGCTCATCAGCCGCTACCTGCGGGAGGCCGCGGACCCCGCCGGGCCGGGCGGCGCCAAGCTCTTCAAGCGGCTGCTGAGCGGGCCGCGGGGGGCGGGCCCCGCCGCCATGGAGAAGGCGCTGGACACGCTGCGGAAGGTCGGCGACGGCGTCATGGAGAAGCACCAGATCGCCTTCCAAGGTACCGGGGGGGGGGGCACCAACGGCCTCCAGGAGCGCGGGGGGGGCACCAACGGCCTCCAGGGCGGGGGGGGGGGCTCGCATTCCGCCATGGTGGGGGGGGGGTTTACCGGCTGTGGCGGGAGGGCGCGGGCTGCGGCCTGTCGCTTTGGGCTGGCTCCCAGCCGGGGGGGGAGGAAGGGGCGCTGCGGGGCCCCTCCTGGGGAAGCTGCGTTGGGGCGGAAGTGGCGCCCTTGCGGCCGGGGGCGGGGGGGGGGGGCGGGAGAACACGCTCCGGGAGGTCGCAGCGTTTGTGGAGTCATGCTCGGGCAGGGGCGCTTCCAGCCGGTCGAGGGCAGCGGTTTCCAGCCGGGGCCTCCTGTAGCCTGTCTGAGAGGTGGTGCCTTGCAGCATGTGGCCTGCAGCGGGGAGCCCCCTGCAGCCCCAGGCTCCCAAAGGGTCTGCACCTGTCTTCAGAGCTCTGTCTCTTAAAGTTGCAAATGGCTGTTCTGGGGAACGGAGACCCAGCCCTGCGTTAGGGTTTGGCAGGATTTGAGCGGGGCTCTCCAGAGCCGCTCAGCTGCATGCAGGAGGCTGAGCTGCAGGGCTCTTGGCCGCAGTTAGAGGGCATGTCCGGAAAGAAGAACCTTCGTTTCTTCAAAAAACGAAACTAAGCCTTGTTTATCTGGAGGGTGGGGAAAACCCTTAACTTCTGCAAAACTAGATTGTCACACATTAACTATAGCAGGCTGCAAGACGTGGCCTAATATGCAAACACATTGTAAATATTGTCCAAAGGTTAGCCAATTTATGGCTTAGACCTCCAGTAGAACAGAATGCTGGGCAAGTGTTGATCCTGAATTTTCTTTCTAGCGTTTTACACCAGCTTCACCTAGCAGTTAATGTTGCACACTAGTCTTGAATGCTAAAGTTCATGGTCATGGGTGGGTGTCCTGGATCTTGATTGGAATATTAACAATCTGCAGTTTCTGGTAGCTTTTGAATATCACATTTTCTTTGTTGTTCTGGTGTGTCAAACTTCATTTTAAATTAATAGCAAGAAGTTCTGTTGAAATGCCAAACTTTGAAAAATTTCTAAAATGCAAGCCGCCACTTACATAATATAAATCTCCAAACTCCTCCTTTTAAGCAGTACTGTTCATAAATACAATACCATTACATTGTTTTACTGCCAAATGCAGAAGAGATGAATGGGTTGGTTAAAAAGGAAATATAATGAAATGTCTGGAGAAACCTCAAATAACTTCTCTAAAATGTAATGAGTCTAAAGTATTTGAGATGGTGTAAACTTTCCACAGGGTTTATATTAATCTTAGATCAAAAGAAATGGAGGACTTCCAGTGAGATTTAGTTCCTTGGGAATGGAGTTCATTAGCACTTACTGTTGGCATTAAGCCACCTGAATAAATTAATGCTTTCATCAGTTTGTGCATTACTGGGATGAACAGTATTTTAGATAATTTTTTTAACTCCTGGTGCAGAGTAGGAAACTAACCTTGGAGGGGAATTCTGTTAAACTGCTTCAGTAGTTCAGATTAACATCTGTGCCACTAATTCAAAGGGGCCATTGAGTTAAATAGTTTGACTTTTTTGTAACAAATCCCATAAAGGAGTGACAGTTTCATAATTGTTCTAAGTTGTCTAGCCTGTTCAGTGAGTCCAAAAGAGGTGGGAAAGAAACTGGTTTGGTGGCTGGTGTCTTGTAATTCTAAATCCATTGAGCAGGAGGGTACTGAGACTTGGCTAATAGGCTTTTCCCAAAGCTTAAGGATGCGGTGTCATGGAACTTTCATTTTAGATCCCTGTCCCAAAAAGGATTTGATGAACTAAAATAGCTCACACAAATAGAATTGTGCATTAAAGCTTCCAAATATAATGCCTGTAGTGAGATAATGGTTTGCCCATTTTCCTTGTATTCCATTTGTGATGAAGGTGTTATAATATGTCTGGCTTTTAAGGCAGATATTTCTTCTGGTGTTTGAACTGCCTATTGTATAGTGCTGCAGTCACTATACAAGTGAGTTACTTTTTTAGTCTCAGTGTATTCTCTTCTGCTAATCTTTCACTTCAGGGATGCTTCGGAAGCTAGACATCAAGAGTGAGGAGGATCTGAAGTCAGTGTCGTCAGTTGCAACCCATGTTTTCAGTGATGGAATAACAAACTGGGGTAGAATTGTAACACTCATCTCTTTTGGTGCCTTTGTTGCAAAACACCTGAAGAGCATAAACCAGGAGAATTGCATCAACACACTAGCAGGGATCATCACAGATGTGCTTGTCTCAGACAAACGAGATTGGCTAGTTAACCAAAGAGGCTGGGTAAGTGAGATTGCAGGGAGTGAATGTGGCTAACAAAGCTGTCCATCTAGTAGTAATTTCCTAGGCTTATACATGTCTAAGGCTACCAGTCCAGTTAAACTACTGGTTGTGCCATGCAAGCAGATTCTGAATAACTTTGTCCTAAAAATACATGGTGCTTTATGGTGTTACTTTGCACTTGTATGACTTTTTATCCTTGTATCTGAAAGCCCTGTGGACATGATCCCCAAATTGAAGATAGGAAATGGAAGATACAAGCTTATTCATCTTTGCATCATGCTACGAGTATACTGCAATTAGAATCAAATTCCCCACTTCATCCACTACACAGGTTCCTTTAATTGGGTAAAATGTACCAAATTGCTTCTATATTTGGTACTACACACTGCAAACTGCAATGTGAGCACACCCCAGTTAAAATGGCTAATGTTAGGCATTAATCGTTCACTTCTTTCTTCTAGGAGGGATTTGTTGAATTCTTCCGTGTAGAGGATCTAGAAGGTAGCATCAGGAATGTTCTGGTGGCTTTTGCAGGCTTTGCTGGACTGGGTGCAAGCTTGGCCTACATGATGCGATGAGCCATGGAGTGACTCTAAACTGAATGCCGGGTGGACTAGCTCTTCTTTGCATCTAGAGTTAGCCAACTGCACAATTCCTGCTGTGAAAGAATACCTATGACACTGTACTTCATGGGAACATAGAGAATAACACCTGGGAATCCCAGTGAGTGACTTTCCCCTCCCCCAGAGAGGATAGTGCGGTGCAGTCTGAATGAGGGTACCAACAAGAGGATTTTTGGCTGAGAACAGAAAATGAAACAAGTAGTACTCTGCTTCCTTGAAGAGCCTCGTGAAAGGATGCCAAGAGTACTATTTCCAAGTGAAGCCTTGTCGCTAAAGGGAGCCGCTCCTGTTCTGCAAGTCAACCAAAGCACCAATGGCTCTTACTCCGGACTACCTAGAGGCTTTTATTAGGTTTGGTATGATGGCTGTATACAGAAGGGGTTTCATTTCCTTAGCACAGAGTTGTGATTATAGCTCACTGGAAATGTGGATTAGGGTCCTGTGGACCCGTTGGGTCTCCTGAGTTTGTGGCTTGTGTTTTGAGTTAGAAGTGCAAAAAGAGAACCATCTACTGGTATTAGATACACCACTTATGAGTGGAACTTGCTGAAATGCCTACATTCCATCAGCAGTACAAAGGGGTACAGTCATCTTGAAGGCTGAGATGACTAGCTACAGCCAGATTAAGCAACTTTAATGGGCTGCCTGAAGAGCTGCTTAGGCCATTTAATGCCCCCTCTGTTACACTGCTGTGACTCCCAAGAACACATACAGCTATAAAGATAGGGAGCACAGTTGTAAGTATGTACAAACTTCACAGGGGGTGGGGAGGCTGTACAGAGAACTTTGTAAATGTCTACAAAACTGTAAAATATGTACATTTTTACAGAGATTATCTTTGAGAGGTGGCTTGAGTAAGTCCAAATCACTTTATTGAAATACTGTTCTTTAGTCCATTGAATCCAGCATTTTGTTTGCTTTACTTTTACCTGGACTTCCACGAAGTGTCTCTTCTGTATGTACTCTAGTAAAACTGCTAGGCTTCTCTGGCAAAGATCAGCAACATGATGGATTGCTGTTTCCCATGACTTGCTAGCAATAGCACAAGTTTTTTTAGTTTGTTTTAATCTTTGGTTTATTTTTGACTTCTGTAATGGATGGGTGGGTGTTTGGGAAACCACTGTTGGCTGTTTTCTAGTCACATTTTATCTTGACCTATTTTTTTAAGCCTTGATACATTCAAATATTAGCTTAATCTTGAAACAACATTCTCAAACAGAATAAAACTAAATTGGATTGAATCTCTAGTTAGCACCATGAATCCATTAATTTAATGTTTGGTTCAATCCTTCAGTAGCTATTTCTAAACATCCCCTCTGAACATGCTTGCAGGGTGTAATCTAGTATTCATTTTTTGAATCAAGAAGCTAGCTGATCCCCCCCCCCGTTCTGTATGCAAAATAGTTTCATATTAAATTTGATTTTCAGCATAATTAGGTGTTAGTCTTCACTGTACTCTTAATCTTGCTCAGACTGAATTAGGGTTGAAGTGGAAGCTAATGTAAAACAAAACCTAGGGTTTAAACATGGTGCTATTGTCAGGCCTGCTTGTTTACACAATAAATAAGCATCCCTACTTTTGTCAGTTAAGTGGTTTGTGTTCACTGCTGCACCATTAAAGCTAGCTGCTGTTCCTCTGGCTGGAAGCTAAGGGAGTAGCACCACAACAGTACTTTGTGGTTAAGTGTATGCTGTAGTAAACTTTCTCCCCAAACTGTATGTAACATCAAACCTGCTGCTACAGTGGTAGCTGGAGCCTTCATTTGTGGTAGGAATGTATTTGACATGGCCAGGGTAGTGCTCAGAGCCCTTGCACAGGGTTTAGAGCTACCCTACTACCATCCGCAGTGTTGCGTCTCCTTGAGTCCAGCTGTTGCCTCGAGTTACCCAGATGACAAAGCATTATAGTGCTTGTATAACTGCACTAGCTGTCTTGGCAAGTGTCCAGCTGTGAATGAGGAGGTAGTGAGACAAATCTAATGTCCTGTCCATACTAAAGTTTTGCTCTACATGATCATGTTCCCTTGACCCAAAACTGGGAGATATGAACATGGGTGTTTCCTTGCCAGCACTCTAAATCTTAATGAGTTCAACAGGTGACTGGTCTCTAAAAGGAGAGGGGGGAGTATCACTAGGCTGAAGTGGTAAATTGAGCTATTGCATGAGAGCATTTAGCCAAGCATCAAACAGGCATACGTTAAAAAGTGCTAGCAGCTGCACTCAGCTAAAACTAGCTCACCCACAAAGGGGGAGGCTAATTCAACAGTTGCAGTAACACTTTACAAACAAAAGCTAAAAGATTAAAGGCAAGCTGCCTTTAATAAATCTCTCCAGCCTGGCCCAGACATCATGTACAACTAAAATTCTTGTTCCTCTTCTCTTCCCCCTGCCCCCAAGTGAAAGAGCCTTTGCCAAGTCTGCGTAGTTTTTGAAGGTGTTTTTAGGTTCTAGCTGTTCTGCAATTGTGCCTGCTTTTCCGTAGACAAAGCTTTGTAGCATGGGATCGTTTGTGATCCTGGCGGGGGGGGGGGGTGTTTCTACTCTGCAGTCAGCTTTATTGAGAGAAGCAGTGGCAGAATTCTTTGCAGCACTGTTAAAAACAATTTTATCACACCCCAGAACTGGAGCTAGAAAGTGTAGGGTAATTAGTGCACACATTTCCATTCTCCCCCCCACCCTTGTTTTGAATGAACAGTCTCAGCTTGAACAGTGAGGCAGAGGCCACCTCCTACAGCAGCAAGTCAGCATCCTAACTTTCATAGGAATTAATGGAAGGTAGGCTCCTCCACACTCTTGAGAACCTGGGCCTCTGCCACTGGAAGAAAGCTGGCAATTTTAGCTTAGTGATGAGTTGGCTGGAAGTCTTTAGCTTATCTTCCCTTTAAGCTGTTTTACAAATGCTCTCAGTGCAACACTCTTCCACAGTCCAGTGCTTCATGCGAAGATAAGGCCCTGCTATGGAAATTATGCAAATATAGAATTTGTAGAGTGGTTCCCCTACCCCTTTTGCCACTTGGCTGCTCTGTTTCTAGGTAGTGGGTGTAAAGTGCGTCTAAGCCATCTTGCTTCCTGGTATCACTGTTGCTGAGGGCTAGCTATCCAATACAGACTCTTTAGAGTGGATGGAAGGATGGAAATAGCCTTTACAGGCTTTCAGAGAGCAGAAAATGTGCCATTAACAAAAATCCATACTTTTTTCCTTCTCTGAAGCAGTTGACAAGTGCACATTCTAAACCAGACTTGCCTCCCTCTCTTTTCTCCAGTTTTTTGAACAAAGTCACTGCTTTCATGTGTCCCTTCTGAGAAGTTCTTTGGGGAAGGGTGCAATTTTGCTATGGCTCCCTTGCACAATTAGCCCTTATTTACCACAACAGTAAGACCTAGGAGTGTCTGTCAGGTCCAAGATTGAAGACCTGCATTGGTCATGCTTTTGTGGTACTAAGGCCAGTGTGTGTTATCTCTTCCATCCATGTATGGAATATAATTTTATGTGCCCTGAGGCATGGTTGTGTGTGGGGGGCAGGGGGCAACACCTTGCTGTGGGCACTCTACTGATCAGCTATGCAGCATTTGAATCTCTCCTGAGTGGCTGCACAAGCACCCAGCTCACAGGGAACGCTGCCAAGAGGCCTGTGAGCTCCCTGTGGCTCTAATGCACATTATAAGTGGCTGACTGCTACTACCCCAGGGTTTGTACATTTCATTTTAAAAAGATGCTTGGGCTGGCTTATGCAGTATATCCTGCTATGGACAGTCATTCCCAGTGGGAAGACAATAGTAGGAACATGTTCTGAATGCCTGCTCTACTACCTTGAATGTTTATCATGCCCTACCCCCAAACCTTTCTTGCTTGTTCCTTTTAATAAAGATTCCCTGGACTATTTGAATCCCTTACTCCTCCAGTAAAGGTGGCATTTGTCTTGCCTGCTCACTTTCAGCCACAGTTTCTAACCAAAGAGACTTCCATATGTTCCCTGGAATAAAAAGTGACTGCAATGGTCTTACCACTACTGAAATGGCAGCTTGGCACTGGGGCTGTTTTGAAGAAAAGGTGAGTTTTGAACGGTCCACTCTGCCTCTAGCCCCCCCAATCCCTATGGGGGTAACCATTATTTTCATTGTCACCACTGCTGTTTCTGTGCAGTGAGCTCCCTTGGCAGAGGGATTTGCCAAGCACCATGGAGAATTGGCATGAGGCTGGGATATCAGAGAGATCTGCCCAGGCTGTGGCTTCGTTCTATTTAAAATCAAGTCCTTCTGCTTGCTGTCTTGCCTCTGCCACACGCAAGCTGACAGCAGTTGTGACACAGATATAAATGCTTCATCCCCTTCCCTGGGTGGGGAGCTTTGTACCCTTACCAAGTATTGGTTTGGGTGGTTAGGTCCTTGGACCCAGCCCTCAAAGGTGTTAAGTCGTGGAAGTTAGGAGTCTGAATATCTTTGGAGGCACTGGGCCTGGGCTATAACTTTCAGGTCAGGATTGAAGTGGGGAA
The DNA here is from genome assembly GCA_032595735.1 of Pelochelys cantorii. Taxonomy (NCBI): domain Eukaryota; kingdom Metazoa; phylum Chordata; order Testudines; family Trionychidae; genus Pelochelys; species Pelochelys cantorii. Next base: position 21,708,905 of record CM064349.1, on the reverse strand, counting down.
AGGAGCAAGATGGTCACCAGAAGTGATGTTAAAAGGTCCCGTTCTTGCCCCCTGTAAGGCCTAGAAACCTGCTTTATGGTGCTGTAAAAGTAGCAAGCTCAATATTAACAGCAGCTTGGTTTAGTGTTGCTCATTAGCCCCCTGGCCAAGCAGTACTTTTGTCGTACTGGTATGGTTCTAAACACTAAGTTCTCTACCCAACCTTGGACCATTCAAGCCCACAATGCGCAGGCCATGCTATAATAGTTTCCATAGTGACAGACAGATGCTATAAACACAAGACTTCAGTGGTCAACTGTCTTCGCTAGCTACTCACTGCTGCTCCCATAGAGAGCCCCATTGCTTGGCTCCGTCTACCAGGCTTATGCTGTGCCAGTGTACCATGCTGAATACTCAGCAATGCGTTTGTTTGCAGTCTTGCTAAAGATCTTACTTCAGGCTGTGGTATGAGGCTAGGCCCATTTCCTTTAATGGTTGCAAGCTGAAATGCTTTTCCTCACATAACCATGCAAACAGCAATGTGCAAATCATGCCTGAAATCTGTTGGTGTTGCAATGTGAGTGTTGTGCAAATCTCTCGTGGTATGTATGGTTCCGTAGGTGGCAAGTCATGGATGTGACTGAATAGTCTAGACCTCTGATAGAAATTAGAGCTGGAGGCAACCTATGTAATCTAATCCAACAGTGTCCAGAATGTCACTGTCATGTTCCAAGAATCTTCATTGACTCTGTTTTAAATGCCCCAAGGAATTAGTCTTGGAGGTGATTCTAAGTCCTAGATCAGTGGTTCCCAAACTTTTCGGTATCATGCCCCCTTTTTTGATTTTTGAGAAACTCTCCTCTCTCTTCCCCCCCCCCCCCCCAAAAAAAAAAAACCTGGTTGGGCCAAAAAAAGGAACTGAGGGGCTGAAAAACAGTCATAGTCCTTTTAATTCCCAGGACTTGTGTGTGCGGAGGGGGAGTGCTGTTACTCCAGGCATGTGTTCCAGCAGCCACCCAAGCCAGGACAAACAGAAAATACTGGACATTTCACATGGTATTTTCTGATTTTTTTTTTTTTTAAACTGGATGGACTGGGCTCTTTTGGGGGGGGGGGGGAAGGACTGCTGGGGGAGCTGGGTCACCTTGTGCCCCCCCAGGAATCTCTTTGTGCCCCCCCAGTTTGGGAACCTATGTTCTAGATGGTTATGTTCCCCTTCCCATTAGACTCAACCTAGTTAAATAGCTCCCATCCATTGCTGTAATACCTGAACACCTCCTAACCCCCCACTCCCTATCAGGAATCAAAATATCCCCATTTTAGAGACAGAAGGCAAGGCGAGGCACACAGGTGAGGTACTTGTTGAGATCACAAACTTGAGTCTGTAGCTGAACCAGATCTGAATCTCAGAGCACTGCCTGAACTTCCTTCTCTAAAGTGTTCTGCCATGCTAGATATACTTAGTTCAATTCACATCAGTTTTCTCAAAGTGGCTGTCAAAGGAAAGATACTTTATGTAAGTGCTGTCTGTCCATCCTTTGACTCTGGACTATGTCTGTCTCCTCTAGATACTTATCATATTGCTGTAGTATGTGATCAATTAAAACTGTTTGAAGTATGTATTCTCACTCCTGTGAGGCAGGGCTGGGAACACCATTTACAGATCTTTCACACTAGCTCGGTAGATAGTCACGAGTGCAGTGTTCTCACTTCACATGGTTCGGAGTCCAGACCCTGGTAGATTGGCATCTGTTTTTCAGGTCCCTCTGCCTTTTGCTTTTGCCAGCCTGCCGGCTCCCAGCCAGACATTCTGTTCCCCTTTAAAAGCTGCCATTTGTGAAGCGGGTTCTTAGAAAGTCCCTTTGCTCTGTTCTGTTGCCAGTAAGCAGATGTCCCAGAAATCCCCGGCACGTTGGCCAACAGCTTGAACCAGTCTCAATAGAAAGGAAGGATTGAAGAGGGCCTGAAAGCCACCCCTGGACTTAGTGTGGTTCACACAATGTTTCTGCTGCAATGAATGGGCCTCAGAGCTTTGCCTAAGCATAGGCTAGAAGCCAGTGCTGACTTCCCTGAATCTTGGCCTCGCGGGGGAGACTGTAAGTTACGCCACCTCTTAACTTTCCAGCCTGGAAACAAACACTTGAACGCTGCCCATCTGTTAACACCGTGGCTTTCCAATGAGATCACTGCTTTGGCTTGCACTGTAATAAGAGACCCTGTGGCCTTGCAGCAACAACAAAGGGAATCCTTCCAAGAAGGAGAAATAATCAGCGGGCCATGGGTGGGGGAGGGGTGACATTTTGTCCCCCCAACAAGTTTGCACTGGTTCAAAGTTGCATGGTGCTCTGCGTGCTGGTTCAAGTATCCATGAGCCTGAGTGGCCCTGAAGGTGGATCATGCCACCGTGGCAGCATGAAGCTGCCTTGAAATGGGTGTAAATAGCCGTGGGCTTCCCTAACTGGTCTCCAGTTTCCAAGCAGGGGGGGCTGGGCTTGAGGTTGCTGCCTTTGGGGCCAATAGAAGAGTGTGGATTCTTCTGCCCACTACGGTGGGCTAGTGCAGGCAGGCCTTGGATGGCTAGCATCTTCCCCCAGCCACGCTGCTGCTTTTTTAGGCACTAGCTGGCACATCCACCTGGGCTGAGTCGCTTGTCCCAGTGGCTGTCCCCTGTGGGCACACTCAGTGCAATGGAGGCAGTTCTGCCTTCTCTCTCCACCCCCATCCCGGCCCCAAGTGCAAGGGCCCCAAGCCCAGAGTGTTCAAGGAAGGAAGTCGAAGCAAGCGTGGGAGGCATTCCAGCAGGATGAATTCATGCCTGGGTCTCAGCCAGGGCTGGAATGCGGATGACTCCCCTTTTCCATCTGTTTCTCCACTGCAGTTAGTGTGCCGGAGGGCTTGGGTTGCTTTTCAGTTAGGGGTTATTTCCTACTTCCCCAGGGGCACAGAGGTGACTTTGAGCATTTCAGGTTGAATGCCTCTTGCTGTCACATTCTGTTTACTCAACAGAGCTTATTTTACACCATAGGCGCCCCAGGACAGGTATCAACTGGCCCTAGTGCCCTCAACGGCTGTGGAGCCAGGCCGGTTTCCACCCGTCTGGCCCCGTTGCCTCCAATGGAATGAGGCCGTTTCCACCCACCGGGCTTTCAGCTACCTGGAGACTCATGAGTCTGCACCCACTTATGCCAGCCAGGCCCCCTGATTCCACACCTGGCTACAGTGGGGGCATGTTCACTTCTGCACCCTGCTCCCATTGGGCTGGAGGGGAGGACAGGACAAGCTAAACTCCCAACCTGGCCAAGTTTAAAGAGCAATAAAAGTCCTGCCTCACCCCCACTATTTTCATAGAAGCAAAGGCCAGCCAGAACCATTATTCCCATGCTGTCCAACACGCTAGCCACATGTGGCTATTTGGCCAGTTGAGTGGGGCTAGTTCACGATAGTGGCTACTGCTTCAGGACTGGTTGAACATAAGAATGGCCATAAGTGGGTCAGACCAAAGGCCCATCAAGGCCAGTGTCCTGTCTGCTCACAGTGGCCAACGCCATGTGTCCCAGAGGGAGTGAAGAGAACGGAGTCATCACGTAATCCCTCCCCTGTCACCCATTTCCAGTCCCTGACAGACAGATGAGGGACACCGTTCCTACCCATCCTGGCTAATAGCCATCCATGGACCTACTTTCCATGAATCTGTCTAGCTCTTCTTTGAACCCTGTTAAAGTCCTGTCCTTCACAACATCAATGGCACAACACCATGGCATCATAGTCAACGTTCTGGGAGGTTCCACATGGTCAGTCGTTACCAGCCGCCGACTGTTTGTACAGAGGTTGTCACTGTGCTAAGGGCTCATGGCCTGGTCATAAAATCTAGTCAACAGCCACCTGAGGGTCCCTGGCTGGTGATCTTAGAAGAGGCTCCACGTTGAATGGGCAATGGAGCCTGAGCCTGCTCTGCTCTGATTCACCCCCCCACGCCCCAGGTGGGCTGTGGTACGCAGGCAGGATCCCATGTGGAATGCTTGAATGGCTACAACACTTGCTCTGCCTGTTGTGCAACAGATGGGACACAAGACACCTGAGTTCTAGTCCCAGCTTGGACAGGCCTCCCCCAGTGCTGCCCATGCCTTCCTGAGAACACCCTCCTCCTTCCCACTGTGACGCTGTTCCAAGGAGTTCCCTGAAACAAGCAACTGTAGCTGTGCTGTGGTGACCCTGCATGATAGACTGATGCTGCAGCCCCAGAAGGGATTCTTCCCTCGTGGTGGTTAATCCACCACCCTGGCAGCATCTGTGCCAAGGCTTAGGTGTGTCTCACAGAGCATGCAATTGTTCACGGCGCTGGGGCTACAGCTACACTGCCGCTTTTTTGCGGAAGAGGATATGCAAATTGTGCTCGCATTTGCATATCTTCCCATTCTTTTTGCGGAAGAGGTTTTGCCAATAAAAAGCCCTGTGGAGACGGGGCCATTTGTCGGGGAAAAAACCCTCTTTCACCAGATCCCTTATGCCTCACAAATTGAGGTTTACAGGATCTTGCAAAAGGGGTTTTTTCCCGACAATTGGCCCCGTCTCCACGGGGCTTTTTATTGGCAAAACCTCTTCTGCAAAAAGAATGGGAAGAAGATATGCACATGCGAGCACGATTTGCATATCCTCTAACGCAAAAAAGCGGCAGTGTAGCTGTAGCCCCAGTGCTGTGGTGAGGTTCTGCTAACGTCATAGTGTAGTCCAGGCCTGTGTCAACCAACCACAACAAGCCTGGGGGGGGGGGGGTTTGGAGAAATCGGAGGCCAGGAGACTTGTTTGGAGCACTGAGTCCCCTCCATGGACCATCCAGGGGATCCTCCTGGCCTTTGTCCTTGGCTTGCCCCTGCAGATCTAGCTTACTGCTGCCAACGCCCAGGCTTTAGCGCCGGATGCGCGCCTCTCCTGCTCCAAACGCAGACCTGTTTCTCAGCAGATGGCTGGGAACCATGGCTCCGTGAGGCAGCTTTGGGCACCTTACATCAATGGCAGGAGGGCACCATGGAGGTAGCTGGGGAGTTGGAATAGTTAAGAGTTAGGAATGTACATTTTCAATTAATTGGCTAATCGAATAGCTGATGCAGTTTGCATTGACTATTTGATTAGTCGATAGGGGCATCTCGGCTTTTGAAGTCAGGCTCCCCACCCTGTTTCAAGGCAGCAGTGCCGCATGGAGCCCGGGGGCAGGGAGGGAGTCCCCAGCTGTCTCCGGGCTGCACGCGGCATTTCAAAGTGACACCGCCGCATGGAGGCCGGGGTCAGCGAGGGAGTCCCCAGCCGTCCCCGGGCTGCACGCGGCATTTCAAAGTGGCACCGCCGCATGGAGGCCGGGGTCAGCGAGGGAGTCCCCATCTGTCCCCGGGCTGCACGCAGCATTTCAAAGCAGCAGCGCCTCATGGAGCCTGGGGGTCTGATCCTGGGCTCCATGCAGCGCTGCTCCTTTGAAGCATGCCTTCCTTTCCCCCACCCCCACTTGCTGCCTCTTTCTGAGAGAGGCAGCAAGGGAGGGGGAAACGACTAGTCGACTAGCATGTTGATTAGTCATTCACATCCCTAGTTACAGTAGAGAGATTAAACCTTGTGCTTCAAGGTCTGAAGTAAACCATTCAAACTAAAAGGGAGATCTGTATGCTAGTCCTAGCTCTGCCACTGTGGGTAAAGCTACTTATATTTCCGGGCCCCAGTTCCCAGGTGCAAGCCAGGGGGTAACAACCCCTCCTGCCTCTGCCTTGCATATGTAGATTGTAAGCTCTCTGGAGCAGGGGCTGCTCCTCACTGTGTGGCCAGCACCTCACACAACACAGCTGCTTCTAGGGGAAGATGCAGAGGTAGCTGATCAGCTGCCTTGTGTCTACAGCTGAGTCAGTTTCATTTTAAGCACATCCGGGACCTGCCCAGCTGAACCTGCTTTCTCAGAATTCAGCCGCTTGCTAAGAATAAAGCGGGACATTTTGGTTTTACTAAGAAATCTGAAGGAAAGAAGGCAGAGATCTAACTGGGGCCCCATGCAGAAGCCAGAGTGCAGGGGCCCACTTCCTGGAAGGGCAGCGGGCCGGGAGAGATAAAACGCCCGCTGCAGCTTATCAATCCCTGGAGCAAAGCAGGGCTGCTGAGCAGAGAGGGGGTTGCGCGTCAGGGGTGAGATTAGGGCCTTGCCTCATAAACAGCACCAGAGCTGGAGCAGGCGAAGGGCTTGGATCATTTCCAATTGGATTTTTGTCCCTCCCAAGGGCTGGTAGAACCTAGCTCTCCTCAACCATTGGTCTGTGGCACCAAGTCCTGCGTTACAGCTGGGGAAGCTGCGGCACAGCGTGCGGGGAAGTGACATGTCCGAGATCGGAGACGGGGACCTGGAGCCCAAAGCCCACATGGGAGTAAGGTGGCAGGGGAAGCACATCCAGGGAGCCAGCGGGGCTGAATTCACTCACTGGGCTTCCTTCCTGCTGTCTCAGGCCAGAATTCCCCTCCCCCATGCTATTTCCAGGTCTGATCCGCTGCTGCCCAGCCCCATGGGTTCCTGGGATCCCGGCAAAGGGCACGGGGAGTTGGCAAACAAACTGCCGGGGAGAAGATCAAAGGGGACAAGCGAGAACCGGGGCCTGACAGCAGGTACAAGTCAAAGCAGAAGCGAGAACAATGCGGCTCTTGAGAGCCAGCTGGTGCCGGACGGCAGCTGGTGCCGCCAGCCCAGCCTGCCATCTGCTCCCCAACTGCACACCGCCCGGCCTAGGAGGCGGCAGCTGCCCCTTTTGTTTGCCCCTTTGCCTTGGGCCACCTGGCCCCCACCTCCCCGGGCCAGCAAGTGAATTAGCCCGTCCCCTCGTGGTCCTGCCGAGCGGCGCAGCCCCGGGGCTGAAGGCAAATCTGCTTTGCCCCAGAAATCCTGAGCTTTCTGGTCGGCAGGTGGAGAGAGCCCGGCCTCCCCTCCCCCGCCCAGCCAGGCGCTGCATGTTCCCTTTGCATGTGAGCGCAGCATCCCCCCGCCCTGCGCACGGACCCGAGAGTCTCGCGCTCTCCTCGCCCTGGGCCGAGCGCCCCTCGGCCCATCCCGCCAGCGCAGCCGCACCCGGAGACAGAGTCTGGCTCCCCCCCCCGCGGGGTGTAGATCACTGCACGCGGCTGGAGCCCCATGTGCGAGGCACTACCCCCCCAACAGCCCGGTCTCTGCACACAGCCTCACACGCACAGCCCCCTTCACGCTGCCCCTTGCCCCAAGCTAGCCCCTCTGTACTTCATAATCCCCCAGAGCCCCCTACACAACCCCCGCCTACACAACCGACCCATACAGCACCCCTACGCACAACCCCCGCCTACACAACCGACCCATACAGCACCCCTACGCACACCCCGCCTATGTAACCGACCCACACAGCACCCCGACGCACAACCCCCGCCTACACAACCGACCCACACAGCACCCCTACAAACAGTCCCCTACACACAACCGACCCACACAGCTCCCCTGCACACAACCCCCGCTTACACAACCGACCGACACACAAACCCCTACACACAACCCCCCCACCCAACCGACTCACACAGCACTCCTACAAACAGTCGCCTACACACAAACTCCGCACCTACACAACCAGCCCACCCAGCACTCTTACACACAACCCCCGCCTACACAGCCTATCCACACAGCAACCCTATGAACAGCCCCCATACATACCGAACCTCTTCTAGACAGCACAGAATGCCCCCACGCATAAACACATCCTGCATACACAACTCACACAACTGCCTCTGTGTGCCACACAAACGCCTCTCTCTCACACACCATTGCTCTACACACAGCCTCCATGCATACACAACCCCCTCTGTATACCATACAATCCCCCCTGCACGCAGCCCCAGCTGCAAGCATACACAACCCCCCTGCTACACATAGCATCTTCCCCCCAAGCCTAACACACCCCACACACTCTCCTTCCAATTCAAACGCCCCCACCCCTTGACAGGCATGGCCCACACCCCAAACCCCTCTAGAGCCACGCGGCCTAGTCCCACGTCCACAGCTGAGCCAGCCCCTGGGCCTCCCCCACGAGGCAGCAGCCCCTGCTGCCCGGTATGGCAGGCACAATCCTAGCCCCGAGGCGCCTGCCCTGGTGCCAGTCTCTCCTGCCCTCTGCCCCTGCTCCCGGCTATCAAAGCCGCACAGAGTAAGGGGGAGCCTGGGCTTGCTTAGACACATGAACCCCAACATTTGCCCCCTCTCCGTGCCCTTGTGGCAGCTGCTCTTGTGCCTAGAGGTTTCCAGGAGGCACTCTGGAGCTGCTCGGTGGTGGGGTTGGGGGAGCGGGGCCGGCGATCCGCTGGCGGCCACAGACCCCCATATTAGGCCTGGGCACCGCCCCGAAACCAAAGGGTGCTTTACAGCCTCAGGCTGGGCTTCTGCACAGGGCTGAGACCTCCCCACCTTCTGCTCCCTGGCTGAACGCCCGAAGTCCCTGCAGAGGGCAAAGGGCGTTCCTCCTGCACAGGGCGGAGAAGTGCGGACAGCGTCTGGTTAGGGGAGGGGAAGGAAATGGAAGCAGCCAATGCAGCAGTCCTGGTGGTGCACCCCTGCCCATGCCTCAACGCACAGAACAAAATTCATTCTGCCCGTGGATGGAAAAAACGAGAGGGACCACTGGTGTGTAGGCATTACTGCGGGGGTGAGCAGTCATTTTTGACCAGGGGCCACTTCAGACATTGAAGTGGTTCTGGGCTACCCTGGAAGGGGCGGGGCCTCAGGCAGAAGGGGGCGGGGCTAGGACATTTCCATGCTTCCCCACCCACAGACCCTGATTGGCCTGCAGGTGGGGGAACATGCAAAGTCTTTGCCACCCCCCCCACCGCAGAGAGAACTGCCAGCTGCTCTGAACAGCGGGCAGGTTCCCGCCGGGTGCCCACGCCCCTGGCAATGGGAGGAGACTTGGCATGCTCCCTCTGCTGCCCCCAGGTCAAACAGGGCCTGGGGAGGGGGAGCAGGTGAAGTGTTTCGCTCCCTGCCCCCGCCCTGCAAGGGAGCACCACCCTTCGAATCAACCACCTTGCAGGGCGGGGGCGGGGCAGGAGGAGACCTTGCATGTTTCCCCCTGGACCCGGATTGGCCTGGGGGCAGGGGAGCGGCAGGGCCTTCATGGGCCAGATCTGCCCCACGGAGGCCCTTTTTCCCACGTCTGCATTACTGGTCCCCAGCCCGGTTTGGGTGGGATAGATGCTCTTGTGTAAGGCTCAGGCCAAGAGTCCTGGATTTTCCACACCGTTTGTGCCCGCCCCCCAGTCCGCACCTTAGATTCGCCCTCTGTAGAATGGGGGTCGTGCTGCCGACCTGCCTTTGGCAGCCTCGGCTGGAAGCTGCCCGGTGTTGACTAGAAAGGGCGGGGGAGGGTGGCAACTCAGCCCCTGCCAGGCCATGTGGGGATCCATCCCCCCATGCCTGAAGGGCACACCAGTCAGTTTCCTAAACATCAGGCACATGGGCTCAGTGGGGACTGGCTGGGCATTCGGGGGTTCCCCGCTGGGATTGGCTGCATGTCTTGGCAGCATCAGTGGAGTCAGGTGAGGGGGGGCAGGGGGGGAGAATCAATGGAACTGGATGAGTAATTTGGCGAGTACCATTCCCCCCCCCCCCCAGGAATAGCCGTGAGATCACCAGGTACCTTGGGGCTGCCCTAAACCGATCAATCTGATCAGCTGATTCTCGCGTGCCCAGTTGAATGGATTTCTCACCCGTGACCTCCTGGCTTCACGTGGGGAGGCAGTAAGCTGGGAACCACTGGGTGAGGATGCCGGTGGGTTTAGCCCACTCCCCATCAATCCCCCGGCATGGCTGGGTGGCACAGGGTTATCTGCCAGCTCCCAGGCCTCATGGGTGTCACGGAGGCAAGAGGCGGACTAGCAGTCGTCAGCTGGGCCCTGTGTTTTCCCCACCACCTCTGGGGAAGCTGCTTTGCTTTGTATCTAGTTCCCCCATTAGTCATCCCGCCCGGTTGAGCCCAGGGGTTTTGGGCAGCTGGGGGAGTTGACCTTTCGCAGGGCCCGTGACTAAGCCAAACAAGGTGAGAAGCAAGCGTTTCCGTGCAACACAAATATTTTGGCTGTTACCAGCAGGGGTGGCCAGGGAAAGAGGGCAGGAAACCACATGCTCAGAGGTGTTTTTTAGGACAGGATCGGGCAAACCCCCACCACCCTGGGGGGATTATCCCAGCAGGGCATGGAGTTTCCATTGTGCGAGGCGTTGCACAGGCGACAAGGGAGACAGGCCCTGCCCCATATAAACAAACCAGCTGGAGAAAGGCAGAGAAGGAAACTGAGTCACGAAACCCAGAAATGACTTGCCCATGGTCACTAGCCGAGATGGGAAAAGGCCCCAGGTATCCTCAGCCATACGAGGCCATCTCTCTAGGCAGCCCTTTGGTGGCATGGGAGGACCTTGCACCACTTTGCAGATGGGGTTATTAGCCCCATTGTGCAGATGGGAAACTGAGGCGCACGGTCATTTGACCAGCTGATGGTGAGCCCTTTGCTAGACCTTACTTCCTTCTCCGCTCTGGAGGAATCAATCGCTGACCCTGGGCGCCACAACTCTAGCACTGCCCAGGAAGGGAGTGCCCACCACCATTCTGCCAAGCGGCCGGCCCACGCACGTCAGAGGCAGGCTACAAAGCCAGAGGAGCCGTGCTCTGACCCAGCCTGGCTGGTCCTACCTTCCAAGCGTAGTAACGGCACGTTCTTTGCCTCGCGGAGGCCTGGCCCTTCGCCAGGCTCGGCCCCACTGAACGCATTTCATTCGGCCACCGCGCCACTGGGCCGGCCGAGAAACCCAAATCTCTGCCCCCTTCCTCAGCCCCAGCCCCGACTCCGGATCTTGCAAGTTACTTTAATACAATTGGGAAAATGTCCCCCCCCCCATCTAGGGCAGCTTGTGGGCGGTGGAGCGGACGATGCCAGCCTCAGATCCCATTCGGGACTGTTCCCATGAGCACCGCTAGGAGACGGAGGCATTGGGACCCTCTAACCACCCACGTGTGGCCTCCACGCAGGTGCTGCCGCAGCCCCGCACCGGGCCGCAGCCAGCGTTCTTTGGCACTTGCCCGTGGTCTGCTCCGTGGTAGCTCAGCGTGTTTGTGTCTGCGGCGGTGACACAGGGTCCGTGGCGGGGCCGGGGGCAAAACGGCACGTGGCTCCAGCCACGGAAGGGGCCCTGGATTCTCACTGGGCTCAGCATTTTCTGGGCTGTTGACCCCGTAAGATGTGATTATAGAGCTGGGGGAATTGGCACATGCAGCAAGGGGCTACCTGGCTCACATAACGGGGGGGGAGGGGGGAGCCTGCAGTGTACCGTACATTTAAGAAAGCAGAGAGGAGCCATTCATGGTGGAGGGCGTGGCTTTAGATGCATACGCGCCCTGGATCTGGAGGTTCAGAGATCGACAGATCATCCCTGGGCAATAATCCACATTAGAGTACCTTGCCCTAATAGGGCACCTTCCATTGGTCCATCCTTAAGGAAGCCAATTTTAAAGATGGGCAAACTGAGGCACAATAGGAAGACAATGGCCTCACCCAAGGTGACCCCGCAGCAGGCAATTTAAGCCAGCGTCTTATGCCTTATCCACTAGTCCACGCTGTCTCTGTGGGGCCGTGAACTGTGGTGGTGCCCTTTGGGAGAAATCATAGCAGTGGAAGGCCTGTTGGATCCTAGGGCTGGGTTACTGACTCTAGCCGTTGGGCCGTGCTGTCCTGAACCCTAGGGCCCACTCCTCTCCAGTGGCAGAGAGACGGCCCTTTCTCAGGGAGTCCTCTCCAGTGCGGCGACCCTCTCTTGGGGGGCCCACTGCCCCTCCGCCTCCGGGACAGCACCTCTCAGGGCCTTCAGCCACCTGCCTCTGCCATGAGCCCCCTCGGGGGGTCCCTTCCCTCTGGACCTGCGGGGCCTCCGCTCCCAGAAGGACTAGTGCAGCCCTGTTCTCCAGCCCAGAGCGGCTCCCAGCCAGCACCAAACAGGGGGGTTTATTGAGCTTTGAACACAGCAAAGGATCCCTTAGGCCAGTCGGCCTGGGCCCCCAGCCCACACGTCAGTCTCCCTGCAGCCGGCTGAGTCCTGCCTGCTCTGCCCTCAGTCCCCCCAAAAAACAGCCCCAGACTCCCAGCAGAGCCTCCAATACCCCCAGCAACAGCCCCTCCCCCGTCCAGTGTCTTCTCCCCAGGTAACAGGGTCGCCTGGGCCCCTCTTCTCCACCTCCATCCTCTGTCCAATGCTCTCCCCTCCAGGATCTCCCCTCTGCAGCCCGTTGTCTGTCATCTGGCCAGAACTGGTTGTGTCCTCTGAGCAGGGTCGGGGTCACCAGGGCACCAGGCTCCAGTTCTGGGCTGTTCTCTGAAACAACAAACTCCCCGCCACTGTCACATTAAACCAGTAACCTCCGGGCACTGAGCACCCCCCTGTGTGCAACCCCCCAAAACTCCCCACGCTGGGTTACTGACTCTAGTGTTGGGAGCTGGGAATAGAACCCAGGAGTCCGGACCGCTGCTTGTCCTCTACTCACTAGCGCCCCAGCACTGGGGGGGGGGTGTCGGGCCCTGGGGCTCGTGGCTGCAGGGCGGTCAGGTGAGCAGTGGGGGGGCTAAGGCAGATCCATGCCTGGCCTGGCACTGCAGACTGCGCTGCGGCCGGCAGCCGGCCCGGCTCCTGGGTGGGGGAGAATGCAGAGGGCTCAGCTCACTGCCCCTGCCCTGAGCATTTGCTCCGCACTCCCACTGGCTGGGTATCGGCTGCTTCTGGGGGCAGCACAGTCTGCGGTGCCAGGAGAGGCAGGAAGCTGCCTTAGCCCCCCCCCGCTGATTAGGAGCCTCTGGAGGAAAGCCCCTTCTGTCCCAGCCCTGACCCCCCCAAAGCCAGAGCCCCCCTCCCCACACCCCAAAGCACATCCTCAGCCCCACCCTGGCGCCCACACTCCAATCACATTCTGTCGGGCTGTGGCATCCACAATTTTCTTCAACTGGGTCATGAAAAAACAAGTTTGAAACCCGCCAGGTTGGACAAAACTGCCCCCACGAGACACCTGCCGTTCGGCTGCCTCCTGGCCACGGGTGCTTTTAGCCGCAGACTTTCAGGTGGGTTTAACTTCTGCTGTGTCTGTTCCCGCAAGCCACTGAGCAAAGACGGGCACCGATGCTGGCAGAAGGCCTGTCTCAAACGTCAAGCGTTGCCAGCTGGGCGCTTCCTACTGGAGACCCTCCTCTAGACCCCCCGCCCCGCCCCGTCCTCGCGGAGCCTTTTGCAGTTTTAAGTGTCACCCGGGCTGTGGCTTGTGCCGCTTTGGGCCTGTTTCCCCTTGTGTTCTGCGGGCGCTCAGCCCAGACAGCTGAGGGCTTCCACCCAGCCCAGTGGGAGAGGATCTTGCAGCTGCCCGTCCCTGTGGCACCAGCAGCCCATGCCTGGAAGGGCCTCTAAGGAGCCAGCCTGTAGGAGGCGAAGGCAGCCCCTGGCATTTCTGCAGCCTGCAGATGTATTTCCCCCGGTGGTTTTTGCTTCTCGGGGGTTTCTATTCTGGGGACTGTCCCTGCAGCCAGAAATTCAGCTAACCGTGCGCATCTGGTGAAGGCTTGCTGTCCGGCTGGGCTCTGTAGGCAAGAAGATCTCAGCACCATTAACTGTAGCGTGTGTCTTTTCATGAGGCAGTGGGCAAGGACTCCAGCTGGGTGTCAGGACTCCTGGGTTCTTTTTGCCACTGACCTGCTGGGCAAGTCACCTCTACCCTCGGTGTGCCTCAGTTTCCCCTGTCAGCACAGTGAAGGGCCAGGACCTTGTTGAGGCCTATGGGATGCAACACTCCCTGGAAGTGCTACTGATGATTTTTTTGGTGGTACGCTCATTGCACCTGCCAGCCAAGCATGCCAAAGCAAAGCTGATGGTTGAATTGAAGCCACTGGGGGTTGGAGAGAGCAGCTGATAGAGCGCCCGGCGATTGCTCCTCTGGCGTAGAAACGCAGCCACCTCTGGGGGCGGGAGGCGGGAGATGCCAGCAGCTTTCTACCACGTCCCAGCAGCTCCCCACAAAGGGGTGGCAGAGGCCGAGTTATGAACCTTAGCCCTTTGAAACTGCAGGGGGGAATTTAAGGAGGCGAAAGGGCAATCACCCGGATTGGACCTGACCCAGGACATGGATTTACTGGGGGGATTTAGGACGAGGGGGTGGCCCCAACAGCCTGACTTTATGTCCCCTCTGCAAACTGGGGCCCTGCATCTCCCTTCCCCGACCGCTTGTGCCATCATTTGCATGAGTGCAAAATGGGCTGGAAACCACGGGCAGTGAGAATGCGGCAGCTTGTGCTTGCAGTTCTGTAGTGACCGGGGAAGTGGCCGCGTACCAGTGAGTCAATTCTGGGTCTCTGAAACCGAAGGGGGCCGTTTCTTAGAAACTGATCGTGCAGTGTCATTGCTTGCATGACCTTTCTGCAACCATCAGAAACCATGTCGTGGTTCCCCCTTTCCCAGCCTTAAGAACAGAAGAATGGCCACAGTGGGTCAGACCAAAGGTCCATCTAGCCCAGTCTCCTGTCTGCTGACAGTGGCCAATGCCAGATGCTCCAGAGGGAGGGATCACAACAGGTAATCCTCACATGATCCCTCTCCTGTCACCCACCTCCAGGGAAACAGAGGCTAGGCACACCATTCCTACCCATCCTGGCTAATAGCCATTGATGGACCTAACCTCCATGAATCTATCTAGCTCTTTCTTGAACCCTGTTTTCAAGTCCTAGTCTTCACAACATCCTCTGGCAAGGAGTTCCACAAGTTGACTGTGCACTGAATGAGGAAAAACTTCCTTTTGTTTGTTTTAAACCTGCTGCCTATTAATTTCATTTGGTGACCCCATGTTCTTATATTGTGGGACCAAGTAAATCACTTTTCCTTATTCATTTTTTCCTCATCCATCATGATTTTATAGACTCGGTACAGAGGTACATGCGAGATACTGGACTCAATACAGAGGTAAATGGGTAAAATTCAGACTAGAGGACATAGGCGTGCGCAGGGAGTGTGCTGGGTGTGCCCAGGCACACCCTAATGTCTCCAAAAAAAAGTGGCTTTGTGTTTTAATTTAATCGCATGATACACTCTTTTAGTTTTAAAGTATGGAGTGTAGTATTATGCAATAAGCGCCGAATTGCGTAATATAGATGTTATAGAAATGTATAGAAAGCCCACGTTCGCTCACAGCATGTCCTTTATGATTGAGTATTCAATAAATATTCTCCTTTAAAAAAAATAAAAAATAAAATTCCATGGGTGCACACCCTAATGAAATGTGCTGCGCACGCCTATGCTAGAGGATCTAAGGTCCCTTCTGGTCTTGATGAAGCGGTGATTACAAGCAACATAGAGGCATCACTTCATTTGTCCCTGAAATGCAGCCATCTCAGGGGCAGAGCAGAGCAGGTAATACAGCGCGCCATGGCACGGCATAGGGATTGCTCTGCCAGCGTCAGAAATGCGACCACCTCTGGGGCGGAGCAGAGCAGGTAATACAGCATGCCATGGCACGGCATAGGGGTTGTTCGCCCAGGTTCTCACGGAAGCTTCATCAGCAATCACACGACACAGAGAGGAGCGAATCCATGACCAGCTCCTTGTGCGCCATGGGGGAATCGAATGAGAACGAAGCAGCATCGTGCAGCACAGTATGCTCAGCTATTCATTTGTCACCCTGGGCACGATCGTGTCCCTGGGATCGTGGGATATGGTTCTGAAAGCTTCCCTCCTGTCTATATTTAGACAGGTTATTTCCATCAGCCGCTCCAGCTCTTGCTACGGGAGTGAACTCCCTTCCCACGGCGCCTCCGGCCTGTTCTTCGGGAGCCAGCAGCCTGCTTCCCCCGCAGGGTGCTCTGCTGCACTTTTCGCCCGCGCACACATGTGCACCCCTGCTGTGAGGTGCTCCCAGACGGACACGCGCTCGTGCCCCCAGACACAGCGCTGGCACCCTCCTAGGGGCCCGTGCGGCCCTGGGCACGGAGGTGCACAAGTAACTCCCGTGCGCGCTCAGTTGCCCCTTGCCCACACCCGGCCTTGGGCGCTCACACCCCTGATTCACATCAAGGCTTGCACCCGGGCCAGAGGCACAGCCCGTGCGGGACACCCAGCGTTCCCCCAGCCGGGCCCAGAGGTGCGTCCTGGTGAACCCACCCCGGGACCCCCATGAGGGCGAGTGGAGATCACACTGCATCCCCCGGTTCCCCCCAGAGGCTGCCTGTGTCTGCAATACCCAGCAGGGGCTATCGCCCCAGACTAACCAGGTGTTCAATGTGCTTTTTCCAGGGAGAGAGCCAAAGCTGGGGAAGAAGACCCAGGAGTCCTGACTCCCAGTTCCCCCTGACATAACCCACTGGAGCCTCCCCGCCTTCCTCAGATCTGGGAGCGGAACCCAGGAGTCCCAAGTTCCAGCCTCCCCTGCTCTAACCACTAGACCCCACTCCCCTCCCAGGCCCAGTGCAAAGGGATGCTCCCACGCGGGCCAAGCTGCCACAGGGGCCGGGTGTCGCTCTGCAGGGCCGGGGGCGCAGCCGGGGCTGTGCCCGCTCCGATTGGCCTGTTTCGAACACACACACGCGCTTGTGCACACACGAGGCAGTTTGCTCTGCCCAGCAACAGCGCCGGTAATAGCAGCATGGGGGGAAATCACATGAGCAGGCTTCCAGGAAGCCAGTTCCTGCAGCGTGGGGGGAGGGGAACCGCTCTCTGTCCTGCTGGGCAGAGATCCCCCCTTACCCCCCAGCCTGACCAGGGGCTGACTCCCCCCCAGCTTGGTGTAAACCAGGAGTCACTGCCCTGCAAGCCAGGGGCTGGCCTATGGCTATTTCTCGCCCAGCTGCTCTGTCTCCCCAGCCACCGCTCCGCCATTCCCTCCATCCCCTCCGGCTCTCAGCAGCCTTGCCAGCCACTCCCACCCCAGGCCCCGGCCGATCAGCAGACTGGCTTAAAAAAGTCACAAGCTCTGTAAAAATTCACGCCCGGCTCCGTGTATTGAGCTGCTGCGGGTCCACATTTGGACCTGCACGATTATTACGGTCCCTCATAGAGGCCCAAGCAAGGTCAGCGTGTCTCCCCCCCGCCCCCGCCCTGCCCTGCCCCCAGCAATCTAAGCAGGGAAGGGAAACTGAGGCACAGAGCAGGGCTCTCCTTGCCCAAGGTGGGCAGTAGACCGGCGAATAGCAACCCTAGCTCCTGGCTCCCAGTCCAGCGCTTGAGCTGCTAGGCCACGCCGGGGACCCGCTGACAAAGCCCTTTGGGGCTCCTTGGATAGACAGGACCTTCCTGCTGCCCCCCCCCCCAGCACATGCTGCAGCCTGTCCGCTGAGGATCTCGAGGTGTTTGGCAAATATTTATGAGCTGCCATGCCACTCGCTGCTGGGGGGGGGGAGAGGGGACTCATTTCTAGCCTACGCCTGGGGAAACTGAGGCAAAGTCATCCCAGAGGGGCAGAGCTACACACAGAGCCCCGGAGTCCTGACTCCTCCTCCCCCAGCTCAAGCCACCAGACCATGCTCCTGCCCCACGCTGGGAAGAGCACCCAGGAGTCCTGGCTCCTTGCTCTAACCACTAGCCAGACTGCCCTGCGGCGGGAGCGCGCCCACCTGTCCCCGTTTGCCGTGCAGGATGCCCCGGGGCAGGGCGGGCCTCCGTGCCAGGACCCCCTAGCTCAGCCCTGGCTGACATTAGCGGAGCACATCGAAACAAGGGAGGCCTGTATGGTGGGGGAGAGGCGCCAGACAAAGGGCCCTTTGTAGCTCGGGTGTAGACGTAACCAGATGCACCCGAACCTGGCCGAGGAATTAAAATGTGCCTGGTGCCAGAGGGAAAGCGGCGGAGGCCAAATTGATCCTGGGGGTAACAAACACCAGTGCAGCCAGCACCCTCCCCCGCCGGCTATGGACGGGATCAGGCCCCCAGACTCTGACCCCCCCGCCCCCAGGGGTCATAGGAGCTCAATGGGGGCAGCCACGGATTCGATCCCCAGCGCCACGTTTGGTGGCTCCCATCCAGCTCCTGCCCGCCGCTGACCAGCGACACTGACCAGCGGGGCCGGGGTGGGGGGGGGGGGGCTCAGAGCTGAGGGCGGGTTGAGCCGCAGGATCATGGGGGAGCCTAGGGAGGCCAGACCGGAGGGGCCAGAGCTGTGTCATGGAGCGCTGGGCTGGAAGAGCCCCGAGGGGCGCCGGCGGGGGGGGGACCCCAGATCTGGAGGAGCAGGGGGAGCTGCAGGACACGGCAGAGGGGTCCGGCAGGACTGGGGGAGATGGTGAGTGTGTGAGGGGGGGATGGAGCATGCACGCTGCATGTGACCCCGGCTCGCCCATGCACGCGCCGGACCCTGGTGGCCCTGACAGGTCCCATGCGTGGCAGGAGTGTGTGAAATCTCACGTACACACCGCTGGGGGAGGGGGGCAGAGATCGCCACTTGCTCAAGAGGAAGTCGGACACGTGGCAGAGAGCTGGCCTGGGGCGAGGTCAGGGAGCCACTCACCAAGGTCAGGAAGGCAGCCAGGGGCGTGGCCCCCTCTCAGTCCAGCCGGAAGGGTGGGGAAGGATCCCCCAGAGCCTCCCTGCAGGGCAGCAGGGGGTGGGGCAGGGCCAGCTCTGAGTCAGCCCTTGCCCAGCCTCCCCTGCCCACAGTCAATAACCTTGCTGCTCCCGGGGCTGTCATAATCAATCAACTGGCTGCAGTGTGTGTGCGTGTGCTCACGCACGAGTGTACATGGCACGGTTCTCTACTGGCTGCAATAAGAACGTCTTAACTGTGTGTCATAGGCCCTATATGGCAGGCAGAGCACAGGGATTCTCCTTTAGTGCTGGGAATGCAGGGCCCTTTGGGAACAGGAGGTCCTGGTTTCTCCCCCTGCAGTTGCCATCATCTTCCAAGTGGCCACAGATTTGTTTCAATGCCCAGGGCTTCCCTCTGTTTGCAGTCCGTTAGCTAATTAATCCTCGCAAGCCAGTGTTATTGTCCCTGCTGGGGAGGTGGAGAAGCTGAGGCTCGGCCCCCCTGAAGTCGGCGGCTTTGCTTGAAAGAGACCCTAGAGTCCTGACCCCCTCGCCTGGTGCTCACATTGTACCAGGCGGCACTGCTGCCTGCCTGACACAGGACCCCTCGTTGGTTTTGCCTGCACTTAAATGCAGCTGGGGCGAAACACCATCCTTGTGTCAGCCCGCTGACTCCCAGGGGTTTCAGTGTCTGCTCTCAGCTACCATGTTCAGCCGGGCCACGGGGGCAGACCTGGTTCTTAGGCGCAGATCCCTGAAAGATTTAGGCACCAAACTTTGAGGAGTTAGACACCTCAGCTGTTTTTGGAGATCTAGGTCTTAGTCACCAGGCGTGAGCCAGGCGAGACCGATTCCCCTCCCAGAGCTGGCTCTGGATGAGAGGGCAGGCATACGGCTGAGCGGTTCCGTCTGTAGCAATCATTGTTCCGGGGGCGCGGGCCACTTCACAGAACTGTGGGTAGTGGTCGCGGGCCAGCTCTGCCCCGGAATGGGCGGGGCATCTGGTGGAAGGGGCGGGGCTTCCTGCAGAAGGGGCGGTTCCCTCGAGTTGTCGCATGCCGCTGGCAGGGCGAGGGGCCAGAGACTTTGCGCACTGCCCCGTCCCCAGGCCAATCGAGACCTGGGGGGCAAGGGAGTGCATGAAGCCCTTCACTGTTCAGAATGACTGGTGGCTCCCTCGAGGTGCTGCGCACCCCTGGCAGGGGGAGGGAGCTGCCAGCCACTTTGAACAGCGAAGGACTTGGCATACTCCCCGGCCCCCCGATCTCGATTGATCCGGGGGCAGGAGGGCGGCTGCGGGCCGGATCAAACAGCTGAGTGGCCCGGATCTGGCCCACCCCTGGTCTGTAGGGTCCCTTTTCACCTCACCGCTTCTCCGCGGAGCCTGGCACATTTTCCCAAGCTCTCAGGGCTTTCAGCCTCAGGGTGCGGCCCCCCAGGATAAACAGGAGAGAGCTCTTCCCAGGCAGGGCTCGGTTATGGTATGTTTGGATAGAGGCGTTGGCCTTCCCACTGTATTTTATCTCCTGTTCCGGTTATGCTGTAACTGCTTCCTCCAGCTGTGGCCCGAGGGGTAAGAACAATAAAGCTCTAGGCGGGGGTGTGTTTGCCAAGCAAGAAAGCAAAGCAACTCCCAGCCCAAGTTGCAAAGGCCCAGAGGATACGGGGCGCTCTCTGCAGGGACGTGTTCCCTTCCGGGGGCGTCTGTAGCCGATCACACGCACGCGGAATCTCTGCACTGCCACGGAGGGACAGTCGTGCCCAGCCCGGCTCTGTTGCACTGCTGCTGGCAGGAGCGTGTTGCTCTGTGGTGCCCGCGTGAAAAGAAACGACACCAGTAATTCTACTGCAGCAGCAGAGGCGAGGGGTGAATTACCTCTCCCCCACCATGGCCCGGAGCTGGGAAATGTGTCCCAGCTGGCTGCAAAGTTTGGGTTGTGATCCAGCAGCAAAATCCCCCAGCTTTTGCGGGGTGCTGGGATCACGACCTTCTGTGCAGGCCTCCGCAGTCCAATGCTAAGGAATGAAAATCTGGGCAAAAATCTCCCCAAAGCGCCGTTTAGGCCGGTGCTGCTAGAAGCCCTGTGGGGAGTGTTCCCTGTGAGCTCAGTGCTTGCGCGGCCACCCAGGAGAGAGGCAGGTGCAGCTGGCAGCACGTGTTTCTCTGGGTGGTGCACATCTGTACATGCCTTGGTGCACAGAACAAAATTCATTCCCCACACAGATGGAAAAATTAGAAAGAACGCTCTCTGGGAGTCCAACCCTGTTTACATGGCAGGTGCATGGCTTGGCATTAAACCGGGACAGATGCTGGACCAAGAGGGTGTTTGTTTGTCTCTGGCTTACTCAGTTTGTGCAGGGTTCACACAGCACCAGCCTCGGGCCTGTGGCAAGGATGGGGGGGCTGCAAGGACCGGGAGGGGGAGATGGGGGAGAGGGAGAATAAAGGAGTGGGGCTTGGGAGGGAAGATCAGGCAGCTGGGGGGGGGCAGGGAAGGAGATTGGGTGGGGGTGTTGGGGGAGGTGAGGGAAGGAGGCCAAGAGGTCGAGCTGGAGGCTGGGGTCTGGTGGGCAGGGGTAAGCGGGGGAGTCCGGCTCGGATCCCGTAGTCTGCAGGGGCCCGGGGGGGAGGGGATCCCCTGATGTCACACAGCCGGACAGGGCCGGCGTGTCTCCCGGGCACAGAGCCGGGCACAGGCCACTGTGCAGACAGGGACAGCTGTCATGGCACCGCGGGCTCTAGAAGCCCCAGCGCGCCGTGTCACATGGTCGTTACTGGCCGAGATCAGCCCTGGGGCGGGGATGTCGGCCTCACCCTTGGAAGGGTTGGAATATCCTGAGACGCCCTGGGGGCTGGCCCCGGGGTCAGGAGCCCCCTGGCGAAGGAGCCAGAGGCCCAGGGAAGGCAAGCCGCTTGGGGCAGGGTCAGACGGGGCACCCAGGAATCCTGCGCTAGCTGCTGGACGTGCCCCCAAAGGATGGGGGTGAAAAGGAATTCCGCTTCCTGGACCCGCCCCTGCTGTAACCACTAGGGAAAGAACCCAGGCGTCCTGACGCCCAGCCCCCCTACTGTGACCATTAGGGACCGTGCCCGCTGAGAGCTGGGGAGAGAACCCAGGTGTCCTGACGCCCAGTCCCCCCTGCTGTGACCACTAGGGACCATGCCCGCTGAGAGCTGGGGAGAGAACCCAGGTGTCCTGACGCCCAGCCCCCCTGCTGTGACCACTAGGGACCATGCCCGCTGAGAGCTGGGGAGAGAACCCAGGTGTCCTGACGCCCAGTCCCCCCTGCTGTGACCACTAGGGACCATGCCCGCTGAGAGCTGGGGAGAGAACCCAGGTGTCCCGCCTCTCTCCCCCTCCCTCTGCCCTGTGTTGGAAGGCGGCTGGACTTTGCCCTCCCTAGCTGAGCTGGGGCATTTCCAATGGGCAGGGGGGCAGGGCTGGCAGCCAGCTCCGGGCCGCACCTCGGGTCCTAGCAACCCTCTCCCCACTCCGGCGGGGGGGTCTGCGTCCTGCCTCAGCCATTGTTCCCGGGGGCAGGTTTGGGCTTGCTCGGGAATGTCTCTGATCTGCAGGGGGTCCCCGAGCTGCACAGGAATGCAGCCCCCCCTTCCCTTTCCACCCTCCCCCCAGCCTCAGACCCCCGGCGCTGGCCTCAGACCCAGCAGGGAGCTTCTGGGCCCCGCCAACCGCAGGGCAACGCCGGAGGCAGAGCGGCTCCCGGGAGTGTCCCCGAAATGTCCTGCCCCCACGTGCCAAGCCAGCCCTGCACCCTGCACGCCTGGTGACTGGCCCCTCTCAGTGCAGGGCGCCTGGGTTTACGCCCTGCCCTTCCTGGCGGGTCATAGGGCTGTAGCAGGAACCCGGCGCTGCCCAAACCCCGCGCCAAGAGACAGCCCCGGCCCAAAGAGCTTCCAGTGGAAGCATAAGCCAAGAGGCACCCAACCGGGGGGGTGCAGGAGGAAACAGCCAGACAAGGGTGTCTTTTAGCCCAGCCACACGCCAGGAATGCGGCGGGGGGACAGTGTACCAGCGAGGGTGTGAATGGGGGTTTCGCGTTAAAGCTCTTTGTTGCTGCTGGGCTTTTTAGACTGTGTGTTTAGCTCTTTAGCGTCGGCTGGCTGGCTCTGTTGCCTCTTCTACAAATTGGTGGCCGGGTATGGGGTGGCCTGGTGTAATTTCCAGGCAGAGGCTCTGGTGTTACCGAGACAGCCGAGTCCTCCTTTCCACCGTGGCAGCTCTCGTCTCCCCTCGGCTGAAAGGAGCCCCTGGGAGCCCCCTGTGCTGTGGGGCAGGACCGCTGGCCCCATTTTAGAGAGGGGGAAACCGAGGCACCGGCAGGTGAAAATGGCTCGAGCTGATGAAGCCAGCCAGGGTAAGAGATGAAAGCAGGAGCCCTAGGTTGTAACTCCCAGCTCTGGAATGAGAATAGGATACAGGAGTCCTGACACCCACTCCCACCTTCTCCAACCAGCTCCCTCCCAGAGCTGGGCTAGAAACCAGGAGGACTCTCAGCGCCCCCCTGCTCTAACCACTAGGCTCCATTCCCTCCACGTACCACACCTATGCCGCTTGGGCTTTGAGCTACATTCCAAGCATTGCTCAGTTGGCCCCTCCCTGAGAGCTGTGGCTTTCCTGTCTACACCCACATAACCCCTGTGGTGGGGGGGGAAGGGGAGCCGGGCCGGATTCCTGGCCCAGCCAGTAACACAGAGCAGGGGATGAATCACCCCAGCTGGCTGCAGAAATATGCACAGCGGCTCCTTTGGTTTTCAGCAGGCCAGACAAGCACTGGCGCCTGGCACCAGCGCTGAGAGTCCCTTACACTCACGAGCAATGGCGCGTCCCCAGTCTGCCTGCCAACAAGCCACTTGGCCTCCGCTCTGAGCTCCAGCGGCCCTGGAGGGCCCCCGTGTGCAGCCTGCCTCCAGGCCAGGGGAACAGATGTGAAATGCTGCGTCAGGTGGCACAGTGCACCGGCCCAGGGCCGGCAGGGCAGGAGAGCGGCCGAGGGACGCAGAGGAAGCGTCCGGCTTTTCAAAAGCATCACAGCACCCGTGCTATGGGATCGAACGACAATCTGATGCCTTGACACCGGTGAAATGCAGCCACCTCTGGAGGGTGACATGGCAGGTGTTTCACAGCTGAGTGGCACCACAGTAAGGGGCGGGCTGCGAGGAAGAACTTGGGCTCAGTGCCGCAGGGGGCAAAGGGAGAGACAGGCCATCCCCAAGGAGCTTCCAAGCTGAAGGGGAGGAGGGGAAACTGAGGCCCTGAGCAGGGACCTGACCTGGTGCAGGTCAGTCGTTCAGCTGGGTCTAGAGGCCATGGTCCTGCCCACTAGGCCACGCTGCCTGCTGGAGAGTTTGCTGCCTCAATACAGTTGCAAGTGCAAGGCGTGGAACCTGGCCTCAGGGGCTGGCTGGCTAGTTCCTGCCCTTGTCCAGCCTGCCAGCCCTGCACATTGTGCTTTGGCAGCTGGATTCTGCTGAGCTCTGTCCCGTGGGCCGGAGGAGCCAAGCGCCAGGCTCCCAGAACTGCCTGGCTCAGCAGCGCTCGCCAGCCAGCCCCGCCTCACATGCTCGCAGCTGGAAAGGGGTGACAACCTCCCACCACCAGTTGGCCAGACCCCCCTTCACTAGCTCCCTCCCCCCCGCCACCCGTGCTTCTGGCCACTAGGGGGCGCTCTGTGCCGTCTGAGCCCCCCCCCACCTTTGCTGGAGGCGGGCCAGTGGGATTGGCCACGCAGTGGGGTAGGATTTCCTAAAACCATTTTCGATCCGGCGTGTCAGCCCGAAACGTTGGGCCCGGGATCGCCTCCCCCAGCCCCTGCCGGGCGGCTCCACACCACGGCGGAGCAGCCAAGTTGCCCGGCCGTTTGGGACAGGAAGTGAGGCAGCTGAAGAAGGGGAGGGAATTAGCCCAACCCGGGGGGGGTTCCGGAGTCAAGGGACGTTTATCAGCCCGTAACGCTGGCGGCTTTACGCCTCTGCGGAGAGACGCCATCTCGTGGCAGCCCCGCGGCGCTGAGCCTGCAGCCCTGGGGGGTCTTAGGGCTGCCAGACGCCACCCCAGGCCTGGCCACCATGCTGGGCGGCGCCTGCTGGCGGGCTTTCTGCTCCTGGGGGAGGACTAAGGCGGGACGCCTGGATCTATCTCACCCCTCTAGCTCTGGGGTTGGGAGGGGCCGAGGCCCCAGAACCACGTGTGGGCATTCAGCCCAGAGCAGCCACTTACCGTGGGAGGTCGCCCCACGGGGCCCATAGGGTTGGGGAAACAGGGTGCTCCCCCCACACCTGACACTGCTCCCTGCCCCTTGAACTCCCCGGCTCCTGTAAGCACCCCATTGTCCCCCCCAAGCAGCCACCAGGGTCCAAGCCATCACAGCCTCTGGCTCCCACGCACCAAACCCAGCCGACACGGGCAAGACAAAGCTCTGTGTGTCTGCTGCCCGCCATGCCTGGCACGGGGCAGCGAGGTGCCAGCTGCCGCCCGGAGCTTCAGCCCAGGTCCTGCCAAGGGGAAGCAGCTGGGTGGGGAAGTTGGGGGCAGGATGTCAGCACGGGAGAGCAGCAGGACAATGCCTGAGCAAGGGGGGGGCCCTGCACCAGCCTTCCCTGTAAGCTGAGCGCTAGGGCGGCCGCCCAGGAGAGATTCAGGAGCTGCCCACCTGACTGGCAGAGCGCCCCCAGCTGCCCACAGCCAGCAGCAGGTGTTTTAGTGGTGGTGCACATCGGCACATGCCTTGGTGCACATGACAAAATTTATTCTGCACTTGGATGGAAACACACCTAGAGAACATTGCCCTGCACAGACGTTTGCTACCGGTGCCCCTCTCGGCAGCCAGTCACCATCGGGGGATGTTCCAGCTCAGAGGAGGACGGGGGGCTAGTCGGGTTTTGGGGCAGCCAGGGAAGGCCAGTGTCTCTGACACGGATGGGCAGAGCCACGATCCGGCTTCCAGCCGCACCCCCGACACCGGGCCGGCTTTCCTCCAGCGCCGGACACCGGGCTTCGCAGCTGCTCCTCCTCCAGCCCGCCTGTGTCCTGCCTTCCCTCCGCCGCCCCAGCTCCGCCCTGGTCACTGGCTCCCGTCCTGGCGGGGCCTGGCCTCTGCCTGGTGCATCTGTACCTGCCTGCTCCGGGAGGTTTTGCCTCAGCCCGGCTCCTACCAAAGCAGGCTGGGGCTTGGCCCCCACCCGACTGTGGCCTGGGGCGGGCGGAGGGGACGGGGCCTCCCCACAGGCCATGAAACCGGCTGGGACGGGGGGGGGGGGTCTCTGCAGCAGCTCCCTCCCCCCACCTGGGCAGGAGAGTTTCCCAGCGGGGGAGGGGGCGCGGAAAGCAAATCCCCCTCCCCCTCAGCCTTGGCCAGGGCTCAGCTGCTGGGGAAGGGAAAATGGAAGGCACAGGATGTGGTGGCGGGGGGGGAAGTTGCCATGCGACCGAGCGAACCGGTCCCAGCTCTCAACCAGGAACAGAAACACTCCCACGCACGGCTCCTGTGACATCTCCGGCTGGCCCTAGCCCGGCCTGGGACATCCCCACCCCCACCTCTGCCCCACAAGCTCCACCCCACAGCCCTGGGGCCCCCCATCACTGCCAGAGCCCCTCAGCCTCCCCTCCCCTGCAGCCCCCTGCTGTCCGAGCCCTGGGACCCCCACCACTGCCAGCCCCCCTCAGCTTCCTCCCCCCCCGCAGCCCCCTGCTGTCCGAGCCCTGGGACCCCCCACCACTGCCAGCCCCCCTCAGCTTCCCCCTCCCCTGCAGCCCCTTGCTGTCCGAGCCCTGGGACCCCCCACCACTGCCAGCCCCCCTCAGCTTCCTCCCCCCCCGCAGCCCCCTGCTGTCCGAGCCCTGGGACCCCCCACCACTGCCAGCCCCCCTCAGCCTCTCCCCCCCTGCAGCCCCTGCTGTCCGAGCCCTGGGACCCCCCACCACTGCCAGCCCCCCTCAGCCTCCCCTCCCCTGCAGCCCCCTGCTGTCCGAGCCCTGGGACCCCCCACCACTGCCAGCCCCCCTCAGCTTCCTCCCCCCCCGCAGCCCCTTGCTGTCCGAGCCCTAGGATCCCCCACCACTGCCAGCCCCCCTCAGCTTCCTCCCCCCGCAGCCCCCTGCTGTCCGAGCCCTGGGACCCCCCACCACTGCCAGCCCCCCTCAGCTTCCTCCCCCTCCGCAGCCCCCTGCTGTCCGAGCCCTAGGATCCCCCACCACTGCCAGCCCCCCTCAGCTTCCTCCCCCCCCGCAGCCCCCTGCTGTCCGAGCCCTGGGACCCCCCACCACTGCCAGCCCCCCTCAGCTTCCTCCCCCCCACAGCCCCCTGCTGTCCGAGCCCTGGGACCCCCCACCACTGCCAGCCCCCCTCAGCCTCCCCTCCCCTGCAGCCCCTTGCTGTCCGAGCCCTGGGACCCCCCACCACTGCCAGCCCCCCTCAGCTTCCTCCCCCCCCGCAGCCCTCTGCTGTCCGAGCCCTGGGACCCCCCACCACTGCCAGCCCCCCTCAGCTTCCTCCCCCCCCCGCAGCCCCCTTGCTGTCCGAGCCCTAGGATCCCCCACCACTGCCAGCCCCCCTCAGCCTCCCCTCCCCTGCAGCCCCCTGCTGTCCTAGTCCTGGGACCCCCCACCACTGCCAGCCCCCCTCAGCTTCCTCCCCCCCCGCAGCCCCTTGCTGTCCGAGCCCTAGGATCCCCCACCACTGCCAGCCCCCCTCAGCTTCCTCCCCCCCCCGACAGCCCCTGCTGTCCGAGTCCTAGGACCCCCCACCACTGCCAGCCCCCCTCAGCTTCCTCCCCTGCAGCCCCCTGCTGTCCTAGCCCTGGGACCCCCCACCACTGCCAGCCCCCCTCAGCCTCCCCTCCCCTGCAGCCCCTTGCTGTCCGAGCCCTGGGACCCCCCACCACTGCCAGCCCCCCTCAGCTTCCTCCCCCCCCCCCGCAGCCTCCTGCTGTCCGAGCCCTGGGACCCCCCACCACTGCCAGCCCCCCTCAGCTTCCTCCCCCCCCCACAGCCCCTTGCTGTCCGAGCCCTGGGACCCCCCACCACTGCCAGCCCCCCTCAACTTCCTCCCCCCCCCGCAGCCCCTTGCTGTCCGAGCCCTGGGACCCCCCACCACTGCCAGCCCCCCTCAGCTTCCTCCCCCCCACAGCCTCCTGCTGTCCCAGTCCTGGAGTTCCTGGCATTTCTTCCAATGTACTTCGGATAGCCAGGGCGTGGGACTGGCAGCCACAGGGGCCCGCGCAGCGACCCCCACTCAAGGGGGCATTCATGCTCCAGGGCCAGCTTGGCCTCTAGCCACGGCACTTTTTGCAGCGTGGGCTTGGCTAATGGCCGGGCTGAGACCTGCCAAACTCATTTCACGTGGGCACCTCACATGCAGCCGTCTGGGCTTCACTGAGCCAGAGCCAAGCCCCCCCCCACCCCCTTGCCCACAGCAGGACCCTGCCACATCTGGCTCCCCAGGGACAGGAGCTGAGGGGGGGCCACGGTGCCTCCCTGTACCAGGCTCAGCCTGCGCAGCGCTGTGGGGGCGGGGGCGGGCGGGTTTCCACTCTGTGTCTGGGGAAAGTTCCCCTTTCGGCGGGTCTGTGACACAGGCCAAAAGCGACGCGCCGGCAGGGCCAGGCCCAGGCAGACAAGCCCCGAGGCGCAGGAGGGCAGGGATGGGGCGCAACAGGCCGTGCGAAGACGCTAGGGAGGCTGGGTGTGTTCCCAGCCCCCCTCCTATGGCAGCAATGCCCCAGGCCTGCCGTCCCCTCCCCTGCTCTGCCATCACCCCCATGCCCAGCTCCCCTCCCCTGCCATCAGCCCCCACATCCAGCTCCCCCGCACTCCCTCCCTCTGCTCTGCCATCACCCCACGCCCCATGCCCAGCTCCCCTCCCCCGATCTGCTATCGCCCCCATGCCCAGCTCCCCCGCACTCCTCCCCCCACTCTGCCATCACCCCCCAACCCAACTTCCATAGCTCCCCTCCCCCTGCTCTGCCATCACCCCCCCCATGCCTGATGCCCAACTCCCCTCCCCCATTCTGCCATCACCCCCCCAACCCAACACCCAGCTCCCTTCCCCCCGCTTTGCTATCACCCCCCCCATGCCCAATGTCCAGCTCCCAGGGCTCCACTCCCATCACCCATGCCCAACACCCAGCTCCTGTCCCCCCCAATTCCCCTCCCCCAGCTCTATTGTCACCCTCAATCCCGGATCTGGCCTAGGCTAAATAAATCGCGACGCACACACACTGACCCCCAGTGCAGGGGCGTCCCAACCCCGCCCTCCAGCTGGACTGGCTGTGCCCCTCTGCGCCCCAACCCCCCGGCCTGCGCATGGCCTCCGGGAGCGCCTTGCTCAGCAGCCCCGCCCAGCCGAGTCCCACCAGCTCATGGCACCTTTGGACTCAGCCAGCGCCCTGCAGCCACCATGGCTCCGTGGGGAACGCCCCGGTCCTGCGCCAGGGCGCGGCGGGAGAGCCCAGCCCCCAGGCACTCACCCCCCGGGCTGGCCCGCGGGGGGGGGGGTTAGCTCAGCCCCATGGCTGCTGTGGCTCTTGCCACTGACTAGCTCAGTCGCCACGATCAAGGACCCTACAAGCCACCGTGGGGCCCCCTCCCAGTGGCTGGTGCTGTCCTCACCCGGAGCTGCCAGCCCATTGACACAACTGCCCCAGCCTAAAGCTGGGTTCGAACGTGTGTGTGTGTGTGTGTGTGTGTGTGTGCGCGCGCATGCAGACCTAGGTATGTGCATACGTATGTGCATGCGCATGCGTATACATACACAGTGCCTCTGTGTGTGTGTGTGTGTGTGTGTGTGTGTGTGTGTGTGTGTGTTCGCATGCAGACCTAGGTGTGTGCATACTTGTGTGCATGCATATGCGTATACATACACAGTGCCTCTGTGTGTGTGTGTTCGCATGCAGACCTAGGTGTGTGCATACTTGTGTGCATGCGTATGCGTATACATACACAGTGCCTCTGTGTGTGTGTGTGTGTGTATGTGTGTGTGTGTGTGTTCGCATGCAGACCTAGGTGTGTGCATACGTGTGTGCATGCACATGTGTATACATACACAGTGCCTCTGTGTGTGTGTGTGTGTGTGTGTTCGCATGCAGACCTAGGTGTGTGCATACTTGTGTGCATGCGTATGTGTATACATACACAGTGCCTCTGTGTGTGTTCGCACGCAGACCTAGGTGTGTGCATACGTGTGTGCATGCGCATGTGTATACAGACACAGTGCCTCTGTGTGTGTGTGTGTGTGTGTGTGTGTCGCATGCAGACCTAGGTGTGTGCATACTTGTGTGCATGTGCATGCATATACATACATGGTGCATACATGTGTGTGTGTCTGTGTTTCTGTATATGCACATACTCATAGCGTACCTTATTCATAAGCAGGTGGAAGATGCCAGTCCCTGGGTTGCCCCCATGTAGCTCTGCCGGGAGGTGCCCATGGCAATGGGCAGTGGCTGAGCTGAGCCGGGAGGTGCCCGTGGCAGTGGGCAGTGGCTGAGCCAAGCCAGGAGGTGCCCGTGGCAGTGGGCAGTGGCTGAGCCAAGCCGGGAGTGCCCGTGGCAGTGGGCAGTGGCTGAGCCAAGCCAGGAGGTGCTCATGGCAGTGGGCAGTGGCTGAGCCAAGCTGGGAGGTGCCCGTGGCAGTGGGCAGTGGCTGAGCTGAGCCGGGAGGTGCCCGTGGCAGTGGGCGGTGGGCAGTGGCTGTACTGAGCCAGGGGTGCCCATGGCAGTGGCTGGGCTGAGCCAGGCTGCTGGGGAGTCCTGTCCTCCCCTCATTTGTGTATGTACAGCCTGCGATTTCCTGTGACAAATCCACCGTGCAGCCACCCGCCCAGCAGTTCCCACCCACCGGGCCCTGCCCCCACCCGCATGTGGCCTGTGATGGGGTGGCAGGAATCCGGATGCTCTGGGTTATCTCCCTTGACCTTGGGGAGCCTGGGGGAGCCTGGCAGGCAGCTGAGTCAGTGCTCAGGAATGCCCCAGGCAGAGCACAGCAGCCAAGGTCCCAGCACAGTCACGGGAAAGGCCCCGCGCCGGCGTCGCCCAGCTCCCTGCGTCCTTTGCCTGCTTCTCTCCCTCCAGCCCTGAGCCCGGGCAGGGGCTGGGACGGGGACTGCAGACTGCAGCGCGAACCCTGGCACTGCCTGCGCTCGGCCGGGGCAGCCGAGCGCCCCTCCCTGCGTCAATCACATGCCTCACCTGGCTCAGCCTCTCCATGGGGCCTGCCCTGCTCCCCAAGGGCCCCAGGGCCTGATCCAGCCCAAATGGGAGAGTTGTCTCCAGAGACCCACCCCAGCCACCCACCCACTGCCAGAGCCTCCCCATCTGTCCACCCTTCCTTCCTTATGTGCTCCCTCTGTCCCTCCACCCACCCAGAATCCTCCCCCCTTCCTCGGAACTCCCCCCCCGTCCATCCGTCCGTCCATCCTCGCTCTCTGTCCCTATACACCCCCTCTATCTATCTGTATCCCCACTCCCCCTCTCTATCTATCTATCTATTCCCATACACCCCCTCTATCTATCTATCTATATCCCCACACCGCACCTCTATCCATCCATCTAACCCCCTATACCCCCTCTATCTATCTATCTATCTATCTATATCCCCACACACACCCTCTATCTATCTATCTAACCCCATACACCTCCTCTATCTATCTATCTATCTCCCGACACACCCACTCTATCTATCTAGCTATCTCCCCACACACCTCCTCTATCTATCGTTCTATCTGAGCTCCCCCCACCTCTCTCTCTAACTCCCCCCCATGCCTCTAGCTAGCCTCATATTCATTCCCCCCCCCCATTCTTTTCATGCTCCCCTTGGCTGAAGTGCCAGAGCCCCTCCTATGCCCACCCCGAGCTGTGGCCACTGCCCTGCCAGCCAGGCAGGTGATTTCTCCGCTGGGTCCAGGGCTCAGGGGTGCTTCTCAGGTCCAGGGCAGGCTCCAACCTTTGGGGAACAGCTATACCAGCCTGAGCCAGGCGCCCCGGACTCTGTGCCTGGCTGCCGGGAGTTTTGGCAGCGTGGCCGTGCCCTGGGTGGCATGCAGGCCCCTGCCCAGCAGCCTCTGACCATTGCTCCCAGCCTCACCGCAGGGGCAGGGCACCTCAGCGGTCAGTATCCAGCTGTCGCCTAGCGCCCGCTGGGCCGCACTGCAGGACCCGGAGCCGGGCCAGCAGCTGGGCCGTTCCCACGGCAGGGCAGGGCTGTGGGGCGTAGGCAGGTGTTTATAATTATCTCATTGCCCTTGAAGGGCTGAATCAAAGGTTCCTTTAGATAGGGCTGGGCACGTGGGCAGCACAGCACAGGCAGAAAGCAAGCCCTGTGCAGCCCAGCCTCACACCGCCAGGCAGGACACCTCTTGCCCTCCACTCAAGTGCCACGAAAACACATGGCATGGCAGACAGCACCTGGGGTGGCCAGTGTCCTGCTCTAACCACTAGCCCCCACTCCCCTGCGGGTGCTGGGAACAGAACTCAGGTGTCCCAGGCAGTGTTCCTTGAGGAGCAGCCCAGGAGAGAGTCCAATGCCACCCAGCTGATTAGCAGAGTGCTCCCAGCCAGCAGCATGTGTTTCTTCTGGTGGTGCACATCCACACATGCCTCAGTGCACAAAAACAAAATTTATTCTACACACGGAGGGAAAAAATTGGAGGGAACATTGGTCCTGGCTCCCATTTCCCCTAGAGCCTTGGCCTCCCCACCTCTTACCCAGCTACAGAACCCTAGAGTCCTGGTGACCAGACAGCTGCTCTAACCACTGCATCCCCTGGCCTTCTTGCTTTTTGCACTAGCCATAAATCCAGTGTGTCTATTGGCTCTCTCCTCTGTGTTGTGTTTATTGTGTAGCTTCAGCCATAGGCTCTAAGCTGGGCTGGCCCATGGCAGTTTGACTATCAGCCCTGGCCGAGTGGGAAAGAGAAGAGCTTTGGGCTATTAAACCCATGTGGGTTTGCCAGGACGGGGCTGGACCCTCACAGAACATGTGCTCTTGTTATATTTTTGAGAGACAGCCCAGCCTAGTGGTCAGATCACAGGCCTAAACGCCAGGAGCACCTGAGTTCCCATCTCTGCCATTGACTCCTTGCGTGGCCTTGTCCACTCCCTTAGGTTTCAGTCCTGTCCCAGCTGGAACAAATCCGGGGGCCAGCAGGGGTAGAGACGAGTCCCCCAGGCTGAAATGGGAGGGTGGCTGGTACCCACGTCAGTGCGTGTAGGGCTGCCTTGGAGTGTTTTCTCTGCAGTGCTTTTACCCTCCGACTAAGGACCTGTGCTCAGGCAGGGCCGTACGCCAACTCAGCCGCGGGTGTGAGGCGCTGCCGAGAGGGCAAACAGAGCCTGCCAAAGCAGCCTGGCTTTGGCTGGGGCTGGCACCATCTTGGCAGGGGATGGTGGAGCCCGTTGGAGAGCCGTAGAGCTCCCGGGTAACAGCAGGGAAGCCGGAGGCCTAGTGTGCCTGCCTTCACAGGGCTGCAGAGGGGGGACATGGAGCAGTTGCTCGGACTGGCTGCATGCTACACCGGGGCTCCCAGCCGTGCTACACCACACTGCTTGGCCCTTCTGAGTCGGGTCTGCGGCTTGAGCTGCGTCTACACTGCACCGTGGCAGAGCTTGGACCCGAATCACAGCAGGACAGGGGCTCCGCCCTGCCCCTCTGGGGCTTGCCCCCAGACAGGCTGAGTTGCTTGGGGACTGAACCGGGGGGAGGATGGGGCATAGGCCCGAAGAGGGGCACCATTGCTGCAAACGGTGCCTGGTCCGACCAAGCGGGCCCCCTAGACCAGAACCGGAATCGGATTCCAGGCAGAGTGCGCAGTGTAGACAAACCCTGAGCAGTCGTGAGGGAGGTGCCCTACGGATGCTGGGCTCTGGTGACCCCTGGTGGCTGAAATAGGGACCACGCCAGCTTGGGTGGGCTCTTTTCAGCCCCAGGTGGTCACAAAGGCTCTACACGGCGGGAGCTAAACACTAGCCCTCTGCCCCCCCCGGGCCCTGCTGGGAGCCGAGCACTTTGCAAACTCGGGCCCTTCTTTTGGCGCCTGGATGGGAGCGGAGCTGGGAACATCCGGCTCCTGCTGCTCCCTGGGGAATCTAAATTCCCTGGGTTTCGTTTTCTGGACCTCTCGCCCAGGCTGCAGGGGCAGGGCCGGGTTTCACAATGGCCTGGCCTGTCTGTTTGTCATAAGTGGGTTTCAGGGCAGCTCCCAGCCGTGGGGAGGGCTTGGGGGAGCGGGAGGCGGTGCTCCTGGCTTCTGCCCCACAGAAACGGCGCTCCCCCCCCAAGCTGTGTGCTCAGCGACCTTTGCTTTCACGCCCCCCCTCCCTCCCCAGCACTGCAGTCCTCGTGCCACACAGGCTGTGCAGTGTCTACAGGCCGGTGGTCCTCTCCTCAGGGCTGGGGGTAGCGAGAGCGCCCTTGCCAGAGGTCGCCGTGGCTATGTCTACACAGCAGCATTATTCCGAAATAGCAAAGAGCACGTCTACACAGCACGCCGTTATTTCGACGTCATGGCGCGCGGGAGGACGTCTTCCTCTGATTCCTGTAACCCCCGTTTCCCGAGGGGTAAGGGCAGTCGGGCGCGGCTAGTAGATTTTGTGGGGGCAGCACTTTACTGAGCCAGATGGGGGGGCAGCTAGTAGATTTTGTGGGGGGCAGCACTTGACTGAGCCAGCTGGGGGGGGGGGCGGCTAGTAGAGTTTGTGGGGGCAGCACTTTACTGAGCCAGATGGGGGGGGCGGCTAGTAGATTTTGTGGAGGCAGCACTTTACTGAGCCAGATGGGGGACAGCTAGTAGATTTTGTGGGGGGGCAGCGCTTTACTGAGCCAGCTGGGGAGGGGGGGCGGCTTGTAGATTTTGTGGGGGCAGCACTTTACTGAGCCAGATGGGGGGGGCAGCTAGTAGATTTTGTGGGGGCAGCACTTTACTGAGCCAGATGGGGGGGGCGGCTAGTAGATTTTGTGGGGGCAGCACTTTACTGAGCCAGCTGGGGGGGGCGGCTAGTAGATTTTGTGGGGGCAGCGCTTTACTGAGCTAGATGGGGGGGGCGGCTAGTAGATTTTGTGGGGGCAGCACTTTACTGAGCCAGCTGGGGCGGAGGGGGCAGCTAGTAGATTTTGTGGGGGCAGCACTTTACTGAGCCAGCTGGGGAAGGGGGGCGGCTAGTAGATTTTGTGGGGGCAGCACTTTACTGAGCCAGCTGGGGAAGGGGGGGCGGCTAGTAGATTTTGTGGGGGCAGCACTTTACTGAGCCAGCTGGGGGGGGCGGCTAGTAGATTTTGTGGGGGCAGCACTTTACTGAGCCAGCTGGGGAGAGGGGGGCGGCTAGTAGATTTTGTGGAGGCAGCACTTTACTGAGCCAGATGGGGGGGGCACTTTACTGAGCCAGCTGGGGGGGGGGCGGCTAGTAGATTTTGTGGGGGCAGCGCTTTACTGAGCTAGATGGGGGGGGGCGGCTAGTAGATTTTGTGGGGGCAGCACTTTACTGAGCCAGCTGGGGAAGGGGGGCGGCTAGTAGATTTTGTGGGGGCAGCACTTTACTGAGCCAGCTGGGGAGGGGGGGGCGGCTAGTAGATTTTGTGGGAGCAGCACTTTACTGAGCCAGCTGGGGGGGGGCGGCTAGTAGATTTTGTGGGGGCAGCACTTTACTGAGCCAGCTGGGGGGGGGCGGCTAGTAGATTTTGTGGGGGCAGCACTTTACTGAGCCAGCTGGGGGGGGGGCAAACGGCGGTGTGTGGAGCTGCTGCCTCCCCGCATCAGGCAGAGCCTGTGGGTTGGCTCCGGCTCTGGCTTGCCTGACTCTGGGCCGTGCGGCTCGGGGCTCCTCGCCCCACAGTGGGGAACCGGCGCTGGTGCTCCAGTCTTGCGGGGGGGGGGTGGGACTGGGGCGCCAGCGTGGGCTTCCCAATGCTGTGGTGGAGCCCTGAGCCTCAGGGGCTACAATCAGGCAAGCCAGGGGCAGAATCCAGCCCCCAGCCTTAGGTTCCCCACCCCTGCTCCAAAGGGCCTGTGCTGGCTGCCCGGGCTAGCAGGGGGCTGTGTTTGGTTTCCTCAAGGCTTGGATTCGGCAGAACTCCGGCGCTCCCGGGTCACGAAGACACGAGGAGAGCAGCCTGCACCAGCGGACCAGCGGCTCCCGGGGCTCAGCTCCGGTGCCGCAAGCCAGGCTGGACCGCGCGCCTGCCTGCCGCTGGCTGCCACCGCGCCCGAGTAACGCTGATACTTAGTGCTCCCTGGTAGCAGGCCCTGCAGCCAACGGCAAATTGCCAGGCTCCTCCATCTGCTCCTCGCCCTGGATCACAAAGTCCTGGGCCGCTAACTCCCCGAGGCTCCCAGTCGGCCCTGCTTCGCCGCAGAGCCGGGATTGAGTGAAGATGGCAGGACCTGCTTGGCTCTCGGCTAGCCCATGCTTCACTGAGCCGTACCACCCACCGGTGTTCCCTTCCAGCCTTTGCCTGCTGCAAGAGCCATCCCTCCTCACAGCAGAGTAGCACGCCTCCCTGGATGCTGACTGGCCGGGTGGGGGGGTAGGAGACCGGCTGGATGGGTGGTGGGTGTGTCCGGGGAGCTGACAGATCCATCCTGTGGGTGGAGGCACAGCTAGAGAAGGTGGCTTGTTTGCAGAGCAGCCAGCCACAAGACTGTTTGCACAGTCACGCGAAACCCTGGGTGTGGGTGTTCAGGGCTACGATGTGGCTGCGTCCGGCTGCAGATTGCACACTGGCCTGCCTCTGCCTGCCTTAGGTCAGCACAGTGTTTCTCAACCTGTGGTACGAGTACCCTTCTGGTACTCACGAGCCATCTGAGGGGGTACGTCACCACAACTGCAATGTGGAGAAAACTGAATTTTTGTGTTAAGTTGTCCAGTGCTTTATTATTTTTGTACGTTTTACACCCAAAAATTGCATCACCCACCCGGCTACAATTAAGTTGTTTACACAAATGTGTTGCAATGGTAGAAACAACTGTTGTGTGTCTGAAACCTATAGGTGCTGGGGGGGGGGTACTTATAATTTTTTTTTTAAAGTGGTACTTTATACAAAAAAAGGTTGAGAAACACTGGGTTAGCAGGCAACGAGGGGAGACCAGCTAACGTGCTGCTGGTGTAAAACAACACCTTTGGACAAAGGCGGGTTAAGATAAAAAGTTGCTGTTCTCCAAGAAGCTGCTGCAGGTGAGCCAATGCTGAGCGCTATTTTCACCGAGCTGGGGCATCTCAACAGGCCAGTTGAATCCATGACCGGCGTCTCTGTTTGGCGTGCGACGCCTCTCCTGCGGAACACGTAGCACGGCCACTGGTGCTGCGTGTGCTAGTTAATGGCGGAGGAACGGCACTGAGCCCACTGGTGTACATCAGGCATGATGTTGCTGCAGTTGCAGCAAGAGTAGACATGGCATGGGTGGGGACTCGGGAGTGGGGTGGCTTTTCCGCCCCGGCCAGCCAGGATAGAGGCACGCAGAGGAAAGGCGGAGGTAGCTAGCGACACTGCTGAAAGACAGTGGAGAGGCGAGGTGGGCGGGGGGAAATAGCTTTTATTGGCCCAGCACCTGTTTGGAGCCACATAGAGAGCTTCAGGGCTGGGAAAGGTCCTCCCAACCCCTGGGGAACAGATCTAGCCCCTATGGAGACACGTGACCCATTAATACCTTCTATAAAGGCTAAGGTCACAAGCAAGGTGAGGGGTCACAGATGGTTGTAATAAGCCAGAGATCCAGCGTCTTTATGAGGATTTTTAGTGCCTGGCACAGGGGTCGTGCAGGGCTCCTTTGGAGCTGGTGTGATCTCTGGGTGACAAGTCGCCCGCCCGCTGGGAGAGCTGGTGTTTGCCTCTTGTGTCATTTCCCCGTGTGGCGTCATCGGCGAGAGCAGGGCTTGTCTGGTTTCACCCACAGAGTTGCTAAGGGCACTGGATGAGGTACACCTCATGTGACAGTCGTGCGTAGGACCTATGGCTCCAGAGAGGCGTGTCCTGGGGGGGGGGGGGGGTTGCTGATCATTGTACCAGTGGGGAGGGCTCTGCGGGTTTTGGTTGTGCTGGCAGGGCCTGGGGCCTTATGAAGGTGGTCTGTGGGGCGCTTGCATCTGATGATGGTCTTGGAAAAGTTGGGGGGGGGGGTTGCTTGAAGGCCAGAAGGCGGGGGGGTTCAGGAAAGATGTCTTGCAGGACGCGGTCCCCATCACATATAACACTCCCCTCTGTGGGGCAGCTGGGTGACTCCTTCCATGATGTGAGCTATGTGTCTGGTGGAGCATCCTGGTTTGGCGAAGGTGGCTTGAAGTGGGTCGAGGTGGCTGCCACGGAGCATTCCAGCTGCGCTATAAAAATATGCTTATGACGGTGCCATCAGAGGACGGTGCTCTAGGTGAGATACTTCATGAGCCATATCATTGGAAAGGCAATAATCTGCTGAATATGATGATCCCGTGTGTGTGCACATAGCATTCCTGTATCTGAAGTTAGAAATGTGACATATAAACCGGTGTCACTGATGTGGCCATGCTAAGTGAGGGCAATTAGTAGTACGCAAGGAACTTAATGGCCCGCTACTCGGGACAATGCTCTGTGAACAGACTTGTTCTTCCTGTAAGACCGTGAGGAGGGGCTGTGAGGGGCCTGCAAAGCATGTGACCGTGTCACCTGCTGCTGGAATCCATCTTAAACCATGTGCAAGTCCAGGAAGAGCTAAGAAGAAATTTAAACTCAACACAATTCCTGCCTTTGCTAAAGCCTATATAAAGGTGGAAAGCCAAATACTAGGGGTGTCTGTGAGTTGTCAACTTACCAGCCAAGCCGTCTACTGGAAACAACTGAAACGGAATGGGTGACTCAGCCGAGACTGGGAGACTTTCCAGTCTGTGAAAGAAGTTTACCCAGAATAACTCAGGGTGAACTGTGGTGGTTGGTGGTGGGGGAGGGGGAGCTCGTCTCTGGTTTCTTCCTAGTAGGTGGTGTTGGAGAGTTGTCCTTTGGCCTCATGAACCAAGTCATCATGGCTGAGTCTGACAACCATG
The DNA here is from genome assembly GCA_032595735.1 of Pelochelys cantorii. Lineage (NCBI taxonomy): Eukaryota > Metazoa > Chordata > Testudines > Trionychidae > Pelochelys > Pelochelys cantorii. The sequence continues at coordinate 21,670,347 of CM064349.1, read as the reverse complement.
TCCGCTGGTTAGACTGCTATTTAGTGGTTAGATTTCAGGCATTGTGCAACTGCCCTCTTGGTGGTGGAGAGATTGTGGGGCATGTGATGGTTTACAACAGTTTTCACTGTCAATCCCCCCTCCCCCCCCAATGCAACTGGTGTCATGATCACCGCGTGGTTTCGTCTATTGTGGGGCCAGATGGTTCGTCTCCCTTTTGACTCTTGGTGGGGACGTGATAGCTGTGGGTGGTGTCACTTGTTGTGGAAGAATTCTTTGACACAGAGTCAGTGGAAGAATTCTTCTAGTTCTCTACATTCGTGGGGTGTCAGATTTTGTGGTGGGGCACAAATTCAGTCCCTTGTGCAGACAGTTTAGCTCCAGATAGAAGATGCTGGGTTGTCGTGGTTACTCCTAGGGGTGATGTTCTATGGGTTATGGAGTTTTAAACAAACAAAAGAGAGTTCTTCTTCACTCAGCACATAGTCAACCTGTGGACCTCCTTGCCAGAGGATTATGAAGGCCAGGATTTTAACAGAATTCAAAAAAGAACTAGAAAATTCATGGAGGTTAGGTCCATCAATCGCTATTAGCCAGGATGGGTAGAAAAGGTGTCCCTAGCCTGTTTGACAGGGGCTGTAAATGGATGACAGGGGAGGGATCACTTGATGAGTCCCTGTTCTGTTCACTCCCTCTGGGGCACCTAGCATTGGCCACTGTGGGCAGACAGGATACTGAGCTAGATGGACCTTTGGTCTGACCCAGTCTGGCCGTTCTTATGTTCCACTTTTTTGTTTTGTGTTGGGTTGATTGGCATCAGGTGGTTTTGATCCTTGTTTTGGGTTTCTTGTATGATGTCCAGGGAGAGTTCCAGTCTTTTCCTTCCCGTGTGTGAGACCATAGGCTGATTTCTTGTTGAAGTGGGTCTCTTTTGGGGTATGTGAGGTTCCTTGGTTTTTCAGAAGTCCTTCTGCACAGCTGGTCAGCGTATTTGGGGCTGTATGTCAGAGCCAGAGGGTTGCCAAGGGTGAGTCATTTGGGGCTGTTTTGTTTTCTGCCGTCGTTCAGGAAGTCGCTGTCACTGTTAAGTTTTGCTTCCTTTTTCTTCGTGTCGGGGAGTTGCCATTTCAGACGCAGTTGTCTCTGTCATCTTGCAATGATGCTGTAGCCCTACTGGCTGCAGACAGAGAGCAAAATTCCCCAGGCTCACGTCACTGGCCCAGCTGGGCAAAGCACGGAGTCAAAGGCCCTGATTCTGCAACACACATGAACTCACCTTTCACTTCAAGAGTGTGACTAAGTCTCCTTGGCTTCAAGACTCAGCTGATTCAGAGCTTTAGACTGTAATCTTTTAGGGACTGGTCTCTCACTCAGCCTGTGCAAAATCCGGCACGACAGGGTCCCAAAATCAGTTGACGACTCTAATATGTTATTCTTTACACTGCCTTTTCCTGCCCCAGCTCCCCAGGATTTCTCTGCACCAACAGAGCCTCAACCCGGTAAATAATATACAATACTTCAAATTGGCAAAAGCAACATATTGCTTAAAAAGGGGGGGGGATATAAGCCCACAGGAAAACATCAGCTCATCTTTAATAAAAAATAAATTAGATTTGCACAAAACCTCCCTAAATACAATCTTTATAATATATAGATATATAGTTATATAATCTGGACATTCTGAATAGCTTTGCAGCAAACAAATGTCTATGAAATGTCTTTAATATAATGCCTTTATTTGTCAGGGGTTTCCTACCCCCCGCTACCCTCTTCTTCACCTAGCCTCATAAAATGTGGCCCTGTAATATTCTAGCAGGGGGCGTTCAGGTTGTCATCTGGCGGCTGGCCCACAAGAGGCTAAAGGTCAGCTAGAGAGGCTGCCTAAGGGAGGGGATGCTTTAGGTCAGCTGGGAGAGGCGTGTGTGTCTTTTTCTCCTGAAGATGCCAGGTTCAAGTCCTGCCCCTTGCTCGAGCAGACGGGTGGGGCTTACACACAGACAAGAGACAGCGATGGGACGCGGAGGGGCCTGCGGCATCAATCGCAAGAATCCCATGGGCCTCGTGAGGGGCAGAAAGAGAGACGGAGACACAGTTGAGCGGACACTACTCCCCAGGCAGACGTCCACGTGACCAGGGTGGCCGGGCTGGAGGCTCTTCCGGAAGTTCTTCAGGCCCAGGGAAGGAAGTTGATAGGGGTAGGGGAAGCTGGAGGGCTGGGTGTACAAGGCAGGCTCCTAGGGGCGAGAAGGGAGGGCACATTCCTGCTGCCCAATCGGTCCTTGGGCCCGCGGTGGCTTTTGTCTGCCAGGAACTGGAGGGAAAGACCCGCCTCCTGCAAGCCGGGCCGGGCTCTGGGGTGGGGTACGTAGCACACAGGTCCCTTTGTGCTGTTATGGCGAGGCCAGTGCTGCGCTTTGGGGTTCTGTGAGCGTCAGGCGTGACGGGAGCAGCTGCGTTTCTCAGCAGGAAGCCCCGAGTCCTTCTGGGAGAGGCTGGGCAGGGGGCAGGGGGGCTCAGCCGTGGGGCCACGTGCTGATGCAGCAGCCGGGGTCCTACAGTGTCGCAGCCTGCGGCAGCCCCTTCCCATCCCCGCCGGGCCCGTTCGCAGCGCTGGTCAGTGACACACAAGGGCCCCGATCCTGGGCAGGCCTGCCCCGGCAGGAGGGAACAGGGCACTTAGCCCCACCCAGGATCGTGCCCTGGATCGGCGCGCGTAGCTGGGAAGAGCCGCAGCCCGGGGACGAGCCACGCATGCAGCCCGGCCGTGATCCTCCTTCCGAGCCGTCCCAACCCTTCAGGGCTTGTCCCCTCCCTGCAGGAGGCTGGGTCCCAGGGGCGTCCATGGGGGGCCGGTGTGGGGTTTTCCAGCCCAGGTCCGTGTGAGGCTTGGCCAAGCACCAGGCCCGTCCCGCGGCGAGGGAGCGAGAGCCCAGCCCCATCTCTGGCCACCCGGCACCGCTACCGGCTCTGTGTCTCCTGGCTCCTCTCCACGGCTCGCACGCAGGAGGCGCAGCACACCAGCTTGTAGTACGAGTAGACGCAGAGCCGGGCCTGTACCACCACCGGGCAGTTGTTGTACTTGTCCCGGCAGCTCTCGTCTGCAAAGAGGAGGGGAGCAGTGAGGAGCTGGGGGGGGGTTAACAGTGTGGGGAAGCCCCGTGTGGTCCCACCCCCCAGCCCTTGGCACACGGCTCGGCTCCCACGGAGCCGCTGTTGCTCTCAAAGGGGCGGGGGCAGGGCAGGAAGTAACATCCACTGTACAGAGAGGGAAACTGAGGCACGGAGCGGCACAGTGACAGCGTTGAGCATAGGAGCCAGGGGTCCTGGCTCTCACCACTAGCCTGCAGCACTCCTTCCTCGTGCAGGCAAGAGGACCCAGGAGTCCTGGTTGCCAGTCCTGTGCTCACAGCCATAGCCCCCCAACTGGAGGGAGTCTCCTAGATACAAGGCTGGGAGGGGCTCCCCCTCACTCTGGGAGGCTGTCCCTGCGTGTGTACCCCCTCCTGTGGTAGCCTCCCCTCCTGCCCGGCTGCCTGTGGCTGCTCCCTGCTCGGGGCACCGCGGAGATGAGGCCTATGGCTGGAGCCAGGCAGGGGGCGGCTGAGCAGCCCTGGGGTGGTTGGGGTCCCTTACCCAGCTCGGGGGTGCAGGGCTGGGTATTGCAGGAGCGTTTCTTGATGGGCTTGAGGTCCGGCGGGCAGAGGCTGCTGAAGGTTTTGTTCTGGGTCAGGCACTGCACCTCCCGCACCTGGACTCCGCCCACACACGACTTGGAACACTGTGGGGCCGAAAGGGGGTTAGAAGCACGACCCACGTCTCCCCAGAACCTCGTGGACCTGGGCCGCGCTCTGCAGACTGTGGACGGGGGGGGCCTGGCTTCGCCCCAAGCACAGAGATGCAGCCACCTCCGAGGCAGAGCTGGGCAGCTGGCAAGAGCGCAGCCAGCAAAGGCGGAAGGAAGCCAGTGTGCCCTGTGCCAGAGCGGCCAGCTGGAGGCAGGACTCTGGATGCTGCTGGTCAGGCCCCCTCGCTCCCCAACCCTCTGCCACGGTTGGTCCATTCCTTCCTCTTCTGCCCCCCCCCCACCGTGGCCTTTGGCCAGGATGGCCATGGCTGGAAGGGCAAGACCCCAGCCCTGGTGGGCCCACTCCAGCACCCACAGCCTCTGGGTGGCCACAGCGCACCCAGAATCCAGTCCTGGCACTCAGGTGGCTGGGAAGTGCAGTTGCCGCCTCCACCAGCGCCGGGGATCCGCCAGCCATGCCAGCCCTGGGCATCTGGCAGCTGGGTAGCATGGGGGCTGCATTGCCAGCCCCGAGCCCCCCACTCCTATACCCTGCCCTGAGCCCCCGCCACCTCCTGCCCTGACTCCTGCACCCCCACATCCCTCACACCCCTGCCCCACCCCCTGCTCTGAGCCCTCCCTCTCGCTAATCCCCTGCCCTGAGCTCCCCCCACACTCCATCCCACAGTTACATTTCTGACAGGCAATGTCATATCTCATCCCTCCCAAAAGAACCTGCCCTGAGCCAAGTGGGGGGGGAGGGGAGGGGGGGAGATTGTGCTACGACAGTACCTGTAAGAGGTCTAAGTTACTTTCACTGCAACGCTGCACGGGGCTGAACTACCCAGCACTGGGATGCGGCCACCTCTGGGGTGAAGCACGGCAGCTGGCTACAGCCACTCAGCTACACTGCGCAGAGATCTCGCAGCGCTGAAATGGGCGGGGTGCAGCCGCTGTCGAACAGCGGTTTAAGACAGGACGTGAAGATGGGCCCTGCTGCGGGGGCAGGGAACAACCTGACCTGAGGTTTTGGTGCATGCTGGGATCTATTACGCCACGCTGACTGACTCACGGAGTGATGCTGAGTCCCCGATTTCCCCCCACTACCCTGCGGGAGAGGTCGCCGCTCAACCATTTGGCCACTTGTTACACTGAGCCAAACCTGCAAGGCCTGGCAAAACAGACAATCAGATTGCCATGGCCACAGGGCATGTTCTGCACGGCCCTCTAGTGGACGGGATCAGAATGGTTCAGCCGCGTGTCATAGCCCCTATATGCCTCCCCGCTGAAGGGGAGTCTCCCTAGGCTCAGCTGGCAGGGGCCTGGGTTGGGAGGGGGAGGATCTGGGTTCGCCCCATGGAAACCAAGGATGCCAGGTCTGCACAGGGAGAGGCCTGGCCTGGCCAGTCAGAGGGTCTGCAGGGCCTTACCGCGCTCCAGGAAGTGGAGAACCAGCGAGCGTCACAGGCAGTGCCGGTGCAGGGCTGCAGGGAGGGCGGCTTCTCCCGGGGGGCACACTCTGAGGCCTCCGTCACGTTGAACTCCGAGCCCAGCTTGCTGACGCAGATCACGTCCCGCCGTTGGGTTCCGGTGCCACAGTCCGCCGAGCACTGCGGGGGGGGAGGGGGGCGAGGAGGGCAGGGGGCTCAGTCCGTGGGGGGTGCTCAGAGCAGGGCTCCTGCCACGTGGCACCGAGGGACCACCCACATCCAGCGCTTCCCCGATGTGCCGTGCGCATCCTGACCTTGGTGTGCCCTTTCCTGCACACCCCCAACGTATCCATGTCCCCACCCTGCACGCTGCCGCCACCGTCTGGGCACCCAGCTATGCCTGGGCGGCATTATGGGCAATGGCGTCGGCTACGGAGTGGCACAGGCCTGATCAAACACACGTGGCCACCTTGTGTGGCGCTAAGATTCCACGGCATGGGGATCGCGGCGCGTGGGCTGGAGAGAGGCCGGCGGACAGGCCTGTCTCAGAGGGACGTGGGCTCTGCTGAGCTGGCATTTAAGGGGGAAATGGTCTTCAAGAAGCAGGGGGTAGACACAGAAACCCCAAAGAGGCGAGGCAAAGCAGCAGGGAACATCCTTCCACGTGGACTCTGTCTAACTGGGGTGTGGACCCTGCCTTGCCTGGCTCCGACTCCTGGGGCTCAGGGCTTGTCCCCCAGCATTGGGGAGCCTGCACGAGTGCTCCTGCCCCCCTGCTGCCTCCCCACAGGGCTGGAGCACACAAAAATCTACTAGCCTGGGCCCCCTTCGGCTCTGGTGTGCGAGGGGAATATGGGGAGCGTCTCTCTCCTCCGCAGTGGGGGCCACATCAGTGAGGAGGGTTTTTTTTGGCATCTCACTTGTGTGTGGCCCCCCAACTGATTTTTCTGTGGCTCAGTGGCCCCCGGCACGAAAAAGGTTCCCCTCCCCCCGGAGAGTAGGGATGTGAAAGGTTATCGAGTAAGCACAGCGTCACCTGTCCAGAGCAGCCTCTGTCTGCAGCAATGTAGCTGAATCAACGGAATTGTACATCCCTGCTACCGAGTCCCAGCTGGCAATGTTTCCCACAGGGGGGGACGGACACTGTAAAACGGCGACACCCCATCCCCTTTGCCACAGCTCCCTCCTAGCTCTCTCTGCCCCAAAGGAAGGGACAACGGAAGCAGCCGTTGAAGCGGGAAGGGGTCCGGGCCCATGAAGCTTGGCTAGACGTGTGGTGAGTAACCCTGGCCCCGAACTGCACCGAGGTGAAGTCAGGCCCCAGCCGGGTTTTCTCGTTACTTTCCTTGGAGCTATTTCTGACTTTTATGCCTCACGACGTGTATTCACTTATAACGGGGGTGGGGACCCTGCGGCCCGAGGGCCACACGTGGCCCAGCGGGGTTCTGTGTGTGGCCCGTGTGACATTTTGTTAAGGGCTGCCAGATCCTGCTGGTTAGTTTTATTCCCTACCGGTGTTACTAAAGCTACAGGCACTTAGAGCAAAGGCACTGGTGGGGCGGTGCGGTGTGGGTGGATTGCACCCCTCACTGACAGTGAGCACTGCACGCGCGCTCTGCAGCCAATCACAGCGTGGCTACGGCTCAGTCGGCACCGCCCACACGTTCTAGGTGCACAAGCGCCACGAGCAAAACTGCCCTTTCCTGGGACACCATCTTCGTTCTGACAATCTTGTGGCCCACGGCTTGCTGTGCATGGCACATGCGTGTGCACACACACAGAGCACTGCTTGCTGTGCATGGCACACGCCTGGGCACACACACAGAGCACTGCTTGCTGCGCATGGCACACGCGTGGGCACACACACAGAGCACTGCTTGCTGTGCACGGCACATGCTTGTGCACACGCACAGAGCACTGCTTGCTGTGCACGGCACACGCGTGGGCACACAGAGAGCACTGCTTGCTGTGCATGGCACACGCATGTGCACACGCACAGAGCACTGCTTGCTGTGCACGGCACACGTTTGTACACACACACAGAGCACTGCTTGCTGTGCATGGCACACGCGTGGGCACACACACAGAGCACTGCTTGCTGTGCACGGCACATGCTTGTGCACACGCACAGAGCACTGCTTGCTGTGCACGGCACACGCGTGGGCACACACAGAGAGCACTGCTTGCTGTGCATGGCACACGCATGTGCAGTAGACATGCCCCATACAGAGCACAAACAATCCCAGGAGGCTGCTAAGTGTTCCAGGCCTAGCCCCAAGTGCAGGGTGCCTCCCACCCAGCCCAGCCGGGATTCCCTGCACCCCCTCACCTGGCTCCAGGGCCCCGTGTACCACTTGACGGTGCGCTGGCAGGGCCCGCTGTTGCAGGCCCGCATGTCAGCCGGCTTGGTGCCCGCACAGGTCTCCTCTGCCTGCCCGTTGGCATAGCTGGACAGACAGACCACGGAGCGGCGCTGGATCCCCGTTCCACACTCCACCGAACACTGGGGCCGCCAGGAGAGAGAGACGCCATCAAGGAACCCGGCCAGGGGCTGTGAGAGGCCCCCCTCCTCCCCCCAGCTCAGGACTCCTGGGGCCTGGGGCTACCTAGGCTGGCATGGCTCAGATGCCCCGATCCAGCCCCACAGCCCTGCTCTTACAATCCATCCCTCAGCAGATCCATCCAGCTGGGCTCCCGCATTGGGACGCTAGAGGGCAGCACTGCCCAGCATTGGGGGAAGCCACCACCCGGCTTCTCCAGGCACTGTCTGCACCGAGCCCCTCCTGGCCCCTGACCCCAGGGGCACAGCAGCCCAGCGCCCCCTATGGGAAACCCCCTGCCCCTACCCAGGTGGAGCTGGGGGCGGGGGAGGGTCACTGTGGTGTCAGCCATGTTTCTGCAGAGACCTGGGCACCAAGGGCTTGGGGGTCACAGGAGAAACGAGTTAACTGGGACTCGGCCTTGTCCCTAGCGGAAGGGCTTCCGCCTTGCAAGATCACTGTGAAGTCTGGCATGGCTGGGCTGGCTGGGAGCCTAGGGCTGAGCTGGCGAGGGCTCCTGGTCGGGAATGAGGGGCACCAGCAGGGCTGGGGGGCAGGGGCTGCAGGGCTGGAGGGGCAGGGCTGCAGGGCTGGGGGGGCAGGGCTGGAGGGCAGGGCTGGAGGGCTGGAGGGGCAGGGGCTGCAGGGCTGGGGGGCAGGGCTGGAGGGCAGGGGCTGCAGGGCTGGAGGGGCAGGGGCTGCAGGGCTGGGGGGCAGGGCTGGAGGGCAGGGGCTGCAGGGCTGGAGGGGCAGGGGCTGCAGAACTGGGGGGCAGGGCTGAGGGGGCAGGGGCTGCAGGGCTGGAGGGGCAGGGGCTGCAGGGCTGGGGGGGCACGCATGGGGGTAGGGGCTGCAGAACTGGGGGGCAGGGCTGGGGGGGCAGGGGCTGCAGGGCTGGAGGGGCAGGGGCTGCAGGGCTGGGGGGCAGGGCTGGAGGGGCAGGGCTGCAGGGCTGGGGGGGCAGGGCTGGGGGGCAGGGGCTGCAGAACTGGGGGGCAGGGCTGGAGGGGCAGGGGCTGCAGGGCTGGGGGGCATGCTTGGGGGCAGGGGCTGCAGGGCTGGGGGGCAGGGCTGTGGGGGCAGGGGCTGCAGGCTGGAGGACAGGGGGCTGCAGGGCTGGGGGGGCAGCTGGGGCTGCAGGGCTGGAGGGGGCAGGGCCTGCAGGGCCGGGGGGCACGCAGTTGGGCGTAGGGGCTGCAGAACTGGGGGGCAGGGCTGGGGGGGCAGGGGCTGCAGGGCTGGAGGGGCAGGGGCTGCAGGGCTGGGGGGGCACGCCTGGGGGCAGGGGCTGCAGAACTGGGGGGCAGGGCCTGCGGGACCGGAGCTCAGGGCACGGACCATGTTGCTCCAGTCGCTGTGGAACCAGCTGCGCACGCAGGGCCCCATGTCGCAGGCCTCGTTGGCCGGGGGCCGGTGGCTGCTGTTGCACTCGCCGTCACTCAGCAGGTCGCCGTGGTTACTGATGCAGCGGACGTGGCGGGTCCGGTGGCCCAGGCCGCAGAGAACCGAGCACTGGGGGATGGGGGGAGAGCAGGAGTCACCGTGGAGACTGGGGTCCCCACCACGCCTCCCTGTTCCCCCCACAGAGTTTTGCTGTCCTGGGGGTCCCCTCCCCCATGGCACCCCTCAGAAACCCCCAGGCCCATCGACCCCGCCCCCCATCCCACCACCTCCAGCCCCCCTCCTCCCCGCTCCCCTCCAGCCACAGACGCATCTGTCCCACTCTCCTCTCCTGATACTCGCTGGGGGGGGAATCCTCCCTCCCACATTCAAGCCCCATCCACAGGCTGAAGCTGGGGGCCGCCCCCCGCCCCCCAGGAGCCCTGGCCCTGAGCCCAGCCGTGCTTACCGTGCTCCAGTTGGTGCGCACCTCCCAGTGGCTGCAGAGGCGGAGCTGGCAGGGCTGCGTGGGGCTGGGCCGGTCCAGCTGCCCACAGTGCTGCGGGTGCACCGTGGTGCTGCGGTTGGCGTAGATCTGGCGGCACAGGACCTGGCGGTGCTGGGTGCCCGGCCCACAGGACTTGCTGCAGGCCGACCACTCGCCCACATCCCAGCTGCGGCCAGAGAGCTAACATCAGCCCGGGCTGGGCACCAGGGCCATCTGGGCTCCAGGCCCTGCCCTGCCGCTGCAGACACCCACTCCTGGGGGCTCCCATGGGGACCACAGTCCTGGGGAGACCCGCACTCACTACAGTAGCCCTAGGGGGGAGACCCGCACTCACTACAGCCCTGGGGGTGACACACACTCACTACAAACCCTGGGGGAGACCTGCACTCACGACAGCCCTGGGGGAGACCCGCACTCACTACAGCCCAAGGGGGGAGACCCACACTCACTATAGCCCTGGGGGTGAGACCCGCACTCACTATAGCCCTGGGGGAGACCGGCACTCACTACAGCCCTGGGGGTGAGACACACACTCACTACAAACCCTGGGGGTGAGACCCGCACTCACTACAGCTCTGGCGAGACCCACACTCACGACAGCCCTGGGGGAGACCCACACTCACGACAGCCCTGGGGGAGACACACACTCACTACAGCCCTGGGGATGAGACACACACACACTACAGCTTTGGGCAAGACCTGCACTCACTACAGCCCTGGGGGTGAGACCCACACTCACTATAGCCCTGGGGGAGACCGGCACTCACTACAGCCCTGGGGGTGAGACCCGCACTCACTACAGCTCTGGCGAGACCCACACTCACTACAGCCCTGGGGGAGACCCACACTCACGACAGCCCTGGGGGAGACCCACACTCACTATAGCCCTGGGGGTGAGACCCGCACTCACTATAGCCCTGGGGGAGACCGGCACTCACTACAGTCCTGGGGGTGAGACACACACTCACTACAAACCCTGGGGGTGAGACCCGCACTCACTACAGCCCTGGGGGAGACCCGCACTCACTACAGCCTTGGGGGAGACCCGCACTCACTACAGCCCTGGGGAAGACCCGCACTCACTACAGCCCTGGGGGTGAGACACACACTCACTACAAACCCTGGGGGTGAGACCCGCACTCACTACAGCTCTGGCGAGACCCGCACTCACTACAGCCCTGGGGGAGACCCGCACTCACTACAGCCCTGGGGGGAGACCACGCACTACTACAAACCCTGGGGGTGAGACCCGCACTCACTACAGACCCTGGGGGTGAGACCCGCACTCACTACATCCTTGGGGGAGACCCGCACTCACTACAGCCCTGGGGGAGACCCGCACTCACTGACAGCCTGGGGGGACCCGCAGCTCACTACAGCCCTGGGGGGACCCGCACTGACTCAGCCTGGGTAGACACCACTCACTACAACCTGGGGTGAGACCCGCACTCACTACAGCTTTGGGGGAGACCTGCACTCACTACTGCTTTGGGGGAGACCCGCACTCACTACAGCCCTGGGGGAGACCCGCAGTCACTACAGCCCTGGGGGGGGACCCGTAGTCACTACAGCTTTGGGCGAGACCCGCACTCACTACAGCCCTGGGGGACACCTGCACTCACTACAGCCCTGGGGGTGAGACCCGCACTCACTACAGCTCTGGGGGGGACCCGCACTCACTACAGCTTTGGGCGAGACCTGCACTCACTACATCCTTGGCGGACACCCGCACTCATTACAGCCCTGGGGGAGACCCACACTCACTACAGACAGACCTGGGGGAGACCTGCACTCACTAGAGCCCTGGCGAGACCTGCACTCACTAGAGCCCTGGGGGTGAGACCCGCACTCACTAAAGCTTTGGGGGAGACCGGCACTCACTACAGCCCTGGGGGTGAGACACACACTCACTACAAACCCTGGGGGTGAGACCCGCACTCACTACAGCCCTGGGGGGGACCCGCACTCACTACAGCCCTGGGGGTGAGACACACACTCACTACAGCCCTGGGGGAGACCCGCACTCACTACAGCCCTGGGGGTGAGACACACACTCACTACAAACCCTGGGGGTGAGACCCGCACTCACTACAGCCCTGGGGGAGACCTGCACTCACTACAGCCCTGGGGGAGACCCGCACTCACTACAGCCCTGGGGGAGACCCGCACTCACTACAGTCCTGGGGGGAGACCCGCACTCACTACAGCCCTGGGGGAGACCCGCACTCACTACAGCCCTGGGGGAGACCCGCACTCACTACAGTCCTGGGGGTGAGACACATACTCACTACAAACCCTGGGGGTGAGACCCGCACTCACTACAGCCCTGGGGGAGACCCGCACTCACTACAGTCCTGGGGGTGAGATACATACTCACTACAAACCCTGGGGGTGAGACCCGCATCACTCAGCCCTGGGAGCCCCAATACACCTGGGGGTGAGACACCATACTCACTACAGAACCCTGGGGGAGACCCGCACTCACTACAGCCCTGGGGGAGACCCGCACTCACTACAGTCCTGGGGGTGAGATACATACTCACTACAAACCCTGGGGGTGAGACCCGCACTCACTACAGCCCTGGGGGAGACCCGCACTCACTACAGTCCTGGGGGTGAGACACATACTCACTACAAACCCTGGGGGGGAGACCCGCACTCACCACAGCCCTTGGGGAGACCCGCACTCACTAAAGCCCGAGGGGGGAGACCCGCACTCACTAAAGCCCTGGGGGTGAGATCCGCACTCATGACAGGACGGGTGGGGCAAAAGGACTCAGGCTCAGTACAGCTCTGGACTTGCCCTCCCACCAGGCCCTGTGTCCTGACTCCTGCCCCTGGGGGCGCTGGCCAGGCTGGGGGCGGGGGGTGCAGAGACACTCACTAGGCCGGGCAGGGCTGGGTGTTGCAGGCCTCGTCCAGTGCGGGCGGCTTGGGGATGTCAGCACAGTGCTCGTCCTCCACCTCGTCCTGGGAGTGGCGCTCAGCGCAGTGGAACAGGGGCTGCCAGAGCCCTGCAGAGACATGGGGGGGGGGGTCTAAATAACCTGGGGGTGGCAGACACGGCTGTGGGGGTCAGTGTGGGTGGGGAAGGGGCCCCCAATAACCTGGGGGTGGCAGACACGGCTGTGGGGGTCAGTGTGGGTGGGGAAGGGGCCCCCAATAACCTGGGGGTGGCAGACACGGCTGTGGGGGTCAGTGTGGGTGGGGAAGGGGCCCCCAATAACCTGGGGGTGGCAGACACGGCTGTGGGGGTCAGTGTGGGTGGGGAAGGGGCCCCCAATAACCTGGGGGTGGCAGACACGGCTGTGGGGGTCAGTGTGGGTGGGGAAGGGGTCCCCAATAACCTGGGGGTGGCAGACACTGCTGTGGGGGTCAGTGTGGGTGGGGAAGGGGCCCCCAATAACCTGGGGGTGGCAGAAACGGCTGTGGGGATCAGTGTGGGTGGGGAAGGGGCCCCCAATAACCTGGGTGTCGCAGACACGGGGGAGCTGCATCTCCAGAGGCGAGCGAGCTGCTGCAGGCTGCTGGGGTTGACGGGACAGCTACCGGGGGAGATGTGGACCCAAACTTGGTGGGGCAGGGTTTGCTCATGTGCCTGGGGCAGGCAGGCAGGAGTGGGGATGAGATGTGGGGGCAGCAGGATGCAGGGGGGGGCGAGATGGGGCAGTTGGAGAGGGGGATCGGGGACAGGGAGTGAGGACAGCGTGTAGGAGAGGATGGGGCACAGGAAGGGATGGGGACAGTTAGTGGGACAATGGGGGTCTGGGGAATGGGTTGTGGGGGACCAGGTGGGGCAGGGGAAGGGAATCCAGGGGCCGGGGTAGAGGAGGGGCCAGGGTGCAAGGGGACCAGGGTGGGGGAGGAGAAGGAATCGGGGCAGAGGAGGGGCCAGGGTGCACCAGGATCGGGTGGGGGAGGGGAAGGGAATCGGGACGGAGGAGGGGCCAGGGTGCACCAGGATTGGTTGGGGGAGGGGAAGGGAATCAGGGTGGAGGAGGGGCCAGGGTGTAGGGGGACCAGGGGGAGGGGAAGGAATCGGGGCGGAGGAGGGGCCAGGGTGCACCAGGATCGGTTAGGGGAGGGGAAGGGAATCAGGGTGGAGGAGGGGCCAGGAGGTACGGGGACCAGGGGGAGGGGAAGGGAATCGGGGCAGAGGAGGGGCCAGGGTGCACCAGGATCGGGTGGGAGAGGGGAAGGAATCGGGGCGGAGGAGGGGCCAGGGTGCACCAGGATCGGGTGGGGGAGGGGAAGGAATCGGGGCGGAGGAGGGACCAGGTTGCACCAGGATCGGGTGGGGGAGGGGAAGGGAATCGGGGCGGAGGAGGGGCCAGGGTGCACCAGGATCGGGTGGGGGAGGGGAAGGAATCGGGGGAGGAGGGGCCAGGGTGCACGGGGGACCAGGGGGAGGGGAAGGGAATCGGGGCAGAGGAGGGGCCAGAGGTGCACCAGGAGTCGGGTTGGGGGAGGGGAAGGGAATCAGGGGGAGGAGGGGCCAGGGTGTAGGGGCACCAGGGGGAGGGGAAGGGAATCGGGGCAGAGGAGGGGCCAGGGTGCACAGGATCGGTGGGGGAGGGGAAGGAATCGGGGCGGAGGAGGGGCCAGGTTGCACCAGGATCGGGTGGGGGAGGGGAAGGAATCGGGGCGGAGGAGGGGCCAGGGTGCACCAGGATCGGGTGGGGGAGGGGAAGGGAATCGGGGCAGAGGAGGGGCCAGGGTGCACCAGGATCGGTTGGGGGAGGGGAAGGAATCGGGGCGGAGGAGGGGCCAGGGTGCACCAGGGTCGGGTGGGGGAGGGGAAGGAATCGGGGCGGAGGAGGGGCCAGGGTGCACCAGGGTCGGGTGGGGGAGGGGAAGGGAATCAGGGTGGAGGAGGGGCCAGGGTGTACCAGGGGGACAGGGGGAGGGGAAGGAATCGGGGCGGAGGAGGGGCCAGGGTGCACCAGGATCGGTTGGGGGAGGGGAAGGAATCGGGGCGGAGGAGGGGCCAGGGTGCACCAGGGTCGGGTGGGGGAGGGGAAGGAATCGGGGCGGAGGAGGGGCCGGGTCGCTCACCTTTCCCGCAGGAGGCAGAGCACTGGCTGCTGCCCCTCCGTTTCCAGTAGAAGTCGTGGGAGTGGGGGCGGGGCGGCAGGGGCAGTGGGGGGACGCGGATGTGGCGCTGCAGTGTCCCGGGAGTCCTGCTCGACTGGCTGGCCGGCGCCCGGTTCCGGGTCTCCGTGCGGCGATGGCCAGAGGTGGGCGGCATCAGCTGGTCGCTGGGTGACAACATGGTCAGGGCACCTGCAGGGGAGAGCACAAGGGAGACCTAAATTGGGGGTGGGGGAAGCCCTTCCCGGCCGGTGACCCCCCAGAAGGTGATGGGGGGTCGAAGGGCCCACCGGGGGGGGTGTAGGGAGGTGCAGGCTGCTTGGGAGATGTAGGAGGAGGCCCCCAGGGGTGATGAGAAGCGAAGGGCCCCCGGGAGGACTGACAGGCCCCGGGCAGGGAGTGCAGGGTTGGGCACCTGATTAAACTGAGGCTCGTGGCCAGAAAGGGCTCTGCAGCTCGTGGGCTGAGGGACCCGGGGCTGGCGGGCTGATGCTGCACGAGCAGTGGGGCTGTTGCTTAGGCTGGAGCGGGACTGTGAACTGCCAACTTGTCGTGGCCGAGCCGGAACGGAGAAGGTGTTTGCTCAGGTCTGGGGATGAGAACACACAAGCCCCGGTCTGAAGCCACAGCTTGGAGTCCCGCTCCCAAGGGAATAGTCCCATTTCTGATGGCAGGAGACTGACGTGGTATTATCGGTCATAGGCCCCTTAGCAGGGCGCGGTCCACTGCACGGGAAGTGGGGCGTGGATAAATTCCCTTGCACTAATTGCCAGGGTGTTTGGGAGGCAGAAGGCTAAGTCAAAAGCCCGCTGGGAAGGAATAAAGTCTCTCTGGATAGGATCCTGTTTGTCTCCCAGCTGCTTGGATGCTCCTGGGGAAAGCTGCCAGCCATGAGAAATGAGATCCCAGGATATCCTGATGCCCCTGTAATGGATATTGATGCAGGACGGTGGAGGTCAGCTTGCGGCCTAGCGGGTTCTGTGCGCAGCCCGCGAGACATTTTGTTTACTGCTGCCCATGCACTGGGTTGCCGGATTCCGCCCATTTCCGTCCGGGTAGGGTTTGTTCCCTACCCATTCTCCAAGAGTGACACGCACATAAAGCCAGGGCACGTGCAGGGAGGGGCGTGCGGATTGCACACAACGGTGTGAGTGCCACGCGCTCTCTCTCTGCAGCCAATCACAGCACGGCTACAGTCCCATCGGCACCCCCCGTGTGTTCTAGGTGCGCAAACACCGTTAGCAAACAACCCCATCCCAGGAAACCGTCTCGGTTCCGACCAGCTGGTGGCCCACTGAAATAAAGAGGGCCGCTCGTGCGGTCCCCTCACTAGCCTCGGTTGCCAAGGGCTGACTTGGGGTCTTGGATCTGCTTGAGGTTTCATACAGGGAAACCTAAGCCAGGAGGACGAAGGTCCCAGTCACGGGCTGGAATCACTCTGGAAACAGATTCTGGACTATACCCACGGGCTACATTTTAAAAGACCTTTTTGCAGCTCCCAGATCACCCACTCTGTTCTGTGTCACCGACCCTCAAGAACTGAACTCACGTGTGCGTGCAGACTGAGCTTTTCACCAGTGCTCCCTCTTTCTCCTTTTTTAAACTCATGGGAGTTCAGGTCACAAGACGTGGCTGTAAGCATGGCTATGTCTAGACTGCAGGTTTCTTTCGGAAGAAGCTGTTCCAGAAGAGATCTTCTGAAAAAACGTCTTCCGAAAGAGCGTGTCCACACTGTGAAAGCGCATCGAAAAAGCGATCTGCTTTTTCGACCGCTAGCGTCCACACTGAATGGACGCTCTCTCGCATGTAAGCTGTGATGACTACGGGCAGAGTGGCCACTACAGCACCTGTGCTTTTTCCTCTTTCCTCTTCTTGTGAAAGAACTCCCTCTTCCCCATCCACACATGCCTTTTTCCAAAACCCAAAAAGGTTTCTTCCTCGTAGAAAGAGGTTTACCAGCACCGGAAAACCCCCTCTGTTCCTTCGATTTACTTTTGAAAGAACGTGACTGCAGTGTGGACATTACTCAGGTTTTGTCGGAAAACTGGCCGTTTTTCCGACAAAACTCTGCAGTGTAGACATACCCCATGTATTTGGAGCAAGGCCTGAAACATTCCTGGCCAGGGCAGGTCATGTGTCCAGTCCCTTGGGCCTGGTAGCACTGTGTGGGACTGGGGCGTCTGGGGATGGCCTGCGCTGGGTACATCAAAGGCCTGGTGTGGGCTGGACTCGGAGGGTACGTCCACACGGCAGCGTATTTGGAAACAAGCCATTCCGGAAGAAATACTCCGAAATAGCTGATTTTGAAATAGCGTGTCTACACGACAGGGAAGCCTGGAAATGAGTCCGAGGCAGGACGCGCTACCTCCATGTAGAGCCCCAGGAGGCCCTGGGGAGAAATTACTCCGAATGGCCCTGGGGAGGAGCTATTTCTAAACAGCACCCGTGGACCATCCAAACTCCAGCTGCTTCTTGTGGGGCCCTTTGACCCCCATCACCCTCTGGGGTGCATTCACCTCCCCAACGCCCCTGGAGGCTCCTTTTCCCCTTCGCGCCCTACCCGGGGGGGCCTTTCACCTCCCATCATCCCCTCCAACACCCCTCAGGTCACCTTCACCTCCCTAGCACCCCTCTGGGGGGCCCTGTACCCCCATCACCCTTGGAGGGGCCCCTTGCTGAGTGTGATACTCGGGGACTCCAGGGGGGCCTGCTGAGGTCACTCAACTAGGGTGCACGGCCAGAAAGGGGGGCAGCAGGGCACCCTAGTTGAGTGACCTCAGCAAGCCCCCCTGGAGTCCCCGAGTATCACACTCACCATGGGGGGAAAGGCCCCCTGGGGGTTAGGGAAGCGAAGGCCCCTCCAAGGGTGATGGGGGTACAGGGGTCCCCAGAGGGGTGCTAGGGAGGTGAAGGTGACCTGAGGGGTGTTGGGGGGGATGATGGGAGGTGAAAGGCCCCCGTGGGTTGGAAGCAAAGGGGAAAAAAGGGCCTCCAGAGGCATTGGGGAGGTGAACGCACCCCAGAGGGTGATGGGGGTCAAAGGGCCCCCCAAAGAATGGGGGAAGGGCCCCCCCAGAGTGTGATGGGGGTCAAAGGCCTCCCATGAGGGAGGGGGAAGGGCCCCCCGGAGGGCGATGGGGGTCAAAGGCTGCCCATGAGGGACGGGGAAGGGCCCCCTGGAGGGCGAGGGGGGTGGAGGGAGGGAAGGGCCCTGGAGGGCGATGGGGGGTGGAGGGATGGAAGACGGGCCCTCTGGAGGGCGATGGGGGGTGTAGGGATGGAAGAAGGGCCCCCTGGAGGGCGATGGGGGGTGGAGGGATGGAAGAAGGGCCCTCTGGAGAGCGATGGGGGGTGGAGGGATGGAAAAAGGTCCCCCTGGAGGGCGATGGGGGGTGGAGGGATGGAGGAAGGGCCCCCTGGAGGGCGATGGGGGGTGGAGGGACGGAAGAAGGGCTCCCTGGAGGGCGATTGGGGGTGGAGGGATGGAGGAAGGGCCCCCTGGAGGGCGATGGGGGGTGGAGGGACGGAGGAAGGGCTCCCTGGAGGGCGATGGGGGGTGGAGTGATGGAGGAAGTGCCCCCGGCGGGCATTAGGAGGCTACTTACTGACATCCTGCCGGCGGCCATGGGGGGCATGGCTGGGGCTGTCGGGCGTGGCCACAGCCAGGAAGAAGCGGTAGGTGACACCAGGGTTGTCCTGCTGGAAGATCATCTGGGGGAAATGACAGAGAGCGGCTCAAGCAGGGCGTTGGGGGGGGGGGAGGCGCAGTCCAGCGGGCCGCCCTGCAGCCTCCACACCTCGCCCCCCCCCCCCCCCCCGCACGCAGCCTGCCCCACACAGTGCCAGCTGGCTGCTCCTCTGCCCATCCCTTCCCCAGGACCCCCCCCCCAACTCCTCCCCACCGTCCCCAGGGTCCAGACTCCCTCCCTGCTCCCCTATTCGCCTCAAGGGCACATGATGCCCCCCCCCATGAGCCGGGCCCCTCCGTACTCACATACACATCAATGGGCTCAGTGGTGGGCCCCTCGGCTGCCAGCGACTCTCCCGCCCCGCGGGGCTCCTCGTGGCCCGGCCGGGTGTAGACGAAGACGGTGCCGCCCGCCTCGTAGCGCCCCGGGGGATCCACCGCCCAGTTCCCGTTGATGATCGACTTGCCAGAGCGGCTCCTCAGGGCTGGGGGCAGAAAGCAGGTGTGGGGGGGAGGGGTAAGCGTCCCGGGCCCAGGATTGGCTCCGGACCCCCCTGTGCTGGTTTGGGACCCTGCTGTGCTCTGTGTGGGCAGCCCATGGCCCGGGGCTCAGGGAGGGAAGCCACCTCGGGGGGCCCACTAGTGGGTCACAGAAAAGGGAGCCCCGGTGGCTTGTACAGTCTCAGGCGCACTCTGTGCGAGTGCCCGTGTGTGTCCAGGTGCGCACGAGTCCGTGTGGACTTCGCATGCCTGGCTGTGTGAGACGAGCCCGGTCCCGAGAGGGCAGGAGGCGGCCCCGCCCGCCCTGTCCCGGCCCATCCCCAGCGTGCCCCAGCCATACCCAGGTAGTTGGGGCTGCGGGTCATCTCGGTCACGTTGATCCTGGTGGCACCTGGGGGGATCTCGAGGATCTTGTGGTAGCCGATGGGCACATGGGAGTCGCTGAAGTTGCCCACCACCAGCTTGCAGGTGGAGTGGTCGCCCCCGCACACCCCGCAGCTGTCCTGCGTCTGGTTGGAGCCCAGGACCCCGTCGCAGCCGGGGCTCTGCGGGGCGAGACAGGCCTGGGGGGTGGGACGGAGCCACAGCGAAGACCCCTCCCGCCACCTAGATCCATCCCTGCCATGCCCGTGCTCCGTAGACCCCGCCCCCCATGGTACATGCACCTCCCTGCCCCCCCGGCCACGCTCTAGCCTCATGGAGCGGCGGGGGGGTCGACAGCCCCGGGCCTCCCCGCCCTGGGAGAGGCTAGGCGTGGCTGCAGGGCCGCTGGAGAGGGGGCAGCAAACCCCCCTAGGCCCAACACGCTCGGTGCCCGACCTCCTGGCTCTCTCCCCAGCCTTGGAGCAGCCCCTCCCAAGGGAAGAGGAGAGGGAGCAGGTGAGCCCTGGCTGCCCTTGAGAAACTAACAGGGCCACCCCCACACTCCTGGGGCTGCCCACGGATGCCAGCTGCGCCCGTCCAGCCGAACTCAATCAGCCCAGAGATGCGTGAGCACATCGCCCCCATCCGCCACACGCTGGCCCCACAGCACCACCCCCGCACACTTCATTGGGGGAGGGAGGGGGACACCACAGAGGGAGCCAAGTGGTTGGTAGGGGGGCAGGTGGCTGAGGGCATCCTTCCCCCAGGGCCTGGATCACAGGTGCTGTATCTCCCTCCTCCCCCAGCCTCCTCCTTTTGTGCCAAGGGGGAAACCGAGGCGCGGAGCCACTCGCCGAAGGCCACTGAGGGTGTCAGCGGCCAAGCCAGGAAGAGAACCCCGGACTCCTGGCTCCCAGCCTGCTGCTCAGACCCGGACACATCCACAGTCTGCCCCGTTCCCCGTCCCTTGAATTCCAGCCATTGGCGGGGAGTGGAGCCAGGGCACAGAGCCCCCCTCTTGCATGTCCCCCTGCCCCTCCCCGCCGGGCTGGGCTGCACTTACCAAGCACTCTCCAGCCACGCAGATGTCGACGGAGGCAGCCTCGCAGGGCGTCCCGTCCTGCACCTTCTCCGTGTGCCGCACGTAGAACCGGTAGCCCACGGGCCGGCAGTTCAGCTCGCAGCGCTGGGAGCCCCGCACTGCCACGACACGGAGCCAGGGCTGGGGACGGCCGGGCAGCCCCTCCAGCCCCCCTGCAGCCCAGCGCCCCCTCGCACCACCCTGACTCAGAAGGCAGAGTCTCCCGTACTGTGCCCCCCCAGCATAGCCCCTCTGGCCTGCCCTGGATTCACAGGTGAGCGCGCCCTCTATTGAGCACCCTGGGGGTTGCTTCCAAGGGCATCTCTGCTGAACAGCTGGTCCTTCCCTCTGGGCTCGGTGATGAGACGGGATGGGGGGGGGGGGAGCAATCAAATGCCCGGCTTGTCTAGCCTTTCCCAACCCCCCCCTCCCCACACACACACCCTGCCTGCCACCCTGCGAAGGGTTAACTCCCTCTGCCCGCCTCTCCCCGTTCCGGCCAGGGGCAGCAGCCAAGACTTTTTAACATTTTCCAGAGTTTATTTTACTAAGAGCGGCCGGCTCAGGGTGTGATTTATCACCAACGTCCCCTGCGCTCCCCCCTGCCCGCATGGCCCCCGCTCCTCCCCCCCGGCGATTGGCCTTGCGCTGCCCCCTTTCGCCGGCTGGCAAAGCCGTGGGGCTGCCAGCGGGGCAGGGAACAAAGGGCTTTTTGTGCAAGCCCCTCCCCCCGCCTTCCCCCCCCCACGTCTAGCAGAAATCCAAATATTGGCTGGGAGCAGAAATAATACGCAGGAGGAGGGGCTGGGGGGGCTCTGCTTTCGCCCGGCGTCTCCTGCTTAGTCCGGCTTCACCCTTGTGGAGCCTACGTGCCTGCTCCAGATTTCCCCCGGCCTGTTCTGTGCTGCGTTGAAGTCGCCCTCCCAAGCTGGCCCCATCGGCCCCACGGCCAGCACAGGCGTCCCAAAAGGACAGCCAGATCTTCCAGGCCGAGCTCCTGGGTGAGAAGGCCGCAAACTTGCCTTCAGCTGAAGCACAGAAGGAGCGGGAGCAGTCCCTTCGGGTGCGTCTACACAGCAACGTTATTTTGAAATCGCTTCATCCGCGTCTACACAGCCGGCCGTTCTTTCGGCAGAACGTTGAAATGCTGTCAAGCGGGAGGACGGCTCACTCCGACGCCTGCAGCCCTCCTCATACGAGGAGCAAGGGAAGTCGGGGGAGGAGTGCTCTGTGTCGAAAGAAGTGCTGTGTAGACGCTCCCAATTTCGAAATCAGCTGTGCGCAACATGGCTCAACTTGCGTGGCTTCTTCCGCGTGCATTTCGAAATAGCGTATTTCATCATTTAATGTCAAAATAAAGTGCTCTTCCGAAACGGCCCTTCACCCTCGTGGAACAAGGCTTGCAGGGACGTCGGAACCGCGCGCCCGTGATTTCAAAAGCTATTTCGAAATCACGGGCCCGCTGTCGAGACCCGGAACAGCTATGTCAAGATACCGGAAGTATCCCGAAATAGCGCCGCAGTATAGACGCACTGAGATCAGTCTCTGAGTTCTACTTGGGATGGAGCTGGCTTGACCGTCCAGCCTTCGGTCCTTGCTCACTAGCCCCCTGGGCCCATGAGTAGCTGGGACAGGAGGGCATTCCTCCAGGAGCATGAGAACGCAGTGGCTGGCCAAAAGCTGCACTGTGCAGCTCTGGGGGCCGGAGAGCAGCAGGTGCCCAGCCTGGCTTTGTCACTGGCGCTTGGCAGGAAGCTTGGGGAGCAAAGCCCAGTGGTTAGCGCACTAGCCTGGGCTGCCGAAGAGCCGGGATTCATTCCTGCTCTTTCGCCGGGGTCCTGGGTCACATTCGACAGTCCCAGCTCCTCCATCCACTAGTCTTTCCAGGCCTTTGTGGCCCATCTCCATGGGGGGCCCCCACAAGCAGGGGAGATGCTCTGGGGCTACGGCTCTAGCAGCCAGACGAGGGCCTTCTGGGAAATGCTAACTCAGCTCCTGGAAAAGATGATCTCCCCTGCCCCGCTCCACTCTCCTGCAGAGCTTTGGGGCGGCTGCTCGGCCAGCCAGCTGCTTTGGGAAATCAGATTCACCCGAGCCAAGTGGGGTACGAATTGCTGCTTGCTCGGGAGAGCCGCGTGACGGGGCGGGCTGGCAAACTCCTGCGTCCTTCGAGCACCAGGCAGGGCAGAGGGCTCTCGGCTTTCCAAATGCCTTGGCGAAAGCCCTTCCCAGGGGGCTGCCAAGGAAGCAAAGGGCTGAGCCGAGCAGCGGCTCTGCCCTCTGTTCTCGGCGGGTTCTTTGCCTGCTCTCAGCACCGGTCAGGAGTGTTTTCCAGCTGCGCCCGACGCCTAGGACGGACACCTCCCTGCCGCCCGGCCTCTGAGACAAGCTCGGGGACCGCAGCTCGGCCCCGGCCTTGTGGCAGCAGTCGCAGCCAAAGAAAGGCGGGTCGGGCCGTGCGGGTCTCCCCACCGCCTGGGGAAATGGCTGGAATGAAAACCGGGTCAGCTTTTGGGTGTGGCTGTGCCTCTCCCCATTTCACTGGCATCTCGGCTGGATCTGCTCCATCGCGGGGAAAGCACCGCCACCAGCGGAGGGGGGGGGGGTGGCGCTTACACCGGACAGCGGCTGCCCCGCGGGAGATAGGCTGGAAATTGGAATTGCTGGGTGCACACCTGAACACCCCCCTCCCCATGTCCGTGTTCTCCGCCTGCATTGGCTCTGCCCCCTGCAGCCGGTCTCCCCGGCACACTCTGGGCCCATTCTGCAGGGAGTGGGATTGGGGGCCTCGGTGAGGGACCGGAGGGGGGAGAACAGGGATGAAGCGGGGAAATGGAGGGAAGGGAGGGAAATGGAAGAGGGAGGGCGGGGGAACATGTGTGGGAGAGGACTCCGGCCCAGCCTGGCCGGTTGCCCCTCTTTTTCCAGCGCCATCATTCTTCACAGGTCGTTAATCACTTGGGAGGACTTTCTGCTCGCTGGCGTCCAATGCAAACGTCCCTGCGCCCATTCCCATCCCTCCATGCTTTCTTCTGCAGGCCTGGCTCCCTGGCCGGACCCTCTGCTCCGCCGCGTCCCTCCCTCCCCTCCCAGGGCAGGATGAGCCGGGGGGTGGCTGGGCAGGGATGTTCATTTGCACGGCAGCATCTGAAGCCAGGTCCAGCATCTTGCGAGGCCACTGGGGATGCGTCTCACCAGCAGCTGGGGTATACGGCGACAGCGGGTGGCCCCGGCCCCCCCGCCTGGGCTCAGTCACACCTCCAGCCGCACATAGACGAACTTCTCGCAACCCCTCCTCCCGAGGCTGGAGCCAGGGGTTGAAATGCCTTTAAAAAAGCTGGCCCGGCAGTGCCTAAGTCACTTTGGGGGGGAAAAAATAACCTGCAGGCACCTCAATCCCATAGGCCTGTTGGAGTTTCACCCCGGGCCTGAGTGGCCCCCAAAGGCGGGTCCCCGCCCCACCACTCACCGAGGACCGGGAGTGTCACAGCCCTGGGCACACTGGGTGGAAGAAGAACTGATGCTCTGCCCTGTCGCTCACGCCATGGTCGGTCCCATGCTGGTGCCAGGGTAAGCAGCTGGGGTCCTAGCCACCCCCCGCCAAGGTCACTAGCACCTGATCTCTGGGCTCCCCCTGCCGCATCCTCCCCGCCCCCCCCGGGGAGTTCCTGGCCGAGTGCCCCGGCCTGACAGATCACCGCATACTTCGCAGCAAACGTCGGCAGGGCCCCCGCGCTTCCTCCCCCTCCGCCCCCCCGCCCACCGGGGTGATTGATTCCGGCTGTGGAGCTGCAGGAAGCGGCCAAGCTGCCCCGGCTGTAACCCAAGCGCGGGCACCGACGGGGAGGGTGCATGGTACAGCAGAGGGGGGCATGTGGCCACATCCAGACGGGGGCAAACCGTGCAGCGGGCCAGGAGCAAAGGCTTGGTTTCAATCAGGATTCTGCATCTGGCTGGCGGGTCAGCTGGCCTCCCCTCCCTCTCAGCAGTACACAAAGATGGCTGCGACACCCCCCCCCCCAGCCCTTTTCAGGGCACAAGAGGACAGTATCCCCTTCCCAACCGGAGCGGCCTCTTCTGTCGTCCAGAGCGCGGCGAGCGGTGCTCGAGGGCTCACACACGCTGTAAGGGGACCCTGCTCTGTTTCTCTGCTTTGCGCCCCCCCCCCCGGCCCCCCGGCCCTACAGTAAAACACAGCCCTCGAAAGCCTCTTTTTTAATCTATCCGTGGTCATCTTCTCCTGAGCCATCTGCCTGACCCTTCCTGCCCCAAGCCTTGGAGCATGGGGGTGAATAACATTACCCCACTGGGATAATGCAAGGATAACACTCTGCTACTGCTGCTCACTGGCAAGTCCCTCCTTTTAACTCCACAGCCAGAGGTCCAGGGCTCAACCCAGTGTGGGCCCTGCCAGATGAAGGGAAGGTTGCGTCTTGAGGCGGGTCCAAGGGGTGAGCACCAGGGTGGGCAGGGGCTAGAGGCAACATTCAAGCCGCCTTGAATATTTTAAATAGAAAGGTGGGGTAAAAATATTTAAATAAATAAATAAATAAACATTCAGGACAGTCAGCGGGGGGGGGGGGGTGTTTGCGACTGTCAGGGACATAATGAGGCAGCAGATTCGTCACCAGTCAGCAGGGGTGGGGGGTGGGTGGGTCTAGAACTAGATGGGACAGTGATAGGATGAATCAGAGCCACCGAGTTCTGACCGCGACCCAGGTGGGCCCAACGCCACCAAGCTCTGAGCCCCATCTGGAGGGACCCACGCCTACCAAGTTCTGACCCAGATGCCCATGGACCCACCAAGGTCCGATCCAGATCCAAACAGAGCTAAACCCCCCATGTTCTGACCCCCAAGGACTGGAACCCACCACGTTCTGACCCTGATCCAGGTGGACCCAAAGCCAAGTTCTGCCCCAGATGGACCTGAGCCCACCAAGTTCTGAAGCTGATCCAGAGGGACCTGACCCAATGGAGATCTGACCCTCCCATAGTACAGGGGAAAGGCAGTGGGGGAGGGGGACTTTGGCCCTGAACTGCTCTGTCCCTGTCCCCCTGGGGCTGACCCTGCCTGGCACCTCCTCTCGCCCGGGCACGCTGTGGGGATCAGGGCCAGTCGGATGCTGCCCAGGGTGCATCCCAGCCACTGGACATGCAACACGCACCAGAGGGGCAGGTGAGAGGCCCCAATCCTGCCCCACCACGCGGCATGGCCCTCCCACGGCAGAGCAAGGGCTCAGATGCCCTCAGGTGCCAACTCGGGTGGGAGGGAAGGGGAGAGGCGCAACCGGAGTGGGGCCCTCGAACAAGAATAACCCAGCCCGGGTTTGCTTTCCCAACGTGCTGTCTCAGCGGCTGGAAAGAACACGGTGTTTGAACAGAAACACCATTCATCCCGCACGTCCTCTCCCCTGGGCTGGACTCGGCGGCACGGCGCTGGCTGGGCACGGGCAGGAGAAAGGCAGCTGTGCGGGGCAGGGACCCATGCCTCTGGAGGGAGGGAGGGCAAATCCCGCACAGCCACCTGGGCTCTGGCTTGCTTTAGGGGCTGAGACACAGAACACCTCCCCCAGCCCCTAATAAAAAGCACTGGGCTCCAAACCCGCAGGGCCGGCAAGATGGGGGGGGGGGGGGCGCAGAGCGCCGGGGGCTGGATCGGTCGGTCGAAGAGGATCAGGACACATCCCTGGGGACAAAGTTGTTCCGGATCCAAATGGGGGCAGCGCCGGCAAATTCACCCTGGAAAGGATCCGGAGTGGGGGGAGAGAGCGGCTGCCTTTGATGCTGCTGTGGAATCGGATTAGCAGCAGCCTGGCCTGTGAAAAGCCCCAGCTGTGCTGAGCTAATCACGGACTCCTGGCTGGTCCAGCCCCGGCCACGAACAAGCCATGTCCTTGAATTAGCTGGCTAAAGCTGCTGATGCCGGGGAATGGCCGGTGCCCGCAGCTCAGGGTTTCACTAACTACCCTGTCCCCCCCTCCACACACTCCCAGCTCAGCCGCTCAGCTCGGTGGGAGGGGACCCTGCTTCCCGGCTCCGAGATGAGCTCAGCGTGGAGCCAAAAGCAGCATGCCCCATGCCCGAGCCCCGGGGAGTGTGGCCCGATGGTTAGAGCAGGGAACTGGGCACCAGAACTGCCAGCTCTGCCACTGACCCGCTGTGTGATACTGGGTCAGTCGCATCTCCTGCTCTGTGCCTCAGTTCCTCCACCTATAAAATGGGAACAAAGGTCACTTCCCCTACCTCCCAGGGAGCTTGGTTCATCGTGTAAAGTGCTTTGAAATCCCCAGAGAGGTAGGGCCAGAGCAGGATGAAGGGTTATTAATGGAGATGCTGCTCGGCTGGGCTTAGAAAGGGATCCGATAAAGATCCTTTTGGGAGCAGCCTGACAGTGAACAGCCCCCACCCCCCGAGGGCAGGGCATGGGGAGGGGAGCCAGCCCCTCCAGCTGGGGGGGTGAGATGGGCTCTCCCCTTGCCAGGGAAGGCAGAGGGGCTGGTGGCTCAGTCACACAGCTCCTGCTTCTACTGCGCCCAGCGCTCAGTGAACAGGGTCACGTCAGCTGGCCGTAAATCTTCCAGCGTTGAATCAATTTGCTATGCACATCATTCGAACAGTGCTGTTCTGGGGAAGGAAAGCATGGAAGGGTGGGCAAGGGGGCTCTGGCAAGGGATTGTGTGCCAAGGGGTCTTCTGCGGGGGCGGGAAAGCCAGGTGGAAAGAAAGAAAGAAAAAGAAAGAAAGAAAGAAAGAAAGAGAAAGAAGTGAATGGACAACAGAGCAGTGATAGAAGGAAAAGACAAGGAGGAAAAAGAGGGGAGAGAAGGAGAAAAGGAAGGAAAAGGAGGAGAGATGGAGGAAAAGGAGGAGAGAGAAGGAGAAGACAAGGAGGGAAAGGAAGAATGACAGAGGCAGAGACGTGACGGGGAAATAAAAGGACAAAGAAGAAGAGAAGAGGTGGGGAAGGCGGGGAGCCCGTGGGGACCTGGCGTGGGACCTGGAGTCCCACCACCCCTGGGCTGCCTGATAATTGAGCTGGGCAGACAGTCCTGTGGGGGGGGTTAGACTAGCAGGCCAGGCAGTGGGCGTGGGCGTGGGCGCGGGGCCCGGCGAAAGGGGATTACAGCCGAAAACGCTGGATCTACCAAACTTGGGAAAAACACCTGCCAGCCCCTGTGCCATAGACCCAGGGACAAGGGCAATGGAGGCAGAGGGCAAGGGAGCTGGGGGGTGGGCAGAGCGGCAGGGAGATGGGGGACTGACCCCAACTCCCACTTGCCTCCCCCCATTCAGCCAGTGGCTACTTTCCTTCATCCCATTCGCTTGGTGCTGAAATGTCCCAGCCTGGCCCCATGTCAACTGGAGCTAGAGCTTTTGGGGGGGGGAGGTTTGAAGCAGGGGAGCTGGGTACCCAGACTCCTGGGTTCTAACCCCGCCTATGGGAGGGGGGTGGGTTCTAGGACCAGCGTTTCAGCAAGGGACCCAGTGGCTGGGAACAGAGCAGCTGCCTGTAGCCAGAGGGGGATGCTGAGTTAACAGAAGGCACCCCCCAAGGTTCCCAGTAGTGACCAGAGGAACCAGTTTGAATGAGATAAGAAGTGACCCCAAATGCTCCAGGTTAGAATTGGCTGAGGCTGCCTGGCTCAGAATCAACCTACCCCACCCCCATCCCTGTCCCCAAGGGGAATTGGAACCAGCCTGTTACCCCACCCGCTACCCCCAAGGGGAATTGGAACCAGCCTGTTACCCCACCCGCTACCCCCAAGGGGAATTGGAACCAGCCTGTTTACCCCACCCGCTACCCCCAAGGGGAATTGGAACCAGCCTGTTACCGCCCCCCTGAGGGGAACTGGAACCAGCCTGTTACCCCCCACCCCCACCCCAAGGGGAACTAGAACCAGCCTGTTACCCCCCCTCGCCCCGAGGGGAATTGGAACCTGCCTGTTACCCCCCCTCGTCACCGAGGGGAATTGGAACCAGCCTGTTACCCCCCCCTCCATCACCAAGAGGAATTGGAACCTGCCTGTTAACCCCCCCCCATCACCAAGAGGAATTGGAACCAGCCTGTTACCCCCCCTCGCCCCGAGGGGAA
The DNA here is from genome assembly GCA_032595735.1 of Pelochelys cantorii. NCBI lineage: Eukaryota > Metazoa > Chordata > Testudines > Trionychidae > Pelochelys > Pelochelys cantorii. Next base: position 21,641,911 of record CM064349.1, on the reverse strand, counting down.
TTGGAACCAGCCTGTTACCCCTCCCCCCCCGGAGGGGAATTGGAACCAGCCTGTAACCCCTGCCCCCAGGCAGAACTAGCCCTGCCCACCTGGATCAGATTCACCCCCATCCCCTCGACGCTGCTCCCCGACACACACCCCCTGGATCGGGGCCAGCCCTTGGCTTCCGCCACATCAGCACCACCCCTGGGCTCTCCCTGGGTTGGAACCATCGCCAACTCCAAGCAAATGGTTTTCCAAAGTGTGACACTGTTGCATTATTATTTAATTCCCACCCAGCCCTGCTGGGGCTGCCCCCGAGACCTGAGAGGTGCCCCCCACCGCCCCCTCGCCCGCACTCCTGCTCAGGACTCAAGAGCGGGGAAGGGAACAGAGAGAGAGTCATGCTCTGAGGCAGGACATGGGACGTCCCAGCATCTTGCTCGGCCCCCAGCCCCCTGCATGGGGATCCCCCCAATCGCTTCCTCAGCACAAGGGCCTCCCTGTGGAGAAGTTTTCCAGCTGATTGGCTTCCCCTGGACACGGGGATTTAAGAGAGAAAAGGCCTTGCCCCTGCACACAGCCAGCAAGGCACAGGCGTTCCCTGCTCGCGGGAAACACACGCCAACCCGTGAGCCACATGCCCCGAGGAGCCCGTGGACACCGGCCTTCCTGCTCACGCAACACCTACGTGTAGCTCCAGGCCCCAGCCTTGCGGCATGTGGTCCCGCGCCGCCCACGACACGCGCAATCACGCTCCCGAACTGCACCCGACCCCTGCCCGAACCGACGGAGCCAGGCGAGTGCCCGAGAGCTTCAAACTAGCACGGAGAACTAGCCAGCTCATCAGACAAGGGCCGAGGGAGAGGGGGCAGTCGGCTTCTGTCACCAGGGAAATGTGTTTGCCACACCCTGAGCCGCTGCCTTGGCAGGGAGACATGAACACGCCCGTCAGCGCGGGTCACCCGGGAGCCGACAGGGTAAACACGCCCTGCCCTGGCTGGGCGCATCTGTCACCACGTGTGTACACGGCCCAAACGCCCCGTGGCTGCAGGGAACGTGTCCTCCAGGTGCAGAGACCAAACAACCCGGCCGCCAGGAGCAAGGGGGGTCGGAAGCAGCACCCGGGCCTGCCAGGGAACAAGGAAAAGGCCCAGAGAGCAAGAGGAGTCCCCGAATGCCCTGGGGGAGCCAGGACCTTTCTCTGCAGCAGGAACCGAGCACCAGGCCCGAGCCACCAACGCAAGGCGGGGGGCACGGCTGCCCACCCCAGCTGGGAGCACTCAGGGCAGGGGGCTGGCCAACAGGGCTCCGGGCTCTGTGCAAAAGGAGCCGGCTGCTTTCCCACTTTGTTCATGGCACGAGGCCGCCGGGCAGCAGCCCCGGGGCTAGAACAGGAGGGTGGGGCGGCGGAGCAGCACTGCAAAGCTATGCAAGCGGGGAGCCCTGGGCTCTACCAGCAAAGGGGGCTGTGGTTGGGATTGAGGGACACCATCTGATCTGAGCATGGGATAGTGGGGTGGGGGCTGTGGCCAGGACTGAGGGGCACCCGCAGACCTGTGGAGAGCCAGCGCCCCCCAGAGAGGCAGGCCGCTCCTAGGAATGCCAAGCCATAGCAGAGCCATGAGCTGGTACCGCACGAGGGTCCACTGCCCCCTCCTCCCCGTATCCATGGGAACCCCGTCCCGGCTCCCGGTCCCTTACCGTCCGTGAAGGGCTCCCACTGGTAGAGGCGGCCCATGAACTCCTGGCTGTTAAAGGCAGCGCACTGCACGGCCCGGGCGTCCGGCTGGTCGGTGGGGCACGGCTGGAAGGGAAGGAGGCTGGGCTGGCACGCAGGTCTCCCCACGGGTACCCATCAGGGCGCCGGCAGCAGCGCCCGTCGCCAGGGCGCATTGCAGACACCCCGGGCTCCGACATGCAGCTGCCTCTGGGGTGGGGCGCAGCTGATGTACCCCTGCCCTACTGCACTGCGATGCAGGGGGCCCCGAGGCCCTTCTCTGCTCCACCCAGGGGACACCCATTCCCCTGACAGAGCGAACCCGGGGGTCCTGCCTCCCGGGCCTCTCTTCCCCCAGCCCACAGACAATGCCGCCCCCTAAATCACTTCCCAGCAGCCCCTGTCTCTCTCCCAGCATCTCTGGGCCCCAGGCTGGGCCGGTGTTGCCTAAGTGGGTGACTGACAAGCCCTGTGCTCTCGGCACACCACGGCGGGGCTTGGCTGGAGCCGGCTGGGCCCGACCTTGGCGGGGCTTTTCGCCGTGTATTCAACCAACTAACCAACCAAAAAGGGCAACTTGGCAGGAAACCAGCTCCTGTTGCTCATCTCCTCCCTGGCCCGCTCAGCGGCGCTCAGTTCCACCAGCGGCTGTGCCCCGCGGTGGACTCCAACACTGGGACTGAGAAAGGACCCCTGGCCCCACGGGGTCGTTCAGCCCCGCGGGCTAGCGTGGGGGAGAAAGGCATCAGAACTCTTGGGCTCTTTTCTGAATGGGGCTGAGTGACCTTGGGTCACCTGTAAGAGGGGGGTGGCTAATACTGCAATAAACTGGCTGGGGATGCGTTCCAAGCACTGTCCTCTTCTAGAGGAAAGCTGAGCGGATCACCTGTGTGTCGTATGCCCTGTACTGCCAGTGAGGGATGGAGATTCTCCAGCAGAGGGCTCTAAGTTCTAGTCCCACCAGGCTGCGGCATCTGGTGCCCTGGGAGGGAAAGCCGAGGTCCTTACCTCCTGCCTGCAGGCTTTGAACTGCTTGTTTTCTCCCTCGCAGTGGAAGGTCTCTGTGCCAGGGTGGTAGAGATTCCACTGGGGCACCTCGGGGCTTGGGTGCAGGCCCGGCCTGGGCCTTTGCCCCCTGGTCTGGAACTGGACGGGGCTGCCACGGTGGAGCAGCCAGATGTTTGGCTCTGCCGGCCGGCGAGGCGAGAGCTGCTCCACGAAGAGGCTCTGGGAGGCCCGGGTGCCGTAGCTGCCTGGGTGGTACTCGTTCTGCCGCTGGGTGCGGGGCCTGGCCAGCTGGTGGGGATGGGAGCGTGGCGGGGGGTCGGCAGAGCCTGCTCCTTCCAGCTGAGCCTCAGGCCTGGGCTTTGGGGCCTGATGGTGAGCGCGGGGGCCACCCCCTGCCCCATGTTCCTTGGGCACCAGTGACGGCTTCGCGCTGGCGCTGTGGTTCTGCAGCACCGTGTGCGTGAGGGGCAGCTCCCCCCGGGGCCGAGGGGCACGGCCACTGCTCGGGGCCTTGTCTCCCACGGGCATCCGGGGGCGGAATGGCTGCTGGGTGCCCCTCCTGCCGGCCCCAGGCCCCTCTCCCCCTCCACGCTCAGTGGGCACTTGCTCTCCAGCCCTCCGGCGCGGCTCCTGCCAACCCGTCTCCTCCTCCGGAGCCAGGGACTCTCTCGCACTGGGCCCTGTGGTGGCTGCCACAGCCCAGCCCGCAAGCAGGGAGGGCTGCTCCGTGGGAGAGGGGCCTGGGGGCGCTGCCGCCGGCTTCGAGTCCCCTCCAGCACTTTCCTCCTCCTCCGAGTGGCCTGCGTGGGACTTGGCTGTGGCCTCGGCCTTTAGCGGCCCAGCGCTGCCCTGCTCGGTCACTTGGGGCTGGCGGTGCGGCGCGGGCCTGTCTCCCCCACGTCCAGGCCTCGCCCCCTGCCCTGCCAGCTCTGAGCTGTTCTCTGCCAGCACCCCGGCCTGGAACGGCGTGGAGTCCTCTGCCGGCACGGCCTTCTGCTGCTTGCGGTGCGGAGGGTGCTCGCCCTGAGCTGGCGGCTCTTTCTTCCGCCTTGGGGCTTCCTCAGCCTTGTGCTTGGGGACCTGGGTGGGCAGCAGCAGCGGGTCGCTTGGGGGCCCTGGGTGTCTCTTGAACCGCGGCGCCGTCTCCTTGTGCAGGGGCAGCGCGAAGGGCACCTTCCCGTAGCCGTATTTCCCCGGCTTGATCGACTCTCGAATTCGAGACCTGCCGGCGGGGGGAGGAAGGGGAGGAGACGGGGGAGTAACAGGCCCTGAATAAACAGAGCACAGAGGAAGCCAGAGATCCTCCTAGAACAGCTGCACCACCCTCTACTTCCCTCTATTGGGTGGCTTCAGAATGGCACACCTTGTGTCACGAACCCTGTACTGCACGCAGCTCAAGGGGATTTTCCCACAGGATAGGTGGGATGGGGCCGGGCTTCTGGAGCAGGAGGATATGAGCTCTTGCGCTGCTGCTGCCATGGGGCGTTCCAGGCACCGTCGTCATGGGGCGGTACATGGCCTTGGTTTTGAGCTGCTGCGGGTGGGTCATGAGCAACACACAACACAGCTTCCTAGCGAGCGTGCACCCACATTGCTGGCTCGGCCCCGTACAGAACTCAGTGGGGGCACAGAAGGAAGGAGGGTACAGTGGTTAGTGCTACAGCCTGGGGCAAAGGAGATCCCAGGTTCAGTTCCAAGCTCTTTTTCTCACCCCATCTCACTGTGGGCAATCCCTTAGTCGTTCTGTGCCTCGGTTTCCCCCTCTGCCCAATGGGGCTTACTGCCCGGCCTTGGGGGAGGTGCATTCGAGTTCCCCGGCAGCATGATGATGAAGCCCAGATAAGGCCTGACAGATGCTAGCGAGTGTGAGCTGACTCCATTTCCAAGTGGATTTAGCCTGGACGGCGGGGGGGCAGGCATTGCCACATGGTTGGTGCTGGGGCTGAGGCCAGGGCACAGTTTGGTCTCCATGCCCAGATCCAGGGTATTCTGGTGCCTATGGGAATTAGGATCCGAGCCCACAAGCTGGGAGAGCAGCTTCAGAGCAGAGGCCCGGGGGAGGAATGGCACCAGGACCCCCGCACACCAGTCAGTGGCTGGAGGACAGTGCCCCGAGCCAGCTTCCCCTCCTCCCACCCTCCCGCATCCTCCTACCCAGCCCAGGTCCCAAGTCCGGGCTGTGCTGTGGGGGGCTGATGGGGGACCCGGCTCTCACCTCCTGGCAGCGTGGGACTCCTGCGTTGGGGATGCCGCCCACTTGTACCCAAGGGTGCTGTGTCGGGAGCTGCCGCCTGCCTCGGGGCTGCCCCGCCGCGGGGGTTTGAAGAGCGGGAGCGAGTCCCGGGCTGGCAGCTGTGCTGGGGCCGAGTTACCGCGTCTGGAGAGCCGCTCCGGGTTGGAGGTGGCAGGAGCGTCCGGGTGGCGCAGCCGACGTGAGGAGTGGGCCAGGCCACGGCTGGCGGTGCCTTCTTTGCCCGACGGGACCCCTCCCAGCCTTGGGGGCCTGGGGGCCAGGGCCGGGCCCCTCCCGCGGGTGGGGGGGGAGGAGGAGGCATCCCGCGGCGAGGACGGAGGCCTCTGCTCGGAGGGAAAGGACTCGTGGCGGAGGTATCTGTTCAGAGGCCCATAGCGAGCGGGAGGGGTGGCCGGCCGGGGGTGGCCGGGGGTGCTGTGGAGGGGGAGGGCAGAGCCGCTGTGGAGGGGAAGGGCAGAGTCACTGTGGAGGGGGAGGGCAGAGTCACTGTGGAGGGGCAGGAAAGGCCCTGGTGGGGAGAGAGGCACCCTTGACTCCCCATCTGTGTGAAGGGGGTAGGACGGCCGGGGTGGGTAAGGATGGGCCCGTTCCTCAGGGTACTGGGGCGGGAGGTACGTGTGGGGGCCATGATGGCTCCCCCATGGGACTTGCTGATAGGGGGGCAGGCAGGTGCGGACCCTTTCCAAGACCCCCACCCCGCAGGGCTGGGAGCAGGACGACCACGGCCCCCAGCCACTCCAGGTGCCCGCCGCTCGGTTTCCGGCTCCATCCTCCTCCGGCGCCTGCCGTGACGTCCGTGGCGGGACCTGCAGGGGCACAAGGAGACGGACCGGTCACCGGGGGGGGACTCCGTCAGGAGGGGCCTGTCCCCATCTCTAGCCGAAGGGAAGCTGCCGCACCATGGGGCCCTCACACCCTGCGGTCAGCCATGTTCCTTAACGGTAGGGGACATCCACTCCACTGGCATGGCCTCAGCCGGAGCCCCCCACCGCCACCCCGTCCGCCCCTCTGCACAGCTCAACACCTGACCCGGTGGGCCCGGGCTCCGAGAGGACACCGGGACTCCAAGGGGCCAGGCTGGCCCAGTTCTCTGGGCTTGTGACAGACGCAAAGATCCAGGGAAGCAGGGAGAGCCCAGCTGGGAAGAGGTCAGAGCAGGAGGATGAGAAGCCAAGCGATGGGGCTGAAAGGCAAACGGGCAGGGCTGAAGGGCCCGGAGCTGCCCCAGCCAGCACTTCCCTCCTGCTTAAGGGGGGTTTCTCCCCCAGCCCGCCCCACCGCCGCTGGCCTGGCCTCTCCCGGGTTCGTCCGAGAGACAATCCCACGCCGGGCTGGGTGGGCCCAGCTGTGGGGAGCAGGCCTGGGAGTTTATCCCTGCCCAGCTGTTCTCTCTCCTCTCAAACATCCCAAACGCTGCTGGGCCGGAGGGCTCCTCTGTGGCCAAAAAAGGAAAGGAAGGGAAGGAGCAGGCGCACCCCTCGCCAAAACATTTGGCACGGCTCAGGAGTGACTTGGCTGGATTTTAACGAGGGCACGGGCACCGTGGGGGGAGGGGAGTCCGTGAAGCCCGCGGGGGGCTTCCTCGCACTGTTCCCCCCTCCGCCCTGCTCTCCTTTTCCCCCGGTCTCCTTGGGTGAGCCCCGGGGTGGGGCGCTGCAGGAATCCAGAGGGGCGGCAACCTGTAGAAGGAAAGGTCAGTAACTTCTTCGGGCAGCCTAGAGCTGGCCGGTGGAACTCTCTGCCACTGGAGGGAACGGCCAAGGCGGCGGGTGCGTGTTTAAGCCAGGCGGGAGGGTTGGGCGCATCCCCGCCCACCCTGTTCAACAATCCGGTGGGGCTGTTGCCCTGTTAGAGTCAATGGCAGGCTACGCACGGGGGTGGATTTGCCGGAGGCGGGGATGCTGGACAGGAGGTGCCGGCGTGGCTAGGCCTGCGTTCCCATGGACACCAGGGTACGCCTTCACTGCCAAGCGAGCCCCCACGGCAAAGCCCTGCATGAGTCACCGCCGCCTCCCTGGCCCGGCGCTCCCCCGGGGGCATCGCTGGGACCTCTGAGGGCGCATCCCACAGGGATTTACCCTGCCCGGAACCGAGCCACGAACTGCCACAGAACATGGCTGCCCTTCCTGGCCTCAGGGCCGGGCCTAGGCCCACGCAGACACGCGGCTGCCTCGGGCGCCGCTCAGCACTCTGCCCTATGCGGCCTTTGCCGAGCGCCGGCTGAGGGCAGTGCCGGCACAAGCAGCCCCCATCCTCCACCCCGGCCCTGGCGGCCCAAACCCTCAGCCCCCCACCTCCAGCTCTAACTGCCTCCTAGCCCTGAGGGTCAAATCTCTCAGGCCTCTGGCTCCCTGCTCTGACTGCCCCCCACCCCCCGCTTCCTCGGGCCCTGCTCTGCCTCCCGGCCCTGGGGGCCCAAACTCTCAGCCCCCCAGCTCCCTGCTCCACCTCCTAGCCCCAGCAGCTGAATCCCCCAGCCCCCCACCTCGCCTGCTCTGACTGTTCCCTTGCTCCCTCTCCCGGCCCATAGCTCTGGCGGGCTGCACCGCTCCCCCTTCCGCCTGTTCTCCCCCTGGCCCCCCTGCCCTGGGGGTGGAGCCGGTGTGCTCGCCGCAAAGTGGGCAGGTTAGCAGCCCGAGTGAAGGCGGCAGCCGGCTGTAGCCTGTACCCCCAGCCTGAACAGCAAGCCCTGTTCCTTGTGACTGTTCAGACTGTGAGCCCTGTCGGGGGGAGGGACAGGGATTGTTTCACGCTCGGCGTCTCCAGAGGGGCCTTCTGGTGCTACCGTGGTCTCGTGGCCCCGGGGGTGCAGCACTAGCCTCCATGCAGGTTCTAGTCCATGCCCTGCCTGTGGGGTGACCGGGGGCAAGTCACGGCCAAGTGCCATGCCTCAGTTTCCCCAGCTGCCCCAATCAGCCAGGTGGGCCCTTCCAAACCCCAACCCCCCCCCCCCCCAGCGAGGGCCTGGCCCGCCAGTTGACAGCGCCTCGTGTACTGGTGCAGGAACAGGGGGTGCTGCTGGACCCCCCACATGCAGTGGTTTGCCCCTCAGGGCCCCAGTATAAAAACTGTCCCAGCCCTGCGCCGAAGGGGTGTTGAAACGCCCGCCGACCAGCATGGGCGCGTGCGGTGACTGTGCGCAACGGGGCGGGCAAAGGGCCAAGGTCAGCTCACGACTTGGCTTTTGCTCGGGAGCGGCTGGCACAGGAAGGGCTGGGGGGCCGGGGGCTGCGTGGCAGAGCCAGAGAAAGTCCCCCCCGCCCCGACTGTGTTAGCCACCCTGCCCAGAAACAAACCCTCCCACAGGGCTCTGGGTTTTCCCCTCAGCCCAGCCCAGCTGCGAACTCCTGCTCCCGCCCCGCCGCTCGGCAATTCGGGAATTTCTGCAGCGACAGTGGGTTGGAAGCTCCCCTCCCCCCGCAGTGTCCTGCTCCTCAGGGACTTGGCCTGCGGTGCGGCGCCGTGTTTGAATGCGCCTCGGCCCGGCCCCGGACCACAAGCAGCCGCCCCCCGCGGGGAGAGTCTGGCTAAAGGAAGAGGCCTTTGGCCCGGAGCATCTCCCTGCCGCGCTCGCCCGAGGCTATCCCGGGCCACATACACACGCTCCCACTGCGCACGCAAACCCCAGCGCATGAGCCTCTTTCTCCCACGGGCCTCTGCAGAGTCCTGGGTTGCCTACGGGTCAGCTCTTTATTTGTTCCTCTGTACCTTCGGGGCATCCCTTATCCCACCTTCCAAACCAGACAGCCTGTGTATTGGTTATCCCTCTGCTCCCAGAGTGGGGGGCGGGGTTTGAACCCGCCACCCTGCCCTCCCTGGGGAGGGGGCGGTGCTTTGCCCCTAAGACTATGCTCCCCTTCCAGGCTATGTGTAGACTGCAGGCTTTTTTCTGGAAAAGCTGTTCCAGAAGAGATCTTCCGAAAAAAACTTCTTCCAAAACAGAGCGTCCACACTGCCAAAGCGCATCGAAAAAGTGATCTGCTTTTTCGACCGATAGCGTCCACACTGAATGGATGCTCTCTCGCATGTAAGCTGTGATTACTATGGGCGGAGTGGCCACCAGGGCACCTGTGCTTTTTCCTCTTTCCTCTTCTTGCGAAAGAACTCCCTTTTCCCCGTCCACCCATGCCTTTTTCCGAAAGAGCTCTTTCATAAAAAGGCTTCTTCTTTGTAGAAAGAGGTTTACCAATGTTGGAAAAACCGCTCTGTTCTTTCAATTTTTTTTTCGAAAGAATGCGATTGCAGTGTGGACTTGAGGTTTTTTCAGAAAAACGGGCCGTTTTTCCAAAAAAACTGCAGTGCAGACATACCTCTAGAGTCAGGAATGGAACCCAGGAGTCTAGACTCCCAGAGCTCCCCGGATCTAACCACTAGACCTTACTTCCCCCCAACTCCCAGCTGGGAATAGAACCCAGGAGTCCTGACTTCACCCACCCCTACAGCTGCTCTGGCCACACAGGTGTTCTACTGTGCTTTTGCACATAGGGCCTTGCCTGGCCCACAGTGCAATTTAGAGCAGCTTGGAGGCTGCTCTAAGTCACGCTCGGCTTCTCACAGCTCAGTGCAGGCCAAGGAAGCAGAGACGAGCCAGAGCAACATCCCGGATCTGCCCCCTCTTTGGGGGGCTGGGACCAGGGTGAGCGCAGGGTGCTTACCCCAGGGGAGGCTCTGGGATGAGGGCGTTCTCAGGGGAATGCTTCCCGCCTGAATAGCGTAAAGGACCCTCAGCATCACTGAGACCCAAACCCCAGAGGGTTCCCATGTGCTCCTGCTGTGTTGGATTTTCAGCCACCTCTGGGGCAGAACGTGGCAGCGGTTTAACAGCCCAGAGCAACACGCCAGGCAAAGCAGCCCCAGGGGAGGGTTATGGAGGGAGAACACCAGCTACCTCCAGCTGGGACTGGCCACACCCCAGCCTGCACCAGGATATCATATGGGATCAGCTGCAGCCTTGGGGGGCACCAGGGGAGAGCGCCCCCTAGGGGGCAGCTCCCCAACACTTTCCAGGAGAGAGGTGTTTCACCCCAGCACCAACCCTGCCGAGGCACCCGCCTCCTCCCCAGACGTACTCCGGCCGGAACGGCTGCTCCTGCAGACACACGAGGGACCCCATGAGCCCTGGGTCCAGCCGGGCACCGAGCTGACAGGGTAGCCAAGGGCCCCTAGCCACGCTCCCAGCGGTGCCTGCCCATCCATCCCGGGGGAGCCCAAGGACAAAGGTGCAGAAGGCAGCATCCCACCAACCAGGGGCCACTTTGGGGGTGGAGGGAGCGGTTTCCCCACATCACGTTTCCCGACGCGGCCGGCCTCAGGCATCCAGCCACACAGCAGAAGGCGGGAGCTGAGCTCAGGGTGGAGAATGCGCCCTGGCCGGGCAGGCCCCAGAAGGACAGTTCCCGTCCGGCGGGAGCCGGCGCGGTCCCAGCTGCCCTAGGCTCCCAGGAGCCGAGCAGGAGCTCGGTTTCCTGCACGTAAGGGGCAGGTCTAGGCAGGAGACTAGGAAGAAGCCCCCTGGCCCCATTCCGTGGGCGGAGTCCGGCAGGCAGATGGGACCAAACCAGGCTTTTCCTCCGTTCACCCTGTGGGGCCAGCCTGGCTCGAGTAGGGGCTCAGCGTCTGCCCCTGTTAGCCACGTGGGGCCAGGCCAGTGTGGGGGAGGGAGCCAGGATCTATCCCCCATCGGGGGCTCTGTGCTTCCCAAGCTTCTGCCCCCCTCCTGGCCCCCCAAACCCAGCCGTAAGGTGGGACTCACCTTCCTGCTGCCTTGGCTAAGCTGGGCTGTCAGCAGGGCCAGAGCCAGGGCCAGTCCAGCCATGCAAAACCTGCAGAGAAACCCAGAGACGCCGCCATTAGCAAGGGGAGGAGGAGGGGCCCACCCCACTGCCCTCTCCCTTAGGCCTCCATTAACCCCTGGGCAAGGCTGGGCTCCAGCCCCTCAGCTCCCCCCCCCAGGCTCCTAATGTTCAGTGGCGGCTCCACGTACCAGGCCAGAGGAGAGGGGCCCAGATCTGCTCTCCACGGTAACACGGGGCACAGCCAGGCTCAGGCCAGGGAGACCCTCCCGCGTGTGTCTCTGCCATCGCCCGTCTCACCTCCTCTATGGATTGTAGCCAAGCCAGTGGCAGCCGCGCTTTCCCACTTCGCGGCTAGGAGCCTGTGCCCCTGGCAGTGCCCAGGCCCAGCGCGCCCCAGCAACCCTACAATAACAAAGCCGTGCCAATGCCCAGTGCTCCCCAGCAACCCTACAATAACAAAGCCGTGCCAATGCCCAGTGCACCCCAGCAACCCTACAATAACAAAGCCGTGCCAATGCCCGGTGCTCCCCAGCAACCCTACAATAACAAAGCCGTGCCAATGCCCAGTGCACCCCAGCAACCCTACAATAACAAAGCCGTGCCAATGCCCGGTGCGCCCCAGCAACCCTACAATAACAAAGCCGTGCCAATGCCCGGTGCTCCCCAGCAACCCTACAATAACAAAGCCGTGCCAATGCCCAGTGCACCCCAGCAACCCTACAATAACAAAGCCGTGCCAATGCCCGGTGCGCCCCAGCAACCCTACAATAACAAAGCCGTGCCAATGCCCGGTGCTCCCCAGCAACCCTACAATAACAAAGCCGTGCCAATGCCCAGTGCGCCCCAGCAACCCTACAATAACAAAGCCGTGCCAATGCCCAGTGCTCCTCAGCAACCCTACAATAACAAAGCCGTGCCAATGCCCGGTGCTCCTCAGCAACCCTACAATAACAAAGCCGTGCCAATGCCCAGTGCGCCCCAGCAACCCTACAATAACAAAGCCGTGCCAATGCCCGGTGCTCCCCAGCAACCCTACAATAACACACCTGCTGAGGGCTCCAGCATTCAAAGCCACGCAGAGAACGTCTCCACCACCTCACAGCCTGGTGAAGATTGTGCATCGCTAGCAGCCCAGGCTGGATTTGAACCCGTGCCTAGAGCCCCCCTCCCATTCCCAAGCCAGCTGGGGCTCAACTGGGCGTCCGCACAGGAAGCAGCTGCAGCCCCCCCACCCCATCCCATCCCATCCCATCCCATCCCGCCACGCTCCCCTGACAAGTGCTCGACACAACCCAGCGCCTGGGAGAGAAAAAGGCCCTGTAAGCCCCATCCCTGAGCCAGCTGGGGGTGTGCAGGCAGGAACATTCAAAGTGGGGGAAGTACCATGTGCTTTCCTCCCCACCACGTCGAACCTCTGGCAGACAGCGGCCACCACCAGCCAGCAAGCAGACCCCTGAAAATCTGGGGGGGCCCTGGACCAATCCCAGACCAAGCCTTTGCCCAGACACCCCTGCCTCACTGACCGTGGGCTCCCATTGAACCTGTGACCTCCTTATGTTCCATTACCACCTACTGAGTCATCCCCTCTCCTCCGGGAGGATGAGGTCACACTAATTGGCCAAGCATGTCTCTCTCTATCTCTCTCTCTCTTCCTCCCCCCCCCTCGGACAGGCTGTAGCCGGCTCAATCCTTGTGCCGACCCCGCCGTGCCGAGCTCACCCCGGGGGCACTGGGGCCAGGAGCGCTGGGGCCAGGGCGACCAATGGGGAGGTGTCCGTGCCCAGCGCTGCCGTGGTACCGAGCGCCACCCCAGCAGGCAAGCCCCGCTAGAAGCCGCGCCAGAGAGGTGGCGCCAACGGAGAGCTGGGCCTAGGCCCCCTCCTGGCCCATTAGCTGCCTTTTGGGGTCTGCCTAACGCAAACGAATTCCCAGCCTGTCTACGGACTGGCCAGCTCACCCGCCAGCCCTGCCAGGGATGGGAGCAGGACTCAGAGCTGGGCCCCGGGGGGACTCGGGCTGGGAGCTCACAGCAACCAGGCTGAGGGCGGCTGGCACAGGAGCGTCCAGTTTCACACCCAGGTGGCATAAATGGCACCGGGGAGGCAGCAAACACCAGCTGGGCGGGTGAGTGGAGAGTAAATACGGGCTGGGCCGATCCATGTCCCGTGTCGGGGGCCCTGGCCAAACTCTCAGCCGGGGCCCAGGACTCCTGCTGAAGCCTCAGTGCCCTGCCCAGGGGGTCTGGCCCCGGGGTGCCCCTGCAGCACCCCCAGCCTGGGAAATGGACGGGAGTCCCGGTTCTCCCCACACCCCTTCCCCCTGCATGCTGCTGCCATGTCCCAGGGAAGGCGCTCGCCTATAGCCCCATCACCCTGGACATTTGCACAGAGGTCCCATTCCTGGCCAGCAGGGAGGTGCCTGCACAAGCTACGTAGCTTGTTGCTGGCTGGCAGGTCGGGGTAGGGCAGCAGGTCAAGCTGGGGGAGGTGGGGAGTGGGAGTGGGTCCAAGTATGGGGCCAGGCAGTGGCACCAGCTGGTGGGGAAGTGGATTTTGGGCGTATAGGCTGGGCAAGGCTCAATTGTAAGGGCTGGGTATGGGCAGTGGGAAGCTGACTTCACAGTCAACCGGTGGAACTCCTTGCCAGAGGATGTTGTGAAGACCAGATTCAAAAAAGAGCTAGATAAATTCATGGAGGATAGGTCCATCAGTGGCTATTAGCCAGGATGGGTAGGAATTATGTCCCTAGCCTCTGTCAGAGGCTGGGAATGGATGACAGGAGAGGGATCACTGGATGATTCCCTGTTCTGTTCACTCCCTCTGGGGCACCTGGCACTGGCCACTGTGGGCAGACAGGAGACTGGGCTAGATGGGCCTGTGGTCGGACCCAGTGTGGCCGTTCTGATGAGTGGAGATGCAGGCAGGGATGGGGGTGGATTGCCAGCGATGGGGGGGGGTGACATTCAGATGGGGAGCACAGCCCATTGACCTCCCCGAAAACCTTTTCAGATCCCCCGGCACCGAGACCACAGGGGTTAACCAGCTGGAAAGGGGGCCCCGTCCCCAGCCGCCTGGGGCAGGCCCGCTCCTCCCAGCCCACAGCTCAAGGGCACAGGATATGTTCAGACTGGAGGAAGATGGCTGCCGGCCACCGGCGGCACTGGGGGAAAAGTCACTGTCCAAAGGAGAGGGGAAAAGCTCTGCTAAGCTCCTGCCCAACGCAGACATCCCAGGAGGCCTCGCACGTCTGCCCCAGGAGCCCTGAGCTCAAGGCTCTGTCCTTCCCACTGTGAGAGCCGGCGGCAGCTCGGGGGTCCTGAGGCAGCCCAGGGAGCGGGGGCGTCGGCATTGCTTGACTGCATGGGGAAGCACCCGCAGCCGGAGCTGAGCAATCCCAGAGCTCGGGGTGCCAGGTTAAAATCACCCGCTCAAAGCGCGACTTGGACGCAGCGCTGGATTCCAAGCAGCATTTGCAAAAGCCCCCGGGGGTATGTCTACACCGCCGAGTAAAACATCAGAGCCCAAGTCAAAGAACCCAGGCTCGAGGGGCTCCGGCTGCAGGGCTGAAAACAGCTGGGTGAATACTTCCGCTCCGGCCGAAGCCTGCAATCCAAATCCCTCCCCTCTCACTGGGTTTCAGAGCCCAGATTCCAGACCAAATGGGAACGTCTACACTGCTATTTCTAGCCTCGCAGCCCCGCAAGCCCAAGCCAATTGAGCTGGGCTCTGAGACGCAGGGCCACAGGTTTTTCTTTGCAGTGTAGATGTAACCGAACTGATTTAGAAGTCTAAGTACCAATGTAAGATAGGCTCCTAAATCACTTAGGCACGGTTGCCATTTTAACCCTAAAACTCGTTAAAATGTCCTGAGATTCTAATGACAATTCACAGTAAAATTCAGATTAAGAGAGAAGTGAAGCGTATGATTCAAATTGCCATCCAGATTAAGATTCAGATCAACTTTATTAAAACACTGATTCAAATGATTAGGGTTCAGATTAAGTTCCCGGCCCGGCCCTGCAAGCCCTTAAACCTGTTTAAATCTCCAGTCTGTTTCATTTCCGTGGGAATGCCCACGTGCATAAAAGAAAGCTCTTGTGTAAACGGCTGCAGGATCAGGGCCTCACAGTCAAATCCAGAGTAAAATCCAGATTGCATTTATTCAAAGTAAAATGCAAATGAGGTGTATGCAAATTAAGACGAAGAATGAAGTTCTGATGCCAGGCACGACAGATTTTAAATGTATTCAAAGGGAGATGCAGGATTCAAATGCTATTCAAATTAAGATTAGGCCTCAGTTGGAGTACTGTGTCCAGTTCTGGGCACCACATTTCAAGAAAGATGTGGAGATATTGGAGAAGGTCCAGAGAAGAGCAACAAGAATGATCAAAGATCTAGAGAACATGAGCTATGAAGGAAGACTGAAGGAATTGGGCTTGTTTAGTTTGGAAAGAAGACTGAGAGGGGACATGATAGCAGTTTTCAGGTATCTAAATGGGTGTTACAAGGAGGAAGGAGAAAAATTGTTCTTGGCCTCTGAGGCTTGGACAAGAAGCAATGGGCTTAAACTGCAGCAAGGGAGGTTTAGGTAGGACATTAGGAAAAACTTCCTACTTGTCAGGGTGGTTAAACACTGGAATAAGTTGCCTAGTGAGGTTGTGGAATCTCCATCCCTGGAGATAATTAAGAGCAGGTTAGACAGACACCTGTCAGGGATGGTCTAGAAGATGGTACTGGGTCCTGCCATGAGGGCAGGGGACTAGACTTGATGACCTCTCGAGGTCCCTTCCAGTTCTAGTGTTCTAGGATCCTATGATTCTAAGATGGGAATTTCAGATGACAGATTCCTTGCCTCGAAAGCCAGAAGGGACAACTTTGAACCTGGCGTCTGAGCTCTTGCATCACGCTGGCCAGAGGGCTGCCCTGAATTCAATCCCGTGTGAACGGGAGCCTGCCTTTTAGCACAACAACCCCTCTCAAGGTTAAAATTGCCAGTGCTGGCGAAGGCCCCACCTCCTGGGGCACCGTGCACATGTTCAGAGGTAGTTTGGATTCAGAATGGATGGAGAGTCAGATCAGAAATCAGCTCCAAGGCTTCAATTCAGAGCATCAGACTGACTCGTCCCAACCAAGCCCTCCCCTCTATCCCCCTCCGGCCCCCAGTTAGATCTCATTCTGCTTCGTGCAACAGTCTCTGACCGTGAATTGATAGCAGCTCCCAGACCCCAGCCAGAAGCCGGGCGCACACCAAAAGGGCTGAAGGTTGCTGGTCTTTTCAAGTGCGGCCGACACAGATGAACTCCCGCGCGCTGTGTTTATTATTGTTTCCCCCGCCTGGGCCGGGGCGCGGCCGGCGCGTCGAGCCGTGGGCTGAGAGGTCAGCTTGTTGGGGAGGGCGCCAGGGAACAGCTCCACCGTCTCGGCGGGGTTGGAATTAAGCAGCCCTGACCTCCCTGGGAGAGGGCACTTCCGTCAGCTCTTCATCCGCTCCCAGCCGGAGACGCGCCCACCGTCTGGCAGTGGCGCCAAGGTCGCTGCGGCTCCCAGCCCCGACTGCAGAACCGGGCCAGGGTCCCGAACGGCTCTGGGAGCCGGCGACGTACCGCGAGACGCCTCCCTTCACCCATCCCAGAGCTGGCCACCTGAGAAAGTCAAGGCCTGAGCATGTCCCAAGCACAGAGAAACCACCACTCCACGGCCCCCCTTCCCTGCAAACCGGCCGCTCCTGGGTTCCACAGGATTGCAGCCCAGGGGCTAATCAGAGCTCATCCAATTAGCTAGAAGAAGCTGGTGGCTGGGAAAGAGGGTTGCGACTGGTGTTCTGCAGCTGTCTAATTAAATGCGCACTGGACGCAGAAGTCGGCAGGGCTCTGTTTTGCTGTCTGGATGGGGAGGGGAAAGAAGAGGAGGCCTGATTCTCTTCCCTGTTGCACCAGTCTACATCCATACTGGGCCAGACCCACGGCCAGTGTAAACTGGTGCAGCTGTGGCCCACACACCTTCTGGTGGCGGGGGGGGTGCGCTGTCCCACCTTGTGGCACTGAGACCATGCACAGCGCAAATAACAAGCCTGCGCCACAGCCTGCGCTGCCAGCCAGCGGGCTTTATGCGCCTGTGGGAGAGGCTCCTGCACTAAGCTCCTAAGGTCACAGGTTTAATTCTGCCGCTCGGCCTCCCACAGCCCCACTGGATTCCATGAAGCGACCCCAAAATCCGTCCGCTGGGCATCAGACCTACTGATGAGGGTGTCGCTCCGGAGTGGGGTGGGCTGGATCTGGCCCACCAAGCCATGTGATCCTGCCCTGCCCTCAGGCCAGTTGGGGATGGGGAAGCATTCAGCGCCTCCTCCCCTGCCAGGGGTGTGTGGCACCAGAGGGAACCCCCAGCTGTTCAAAACAACTGGTGCCCTTGGCAAAGTGGGGACAGGGGCGGAGAGATTGTCTCTTCCCGCTCTCCCCTGCATGCGGTGCCTCAAGGGAACCTGCCCCTTCCAAAATCTGGTGAAGTGCCCACTCCTGCTCTGGATTCGCCCCAAAGTACGTGTGATCAGCGTCAGGCTGGGAGACGGCCGTCGGCGCTCAGAAATTCCCTTGGTCTTGTTCTCCGCTACCATTTACGCCCGCGCAGGCTCAAATTCAGCAGTGGCCTTGGGAGGATCTGGCCCCACTTCTCCTACTGGCCCTGGGCCTGCGGGGCTGGTAGGACAGGTCCCATCCTGTTTAGCAGGGGGAGGGGAAGGCAGCTGGAGAGGGAGGGGGAAGGGGCAGGAAGGGCACAGCCTCAAAGGCCCCACAGGCACAATCTGCGTCCCCGTCTGAGCACCAGGAGACAAGGGGGAGCCGAGCAGCCCGGACAGGGACAGGTGCGGTGCATGGGGTTCAATAGTTCCACGGGGCCCTGCGCTGCTCCATCTCGGCTGGCTGGGCGCCAGTGGCTGGCTCTGTCTTCCGCCCCGGTCCCTCACGGGCCCACCTGCTCCGAGCAGTGCCCAGGGCCGGAGGCATCGCTGCCCATGCCAGCCCCCTGGGACGTGCGGGAAGTTCCCGCATCCTCGATGCCGGCAGCTGAATCCGTTTGCAGCGGGAAGCCGATGGCCCCTTGGCAACAGCGCGAACACATTGGAGGGGCCCCCTCCCACTCCAGAACGGACGCCTCGCTCGTCCCCTTCTCCAGCGGCGCCCCCCACAGCTCCGCAGTGGGAATCGGGCCTAGGGTTGGGCTCTGCAGCACAGTCTTATGCGAAAACAGCAACTCCACTCGCTGGCAGCAGTAGCAGGCTTTTGTCCTTTAGCTGCACCAGCCCCCCCCACCCCCCTCCCCGAGGGAGAGACAGAGGCACACACACGCTCAGTCTTTTAGGGCAGGCCACTTCTACATAATAGGACGCTGTCCCCAAAACGGTTTGCCAAGCTACTGCCCTGGGGTACGTCTACACTACCACCCTAGTTCGAACTAGGGTGGTTAACGTAGGCATTCGAAGTTGCAAATGAAGCCCGGGATTTAAATATCCCGGGCTTCATTTGCATCTTGCCGGGCGGGCGCCATTTTTAAATCCCCTTAGGTCGAACTCCGTGCCCGCGGCTACACGCAGCACGGAGTAGGTAGTTCGAATTAGAGACCGAACTACCGGTAGTTCCAATTAGAGATCCTAATTCGAACTACCTACTCCGTGCCGCGTGTAGCCGCGGGCACGGAGTTCGACCTAAGGGGATTTAAAAATGGCGCCCGCCCGGCAAGATGCAAATGAAGCTCGGGATATTTAAATCCCGGGCTTCATTTGCAACTTCGAATGCCTACATTAACCACCCTAGTTCGAACTAGGGTGGTAGTGTAGACATACCCTTGGTCTCACCGCCAATCCCCCCTTAAAACTCACTCCTTCGGCAAACCGAGCAGCAGCGAGCTTTCAAAGGGAGCTGCCAACGTGGGTAAAGGCCCTGGGCCAGGGGGGTTCAAACTAGGGGTCGTGCCCTAGGACTGGGGGGGTGGGATGTCGGGCGCTGGGGCTCGTGGCTGCAGGGGATCAGGTGAGCAATGGGGGGGGGGCTAAGACAGCTCCCTGCCTGTCCTGGCACCGCAGACTGCGCTGCGCCCCAGAAGTAGCCGGCAGCCAGCCCAGCTCCTAGGTGTGTGTGGGGGGGCTCCGCACACTGCCCCTGCCCTGAGCACTAGCTCCGCCCTCCCGCTGTCTGGGAATCTGCTGCCGGCTGCTTCTGGGGGCAGCATGGTCTGCGGTGCCAGGAGAGGCAGGAGGCTGCCTTGGCCCCCCCCACTGCACCACTAACCGGGGGCCGCTCAAGGGAAGCCCCTCCCGCCCCAGCTCTGCCCTGTCCAAGCGGGAGCCCCCCCACACACACCCCAAAGCTCCGCCTCAGCCCCACCCCGGAGCCCACGCTCAGTCCCATTCTCTCGGGTCGCGGCATCAACGATTTTCTTCAACTGGGTCATGAGAAAACGAGTTTGAAAACCCGCCGGGCTAGAGCCAACCCTGAGCCTCCGGGACAGACTGGTCTGCCGGGATTCCAATGGCCTTTGGATCGGGCCCTTTCTCAGCGGCCTTACGAGCCCATTACTCATCCTTTATCTTCTCCCCTTCCCACTGGTTTTCTTGTGTTACATTTCTCAGGGCCAGGACCAAGCTCGCTTCCCAGAGGCATTTAGCACCCGGCAGATGTGTGTGTCCAATCAATGCGCGGAAATTCCCCAGGGAAAGCTGGGATCGGTGCCCCCTCTAATTTTTTTCCATCCCTGTGCGGAATAAATTTTGCTCTGTCCATCATGGCATATACGGACGTGCACCACCAGCAGGAACACATGCTGCCAATGCAGGCACTCGGCTAATCATCTGAGTGGCACCTGAATCTCTCCTGGGTGGCCGCCCAAGCACACAGCTTACAGGGAACACAGGCTGGGATACCTGCCTTGCAAACCCAGCCAGCCGGGAGTGTCCTGCTGCTCCTTTGTCACGTCTCAAAGACCTTTGGCCTGGCAGGCTCCGATGACAAATAAAAGGGCAGGCTTCCTACCCACCCACCCCACTAATTCCCCTCGGGCGTAAGAACCACGCCAGGCCCTCTGTGGGCTATGCCCCAATCCCCAGGGAACCCTGCAGAGGCTGAGGTAGAACAAAATCCACCTGCCCAGCGCTAGTGAGAATAGACCAACGCCAGGGGGAAGCCCAGAGCTAAGATGGCTCCGAAGGTTGCACGGCATAACCACCCAGGAGAGATTCAGGTGTCACTAATGTAGCTCTCACTCTGCGTGTGCGCACCCACGTGCGTACACATGCGCCTCCCCTCGTGTGCGCACACATACCTCCCCAAGTGCACACACTCACACTTCTCCAAGTGTGCACACACACAGGCCTCCCCACGTGTGCACACACACACTTCCCTTGGGCACACACACACGCCTCCCTTTGTGCACACACACACACGCCTCCGTACATATGCATACACACGTCCCCACATGCGCGCACACACACATGCTTCCCTTCGCGTGCACACAGGGCACACACAAACGCCTCCCTTTGTGCACACATACACGCCTCTGCACATAGGCACACACACCTCCGCACGTGCGCGCACACACACACGCTTCCCCTCTTGTGCACACACACCTCTCCCCTTGTGCACACACACACACCTCCCTTCATGCGCACACACACAAGACAAGAGGGAGCCATCCGATGTCACTTTTCTGACCCCGGCCACCCAGTAACACCCGGCTACTAGGAGCTGGGGCATGGCGAGGGAGAGGAGCTGCCCTGGCAGATCGACCATCGGCTCCTCGTGTCTGGCTTCTCTGCCTCCGGCAACGGCCAAGACCTGACACTCCAGACAAAGGAGATACAATAATTCCACACTGCACCTGGCTGAGTGCGAGGTGGAACGTGGGGAGGGGAGAAGGGAAGGAATTTTCCTCCTGCTGGTGATCAGTCCATGCCCTGAAACCTGAGATCCATGTTAGCAGAGCTTGCATGGCTTCAGCACATGGGCGGGCGGGTGAGCAGGACCCAGCCTGGGAGGCAGAATCCAGAAGGAAGGAAGGGTCAGTGGTTAGGACTCTAATGTGGGATTTGGGTTGGCAGAGCTCAACTCCCTGCTCGGACACAGACTGTGAGATCTCGGGTGAGTCCGTGAACTGCTCTGTGCCTCAGTTTCCCCATCTGTGCAGGAGGGAGAAGAGCCCTGCCCTGCCTGCCAGGGGACAGTGAGATAAATGCGCTACAGCTAGGTTATTCCTGGCTCTGCCCTGAATGCTCTGCGTGCACAAAGCGCTGTCCCTTTAGCTGCAAAGTGAGGCTGATGGCAATGGCTGGAGACCTATGGACACAGTGAGTCACATCAACATGTTGA
This sequence comes from Pelochelys cantorii, assembly GCA_032595735.1. Classification (NCBI taxonomy): domain Eukaryota; kingdom Metazoa; phylum Chordata; order Testudines; family Trionychidae; genus Pelochelys; species Pelochelys cantorii. The sequence continues at coordinate 21,620,798 of CM064349.1, read as the reverse complement.
GCTTTGCCTCCTGCAGCAGTGAGTTCCACAGATTGACTGATGCCCCTCTGCATGAGATTCCAGACCTCCTGCCACAGCCAAATCTACCCAGAAACCCTGGGACGATCCCTCCTTACCTGTTGATCCAGCCTCCATGCACGGAGCCCATTTTGCTCCTTGCTTTGAGGGGGAAGCTCCTTGCTTCACTTCTTCAGACGACTTCCTCTTCCTCTCACATCTGGGCTGTCCCGAGAGTCCCCAGACTTGTTAAGGTGTCCTTGCCTCCCTGCATGAAAAATAATAAGAGGCAAAAGTTAGCTGCCGCAGAAGCCCTTCACCTCTACCTTAAATACTGACCAGGCAAATCTGGTTTATAGGTGTCTCTGCTTTGGAACCTAGTACTGAACCCTTTGGGGAGCTTTTTATAGTCCAAGAACCAGGTGCCTGGGGAAAGTAACGTTGCAAACCAGCTCATGCGTGGGTGCACCACTGCTCTCTGCTGGCGGGAACTGGGAACTGCTGGCTGTGTGCCTTAGACACCATACTGCAGTGAGGATCTGCCTTTAGCTCAAGTGGCAGAGGCCCATGCTTCCAGAGGAAGAGATTGGGATCAGTAACCCTAAGGCTGGCGTGAGGTTCCCAGACAACTCCAGTGCAACATTGATGGCCCCCGAGCATTCAAACATCAGCAGCCAGGCTTAAAAAAACTGGGGGGGTGATTCTTTTTTTCCAGCGTCAGGGATTGTATTCTTTCCTTCCGGGGTTTAGAGCCTTTAAGGGGGCGGGGTCACATCTCCCCCCTTCTATCTCCACCCACGACGGTTAGGAAAGGCCTTTTCGTATTGAAATAACAGCTGAGCACTCCCCAGCCCCCGACTCGGGGAGCCGGGGTTTTCAGGAAAACAACAAACATTGCGAGACCCCCCAGGAACTGGGGCCCCACCAAGGCTGCTGCGATTCTGGGCAGGAATGTGTCTCCCTGCGGTCGCGCCTCTTCACGCGGCTGGTGTCGCAGGTGGGGACAGTGGGACGGGAGTGGGATTTTCGCAGGAGCCCATGGGAATCGGGAGGCCCGAATCCCACGGGCGTGAGAGGTAGGCACCCAACTCCCTTGGGCCCCTTTGGAATGCCAGGCCTCGGTGTGCACAGCGGCCCGCGTCCTCGCGAAGGCGGGGGGGCGCAGGGCATCACCGGGACAACGCTGAGATTGGGCTCAGTCCCCGCCACAAACTTCTGGGGCGCAGCGCAGCCTGCAGTGCCAGGCCAGCGGGGAGCTGCCTTAGCCCCCGGCTACTCACCTGACCCCCCCCTGCAGCCACGAGCCCCAGGGCCCGACATCCTCCCCCCCCAGTGCTGGGGCGTGACCCATCGTTTGAACCCCCCGGCACGAAGGACGTTCCTGCCCCCACCTCGCCTCTCCCAACACTCCCTACAGGGAGGTGCCTGACCCCCACGCTCCAGGCCCTGACCCTGACCCTGCTGTCCTGCGCCCGGCCCCACAGAGGTTCCACCAGCACCGCCGAGATCCGGGGGGGGGGGCCGGGCCTGCTGGCAGCACTGAGGGACGCTCAGCCAGAGGGCGGGTGCAGAGGGCCCAGGGTGGAATCCAGAGGGACCCTCTTGGCATCAGTGGTGCTACCGCGTGTAAACGGAGCAGAGAGCTTCTCGGGAAGGGCGCCCGCGCCTGGCTGCTCCTCCCCGACGGGTGCAGAGAGGGGGTGCAGCCCCGGGGCCGGCGCATCCGGAGCGCAAGGAACTCGGAGGACTCTGGGCAGGGACATGGAAGCGGAGGCCCCGGAGGGGTTAAAATCAGTCCTGGGAGCCACAGTGTCTCAGGGCCGGTGATCAAAGCTTGTAAACGCCTCCCAGGGAGCCCTCTCGGTGACGGCTGGAACTGGCCGGCCTGGCGGACGGCACGATAAGGAGCAATGGCCCGGAGCGGAGGAAGGAACAGTTCAGTCTGTGCCGAGAGATTCCTTCTCGGGAGGGGTGAAGAGCGTGTGGCCCCCCCCCCCCAGCCTGAGGACGGGGCCTGGGCACCCCCGCGCTGCACCGGGGGGAATGAGGGTGCGCACGAGGCAGGGGGGTCTGCGTGCGTGGCAGCAGGGTCAGGGCTCCCCGGGTGCGCACGGCACCGCCTGCGGCCCCACTGGGCAGCGACCCACGTCGCCCCCGGCTCCCATGCATTGCCAGCCGCCCGGACTCCTTCCCAAAGCACCCAGTGCTGGGAGACAGCCCCACCCACCCCGCCGACAGCGTCCTGCCTGGAGGGGCCAGCGCCCCGGCTGTGTCCCCAGCGCCCCGCGGCAGGCCCAGGGTGGACTCTCCTGGCCGTTGCCCCAGGGACAACCGGGGGCAAAGTCGCAGGCTCGTGTCGAGCCTCCATCGACTAGGCCGTCCTCGTTTCCAAGGCTGGGGGGGGGGTGCGGGGGGAGAGCCGGGCTGGGGTGTGGCATGGTTGGGACCCAGCCGGGACAGCGGCAGCCCCGCCCGGAGCTCTCCGCTCCCCTGGGTAGGACACGGATCCTGCACTGGCAGGAGCTCGGTGGGAACTGCCCAGCTGTGGGGCCGAGGGCTCGGAAGGCTGAGCTGGTGCTGCACCGTGCATCCCCCAAGGTTTCCTGGTACTTGTCCCCCGAGCGCAGAGGGTTCAGAGTAGGGGTCGCAGCCCAGGACCGGGCAGCGGGAGAACAGTGCGAGGGACTGGCCCAGCCCAACGAGGACACAGTCTGAGTCGACCAAGCTTTGTTATCTGCCATCTCCCTTGTTGCAGCCACCTACTCTCTGGTCGGGGCCAGAGGCGGCCTGGTCTCGTTCACTATCCCTCTTAATAGTTTTCCATCCGTGTTCAGAATAAAATTTTTCTGTGCACCAAGGCATGTGAGGATGTGCACCACTGGGAGAAACACAGCTCTGCTAACCAGCTGGGCGGCACCTACATCTCTCCTGGGCGGCTGCCCAAGCGCTCAGCTTACAGGGAACACAGCCCTTCATGGCCAAGGGAAGGGGTTTTGCCAGAATGCCCCCCGGCTGTGGTCAGGACCCAAGGAGAGGGACCTGGCCCCCTTCTCCACTGTGCCCCTGCTGAGTTCAGGTTCTCAGTAGTGGGAGGGTGTTGACCCTTTGGCTTTCCTATCATTGGCACCCATGGGTGCAAGGGAATTCAGAATCTACCCCACTCCACAGTTTCTCTTCCTGGTTCTTGTGCTGTTTTGTTTAGGTTCCCAAAACGGCAGGGGGACGGAGGGGGGGACTGTTACCATAACAACCACAAATGTTTTCATTGCTATTTAAAATAAACCCCACAGTCACATTTCTATTTGCATTCAACTTCCTATTTAAAACATCACCCATGGAAATCAATGCCCCAAATGTGGGACTCACACCACACAGGGCTGGCTCAGATTTTTGCGGTCAGTTGCTCTTTGGTAAAATCAGACCTGGGCTCTTGGGCATTTCACTGCAAAAAAGGTGCGTTTTTACACTGAGTCAGCTGGGAAATTCGCAACAAAACTTTTTTTGTCAAATCAACATTTTTCATCGAACCCAAATAGGTCAGCGGGAAAAGGGCTGATTCCCACCCATTTCCCGACCTGCAAAGAAGTTGGGAAAAAGTTTCAAAGTCTCCCACTGTGCTGCTCTCAAAACAAAACTTTGAGGTTGGCAGTTTGAAATGTAACTTATTTTGTACGAAAGGAAGGTTACAAAAAAAGGTGCAAACGGGCATGACATGTTTCCGTGGACTTAAACCAAAACCGTTTTGTGTTTGCCGGTTTGTGCACATTGTCAAGATTTCAATGTCTTGTCCTGATGTGGGTTGGGCCTGGGAATAATTTAAAAACCCTTGAAAATTCTCCAGGGCTGGGAACACCATTTTGCCTCCAGCTCTTGTTTTGACACAGCTAGCTGTTACAGTGCACAATGCTAGCCAAGACAGGACACAGGGAGTTTTACTTGCATGGAGCTAGCTCAGGTAAGCTCAGCTTGCTTAGCTCCACCAAGGTAAAACCGGGTCTCCTCTAGGGCCTTATACAGGTAGCTATCTTGAGATAACCCACGCCATTCCGTAATGAAGACATAGGCTAACTGTCAGAGCAAAAGGGCCTTACAGTGGGCGTGAATTAGTTACACTGAATCCCTAGCTGTTAATTATCACTCTTTTCTGGTAGATCTCAAAGTGCTTCATAGAAGAGGTGGGGCATCAACCCCATTTTACTGATGGGGAAACTGAGGCAGAGTCACGGTCAGTAGCCAGGGTGGAAATGGAATGCACCAGGCCACGCTGCCTCCCTTTACACTGCGGCAGTCGTGCGAGTGGGCCTTAGTAAGAATTTGGCTCAGTTAACATTAAGGTAGTCATGCTAGATGTGAGATTTTGGCTCGGTCCCCGCTTGGCCAACCAAACCCTAACCCATGCTCTGGTATTTTTATACATCTGGGACGTCTCCAGCTCCCTGTTATGTGGCACTCGCTCAGATCCAAATACGCCGTGCCTGCTGCATTCCCTGTTAGCTTCCCAAATCGGTCCTGGCCAAGTGGGTGATTAGAAATAGCACCATCTCTCTGGGGCATGCAAGGGTTCTGCAAGCCACTGCCAGGCATCAGGACAACTGCTCACTCAGCCAAGACACGTCTCTGCCTTTCAAAGAACCCACAACAGTGTCCCCTGTAAGCTGAGCGCTTGGGCTGCCGCCCAGGAGAGATTAAAATGCTGCCCCGCTGATTAGCTGAGAGCCCACAGCTTCCCACAGCTGGCAGCCTATGTTTCTACTGGTGGTGCACATCTGCACACACCGTGGTGCACAGAACAAAATTGATTCTGCAGCACATCGGCCCATCCCTCCTCCTCGAGGGTTCCCCAGATCTCAGCAGCATCCATGGCATCTCTCTCCAGCCACGGCGCCCATCTACTTTCCATGCTCCTGGCAGGACAGAATGGACCCTGAGTGTTCGGAACCCAGCCCCAATGATCTGCCCACTAAGCCCCATGGCCTCCCTGTACAGCTGACTGATGGTTGTACTGAGGCTAGCCGGACTCTCTCTCTGGCACTACAAATTATTCACCACTCCCCCTGCCAGCTCCTGAACCAGGTCAGCCTCTGCGAGGAACTCCCCAACCCAGCACTACCCAGTCCAGCACGCTGGACTTCCAAGGTCCACATCTACCACCTCACCTGAGCAGGCGCTGCTGGGAGGAAGAAGAAGAAGCATTTAGTCTCAAGAAGCATCTCCCCCCCGCCAGTCATCCCGCCCGGCATCCTTCCTTCCCAGCCCTGCCTAGCCTTGCCCAGGGCTGGTGAATGAGATTCCTTGCTGCAGCATGTACCCCCCCACTTGGAAAGGATCCCCCAGTCTCCTACCAGGTGCTACTGAACAGCCAGCCACCTGCCACAAATCGCCTGCCCCACAGGTCTCAAAGCTCCCCTCTCCGAGCTCACGCTAAGCCACGCCTGCCGTGGTGCGACTCCAGGACCATCAATCCGGCAGCAGGCCCCACCACTGGGCCATACCAGGCCTGATCTCCAAGGCAGCTGGGCCACCGCAAAGCCCCAAATCTCTGGGAACCAGGGGACCCCGAAAGACTCCGCAGATGGGGCATGTGCCAGGGGTGTTGTAATGCCGACAGGCAGAATCGAACCTGGGCCCTCTAGAAGTGCAGGAGCTTGGTGCTTAGCTTGGGCAGTAGAGCAGACTCATTATTCTCTCTGCAAGAGGTCTCGGTGCCACTAGCCAGGACAGCACCCCGCACGCAGCCCCCTCGCTCCCCCAGCGCCCAAGGGGGCTGCCATGCTGAGGGTACTGATATGCTGGGGAGCTGGCCGGCTGAATTCCATGCATCTAGGAACCTGCTGGTTCCGCTGAGAGTCCAGAGGGAGACAATCCCCCGTCAAGGTCTCAGAGGCGATTACGCAGAGGACAGAAAGAAGCCCCGCGGCGGCGCAGCAGCAGGTTTGGGTTGGTGAGGACAGATTAGCTCTAATCCCTTTGGAACCAGCTCTCTGGCTGGAAGACGCGGTACCGTCCGCCATCTCCCTCCCCGCGCCAACTCATGCCCTTGGCGCCCGGGGAGGCGGCGAGCAAGGGAAGTTGGCAGGGCAGCCCCGGCCAGCCAGAAAAATGAAGGCTGTTGGAAATCGGATCAGGTTGTTTGTAAGTGGCGTGTCACCCGACGTGCCATCCTCCCCGCTCTGCTCTGGCCCTGGATTGCAGGGCCAGGCAGAGAACGGTATCATGCCTGCCTCGCCTCCCAAGCCCTTGTCAGCCGCTGCTTAGCCCTCAGGGCTTAGCCCTTTGCAGACATGAGCCACTTAATCCCCCCCAAAGGCCTCCGTGAGCAAGGAGAGCATGGCACAGATGCGGAAACTGAGGCACAGCGCAGTGCAGTGACTCACCCTGGGGGTCCTTGTCAGAGAGGGGAGGAGTCCCTTGCTCTTTTCAGACTGTACAGCGATTCTCCCCCAAGCTGAGCCGTGAGGCTGCTACAACCCGCCCCGCCATCGCTGCGCTGGTCCACTCATCACAGGCGGAATAGGAATGACCCTGGGAGCTTCTGTCTTTGCTGCGTCACTCACCACAAGAATAAACAGGAGGCAAAAGACCAGGATTTAGCAAGCTCTGTGTCCCACTGAGCGTTCATCCTTGATGCTACTGGAAAACGTAACATTTTGTTCCCCTAAAACCAGACCACTCACTTTCACTTCACATTTTTAGTCAGTTTCATTCTCTGGGTCTCACACCTCAGGGCAAGTTTATTATGTTTGGGTCTCTGGCCTCATGGAAAAATGAAGGAAAGTTTCATCCCTTCATGCACTACTGGAAGGGGGCCAGATGCCACAGCGATGGGTGTGCCAAAGGACCCTAAGCAAGATAGAACACATTTTTTGAGCTCACGATATTTCCTATTCCAGACCCTTTAAAAGTCTCACCTGAACCCTAAACTGGCGATCTCAACTGCCAGATGCTTCCTCTTGCAACTAGAAAGCTGGAAAATTTGGATCCCGATCCAAACGTGCATTTCACACGCCCCAAAATTTGAGACGTAGGATTTTTGCATTGGGTTTGTTATAGTCAGAGAGCCAACCATAAAATCCAGATTCCAAAACACACCAGGGATTGGAAGAGTTTCTCTGGGTGGGGCCCAGATCTGGGTTATACACTGAATCCAAACCCCCCCATTGTTAAAGACACAGGCCTGCTCAGTTTTGTTCAGACACAAGAGCACAAAGTTCCTGATAACCATTCTATGAGCCACCGGTTTGCAGCAGGGCGGTGGGGGAGGGGAGGAAGATATGCTAGAGGAATTAGGTGTCCAGGGAAAGCAGAATGCTAAGACAGATGTTTTCGCCCAGAAAGCAGGAGGTGATTTACAGATAACATTGGATGATGTGAGCTAACTGTCTAGCAAGCCATTTTAATAACACACACAAAACAATGAATAAAACAAATGCCGGGTGCCAAGGCAGCTGGTGCCTAGTGGAAAAAACGTTCAGGAACACTCTGCATGGAAAGGATCCTGCCTTCCCTGCTTTTATTGCTCACTGTTATTAAGAGACTCGAGAACGTTTGCATGAGAACTCAGGAGCTTGGCTTCGGGGCCCATGAACTCCCCACCTGAAGTTACAACATCACAGCCATTTGCACGGCAGCCAACTGCAAGCCTCGAAAAATCACTCATCAGGCCCCCCAAAGTCATGAGATTGGCTGTAAAAAATCACGAGATTTAAAAAGAATTCAGATTGAACCTCACTAGTCCGGCATCTGGCCGGTGCTGAGCCAGAGGATTTGCTGGACCTCGGGAGGTCAATAGTGTCTAGCAGCATGACCCACACTTCCACTGCTTACTGAGCTGTTAGAAGACATGTAGGAGCACATTAGAGCTAAATAACATCACAGAACACTGAGAGCCAGGACTGGTGGCTGTCGACAAACTTTATGGGACCATGGGAAACTTGGTAAGTGGACATCCAGCTAACTAAAATAATGCCGTACCACGGATGCTGCCGGACTAGAGAGGTTCAACCTGTAATACATTTGAGTTCTTTTTTCTTCACTTTCCCCATTTTGAGCCTTTAGGGCATTCTCAGGACCAGTGTTCCCTCTTCATTTTTTCCATCCACGTGCAGAATAAAGTTTGTGATGTGCACTGAGACATATGCAATGCGCACCACAAGTAAAAACACATGCTGCCTGCTGTGGGCACTGTGGGTGCTCTGCTAATCAGCTGGGCAGAATCTGAATCTCTCCTGAGTGGCCGCTGTGACAGTCCCCCCTCAGTGCTTTATGAAAATTAGCTAATGAATATAAATATGCATAACTTGGAGATGCTTTACACAAAATATCTCATGTAACCTATCAATTTTAATGTCACAATCCACTGGATTGGTATATCCTATTTTGGAGTATGTACCTTTGTGTGTGAAGTTAGAAATGTGAAGTATGAGACTGTTTCTAGTTTTAAATGTGCTAAGGCGAGCCATTACTAGCCATTTGACCTGAAGATTATGCCTACAATAAGAACAGCTCTTTAGAGTAATATACTTGCAGTAAGTTTTTAGTGAATTAGAACTAGCTATACATTTTCTTTTCATTTTTACTTAGTAACTTACTTTGATCTGTCGGACTATTTTCACTTGCAACCATTTAAATCCTACTTAATAAAAACACTTGTTTACTATTAGGCCCAGTGTAAATAAATGTGACTTGGTGGGGACCACCAACTGCATCTCTCGCCTTCATTGATAAAGAGGGCGAACAGCCTCATGAGCTGTCTTTGAGTAAAACTTTTACCCAGAGAAAGATGGATTTATCTGAGGTTTTGATCCCTTTTGGGGGTTGGTTTCCTCCATGCTGTGCCCTAGAACTGCATCCTCCCAGCCCTGAAGCGATTCAGTGTCGGCATTGCTCTTCAGGGGGGCAGTCACCCCAGCTTTGTGCCTAGACTGGGGGGCTTTGTCTACACTACATGTTTTGCTGAAAGAGGCCATGCAAATGAAGCGCGGATTAGCATTTCTCTCCAGGAGAGGCATAAGGATCTTGCGCAAAAAGGGTTTTTTGCGCAAAAAGGAAACGTCCACCCAGTTTGTTTTTGCGCAAAAACCCCTTATGCAAAAACAGAACGAAAGAGAGTATGCAAAAGAAGCACGAGAAAATGCTAATCCATGCTTCATTTGCATTGCCTCTTTCGGCAAAGCATGTAGTGTAGCCAGAGCCGGGGAGATTAGAGGATCTGGCCCAGCAGGACAGGGCGGTGGGAAGCCCCAGAGAACAAGAAGGTGGGCATCAGTGGAATAACCAGCACACTGGGGAATAATCCCATGGGGTCTCTTGGGACGCTCCCGGTCACAGCTGCCCAAGTGCTCAGCTTACAGCAGTGTTTCTTAAACTGTGTTCTGACCTTCCAGTCAGAGGTGTTGTGTTGCGGAGAGCTACAGAGCTCAAAATGGCAGCTCTTAAAGGAGCAGGTGACCTTTTTTTTTTTTTTTTGCTCAACAAATCCTCGGTGTTCCTCATAAAAAAAAGTTATTGTTTGGTGTTCAAAGTTTAAGAAACACTGGCTTACAGGGAACACTGTTCAGGACACATTGCACTCTCATTGCCACCCTGCGGGGTAGAAACCTACATTTTCTTTTACACGGAAGCTGAGTTCCTTGTGCTCTCACAGGACTCCAGGGGCTGGGGCATCACAGAAAATCATACCCACTATCATGATACAATTTCAAGAGTCAGAAACGCGGCAACAGTGATGCCAGAAAGGAGCAACATGACGTCAGAAGGGAGAAGGGAGCCCCAGAGAGGAGGAACCCTGGTTTGATACAAAAGATCCTGGCGGGAATAAAGAAAAAGGGAAAGGAAATGGCACATAACAACTAGCCAGCTCAAAACAGGACTATTGGCCTGGAGACTGGGAGGGGTTGCGACTGCTTTGGAGGAGAGGGTCATAATTCAACATGATCTGGACAAATTGGAGAAATGGTCTGAGGTAAACAGGATGAAGTTTAATAAGGACAAATGCAAAGTGCTCCATTTAGGAAGGAACAATCAGTTTCACACATACAGAATGGGAAGCGATTGTCTAGGAAGGAGTACGGCAGAAAGGGATCTAGGGGTTATCGTGGACCACAGGCTAAATACGAGTCAACAGTGTGACACTGTTGCAAAAAAAGCCAACATGATTCTAGGATGCATTATCAGGTGTGTTGTGAGCAAGACACGAAAAGTCATTCTTCCACTCTGCTCTGCACTGATTAGGCCTCAGTGGGAGTATTGTATCCAGTTCTGGGCACGACATTCAAGAAAGATGTGGAGAAATTGGAGACAGTCCAGAGAAGAGCAACAAGAATGATTAAAGGTCTAGAGAACATGAGCTATGAAGGAAGGCTGAAAGAATTGGGCTTGTTTAGTTTGGAAAAGAGAAGATTGAGGGGGGACATGATAGCAGTTTTCAGGTATCTAAAAGGGTGTCACAAGGAAGAGGGAGAAAACTTGTTCTTCCTGGCCTCTGAGGATAGAACAAGAAGCAATGGGCTTAAACTGCAGCAAGGGAGGTTTAGGTTGGACATTAGGAAAAACTTCCTAACTGTCAGGATGGTTAAACACTGGAATAAATTGCCCAGGGAGGTTGTGGAATCTCCATCTCTGGAGATATTGAAGAGCAGGTTAGATAAATGTCTATCAGGGATGGTCTAGACAGTACTGGGTCCTGCCATGAGGGCAGGGGTCTGGACTCGATGACCTCTCGAGGTCCCTTCCAGTCCTAGTAGTCTATGATTCTATGAGACATTTCCCACCTGGCAACATGGCCCTTCGGCCGCTTTCTCCCTGGCCACGCTGTTTTACATTCCCTGGTAACTTACAGCTGGACGAAAGCATTGGTTTGGTCCTCGGCCCAGCTTGTATTCTTTGCCGTACAATGGAGATCCATGATCGTTGCAAAGAGCAAGGGGAGGACCTGTCCCAGCATCCTCTGCTCCACAGGCCAGACTCTTGGGCCCAGCTGAGCTGAGCTCCACAAGAGCGGGGAAGAAAAATGGCTCGAAGCCATCCCCTGATCTTTCGCCCCGACTCAGGGCTGGGCCAGCCCGTGTCATAACTTACAGCAGCCTAGGGGCTGCTCCGAGTCACGCCCTTAAGAATCTTGACCCCAGCCAGTGAGCGCCGGAGCACTTTGCCTGCACCTCCTGTCTCCCCCAGCCCCCCCCCTGCCCCTGGTAGGGTTACATGCAGCACAGAGCTGACCAATTAGGGCGGGGGGGGGGAACCTTGTTTGGGTCCCCACAGAAAAATCAGTCGGGGGCCGCACACAGGTGAGAAGGAAAAAAACCCAACAAACCCTCAATGACGTGGCCCCCGACGGAAAAGGAGAAAGACCCTGCCCACATTCCCCTCCCACACCAGAGCCATAGGGGGCCCAGGCTAGTGGATTTTGTGGGCTCCAGGACTGCGGTGGGACGGCAGGGGGGTTGGAGCACCAGCACAGACTCCCCCCCCCCCATGCTAAGGGGAGCCCTTAGCCTCGGGGGCCAGATCCAGGCAAGCCAGGGGCTGGTTCTTAGGTTCCCAACCCGTGAATTAGGGAGTGGAGTTTGGCACCAAAACTCAGCCCCAGCTCATTTTGTCAGGCCTGTCCCATGACAGTCACAGGGCATGAAAGGAGTCTCTCTCCTCTGTGGGATTTTCAGACCACGGCAGCATCTGCCACGAAAGCAGCATGATCCAGAGATGGCAGCCCCGCCACGTGGCATGTCCACAGCCCGGAGGCATTTCCCCCCAGGGATGACCTAGGGCCAGCCTGACACCTCAGATACCCTTGGACTTTGAGGCGTTGGTGACGGGGCTCCAATTTTGCAGCCCAGCCCATCTTCCACTCCCCCCAGCAACTCGGAGAGGCGCTTCCCCTCCTCTGGAGAGAACGGAGGTTCAAACCAAACTCCCAGAGGGGGCCTTGGGGTTTAATGCTAAGCACCCCGACACCAACGGGAATTGGGCTCCCCCCAGTACCCTGTAGGCCGCCTCGAGTGGGCCCCCCAAATCACTACTTACTCCGGCCCTGATTCAGCAAAGGACCTAACACCAGCGTAGCTGAAAGGGGTCCGACTTGCGGACAAGCGTGGGTATCTCAGGTGCTAAGGCTCAGCTCTCCAAAGGGATTTAGGCTCCCAAGATTCACCAATTTCCATTACATCCATTGAGCTGAGCCTGCCTCGCTGGCCTAAGCACACAGGTTAAATGTCAGGCCAAGGACCAGGTCTCTGTCCCTGATGATTGCCACCCTGCCTCCCTGGAGCCCCGGGGCTATCCAATTGATCACGCTCACATATGGTCCTTAACCCGATGACGCACGCCGTTTGTTGGAGATGCACTGGGAAAGGAGGCAAATCGCTGGGAAATAAAACAAAAGACACGGAGACAAGGGGAAAGGAAGAGCCAACAATCAGCAAACGCTCCCTCTCTGAGCCAAGCCGCTCCTCGGCTGTCAGCCCCATTAAAAGTCCCGGTCCTCCGCCCTGCTTCGGTTCGACATCTGCTCTCCAAGGCTGCTCGCATTCCAGTGCGCACGGACGACAAGGGTTGTGCCTTGCGAAAATCCAAGCAGTTCAGATGAGCTCAGGGCAAGAGGCTGCCAAGATCTTTGCAAAATCTCACCGTGGGAGCTGCTGGGAGCTGAGTTCTTTGGAGACTCGAGTCCCAATCCTGGGTGCAGGTCCCTTCCTCTTCACAATCTCACTATCTGCATGAGAGCAGAGATCAACCAACCCTGATCCTGCAATCAGATCTGGGTGCAGGATTCCGCCTGCACAAATTCCACTGCAGCAGCCACAACTTTGGACAGGTTTGTTTCAAACCGTTGGCCAATGACTTGCCGGAATCACACACTCATGTACCCAAAACATTTGTGCCAGAGGCACCATGTACACAGGGATGGATCAGCTTCCATTCAAGGGCAGAGAGTGCTGCAAATCAGCCCCCAGGGCAGAAAGGTCAATACAAAAGCTGAGTGGGAAACGAGAACTCTTTTTTATCCTCCCAGGAAAATTTTCTATGAACATGAAAAACAAAATTCTGCCAAATTTTCCAGGTTGGCCTCACCAAACTGACAATTTGCAGAAATCTTTCCACTTTTAACAGCCACAAACTGGAAATTTTTGGCTACCCGGGCAATAGGGTTTGGTTTTTGATAAAAGTTCACCCAACCGACGGGAATTTTCTGGAGGGGGGCTGCCAAGAGCAGAAACCTTTTGGGAAAGATTTCTGTTTTTTTCTATACAACCCCCAGGACTTTCAGGCACGAGGGCCGTTCCCCTCCAGAAATGCCCATTTTGACAGATTCGCCATTTTTCTATCCAAAATAAACCCTTTTAAACTGAAACATTATGACCGGAGCTAGGCACAGACGCTAAGGCCCCAGTGCTTAGCTCTACTCGTGGGAGTAGCCCCATGGATATCAGCCAAATTGGAGCTTCAAGGGACACGCGGCAAAAAAACAAACCAAAACACATCTGCGAGTTTCAGACCCTAGGGCAGCTCACCCCTCTGCCCTGCACAGGAGCTACTGCTACCCTGCTGGGTGACAGGAAGCTGGTCTGCCAGGGGAGCTGGTTTTTAAACTGGTTCCTCTCGTGGACCATCTCCTGCCTGGCACCCGATGCTGGTGCCTCTGATACAGAGGCAGCAGCGCAGAGTGGCAGGGGTCTCCTTGGGAGCGGGGTCGGAGCACACTGGCTTCTGGCCCCATCCCCAGGAACTGTAGAATAGTCGAGTAACCAAATAAGAATTCATGAGGTTCGTCGACTAGTCAATTAACCGATATTTACCATCCCTAGCGCCAGTGTAAACTGGATTTCAGTGCTGGGGGCCACATTCCCAGTGCTGTTAGCTACTCCCCCCGTGCCAGTGGCTTATGGTTCTTCCAACCCTGCTTTGATTCCTGCCGTTGGAGGTGTGAAAAGCAAGCTTCTAAATGTGATATTTAGGTAGCGGTGCATTTGCTCCAAGCACCGGAATAAATATGGCAGGGAAACGTTATTTGCTCATCTTCTAATGGTGTCTGGGCATCGTCTCTTACGTGTCGGTACAACAGTGGTCTCAATGGACAGAGCTCTCGAATACACAGAATAATCCAGGGGCATGTAACATCGATGAGAACAGGGCTTTCTAAATTTGTGGTGTGGGTTTATAAAGCCCAGAACCACTACAACCCCCTCCGAAGGATTTTCCACTGCAGCAAAGTCAACACACACAACTACAGCAAAGTCAACACATACACCTACAGCAAAGTCAACACACACGCACACAACTACAGCAAAATCAACACACACAACTACAGCAAAGTCAACACACACACATACACAACTACAGCAAAATCAACACACACAACGACAGCAAAGTCAACACACACACACACCCACACACCCCACCCTGTCACAGGCGTGGATTCTAATCTGAACATTGCAGGGCTCTGAAAGAGCTTTGGCTTTCCATTATAAACAGAGTTTGTTCCGTTCCAGTCTGCAATTAGCAAGCACATTATTTTGGGGCCTGCTCCAAGCTTCGGGGGCTACTACTCACATTAGACTACGGGAGGGGTGACAGTCTTGTACTCCATGCTGGTTCTAAACCGACCTGGGCAGAGGGTTTGAGGGCTTGGGGGCGGGATTTAGGATGAGGTCGGTAGGGGTTCATGCTGGCATTGCCACTCAAACAAACGCTTCGAGGAGGCGTAGAATATATCCCCATAGCCTTGTTAAATAATGCTTTGCCCTTACAGATCGCCTTCCAGCTGAGTCACTCAAAACCTTTCACTGTCAGTTGGAATCTGCATTCCTTCCTCAGGCAAACTTCCATGGGGAGCCTGCGAGACCCTAACCAGTTACACGACACAACTCCTGGAGGAGAGCAAGGAATATTCCCACTTTGGGGAAACAGAGGCACACCTGCCGGGTTGCCAGCTCTCCTGATTTAACTGTGAGACGTATAATATTTGGCGCTTTTCTTTCGGCCCCAGGTGCTAGAGTCGGGTGAATGCCTCCGAATCTCAGTTTCCCTTTTGTTTGCGGGTTTTTTTCCCCTTAAGTACATTTCTAGCCTTCCTGGTTATGAAAAAAAGCTTGAAGTCGTGAAGTCTCAGAATCCCAAGGCCTCACCAAAAGGCCCCCACGACTTCTTTGCTCTAGAAATCTCATTTTTAAACCAAATCTGGTGGATTTTTTTCTTCCCATCCCTGAGAGCGGCAGAGAGAGGCCTGGTCCATTTTCAAACGTTTGTCATTGGCCAAACCAAAAAGCAGAGAAGCGACTGGAACCGGGTCACACAAGGGAAGAACGGGGAATCGAACCCAGAGGTCCCCACACTTGGTCCTGGATCCGACGTGCAAACACGCGGCTCCCAAAGCTGGATTAGAAAGCAGGAGCCTTGCCCCCCTGTTCCCGCCACTGCTCCAGGGCACCCAGGGCACAAGTAGCAGAGAGAGAGAGCACAAAAACACATTTGTCACAAAGTTCCCCCCCAAGCAGCTCCACTCAGCCCCGACCTGCCCCTCCAGCCGGAATCGCCATCAGCAGGTTGCAATGCAGGGAATCAAGGGAATTTGTAAAGGCAATTTCGCTGGGAGTTGGCAGCAGGTGATGAGTGGGAGAGGCGGGGGGGGGGGGGTCACGTGCCCCCCCGAGATTTTAATTGCTGAAGCTGAGTGTCCTCACTCTGCCCCTCCTCCTCCCAGCCAGCGGTCGCCTCGGGTTGTGCGCTATCGCCACCGCCTGCCACTTCTCGCCGCATTATGGACCGCTACCATTTGCCCTCGGGGATTAAGCCGCACTGTGTGAACGCCCACACGGGCCAGTGGGAGGACCCCCAGCCTGCCTGACTCCCGGCCTTCCTCTCCAGCAGCAGCGGCAATAAGGGATATGCCTCCAGAGGTGGTTTCCAGGACCTCTGGGGAACAGAGTCGCAGGCCGGCTTGGCACCAAACTGGGCTGAGACTGACGCACCGTGTCCCATCCTCCCCGCCCCCACCAAAAAAAAATTCACGGCAGAGAAACGACCCATGTTTCCTCGCCCCAGGCTCGCACCTAGGACCACCCAGGCTGCTACACAGCTGAGTGGGAGAGATTTCATGGGTTTTACCTCTTGAGCAGTTCCCGGGAAGTTAGTGCCAGCCAAGCTTAGCGACAGATTAGGGTTAAAAAAAACCCAACCACCCGGCTACGTTTCTTCATGCCGTGCAGGGGCCTTTTACATTGCTCCCAACACAAGCCTTTGCCCTTTTTGGGACAACGGCAGAGCCAGTTCAACTGCCCAGATTCCTCACCGGCGTAGCCTGGACAAAGGAAAACGCAGCCCAGTTAATACCCGGACCCACAGGGTGGAACGGATCCACAGAGGGGAGCGGTGCTGGGCCCACGTATGGCTAAGGACCAAGTCTCTATTGCACCTTTCTCCTCCTCTCTGTAACCTGTCCTTGTTGGTAAACTTTCCCCTCCCTGCCCCCTTCCTGGAGCCCTTGGAAATGAAAGAATCCAAAGTATTTTTGGATGCTAAAGTGAAACAGTAGAATGGAGCGTTTTGCTGTTGCCCCTGCACAGAAGGGCCCCAGATCAGTGGGGTGCTCTGACCATTGACGCCCATGGGGGCTTTGCATCAGGCTCGGCACCTTCAAATACGAGTCCCACCCCAGGGGAAGGAGAAAAACACTGGTGTGGGGGGAGAATTTCTCACTTGCCCAGGCCATAAAACAACATTTTGAGCTACTTCCCGGGCAGGCATGGAGGAAAAGCTCTGTCTCTGCAAGAAATAAAAGTAAAAATAAACTCGATGGGGTGTTTTTTGAGGCTGGCTGTTGCCAAAGCATCGCCCCTGGCTCCCCTTGGCACACTCCAGCCGGGGCTTTCAGCTCACCCCAGGCACACAAATAAACACACCGTGGTAACTATGTCACACCCACCATGGGCCGAGAAAAGGGGAGCTTTATAAAGCCGGACTGACTTCTCTTTAAGCATCTGGTGTTTAAAATATTAACCCCGCCCTGCCCCTTTGCTCTCCCAACAATCGGCTCTTGCGGGCACAGATCACTCCTCATACACTGGTAGGAGCAGGTGAAAGATTCATTTTCGACCAAGGATGGTACACAACCCACCTGTCTCTCTCTCACACACACACACACAGCCCCTCCCTCTCTGGGGCAGCTGTAGTCTGCACACCCCAGCAGGTGTATCAACTCAGCACACTGATCAGGCAACAGTGAAACTGACCCATTTCCAGTGAGTCACAACAGCCAGGCCCCAGGGAGAACTGTGTGGCTTCCCCAAGACAATCGGCTTTATCTGCAGAGAATAATCAAGCCCTCTCCTTTACCTCCTTTCTGAAGCGCTTCCAGTCACATCCAGGGGGTTGGGGCCAGCGGGCTGCAGCCTGGACTTTTAACCCTTTGGCTCTTGGGTTTGTTTTGAGAAAGAAATATATTCCCAGAGAAATAAAAGGATAGATAGATAGGTAGATAAAATGTATAGAGATGGATAGATAGATGGGGGAGTACAGGTGATAGACAGATGGGGTGTTTGGGAATAGACAGACAGATGGATACAGTATAGAGGGATGGATAGATAGAGTGCATAGAGATGGATAGATAGATAGAGGGGGTGTATGGGGATAGAGGGGGGGATAGATAGGTAGACAGCATGTATAGGGATGGACAGACAGAGAGGGGGTGTGTGGGGATGGACAGACAGACAGACAGGGTGTATAGATTCCGATAGAATATTTGGGGGCGGAAATCCACGGCGCAGCTGGTAACGCCAGCTGTTTTGCTGGGGATCCAACAGCTGGTTCCTGTCCCAGGGTCGCCACTCGCCTTTCCAGCCGCGTCTCCGGACGCCCCCCGTGCGGCACTGGGCCCCCCAAAGCGGCGGGGAGGCCGGGGTGGGGTGGGGCGGGGGGTTACCGGTCCCCCCCGCCTCTAGCTGCCCGGGGGCAGAGGAGCCCGGCGGCCGCTCCGGACTCGGCGGCAAGTCGCTGGCGGCCGGACTGCAGGGACCGGCTCCGCGCTGGGCTCTCGCCGGCTGCGCTGGAAGGGGCTGGGCAGGTTCCGCCGGGCCCCGCTGCAGCCCCCGGGCGCGGATCGCAGCAGCCCGGCCAGCCCTGCCTCCTCCTCCTTCCACATGCATCCCCGGGCGCTCCTCCCCCTCCCGGGCCGGGCCCCCCTCCCCGCCCCGGGCTCGCCCGCGAACTCACCTCCCTGCACGATCCGAGTTCCCGCCAGCGCCCGGCCGGGGGGGGGGGGGAACCGAGCCGAGCCGAGCCGGGCGGAGCCGAGCCAAGCGCCCCCCACCCCCACTGCCCGCTCGGATTCGGACATTCCACCTCCGCCCAGCCGGCTTGGAACCCCACGTGCTATTCAAATACCCCCAGGCGGGGTCTTTGTCGCCGGGGAAACTGAGGCACGGAGACGCGACTTTGGCCTAGAGTGTCCAGGGAGCAAATGTGAACACTCAGGGCACTTGGGGTTATTTTTGCGGGGGATGGGTGGGGATAGCTGCAAGACAAGGACTCTAATATTGGGACCTCTGCCCCCCGGGTTTTGCCCAAGCTGGCAGAGCAACTCAGTGGCAGAGATGGGAAGGAACCCAGGCATCCTGACACCAACGCTAATCCCCAGACGCCAACCCTAGCTCCATCCCTAGAGAGGCAGCGTGGCCTAGTGGATACAGCACTGGCCTGGGAGACCTTGGCTTCCATCCCTGGCGCTGGCCTGCAGGGCGAGCTTGGCCAAGTCCTTTCCCCGTGCCTCAGTTTCCCCACCTATAATGTCAAGCTAATGGCACTGACCCCCTTTGGCACTGGCCCGGAAAGGCTCCGGGCACTGTCGGCAGGAGCCAACAAGATGGTCACAGGTGGCAGCTTGAACACCAGGGAGCTTCTTGCTCTAACTCCCGATCCTTCCGCTCCCTTCCCACAGGTCCCCCCAGCTTTGCGAGTAGGGCCCGTGCTGTTCCAGTGCTTTAAAGCCCAAGCTTGGCTCCCTAACCCTTCCCGGCCTCCCCAGGGGGCACCCTGAACTTCCAGCCCCTCCACGTAAGCATGTGGATTGTAGCGCATGTAGAAGAGCTGAGCTTTAACTAGAAAGCCGGGCTCGCCCTTGGCCCAAGCAGGCCTGGCCATGCCTGGCCACAATAATAAACAGCTCCTCAACTTGGGAGTGGCAGGGAAATCTGGTGGTGGTGCAACACACCCCAAACCCTGCCGTGACATTGGGGGGTTGGGCTTCCCACCAGTGTGGCCCCGGGCCAGAGAGATGATTCACATCTGAGGGAGCGGTACCTGTGCGTCACCCCCACCCCTCCCCGCACGCCAGCCCTGCCCCATCCCGCCTTCCAGCCACGCAGAATTCCCCTGGCAAGGCCGAGACGCCAGAGCGTGAACACCTGGAACCGTGGCTGCATCTGCCTGGGCCTGGCCCAGCCTCTGAAAGGGACAAAACCCAGGCTTCGGGGCTCAGTGAGGCAGGGGTGGAAAACCCTCCCCCTGGGGCCAGGCGAGTGCGTAGCTGTTATTTCTTAGTCGCCCTCTCATGCTGCGCTCTGCACACCCTCAGTGAGCGCAAGCGCCCAGCCCATGGTCTGAACAGCACGGGCCAAGGGAAGGAGAAAAGGTGACCAGCTTCCTTGTACCACTGGAGAACTAAAGCCCAGCCCAATTAAGGCTCAACCCCTTGGTGCTATTCGCCCAACTCCCCTTGGTTTCATTGGGTTGAAGATCTGGGCCTAAGTGACTCACCCAAGGTCAGGCAGGAAATCAGGGGCAGAGCTGGGAGGCAAGCCCAGAGCTCTGCCAGCCCCAGCTGAGTGTCTGAACCAACCTGCCTGAAGGGGGGGGTCTTGCATCACACACACCCCCACGCAGGGTGGGGAGCCCACAACCTGTTTTGATTTGGCCCGGGGCAAAGCTCGGGGATCCCCCCGCAGTGGGACGAGTGTTGACCCCCCTACCCTGCAGGACTGGAGCACAAACACCGGCTTGCCCAGCTGCTGGGGGAGCCCCGAGCCCCCTCACAGGGCCAGCGCGTGAGTGGAGCCCAGCATCCCGAGGTGAGTGAGTGAGGTGTTGCCCTGTGTTTTTGCTTCTCAGTTGGGAGCCAAGTCTGGGGGGGGGGGGTGGAGGGGAGTTCTCACTCATGTGTGTCCCCCCCCACACTGATTTTTCTGTGGGTCAGTGGCCTCCGACTGAAAAAAGCTTCCCCACCCCTGGTCTACGGCATCAGCTTCCGGGCATGCTCATGGTCAGGAATCTGATTTAGTCAGGCAGCCCATCGGCACCAGCCTGGCAGTCCTTACACGTTACCTGCTTGTGAACAGGCTGGGAGCAGGGTTCCCTGTAAGATGAGCACGTGGGTGACCACCCAGGAGAGATCCAGTGCCGCCCAGTGGATTAGCAGAGCACCCACAACCAGCAGCCTCTTTATCCTGGTGGTGCACAGCCACACAGGCTTTGGTGCACAGAACAAACTTTATTCTGCATGCGGGTAGGAACCAAATTAGCAGCAACACAAGCTGGGCGTGCCAGGCACACAGCTCTCTCCCTCTGGGCTTTCTCTGCTCCTGCTTCCTGTCCCGACTGTCACGTGGATCCACGGCTTGGAGCCAGAACACCAAAGAGGCAGAGGGGGAAACCAACAGTGTCCAGATTACAAAAGGGCTGTCGGGTTTTGGCCTTCTGCTCAGATCTGCTCTAGGACTCACTGGAGAGCAGAGCTCTGGCCTGTGCCACATCTGGGGGCAGATCAGCCGGCCTCCCTGCTCCTTTCTGGCCTTGGGGTCTATGAACCATAAAACTCCAGCAAAGGGTTGAGTTGATGCTTATTTTGATCAGATCCATGAAGAGGGAGCAGTGAATCCACTTCCCGGTGCCCCCGGCTGCATTTTGTGGGTGCTTTGCTCCCCCCCCCCCCCGGACCTACCGGTGGCCTGCATCTGGCCCTCCTGCTGGCAGGTCTCTGTGCATAGGTGCGCTCAGAGCACAGGCAGGGCTTGGCTGGGGAGCTAAGGGGACCCTGCCCGGACTGAGCACCCTGTCCTGGGGCATCCGCTTGGGCTCCACAGGCAGCACTGAGTCTGCTTTTGAACTGCCAGCCAGCAGAGATGTAGGTGCCAAGGGGGGGTTAGGTGCCCTGGGAGCCAGCGTGCTGCAGCTTTGGCAAGGGCAGTGGCGCCGAGAGGTGCCAGCAGCCCCGGATTCTCAGGGAGAGCCCTCCTTTACATACGTTATCACCTGCCCGCCTTGGAGCGCTGCAGCAATTCCCTTTTGCCACTGGCCGCAGCTCTCCTGGGGACAGCAGGGGGTAGGCCGGGGCTGAACATGGAAGTCACAGGAGGCATCTAGGCCTCATGCGCCCCCCTCCCCCCCAGGCCAGCGGGTGACTGGTGAGTAACGTGTGTGAATACCCCGTGTCCCGGTGCCTGCTGTGGGGTTTGTGTGTGCACCGCAGGAGCTGTAGGCTGCTCCGCCTGGGAGGTGACGGGGGTCATGGTGCTAAGAACACTGCCCCATATTTTTCAGATATAAGGCTGGCGACCCCGGGGGGGGGGGGGGGGTCCCTCTCCAGTCTTCGACATCCCATTTGGAATCTAGCCCCTTGTCTCGTGGACTCACATCCTCGGAGGTATTGAGGGGCCCACTGATTTCAAGGGGCGTGAGGTGCCAAACTACCTCTGCGGAGTGGGGGGGGGCGGTCCTCGTGCCTCAGTTTCCCCATCTGTACAATGGGGGTAATGGCACTGCCCTGCCTCCTTTACATCCACAAAAGCCTGGGAGGAGAGACCGGCTGGCCAGGAATGGAGCCAGCCGGCTGCGGTGACAATGGTGTCTGAGGAGACTGCAAATGCCCCAGAGAGAGCCCAGAACCCGGTGGGCTACCCTCGTTGGCTGTGGCGTTAATTAGCCGTGTGCCAGGGAGGTCACTGGCCGCCCTGGGTGTAGGGATTTGGACGCCATCACGCTTCCTGGGCTGGTGAAAGGGCTCATAGCCAGGCCGCAAATGAGCCATGACAGGACTTACAGCCCCAGAGCCACAGGGATGGCTGGGCCGGGCCGATGCGCAGGCCTTCTCCTGCGTGCTTGGGGCTTTCTCCAGGTGCAGCCGGGAAGCATCCTGGAGTGAGCCCAGAGGCCTGATCCAAACCCCACAGGTCTCTCTCCCTCGACTTGGGCATCCTGAGAGCAGCCGCCTGGCCACAGGAGGGAAATGGGAGGGGACGAGGCCATCGGGCAAACACAGGCCGAATCTCTGGCAATATTTCCTCGTGCGATGGGGCGGGGGCCCTACGCTGTTGTCTCTCAAGGAGTGAGATAACCAGGCCGGACATCTATGAAAGGGAGCGAGTTTCCACTGGGCAGGGTCTGGCCTGGGTGCAGCTGAGCAGGAGAAGCGGATGCTACAGATAAATGGTGCACACACTCTGAGTGACAGCAATCCACAGAGAACCCGGAGGCCCAGCTCGCCCTGATCCACCACTGGACCCCACCTGTGGCTCTGGAACAATTTGGGGCTGGGGGTGCTGAGCTGCGCTCCCCACTGCCCCAGGCTGGGGATGATGGTGAGGGTCCCCAGGCCTGCAGCACGGCCCCCATGGCCCCCAGGACCGCAGGCCCAATGTTCCCTCTAATCTTTTCCGTCCATGTGCAGACGTTTTTTCAATCCAAGTGTGGAATATTTTTTTTCATGCACCGAGGCATGTGTGACTGTGCACCGCCAGAACAAAAAACTAGAGGTGGGCTGTTAATCAGCTGGGCCACATTGGAATCTCTCCTGAGTGGCCACACAGGCACCCAGGGACCACTGCCCAGGACCGCTCGAAATAGGGGGCCAGCAGCCAGGACCCCCTGGAGCTGGGACCCCAGCACAGGGTACAAAGCATGGGGGGTGCTGCAGGACCCATGGGCCCCACCTCCTCTCAGAGCCAGGACTAGACCGCAGGATGCCAGATTCCTAACACCCTCCCCACCTCTAATCACCACACTCCACTTCTGAGAGCCGGGATGGGAACCCAGGCATCCTGGCTCCCAGGCCACCCCCTTGCTCTAACCACTGGACCACGGTGCCAGCGTCAACAGGTGAAAAACCGCCACGGTGCTGCTGGAGGCCGAATGGGGGCACCTCAGACTGTGAGCTGCAGCCTTCGCCCGGCAGGAAGCCCTCCAGTGAGTCCGCACATGTTCAGAGCACCGCCTGGGACCCCTGGGGTCCATCTCCCTGCTGGGGTTACAGAGGGTGGACGGTTCTCGGTGGATGGCAGGTGCTATGGGAAGGGGAAAGGGCCCATCACCGGCGTGTAGCTTGGGGCCTGCCAGGGCGCCCTGGGAAGGAGAGAGCAGCACAGGAAACCCTCTCTCCAGCTTGCTTGCCCCTGGGCTGTGTATATTGGCTGAGCCCTTGGGCAGCCGGAAGCCCCTTGAGGATGAAGCTGCCGCCAGCACATAAGGGCTGCACTGTTCCCAGACCTGCACAAACACAGGCCAGCGGAGCCCAGCCAGCCGCCCGCACTGGCTGCCGGGCTCTGGGAATCCGGGCAGCGGGCAGAGCACAAAGGGTCAGGAAGCCGCAGCAGATGGAAGGACTCAGCTAATCCGCCGGGCTGGGTGTGAACGGAGGCCGCTCCCGCCCTGGGGCCGTGGCGCGGTGGCCAGAGTGCTAGCCTGGCACCCACGCGACCTGGGTCTGTGCTCGTCTACTAACCGTGGCCACGTTGCGGCCCTGCTCCATGCCTCAGTTTCCCTAGATCACAGAGGCAGGGCCTTGCCCGCAGCACCCGGGGCCCCAATGGTTTCCAAGGGTGGCTGGGATGTGGCTACGAGCTAATCAGTCCGAGAGACAGAATTCCCACCACCGCCTTTCCATGGGGGGACACGTGCAAAAAGAATACAAAAGAAAAAGAAAAAAAAAGAAAAAGGCCCAGGCAGCAGCTCACCCCAGCTCCCTGCACGCCCAGACCACAGTGGCTAGAAGGTTTTACTCAACATAGCAATCCCAAGCCCTTCTCCACGTGCTACTGATTACATGCAACCCTGGACCTGGCCGCAGCACCGGCGGCGGGTTGGTCAGCCGCCCTGTTACTCTGTGGCCTACCCTTAATCCCAGCACTAATGCACTGACCAGAGCCGACTGCCAGGACCCTGCTCTGCTAGCCCCAATGGCTCGAGCCGGGGAGCCTGGGGGAGGGGGGGCTTCTTTGAAGGCAGCAAACCCAGAGGTGTTTTTGAAAAGCCCCAGAGAATTTGGCACTGGTGAAAGGTGCCAAATCACCTGCCACGGCGCCTGGCTCCTTTGGTGAGCCAGGGATTAGCTACAGCACAGCTGGGGCCAGTGGCACTGCCCACCTGCTGTCCCGTGCCCAGTGCAGCTGCAGACATTCCTGCAATGTGGCCAGGGCGGGGGATCAGTCTGCCTGGGTCATTCAGCCCTTGGTCTCTCTCATGAGTCCTGGCCCGTGAATGTGGAGGGGGAAGCAGGGGCTACTGTAATACACCTATTAGCACTAAAATGTACAGCACCTAACACACTGGGACCCTGGCCCATGAATGGGTTCCCAAGTGCTACCGTAATACACCTAATAGCAATACAATGTACAGCACCTCACACTTTCAGGTCCTGGTGCTTGACTGGGCTGCTCAGATGCTCCTATAATACCCCACTGACAATAAAATGTACAGCTCCTAATACACCAGGACCCAGGCTCATGAATGGGGTTTCCAGGTGTTCCCGTAATACCCCTACTAGCAATAAAATTTACAGCTCCTAACACTCTGAGGTCTTGGTCTATGACAGGAGTGCTCAGATGCTACCATGATACACCTAATAGCAATAAAAATGCCCAGCACCTAATACACTGGGGTATGGGATCAGGTATGGGATCGTGTCTTGGGCATCCCAGACACGATCCCGTACCCCAGTGTATTAGGTGCTGGGCATTTTTATTGCTATTAGGTGTATTACGGTAGCATCTGAGCACCGTATACTCTTAAGAATAACTGGGGGGCTGCTACAATACAAATAAGTAATAACTGATAATAACGGATGGTGAGTTCAGCCCCCTCCTCCCCAGGTAGAGCCTTTCCCAATGTTTTAGAGGGGGTAGGTGTGTTAGTCTGTAACTGAAAAAACTTTTAAAAAAATGAATAGTCCTGCTGCACCTTACATGCCAACGGAACATGTCGATGGGATCATGAGCTTTTGTGGGCACAACCCACTTCTTCAGATGAATGGAGTTAAGGGGTCCAGGTTGTAAAATAAACAGCAGAGAAAGAAGGGATGGGGAGGGAAAGAGAAGGAACTAAACGGTCCATTTGAGTGTCCATGCTAAACGCGGCGGATCGAGTGGGTTCTAAGCACCCGTGTTTGGCTTTTTATGTCAGTAGGATAATGACAAAAATGGGGAAGAGTCGCTCAACCCCCAGTTGGGGATACTGCCACCAAGACTGTGAAAATGGGGGTAGGTGATGGGGGAAGGGGTCACTCTGCCTGAGAGGCCTTTGAAAGGGCCAGAAGTTTGGAAAGTGCCAGGCTCCTGTATGAGCCCCCCAAACACGGAGACACCCAGAGTCACCTCGAACGGCCCAACCTCTGCTGCCAGCCAGGAGGGCTGGATTCAAGCCCAGAGGCCGGCCAGTCCCCTCACTAGCTAGTGGCCAATGTCCGTCTGGGCCACCCATGTGGCAAAAACCCCAGAAGGGACGTGCACTGAGCCCCCCTCCTTTTCTGCAGCTCCCTGGAGCCTCACACCCCGGCTACATCATGGCGCCTGGGTTCAGCGGGGATCGGTGCATTACAGAGGCCAGCAAATTGGGCAGAGCTAGGCTGCAGGGACAAGCAGGAGTGGGGGGGGGGGCGCTCAGGTGTGGTCTCATGGCCTTCTCTTCCCCAGAGAAACACCCCCCTCAGTACAAGTGTGCCATTTGGGGGCTCCGGGAGGCCGGCAGGGTAGAACAATCCAGCTGCCCTTTGAAAAGTCTGTCTTTTTCATCCTACGTTCTCTGGCCCCAGATCAAAGCGTGATAAGCTCCGACTTTTTCAAATAATAAAAAATCCCCTTTTTTTCCTCAGGTCTCTGTGACTCACTCGATTTCTATTTCCTCTGGATGGGCGCAGGAAGCCAGCCTTGCCAGAAAAATGCTAATATTAGCCGCAGTGTGCGTACATTTTCGCCGAGGGGGAGTTATTTACACTCCGCGGAGATGCCGGAATCTGTCTTATCAGACCTCCATCCTCTCCACGTGTCCCCTGGGCCCCTGGGGTACCCTCTCACTGCACGTGAGACCCGGCAACTGGATTCCGGGGGGCAACAGGACAGTCTCTGGAGAGGCAGTGCTGTCCAGTGGTTACAGCAACATGCTGGGAGTCAGGCACCCTCTGTTCTGTTCCCAGTTTTGCCACTGTGTGATCCAGAGCAAGTCACTTCCCTGCTGCATGCCTCAGTTTCCCCTCCCATTCTTTGTCTATTTATATTGCAAGCCCTTCCAAGCAGGGACTGTCCTGGCACCATGGGGCCCTGATCTCTGTTCGTGCTGCCGTTAATGCCAATAGGCACCAAAAAAAAGCAGGACATCCAACCCCAGGGAAAAGGGAGAATGCTGGGAAAACCTAGACAGGCGGCAGCCCTAAATGCAAATCAGCCTCACTCGCCCCGAGGTCGGCTGCCACCGGCCCATTTGAGAAGGGATTCTGCTAAGGCACTAGCTTATGGGGGGATCCTCCCTCGCTTGCCCAAGCAGCAATCAGCTTGGGGTGCCTGCTCTCCCACGCAGCGCTGGGGGAGGCAGGAGTTTGCTCTCCATGGCCCAGACTGTGCTGAGCCCGGCAGTTGGTGGAGGCAAGTCATTGGCCCTGGGCCAGCCTATCCGCTGCCCAGCCAGCGACAGCTGGATTCATACCTGTGGCATTGGGTCCATCCCCACCCTTTGGATGGGGTCAGGTCTCCATCTGGCTCCGACTCAGCCAGCAGGTTCCCATGAGACCAAATCACGCTGGGCTTCTGTTTCCCCTTTCCTCCTCCTGGCACAGGCTGCGGGAGCCGGGAAGGGAAAAGAGCTGGTTTCTGATTACCCAAAGCCAGCCTGACTTTCAGACGCTGCACACCCTCTTCAGACTGAGGAGGGGGCTGAGTGGGGCTAGAAAGGAGCTGGGTCAATGTTCCCTCTAATCTTTCCATACAGATGCAGATTTTTTCCCCATCCATGTGCGGAATAATTTTATGTGCACGGAGGCCTGTGCAAATGTGCACCACCAGTGGAAACAAAACCTAGCTGTGAGTGGCATGCTAATCAGCTGTATGGTATTTGAATTTCTCCTGAGCGACCGCACGAGCACCCAGCTTACCGGGAGCACTTGGCCCATCCTAACCTCTGGAGGGGCAAAGCCCGTAAATCAGGGATGAAATCTTCACCCTCTCCTTCCTCCCTCCTGAGGCAGGGGATGGACCGGCCGGGGTCCAGAGAGGACTAAGCCACATCCAGAATCCCATTTAGCAGCTTCCTCCGAGAGCAGCTCTGAAGTGCTCTTGCAAAGCAGCTGGACACAGCGAGGCTGGGAGTGGAGAACAGATCCGGGGCAGCTGCCATGCCAGCTGGGCAGTCAGTCCACCGAAGAGGCTGGTAAAGGGGGCCAACAGAAAAGGTCCCACCTTGACCCGAACTCAGCAGGATGCACACAGGAGAGGGGACATGCCAAGGGCAGTCCAGGGTCGAGGGGTGGCAGAGCCGCCACTGTGCCCTAAGCCGCCAGTTCCTTAAAAGAGCTCCATGAAACGGGAGAATCCCTGTGGGAACAGCCAGACTTGGGCTGGAGGGAGGCCTCTCCGCCCAGGCGGAACGGCCCTGCCACAGTATGCCGCTAGCCTCGCAAACGCTTAGCCAGCAGGGCGGGTGGCCCCAAGTGCCCTGACTCCACCGCATGGCTTTACACCCGGCATCCAAGAGCCCCGGTGATCAATCACGCGGGTCTGAGAGCCCGGCCCCACTCCATGAGGAAGCAGCGTCCCCGCCTGCCTGCCCGGCTCCACGTCCGGGCTGTCATGGAGGCAGGCCACGCCACCCAAAAGGGCCAGCGGGCAGCAGCTCGTGACAAGTCCACTCTCCTGAGACCAGTTCTCAACAGTGGGCCTCTATTCCTGGCAATGCCGGCCCTCTCGTGCCCAGCCGACTCGGGGATGCAGCGTCCAGGTCTCACACGCGGGTGTGGCTCACGCTGCGATTGCGTGGAAAGCGGCCACGGCTTTTGGCTCTGACCCTCGGCGGGTCCTCCGTGGGCCAGGGGGCTGACCCCACCCGCTCCGGCTGCCTGGCAGACAGCCCCGGCGACGACCGTTCACTTTCCAGAGAGGCGAGGAGCCCCGGGGGCGGGGGGGCGTGTCCGGAAGCGCGGAGGGCGGCATCGCGGCGTGTGTGCCCACGCGCCAGAGTTTGCCCAAGAAATCATTCGCCCACGGGCAGCTGCCTTGCGCCGGAAGCTTCCTCCTGCACCGTTGAGAGCTGCTGCGTTCTGAGCCAGGAGGACCCCCGGGGCTGCGCAACCCGGCAAGAGCCAAACCAACTGTCACGGGGCAGACTCAGCACCACGGCGCCTCCAGCTGGTTGCTCCGGGAATTAGCTTGTCGACTCGCCGGACGTCTCCCTCGAGCTGGTGTCTCCCCGTGTTCTCCTGGACCGCGGCGTCCTCTTCAGGACACGGCCCTCCGGCAGGGCCCACTCCCGGCTCTCTGCGCCCCCTTCCTGGGTTCCTCTGGATCCACCTTGCCTCAGGGACCCACTGCCAGTCTCCATCTAGGCCAGTGGTTCCCAAACTTTTTGGCGTCACGCCCCTCTTTTTGAAGATCCCTCACCCCCAAAATAGCAGCAAAACTTGTTGAGCAAAAAAAAAAAAAAAGGAACTGAAGAGGGCAGCAAAACTTGATGGTGGGGGGAGGGGAGGGAGGAAGGCTGGGTCACTTTGCGCCCCCCGGTATTTCTTCACTGGCATGCCCCCCAGTTTGGGAACCCATGATCTAGCCCCTGCGTCTGGACAAACTGCCGTCTGTAATGGCCACTCCTCACTGGCAAAGGGGTATGGACCTGCTGCCCCTGCCTGGGGGCTTGCTTGGCCAGAGCCGAGCCGAGCCGAGCCAAGCCAAGCCAAGCCTGCCTTGCCTTGCCTCCAGGAAGCCTCCTGCCCTCCAGCCAGAGGAAGAGTGAACTTCACCCTCCCCCTCCCGGAGCCCTTCTTTATAGAGCCCCCAGCTGGGCCCTCATTAGCAATAGCGGCCCCGGCTGGGGCGTGGGGCTCAGCCCTGGGTCAGGGCTGGGTCTTGCCCTGAAAGGGCCAGTTCAGGGCAGATGCCGTCACACCAACACGTCTCTCAGGATTCGCAGGGCTACGCCCCAGGAGCTGGCCCATCCCCCTGCAGAGCCAGGACCCATCCCGGCCTCTCCCCGGAGCCAGCGTGAAACACTGGGAACAACCTCCCCCCGCCGGGCCTTTCCACAAGGCAGCTCTCTCCACCGCCTAGCCTAGGCCACTGTCAAAGGCCAGGGGCTCTGTGGTGGAGCTCAGGCAGGGCCCCAGCCGACAGCAGGTTGCCCACAGGGAGGAGGCAAACCCCCGTGCAGAGCCCAGCCCCCTCCCAACAGGCCGCGCCCAAACTGCGGGCGAGCGCCAGACGCCGGCCCAGCCCCTGAGCCGCAAGGCAAAGTCCCCCCCAACTTTCCTTCCTCCGCTCTCCTTCCTGTCAGGCCCCTGCAGAGGGGCACGGCCCCCAGCCCTACATCCCCTCACCCCAGGGGCTGGCACCGCCCCTCTTGGTAGGAGCCCCGGGGCCGGGGGGATCCCCAGATGGCAGACGGAGGGGGGGTGAACCTTCCGAGACCCTGGCTCCCAGCTGGGTAGGGGAGGCCGCCTGAGCCAGCCTCTCCAAAGGCTTTTAATTGCTCTGCTCTATGTGGGGCGCAGGAATTTGCTGGACGATTAGCGGCTTTGACTTGACGTGCAATTACCTGGAGCTGGGGGATGCACTGGGGTGAAAAAGTCACCGTCCCAGAGCCCAGGCTGCCCCTGGAAGGGGAGATCAGAACCCCCCGCCACCTCCCACCCTCTCTAAAGCAGTGCTCAGGGCTTTATTCTCCACTCCCAAAAAATCCACCCGGCTATGGGGCGAAATGGGGCAGCCCCAGCCAAGGGGGGTCAGGGGGCTGGGAAAGAGTTGGATGGAAAGAAGCTGGAGCCAGGGAAAGACACAGCTGCCGGCTGCTCTCGCTCCAGGGATGCAGGCGCCAGGGGCGCTAGATGCAGGGGAGGAGAAGACAGCAACCAGGACCTGCCTTCCCAGTGTATCGGAACAGGGTGGGGGCCCTTTCAATAGCTTCTGAGCCCCTGGATGGCCCTCCCCGTGGGTTACGTCCCCAGCGGCGCCGGGCACCGGGCACAGCAGCGCTGGGTGTGCAGGCTAGGCTCGGCGTGCTGTGCGTGGCCCACAAACAGGGCCCCTGGCCCACTGAGGGGGGTCCCTTCACCTTGTCTTTGGGGAAAGGGCAAACGGGCACAGCCGTGGTGTTGGGACCCTACCTGCCCTGCGAAGCGCCAGCGCCAAGCGAGGGGGGCACCTGCCCACTCGGAATGCACCCTTGTGGTACCAGTGCACGGCCGCCAGCTTCTGAAAAGCACAAGTCAGCCTCCCCCCAATCACAAGACTGACTTAAAAATCACCTGATTGTTTTTTAAAGACACACTGGAGGGGCTCGTCCTGCCTTTCTGGGTCGAGGGGTCATGGTTTTAAGCTTTTCCCCAGCCCCACGAGGACTTAGAAACTTGCTTTCTCCTTTTTAAAGGAAAGCCGAGGCTCTCCCCAAATCACGGGCATCCCAGAGCAGGGGGCTTTCAGGGAAATGTCACAAGAATGGCAGTCTTTGTACACCAGCCACGGGGCCACGACATCAGGGACCTGATTCTAAGTGGCCCTGGTCCTGTGCTCAGGTTTGCTAAGGGATTCGGGGCGGGTACGGGGCCGCACCCCTTTAAGAGTGGAAGTGATTCTTCGCGGCTGGGTCATGATTTGGCTTGGCTCAATCAGTTGGCATTGGCATAACTGGGCTGAGGTGGTGACACTTGGCTACATGCTTCCCGCAGAGGGGGAGGGAAATGTTTCTTGGAAATGTATTTTCAGCCCCAACGTGCCATGTGGCCATGATGGCCAAGGCATCTGGGGAGAAAAAGCGCCAGCTTTGATCAAAGTTTGTTTGGGGGGGTGGGAAGGAAGGAAGTTTTTCAAGAACGTCAAAGCAGTCCCTCCCGGGCAAACAGCTACGCGTTGTCGCTTGGAAACGAAAGCCGTGGATTTTAGGTTAAATCTGAATCGGGGGGGGGGTTAGTTTTTCTCCAAGGGGGGACAGGCCAAACGCAATGCGTTGCTGGAGCTGCCAGATGAACCACGTTCCAACCGGAGGGATTTCGGGGGACACCCTGGCCTGCGTGGTATGGGAGGGCAGGCCGGGCGTAGGCCTTGACTGGGAGCGGAGAGTGCCGTTCCGAGCTCGCAGAGCCAGCTCCCGCGCTATAAAGTGCACTAAAAACAGCAGCGTAGATGCAGGGAGAGGCCAGCTGCTGCCCAAGTATTTGTTTCCCAGCTGGGATGGATGGTACATGGGATGGCAGGCCCCATGCCAGGAGCCTGTTACAGGTTGGACCTCCCTGGTCCAGCACCCTTGGTACCGGAGGAGGGATTTTCCTGGAGCAGGGGAGGTCATTTCTAGCCACCCTGCACAACCCCCCCCCCCCCCGAGCTGTGATTAGAACAGACTCCTGGGCCCCAGTCTGCTGCTCTCACCCGCTAGAAACTCAGCCTCTGGGAACCGCTGGCGGTCGCATGGGGCCGGCGCCTGTCTTAGCGGAGTCACTCTGGCTTGGTGCCAGGCGCCACTGGGCTCTGTCTGGCAGCCTGGGGGATGCAAGAGGCGTCTCGGCGTCCAAGCAGGTGTGACAACAGGGTCCTCTTATCGCCCGGAGGCATCCCACCCGGCAGCTCTGGCAGTGCCGGCTCCAGGCCCAAGTGAGTCTCCGGGGGCGCGGAGCCCCTCGCTCCAGCCGGCTCCTATCGGGCCTGGCGGCTTGTCCGCCTGGGGGGATGTCTGAGAGCTCTGTCAGCGCCTGCAGGCTCCGGGCCTGATGGCCACCAGGCGCCACCACATCGGTCAACACGACCCGAGGAGGCTGAATGTCCGGTTTGAAAGCCACGCGTCTCGGTCATATGCTGGCCCCTGTAGGCCACTGCAGCCAAGCAAAGGGCCAGAAAATGGGGGACACTGGCCCCCAGGTACCCACCCCTCCAACCAGAGGTCCCCTTGGCTGCAGCAGAGCTGGTGAACGGGGCCTGCGCCCAGCCCCTGGCAGAGGGAACGTGGCTGGCGTGGCACACCCTGTGCTGTGGGTATTCTGTCTTCCCCAAGCCCAGCAGGGAGCTGGCAAGGAGCAGAGCAGGGCTACTCAACACACGGCCCACAGGCCACATGCGGCCCACGGCCCATTTGTTTGCAGCCCACGGGTGGGAGCCAAACCAAAAAAGTTGTCCATAGAATGGTCTCCTGCTGCTCTGCGTTTAGCAGTTAAATCCCTGGACCGTCATCGCTCATTAAACATGCTGTTGTATGGAAATCGGGCAAATATTGCATTTGATTCATTATTCCATTCAATAAAAGCAAATGTTATTTTATTAATCTCAGCAGAACTGACTTAAATGGGGCCTGCGTGTTGCGTTGTCTTGCCTCAATCTTTGTAGTCAGGCCCGTCTCTGTGAAAGAAGCTATTTGCATATATATGCATATATATTTGCATGTACATGCAACCCCGCCTGAGCTGCAGCCCTCGGCGTGTGCTGTGAGTATCACGGTGGCCCCCGGCGCTTCCAACATTGAGTCGCCCTAGAGTAGAGCGAAAGTGAGAGTACCCCCAGGCTCCCTCCTTCCTTGTAGATGTGCTGCTCTCCTTCCTAGGCACGGCAACCCATTCCCAGTCAGACGCATCCCATGCAATGGCGGAAGGTGGTTTGAGCCGGGGGCCCACGACAAACAGAGCTGAGCCCTTCCAAACTCACGTCACACCAGCCAACAGGCACTCGAAGTGGCTGAGCGCTGCACAGGCGTCCTTCTCCAGCTTGGATCTGCCTCTGAAACCAGCGCGAAGGGCCAGCACATCAGAGGCAAACGGGGGTTCTGGAGCGGCAGCTTCCCTCGAGTTGCTTGCAGCCAGCAACACCCCATAGCCGCGGCCAGGCAGTTTTCCATGGAAAGTTCCCACC
The DNA here is from genome assembly GCA_032595735.1 of Pelochelys cantorii. Classification (NCBI taxonomy): domain Eukaryota; kingdom Metazoa; phylum Chordata; order Testudines; family Trionychidae; genus Pelochelys; species Pelochelys cantorii. The sequence continues at coordinate 21,587,523 of CM064349.1, read as the reverse complement.
CTGCCTCCAGAAAAAGGCAGTTTCCTCCTAAACGAATTTTTTTTGGCAGGGAAACGTCCATTCTGTAAGGAAGCATGTTGATTTCCCTCTTCCAGGAACGGAGGCGAGGAAAATTCTCGCTCTATTCCATGCTGCGGTTTTAAAGCAAATGGACATGAAAGGCCGCGTGTTTGTCGCCACCGCTGCGCCAAAGCATCGATTTTGTTCTCGCGGCGCCGTACAATGGGCTCTGTGCAGCATTCGTTACAACCTGCTCTGTACACACAAAGGCAAGACGCTAACGAGTTCTCAAGCAGCATTTTTCTTAGGTTGCCTCTTGATAAATGCCAGCTATTACCGATGGAAATCCGTATGGTTGGTATATGGTGAATGCGACGTTTACTGATAAAAATCTCAGCCTTCCAAGCCTGGGGTTCCAAGTCAGACTCAAATGACAATTGCTGGTTTATTTCAACATAATCGATTTGAAACAAAAACAACGAGGCACCTTAGAAATGAACAGATTAATTTGGGCATCAGCTTTTGTGGGTAAAAAGCATTTTGTTAGAATCAAGGCTACTCAACTTTGAAAGTCCCCGGGGGTCACAATGATACTCACAGCACATGCTGAGGGCCACAACTTAAGTGTGGTTGCATGTACATGCAAATATATGCAAATAGCTTCCTTCACACTGGGGCATGAATACAAAGCACTTCCCACAATGCCCCCCCCTCGCCCCGGCGCTCCTGGCACCTCTTCTCGTGGGGGCAAGACACGCCGACACCCTGTACCCGGCTGTTCCAGCCAGCCCATCTGCTTGTGTCTTTTAATGCTCACCCCACCTGGGAGACACCTCGCCGTTGTGGAGCATGTTCCCAGTGGAGGCCATGTTCAAAAGATCCCATCCACAGGCCACATTTGACTTGGGTCCTTGTCCTTCAACACCCAGGAGTGCCCCTGCCCCCGCCAGCAGCCACGGGGCAGCCTGGCTGGAGGGTGACGTCGGAGACCCCTCAGGCGGCAGTGTTCCCTGTAAGCTGAGCACTTGGGCGGCCACCCAGGAGAGATTCTAGGGCCACCCAGCTGATTTGCAGAGGGCTCACAGCACCCAGAGCTGGTAGCCTGTGTTTCTCCTGGTGGTGCACATCCGCACAGGCCTTGGTGCACAGAACAAAATTTATGCCACACATGGATGGAAAAAATTACAGGGAACACCGTCAGGCGGTGAGGTTCCCTGACTGCAGCATGCCCTGAGGCGGCAGGCTGAGGGCAGAGCTAAACACCTTGCAGTCTCTGTCACTTGAGGTCTTTAGTTTCACCCCTGATCTGAGGACTTCAGTAACTCAGCCAGAGGGTAGAGCCGGGGCTGGCAACCTGTGGCTCCGAAGACACGTGCAGCTCGTTGGCTGCCTTCTTGTGGCTCTTTGGCTGTCCCCTTGCAGGCCACTAAAGGACCAGCAGCCCGTCTGCTTGCGTCTTTCAATGCTCACCCCACCTGGGAGCCACCTCGTCATTGTGGAGCGTGTTCCCAGTGGAGGCCACGTTCAAAGGATCCCACCCGTGGGCCATGTGGTGAGCCCCACATAAACCCAAACCGCACCGGGACGTGGGTTGAGTAGTCCTGCATTAAATGCATGGAGTGGAAATCACAGAGGCAGGGGTATATAGATATATATCTGTACACTATGTATGCTCTGTATATATTGTGTATAGACATGTGTCCCTACCTCTATGATTTCCACTCTGTTCCAGCTGATGAAGTGGCTTTTACCCACAAAAGCATAAGCCCCAATAAATTGTTTTTGCAGAGACAGGCTCACACAGCTCCCCTCTGAGATTTGAAACAAATCATTTTCCATTTTGAATCTGTTTGAAACTTCCACCAGGAAAACCACTTTTTTTTTTAACCCAATGCAATTGGGAGATTGTCTGTTTGGAAGCAACTCATGGGAAAAAAGGTTTCTTTTCCAACCACCTCCAATTAGACGTCTCGTCACAGAATTGAGAGATCGGGGCCTCCCTACACTGAGGGATGGTCCGACAGGGCGGGGAAGCCCCTCCTGGAGTCGAAGGTGCAGTTTCTAGCTCGAGGAAACCTACCCTCGCTAGCTGTGATTGAGAGGGAGGGCTAAAACCAGAAGGGTAGCCGCGGATGAGCCCTGCTGAGACACGAGGTTCGTATCCAGGGTGGCTAGCATGAGCCGGTGGTATGGTAGGCAAGGGAAGGCTTTGCCTTCCCAAACTGCCAGCCCCACACTCTGCCCCCAGAATGCCTGCTGTGGGGCAGTATATTGCTGCCCCCAGCGCCCGCCCTCCCCATGCTCTGGGGCTGGGGAGGCTAGGACCATGCGCTGCCTGCCCTCCCCGGGGTGCTAGGGCAGAGGGCGACTTGGCTCCTGTGGGGGCGGAGCCTGGGCAGAAGGGGCGTGGCCAGGGGCTCACCTCCCCTGGCTTTAGCTTCATCACTGCCCACGGTGGCTAGCCACGTGTGCTGCCAAAGTTTTACTCTATTTGTAGCATGAGTTCGTGGCAGGTCTGTCTCCTGTCCGAGAGCAGAGAACACCTAGCTCCGGGGTAGGCATACATGGGCAGTCCCTGCCCTGCAAGAGCTTGCAATTTAGAGCGTGTCCGAAAGTTTGATTTTTCATCCCATGAAAAGTTTTGAGATTCAGGGGGGGAAAAAACCCCAAACACCTGCCGTGGGACCACGCCGCGAATGACTTTGAGAAAGGAAACACGGATGAGTGTGCTGGTTTGGGGCCCTAGTTTCCATGTCGACAAAAAAACGGCAATTTCCAAGCCAAAAGGCATTTTCAGATACAAAAAAAAAATCAATTTTTTCTCCCCTGCCCAAATGACCAAAATAGGACACTTGACGATTTTCTATATGCTCCCACCCCCACCCAATATTTTTCTAAACGAAATGTAGCCGAAATTTCTACAACTTCCCAAGAAAAATCCCTTTCCCTGAAGCAGCATTTTCTGATGGAAAACTCTGCCAGCAAAACTTTGACGCCCTGCTCTACTCACTGGGAACGCGGACAGGGGCTCTCCCCTTGGAGGGCAGAAGAAATCGAGCCCCAAAAGCAGGAGTGATTTTCCCCGGGGCACATGCTGAGTGGGTGGCAGGAGCCAAACCCCACTCCCCTGAGTGCTAGCCCAGTGCCTTACCCACTAGCCCACGCTGCCATAGCTGAAAGCCTTGATAGTTCTTCTGTCACAATCCCATGATCCTCCAGGCGCCGCCATGCTCCCATGGCAACTGTTCTACGGCCACGGAGCCAGGTGGTCTGGAGAGGAGATGAAGAGACGTGGCCCACCACTGCGGAGCCCAGTGGCACGAATGCTGGCTACCCCGCGTTGCCTGGCAGTGGGAAGGCCGAGGTCACGGGCACGATACAGGAAACGTCACCTCTTGCCCCGGGCTTCATTCATCCGATTCCAGCGCGGCTTTGAATGTAGCAGGACACCCAGGCGCCCGGGGCTGGGTGTTGCTGCGTCTGGCCAGACTCCCCCCCCGGGCTGCGTGGCCTTTGTCTTTACATCTTCAGTAAACACGCACAAAGCCCCCATCCCGGAGTCCCCGCCCCCGGTGCTGCCAGAATTAGCACCGCGCCGCGCGGCTCACCCTCAGGAAAGCAGCCGGCCCCGCCGTGCAATGTCCCGGGCAGGAAGAGAGCCCAGGAGTCCTGGCAGCCAGCCATGGCATGCTCTGTGGGAGCCAGGGCCGGGCAGTGAGGACACCCCCCTCCCTAGCCGGGAAGGGACCCCCCAGGTCCCGGCAGCCAGCACCCTCCTCTCAAAGCCCTGCACAAAGCCACCCCTGGAGATGGGAATAGAAGCCGGGCGTCCCGACTCACAGGCCTCCCGACCCCTAGCCTGCTCGGGCTAACAATTAGCCCACCCCTGTCCCCCAGCACGGGGACTTGAACCCAGGAGTCCCGGCTCTGAGCACCCGTCCTCTAGCTACTCCGACGCCGTATGCACCGAGCTGGCAATCACCAGCCAACTCCATCCACAGCGCAGCGGTCCCACCCTTCGCCCGCCCTACCGCCCGGTGAGCCAAAGGAGGGGCGCCGGACCCCCAGAGAGAGCAAGGAATGGTGAGGCCCTACAGTCGGCCTGGCATGGAGCCCCCCCCCCAGCACCAGGCAGGAAGCCTGGATGCACACGCGGGCCCACATCCACCCAACACCCACGGCCTTCTCCATCCGTGATCTGGTAGAAAAAACAAAATCAGTCGGCTCCAACATGCCGGTGACGAGGGCAGGGCAGTCACAGAGCGAGCTGGGTCATCACGACATAAGAACGGCCATCTTGGATCAGAACAAAGATCCATCCAGCCTGGGGTCCTGTCTTCCGACAGTGGCCAATGCCAGGTGCCCTAGAGGGAGTGAACAGAACAGGAAATCATCTAGTGATCCGCCCCCGTCACCCATTCCCAGCTTCTGACAAACAGAAGCTAGGGACACCGTTCCTACCCATCCTGGCTTATAGCCATTAATGGACCTACCCCCCATGAATCTATCTAGCTCTTCTTTGAATGCTGTTAAAGTCCTGGTCTTCACAACATCCCCTGGCAAGGAGTTCCACAGGTTGACTATGCACTGTGTGAAGAAAAACTTCCTTTTGTTTGTTTGAAATCTGCTGTTACTTTCATTGGGTGACCCCTGGTTCTTATGGTAGGGTGAGCTGGGCCCATTTGAGCAAGAAGTGCCATAACTCAGCCCAATGCAAAGTTGTACAGTGGAGCAAAAGGCGCGCAGGCTGCGGGATGGGCCGCTGCAAGGCGGAGACTGTGAACAGACTCTATGGAGCAGCGTGGAATCACAGTGCATTTTTGCATGCACAAGTGGGGGCAAGGCAAAACACCCTACCCCGCCAACGGCTCTGTCGAGCCCCCAAGAAAATGGCCCCTGCATGGCTTCTGGTACAGCCTCGCCCGCTGTACAGCTCCATGCGCCCGGGGCAGGAACGGACATGGGTGGAATCAGGTGCCTGGATGACTGATCTTTCACTCGCGTGCTGAAGCCTCCCATCCGGGTCTCCCTTCTCCCCCCTATCCACCCCGGCCCCCAGGGCCTGGGCAGCGGGGGAGGCAATCCAGCCAGCAAAGCACACGCGCACACAGTGCTGTGCCCGCCAAGCCTGGTGGCTTTGGAACCATCCTCTCCCTGGATCCCGGCGCTGACAGCGGGTGCTGGGGGCGGGACGGAGGCAGGAGATTGTGCCTTTCAGGTCTGGAGCCCTGGGGCAGCAACCCCACGCACACATGCCTGGTCCCGGGGCCCGGGGCCAGCAAGGGGACGCAGGGCACTGGGGGAGGGCCTCAAACCGCAGCAAGTTAGAGAGTTGGGCCGGGATTGGTAACTCCCTGCGGCACAGCATGGCCCGACGCTGCCAGCTTTTTCCAGCCCCAACTCCGGCCGTGGCGCCCCCTCCCTGAGTATTCTCACCAGCGCTCCCTCTACAGTTTTCTACCCACACGCGGAATAAATTTTGTTCGCTGCCCCAAGGCATGTGTAAATGTGCACCACCTGCAGACACACACACTGCCGTGTAGCTGGCTGGAGGCGCTCTGCTAATGAGCCGGGTGGCCCCTGAATCTCTCCTGGGGGGCTGCCCAAGCGCTCAGCTTACAGGATCCTCACTCTTGGCCGCTCCAAGACTTCCCCTTGGGGCTCCCACCTCAGGCATACCAGGCCTTGCTGGGCAGCGCTGGAGGGCTGCAGGCCAGGAGCCGCCAAGGCAGAAAGGAGCCACTTTGCAGCCAGCCACACTGAGCGGCCTCCCTCGGGACCGGGTAGCGAGGGGTCAGCCCTCAAGCACCGTGGCTAAGGCAGTGGCGGCCGCGGGCCAGCACATGTCATAGGAAAGCTATGGGAAGCCAGCCGCCAACCCAGGGCGTGGGGGGCCAAGGGAGAAGGCCGGGCTGGCCGGCGGAGGGGTGCCAAGGGTGGGCCGGAGCAGGGAGGGGGCGTGGACGGAGAGCCTGGCTCCAGGTTAGAGAGCTCTGTGGGCGGAGCAGCGGCCCCAGGGATGGCCGGGGGCTCTAATCACACGGGGCGGAGGTGGGGGGATGTCGGAGCTGATTAGTGGGGCAGCGGGGGAAGCCTGGACAGGCCAGAGACAGCTTGAGGGAGCTGCTGCTGATTATAGCAGAGAGGAGAGGTCCTGGCGTGGCCCTGGATCCCACTGGAGCAGCGTGCCCGGTCTCCGCCCCCATGCCAGGTGCTGCAGCTACCCCAGCCCTGACCGTGCCTGGCGCTGCACAGACCCTGCCCCACTCCAGGCTGCCCCACACTTCGCCAGCCACGGCTCAGGCAGACCTGCCCCAGCCCAGCCCCCCCTCCTCGCGCCAGGCGCTGCATGGACCAGCCCAGCCCCGCGCTCCCATGAGCCAAGCACGGCAGGGGCAGAGGGAGGGGCGGGTCCTGCTCCCAAGCGCCGGGGGGGGGGGGACCGGAGCCCTGAGGATAATGGAGCCTGCGTCCAAGCCAGGAACGGGAGCCATGCCCCACTCAAGCACTTATCCGAGGGGGCGGGACTGCAGACCCCACTTCCAGCCTGGCTCCACTGCATCCTGGGCCTGGCCAGCCCGCCAGACCGGAGAGCTGGGGCCTGCGCAGAGACGGGCCGGACAAAGGACCCCGAGCTTCTTGAGCCTCCTCGTGGGTCTGCGGCGCCAAGCGGCAAGTTCACCTAGAACAGGACAGGCATAGGAAATCCACCGAGCCTTTACTGCCAGAGCACATGGGGTGTGTGTGTGGGGAGTGTGTGTGCGTGCACTGAACCCTTACTGCCAGAGCACGCGGGGTGTGTTTGTGTGTGTGTGTGTGTATGTGTGCACGCACCAAGCTTTTACTGCCAGAGCATGTGGGGGGGGGTGCATCTTGGGGCTGTTCCATTACAGCACTGAGGGGGTGTTGTGTTTGTGTATGTGTATGTTTGGGACTCACTGTGTGTGTGCATGTGTGTGTGTGTGTGTTGGGGCTTTTATGTGTGTGTACATTTGGGACTCACTGGCTGCGTGTGTGTGTGTGCGTGAGTACAGACGCACTGAGTGGGTGTTGTTTTTGTGTGACCGAGTTGGTGTTGTGTTTGTGCGTGTGTACGTTTGGGACTCACTGGCGCTGTGTGTGTGTTGGGGCTGTTCCATTACGGTGCCGTGTGTGTGTGTGTGTGTGTGTGTGTGTGTGTGTGTGTGTGTGTGTGTGTGTGTGTGTGTGTGCACGCACACTTGGGACTCCTGGGTACTGTTCCTAGCGCTGGGAGGGGCGGGGGGCCAGGGCGCCTGTGCTCTGTCCCCCACCCCAAGGGCGTGTGGCAAGGCTGGAGTGGGGGATGGGAAGAATCTATGGCCAAAGCAGGTGTCAAGGAAGCCGGCCCCCAGGCTGTGCTCACGTCTGGAGGGGGCGTGTGCCCAGGACGGCTGGGCTGTGTGCCCAGCTCTGTGAGGAAGGGCAGTGAGAGCAACACACCAGAATCCGGATCTTCTGCTCTCAGCTCTTCCACTCATCCATTGTCCAACTTCAGGCAAGTTACTCCGTGCCTCAGCTTCCCTCTCTGTACAAGCAGGCCACGCGTGTAAGAGATGTTCAGAGGCAAGAGGCCAGGCTCAGTGCTTTGGACCAGAATCCGCCCAAATTCATCTGGGACAGAGGGACTACGCAGCCCACACCCCAGCCAATGAATCCCCCTCCCCCCATCCATTTCTAACTGGAATCACTCGGTGTCCAGTTTCCTTCATTATGGCGGGGCCTGGGATCCGCTGTCTCTTGGCCTGGCCCTGCCCTGCCCTGCCTTCTGAACAAACATGACCCCCTAGACCGAGGGGGGAGTGAACCTGGCACCAGGGGCAGGACGGGCTAGTGGCTAGAGCGGGGATGGAAAACGCACACGCTTCCCGGGGGCGCTCTCAAAACCTCAACGAAGGGAGCGGGGGTGGGGACGGGGGGGGGGGGAGGGACGGGACTCCAGGGTCCTATTCCGAGCTCTGCCACTGACTCACCATGTGACCATGGGCAAGCCGCTCTGTGCCTCAGTTTCCCCCAGATGCACAATGGCAGTGATGGCGCTTCCCCGCCTTGGCGAGAGAAGGAAGGAAAGAAGAAAGCCCGTGGCACGTTACTGCCTCTCCAACCGCCCGCCCCTCGCATGGATCTGCAGAGGGGCAGAGTAGTGGGAGAGTTGGAGGGAGCAGGCCCTGGCTGAGCGAACGGGGGCCAGGCAGGGGAGAACCCTGGCACTGGGGGGGAGGCAAGAACTGGGTCGGAAAGCAGCTGTTCCCAGCTGGGCCGTGGCACAGGCTGGAGGTGGAGGGGTTCTGCAGAGGCACCAGCGCGTGGCTCACAGGGCCAGTTGCCGGGAGGGGGAATTCGGCCTGGGAGAGGCTCAGGGCGAACCAGCCCCGCTGACCTTCCACAGGACCGGCGCAGCGGGAGCTCCAGGGGAGCTGGGGAGAGGGGGCCGTGAGGGTCTGGCCAAGAGAGACAAGGAACACGAGCTGCTGTTTCCTTCCTACACACCCAGCCCCAACCCCACCCCCCTCCTGGCGCTGCCTTCCATGCGGCTGGGGCAGGGGGCCCAGGGTGGGGAAGGCTGACACCCGCCAGGCCCACGGGCTGCTTTCCCTTCGCCACGGTGATGGGGCAGCCACGTGGGTTGCTGGGACCTCGTCTCCTCGCCTCAAGAGCGCCCTGGGCCAGAGCCACGGCCCCAGAGGGTGGGCAGCCACCCACGGGGCCCCAGCCGGGAGTCCCCTCAGGGGCCAGCAATATTCTCCCGGGCAGAGCTTGGGCTGACGCTGGCCGGGCTCCCAGGGTGGGTGCCAGGGGTGTCGGGAGTGCCACAGCCCGGCTAACGCGAAGGGGCTGCCCGCCCGCGAGCTGTCAGCAGAGACCGGGCCCCTGCCGGGCGCCAACAGGGAATGGTGGGAATGGGCGGCTCCTGGGGCACCCTTCCCTCCCCCCGGCTGGGACACTTTGCCAGGCTGGGGGCGGGGGTGAAGGAAGCAGTTGTGCGTTGCCCTGCCCAAACCCAGCCTGCAGGTTGGAAGGGAGCCCCTAGTAGGCTGAGCCCAGGGCTAAGAAGCAAGTGACCATGGTCACCGCCTGGGTCAAGTTCTTTTCCTGCTCGGTGCCTCAGTTTCCCCATCTGTTTGAACAAGGCTCGCTGGTATTCCTATGGCCGGAGCGCCCAGAGGTCATGTCAGGGCCCCATGTGCAAAACCGTCCAGCCAGTCACAAGCTAAGCCGACAAGGTGCATCTCAGAGGTGGGAGCAGAGGCACAAATCCAGGCCCTGGTGTTTTTCTCTGGCCTGTGGCAGCGCAGAGGCCTGGATACACCCTCCCACGCCCAGAGCAAGGAGAGGAAGGGCAGGATTTTGCTTCCCTCTCCCGCATTAGTGGTTAAGATCCATGTTCCCTGGCGGGCAGGGGAGGCGTTTGCAGGAGCTGGGCGAGTGAGATTAGCGGATGATCTTATCGGGCGGGTGGGGAAAGGCCTTGGGGTGGCACAGGGTGCCCTTACTTTCCCGGGGAGGCGTCACAAGGGCGAGGGGGCACCCTCCTCTACTTCTCTTTCACTCCAGCGGCTCCGGGAGCGCCCCCCCCCCCCCCGCTGAGCAGACATCACAGCACCCGGGGGGCCACCCACTTCCCAAGGGGGGACCAGCGTGGGGCTTAGGAGGCCAAAGCAGGAGGTTTGCACCCCCTTTTGCCCCGGGCTCCCTGTGTGAGCTTGAACAAGCCGCGGTTCTCCCGGAACAGGCGGGCTGGTTCTGGCCGGCCAGGGCTCTTCGGGCCAGGGCCCGGGCTCCTGGACGCCCGAGAGCAACGCTGATGGGAGGGGGCCCGAGAAGTGTCTGGCTATGGCAGAGGTGGACTAGAGTCCGGGCCCGGGTTTACATTCAAGGCACTGGGCCAGGTTTCTTCCAGGAGCGACTCCAGCTCCCACAAGGAGAGCCAGTGGGAATTCACAGGCTGAGCTGGGGGGCTGTGTGCAGGGACCCTAAGGCCCAGCGCCAACCAGCTCCCATTGCAGGCAATCAGATGGGGGTGGGAGCAGTTTATTTTTCAGGGGTGGGGGGCAGTTCCCAGTGCTGGAAACCTTCATTGGGCCATACCATTAATTAGTCCAGTGCTCTAACCCCTGCACAACACTACCTCATCTCTGGAACAACAGGACGCAAGAGGCCAGGCAGCATTCACCAGCGGCTGCCCCAGGAGGGAATATCCCATGATGCACCTGGGCACAGGACCAGAGGGCATCAGGGGAGGGTAGGCGGGTGTACTGCCAATGCCTCATACCCCCCCTCCCGCACTGGGGCTCTCTGGACCAGCTGTTTCCCTGGGTCCTGGCTGCCCTCGGAGGGATCTGTTCCCGGTGTGGCAGCATTTCGCCCTTGGCAACAGCGTGCGGGGGGGAGATTGAGGGAGTGGGCAGCGGAAGGGACGAAGGCCTGAGGAGAGGATGGGGGGGGCAGGGAGAGCCAGACCAAGGGGAGTGAGGGAAAGGGACCTCCAGACCCCGCCATATGGGATCTGAGAGATGCCTTCCCAGCCCCTGCAGCCGGCCTGGTTCTGCTCTGACACCCCCAAGAGGCTGGAGGGGGGGGTGCCCATTCCACAGAGCTGCCCTCCAGAGCATTCTCACAGTTGGGCTGCTTCCTGGAGGGAGGCCGCATGGGGCGGGCGCCTGGCCCTGGCTGCCTTCACAGCCCACAGCAAAGTGACCGCACAAACCACCCGCGCCATTCCCGCCCAGCCCGGCGCTGCCTGGCCTCCCTGTCCCACTCGGTTCGCTTGCCCTGCTCCCATAACCGCACCGCCCCGAGCTCAGCCAGCTCCCAGCCCTGGCAAGCGGGAGCTCTTGGCTCCAGGCGCCTCCCTGTGAAAATATTTCAGCAAGCGAGTGGCGGCTGAGACAGCCCTGCCGTTCTTGGGGGGAGGGGCACAAGGTGCTGTCGGGGCCAACCCCAAAGGGGTTACCCCAAGGGATTCGCCTGAGCCAGGCTTCTGGGAGAAGGGGGGCAGGAGACAGGAGTCCCCCATGGTATAGGAGGCCATTTCTGCATCCTAAGGTCAGTTTCTGTTGCAAAGCTGAGGTGCGCCCCCCCGGGCAGCGGATCTAGGTATCACTAGGCATTCGCACTCCAGGGCAAATTTTGCCTGTGCCAAATTCTCTTAACGTGCAAAAGAAAAAGAGAAAAGAAACTTCTGCTGCCAAGAGCTGGCTGTTGGCTCTCCCACTTGGAGCCCTCTGGGTTCTTTATACCTTCCTCCTGGGCCGTGTTCCTGTGCGCTGTTAAACAGCTGTCCCCCCCAGAGGTATCTGCATTTCAGTGCTGGCAACGGCATTCCCAGGCATTGCTGCTGCAGTTTCTGCATTTCGAGGGCAGGTGAGTGATCCCGATGCAGCGTTGCCAGGTGCTGTTAAAAAGGCACCCAGCCGCACCCCAGAGGCAGCCGCATTACATCGCTGGGGGAAGCCTACCAAGCTGACAGTGCTCCAGTGATGCTGCTAACAGTGAAGGAGGGAGTCAAGTCCAGCTAAGCCCTGGCCAGACAGATCATAGCATCCCTCCTTTCCCCTCAGCCTACCTCCAGAAATGTGTGAAATCTCACCCCCAGCTCAGGTGGGAATTAGCCTTAATACCCTTGCCGGGCTTAATTAGCCAGTCCCACCTGTATTAACTCAGCAGAAGACGCTGCTGTCTGACTGAGAGGCTGCTCATGCTAGCTTATGGCTTGCACGCAACTGCAGTCATGGTACAAGCCTGTGTCCTCACCATGCACACTCCCCTGTGCACACTCCCCGTGCACACACTTGTGGCATGAGACTCTATGTTCCCACAGCACAGACACACACACGTGGGATCTACAAAGGCTCCTTGCTCCCAGTGCACAGATTGCACCTGGCTACAGGGTGCTTCACACTGCTGGTGCACACATAGTACACTCTCCCTGAGCGAGAATGCATGCTCATGGTGCCCCGAGGTTTGCAGCGCGTGCGTCAGCAGCCTGGGATTTCGCACTCACCAGCCACTCAGACGGCCTCCGGGCTGCCCGAACCCATGCGCTCACCCCACCCACAGATCATGCCCTCACCGCGTCTGATTGCACGATCAGCGGTGCCCCGTGCAACACGCTCACAGAGCAGACTCACTGCACCCCCACTCGCTGCGTGCACCTGTGCCGCACAAAGGTGACTGCACAATCGCCCTGCCTGGCTCCCCGGCCTCCAGGGAACCCCCTTGTTCGGAGTCTTGCCCGAGAGGCAGAGGCCAGTGCCCGCCTGGCACTTTTGACCTGCACAAACTAGCGCCTGGCGCAGCTCCAGGCTCACGTCCCGGCTTCAAGGGCGGCTTTGCTTCCTGTGAGCTATAAATAAGGAGCTTACGCCTCTGCCATGGCTCCCAGCAGCACAGCCAGTGCCAGCGGGGTGGGGAAGGGGGCAGCCACCAGCGGGCAAGGGGCAGGGGCTCCCAGCCAGGTGCAAACATCCCTGCCCGGGGCTCTCAGGGCCCTGCCTGCTGAGATTAACTGGAGCGTGGCCAGTCCCCCATGCCCTCCCCTGCTGCTGCTTTGCACAGAACCTCACCAGCCCGCCGTGCTCCCATCCACAGGGGGCACAGTGCAGCCTTGGGGGGTTCCCCAGAGCCTCCCCCCAGGCCAGCACCCTCCAGGCTGGCGCCCTAGCTGTGACTCTCCTGGCTCCGGGGCCTCCGGGACAGGGATGTGCTCCCAGTTCAACCCCTAGGGAGCCGGTGGGGCTGCCGCTCAGAGAGCCCCAGCCAGCCCACGCCAGCAGCATGGTGAACTGTGGAGGCGAGCAGGCAGGAAGGCTTGTGCACACAGGCACTGACGGGGCTGAGGTGCACGCCCACACCTGTGCACACACTTGTGCGTGGGGGCATCTACATGTGTACGTGCATGCCAATGAGCGCTTGTGCATGCCGGTGCACCCTTGCACGTGCTGCACCCCTTAGTACATGCACTTGCTTGTGCAAACACACTTCTGCATGCGCCCACCGTGAAGTCCGCTCGGGGCAGCCCTTTCTGGGGTCCAATCTGGCACCAACCTGGACCAGCTGCTTCCGCCAAGCCAGGAGCCCATGAAACGGGGCCCAATCCGCGCTCTCCCCTCCCCCCCCCCGTTGCACAAGGGCCTTCACACAGGTGAGCCGCAGGCGTGCGTGTGCCCATGAAGCCCTGCACCGTTCCACAGAGCCACAGCAATGTAGCCCGCAGACGCTCCCCACCAGCCCGGCTAGTCGAGGGAGGTTATTTATTCCTCCATTGTTCTGGGCTGAGCTCCCAGCCCAGAGAGGTCTCTGCAGAGACAGCGCTAATCAGTTGCAGGCGCGGGATGGTCCCAGCCAGGAGCACAGGCAGACACAAGGGGCCGGCCGAGCCCACAAACCGCTCGGCTTTCGGGAAGCTCCAATCATCGTGCCCTTCCGGGGGGGGGGAGTCACTCCTAAACCCAGACGCTTCCTAGGTCAGAGACACTGGGTCTGTATTTCTAGGGACCCCCCCCAAGGGCTGGCAAAAAAGAAGAAAAATCAGCCACCTTGTAGACAGGGTCAAGCTAAATTCGTTAGGGCCGTTTTCCGCCTCACTGGGGCACCTACTGTCTTTTTAGATCCAGTCTCAGTGCCCATCACCATGGTATCTGATCCCTGGCCTCATTGTGGGCAGTGTCAGGCCCCTTGGCAGTGCCCCAGAGCCGATAACAATCGCTGGCAGACAGTTGTTAGCTGCAGTTATTGGCCCATTCACTGTGGGTTTTGTGTCAGCGTTTGGCCAATTCTAAATGGAAATTCAGCATGATTCTCTGCGCAAGACAGATCTGAATCCGGCTCATGGTATGGGCTACAGGGTGAGAGTAACTCCACTATGAATCTGGTGTCACTCCACTGATGGCAATGGAGTCACTCCAGATTCATACTGGTGTAACAGATGAGGATCAGACACCAATGCCAGCAAAACTAGTAAGGTGACGCCAGATCACACGGATTTAGCTCCGGGGCCAGTTCTAACAGCAACCGCCGCTAATGCAGCAGCGCATTTACACGCAGGCAGGTGAGATCTGGATTTGGCCCTGACTCGGTTGCAGAAGTGGAGTGACTCCAGATCTACACCAAACTCACTCTGATGAAAACCAGGCCCTAACACGACCGCAGTCGGTGTGTTGATTCCAGATTTACATGGGTTTCCTGGCAGTCAGCCTCAGCCCCTGGCTCCGCAGCCCCGGACAGAGCCGAATTTGTCCTAACAGCAGTCGCGACCGCCTTTCCAAGCCACAGAACTATGCGAGAAGCACACACGCCAGCTGGGCCTGCAAGCGCCTGGCCCGCAGACATCTCAGGTAGCCTGTGACCCTGGCGCGGCCCAACTCTTGGCTCTCTGAGCTGGCCGCGGCATTTGCTTCTCCCTGCTTCATTAACATCAGCCTTGAACAAACAGGAGGGAGGCGTGAAAACCGCAGCTGCATGTGCCCCGGGAGAGCTTCGCCGGGGTTTCTACAGGTAGCAGCTGAAACGTGCAGGCTGGCGGGCGTGTGGGAATGACAGTTACTGCCAAAGCAAGTGTAGAATGACCACGGTCAGCGGCCTTTGGGCCCCGGCGCCTCTGCAGCCACGAGGCGGGGAGAAGACACCAATGCTATGTCTACACTCGCGGCTTCTTGCGCCAGACATATGCAAATGAGGCTAAGCGTGGAATATCGCCAAGCCTCATTTGCATCCCTAATGAGCCGCTATTTTTGCAGAAGAGGTCTTGAGCCAGAAGGAGCTGTCTACACTGATTATTTTCAGGAATAAAGGCATTGCACAAGAGGGGTTTTCTTGCACAAGAAGGGGCAGTGTAGACATACAAGGGTTTAACCCCTCAAAGGCTGGAGCAAGAATGCAGCTCGGCCTGATTTAGTGGCAAAAGGAAGGGGAAACCGAGGCACGGAGCCAGGTTGTGACCTGGCCAGTTTGATACTGAGTGGCAGAAGCGGAAAAGGGGACGCAGGCGTCTTGGCTCCCGGTCCCCTGCCGTAACCGCTGAGCCATACTCCGCAGAACTGGTGTGCAAACCCAGACGTTCCGGGCCTGTATTTTCCCTGCTTGCCCAGGCTCACGATTTGCTTGCCCTGCCAGGAGTCGAAAAGGGGCTGACTGTGTGCCGAGGCAGAAGTGCACATAGAGGACAGGTAAAAGGCACAGGAGACCTAGAGGCTAAACCTGGCTCTCCACCAGTGTTCCCTCTAAGCAGAGTGCCCACAGCGGGCAGCCTGTGTTTCTACTGGTGGTGCACATATGCACATACCCCATGTAAAATTTATTCCACGCACATGGAAAAAATTAGAGGGAACATCGCTTTCCGCTGACACAAGGGCATCACTGGGGCCTGGTTGCACCTGGGTGCCAGCGAGTGTCATGCAGAAAAAGGCCCCCAGATCCCGGCGCTGTGTGTGTGGAGGGCCTGTGGGCACCAATGGAGAGCACACACCACCAGCCTAACGCCTGCAGATTCTTCCCACCCCGGGGCTGGCTGCGCCCAGGCACCAAGCTCCCTTCCGCCAGCCTGGCTGCCTCCAGGGAATACCTGCGGGGATCTGCACCCCATGCTGAACATGGCCACGCCAGCCTCTGGCTGCGCAGAGCCACTTGCCATGCCAAAGCAGCCCCTGGAACCAAGGCGCACAGACAGGGCGGGGGAGGGCCTGGCGGGGGGGGGGGACAGAGGAGGGGGCTGGCAGTGCTCGCTCCAGCCCGTCCTGCCAAGCGCTTCTCACGCACAGGCGCTGAGTGAGCCGGGATGCAGGGGGGCGCAGGCAGCAGCACAACCGGCTGCCCACACAGATCGCGCTGGACGTAGACACGGGATCCTGCCCTATTGGCCGATACGTTGGCCAAGCTGGCCCTGCCCCTGCCCTACTGTCCAATGCGTTGGCCCAGTTGGCCCCCACCCTTGCCCTATTGGCCAACGTGTTGGCCCAGCTGGCCCCGCCCCTGCCCTATTGGCCAACGTGTTGGCCCAGCTGGCCCCGCCCCTGCCCTATTGGCCAATGTGCTGGCCCAGTTGGCTCTGTGGCTGCCACTCAACATGGAGCCTTGTACGTGCCAGCCACTAGGCCAACTAGTCCTTCACTCGACTTGCCATCCACGGCTATCTACAAGCCTGCGCATGCCTAGCCAACCCTCCGTTATACCCCTAGGTGTCACATCAGAGCTGCCCCTTGCCACCCGGCCAGGACGCCCAGCGTTCCCACCAGGGCCACGACTCAGGCCCAGGGCAGGGTTAAGGGACTCGACTGAGGCCACAGTAGCAACTGGAACTAGAACCCCCATGTCCTGGCGGCCCTGTCTGAGACACGGCCACGCACCTCCTGGTGCGCTGAGCTCGTACCCTCCTCTCCGCACTGAAGCTGGCTCCTGTATAACTCAGGCCAAGCAGGACCCGTGAATGGGGCCGGGCTGAACCGGCCCTGGGGCACAGGGCGCAGTTTCCCCGGGGGGTCCTTCCCCCTCGGCCAGCATCCCCCCCCCGGCCAGGCCAGGAAGGTCTCCTGCTGGCCTGCTCCAGGGTTTGGTCCCAGGCCCCGGCCTGCGATTGCCCCGGAGCCAGAGTGGAGTCGGAGGCTCCGTGGTGAAGGTGACCCACCACCAAGAAATGCCTGCGCGGTCCCCAGCTCTTATCTGGCGTTGGCAAACACCAGGGCCCGTCCGCCTCAGCTCAGCGCAGGGAGCTTGGCTCCCTCTGACCCACCGGGAACCTAGGCCAGTGGGGCCTGCTGGGGACGGGACTCAGAACTGTGGCTCAAACGGGGCAGCCAGGCTCCTGGCTGGGGGGGGGGGCTGCAGTCCAGAGCTGGGCAAATCCCCCCCCCCCCGCAGTGTGAAGTGGAGGCAGCTGGGCCCTGTCCCCCCAGGCTGGGCAGAACTACACTTTCTGCTGGGAAATTCACCCCCCAGAATGTGCTACTCAGCCAAGTCGCCTGCCCCAGCCTGCTGCTCCCTGCAGCCAGGCCACGTCCTGCCCCAGCTCAGTGACTCCCACCCCCAGCCCGGAGCAGCCAGACGCCCGAGGCTCTGCTCCCCCGCAAGGCCGAGGGGAACGCTCTGGCTGAGCATCTGGACATCACCCCCCCCCCCCCCCCCCCGCCGGCCCGTTCCCTGCCCCGGGCGGACGAGTGACCGGAGCGCCCCCGCCGAGGAGAAAACCTGGCACCAGCTTTGTTTAAAGCAAACAGGCCCCGGCCCCTGGGCGCACACGGGAGGTGGCGGAGGGGAGAGGCCGGCCAGCGGGCGGGCAGCCCGCCCAAGCAAACGGGGGCCGTTTTCCAATCACAGGCATGGCCCTCTCCCGGGGGAAAAGAGAAAGCGCTGCGTGAGTAAGGCCCTGCCTGCGGGGGAGGGAGCCAGACACTCCGGAACAATGACACGGGGGGGGGGATCCAGAGCTCCCCCCCCCCACCCGTGGCGGGGGTCAGCGGCAGCAGAGCAGCAGCTGTGTGCGTGATATGTGCGGCGCCCAGCTGGGACTGGCAGCCCCCGCGTCTGGTGCGACCGCCGCTCTCGCTGAACTGGGAGTGAACCCTGCACCCCAGCCGCGGGCTCGTCCCCGCACAGCCGCCAGCCCATCCCCGGCCCACGGGGCAGAGGTCCCACAGCTGGACTGTTGCTTTTGGGTCCCTGGGGCAGCAGGGGGAGGGATCTGCAGCATCGGGGGCATGTAGAAGGGAGGGGGGGGGTTGGCGCCAGAAAAGGCAGCTCTAGAAAAGGCAGGCAGTGCCGGGGGATCAGAACACAGGGACATGCAGAGCACCCAGGCTCTAGAAAAGGCGGGCTCCAGAAAGGGCCGGTTCCAGAAAAGGTGGGCTCCAGAAAAGGCGGGCCGTGCCGGGGGTTCGGAACACAGGGGCATGCAGCGCACTCGGGCTCCAGAAAAGGATGGAGCGATCCCGAGAAGAGGTGCAGGGTACCCACAGAGGGAGCAAAGACCCAGCAGGGAATCCAGAGCAGGACGGAGGGATCCAGCAAAGAGGCTCCTTCACCTCCGGGGAGTTCGGCAAGGGGGAGGATGGGACTCATGGGATCCAGATGAGGGCGCAGGCCTGCATGCGCCGGAATCCAGAGACTGGGGGGAGGGGGGTCTGAGCAAGCGCGTCTGGAGCAGGGCTAATGGGGAAAGCTGGGGGGAAGAGTCGGAGACGGGGCTTTCGATGGATGGAAAATGCCACTTCGGCAAAACCAACATTTCCCGTTGGAAGATGTCGCTTTGGGCACTAGAAAGACCATTCACCCCCCCGCCCGCCCCGTTCCCTTCCCACCCTTCCCACCCCCGTGGTGTCTCACTGCCACGGCCCTGGGGAGCTGGGCGGGGGACCCTGGTGCCGCAGGCCGGGGGCAGAGGCTTGGGGAGAATCCAGGCTGGTGCGAGGGGGGCAGACCTTGCCCCCGGCCCAGCAGGACGCCACTGCGGGGAAGCCGGGCAGCTGGCGTGCGCAGGGAGCTTGGCACGGCGCTGGGCACAGCAGCTTGGCACGTGCCCCTTGCCAGCTGGGGGTCGCTCGCCTCCCCGGCCCCACCCGACGATACCGCTGGGGGGTGTTCTCCAGGAATGTGCTTGCCCCGGGGCAGGCTGGCTGCATGCCGGCCAGCCCCACGGAAACCCGCCGGTGCACGCACGGGCGCGTCCCAGCCCCTGCTGAGCCAGGGCAAAGCGAGTGCGGAGCCGTGCCCCCCCCCCCTTTGCACCAGGGCCAGGCAGAGCGCAGAGACCTGGCCTGCGTTTCGTCAGTTCCCCGACACTGCCCCACAGTGCCCTGTGCCTGGGCCCTCCACCCGCCAGCAGCGTGCGAGAAGCAGTGCTGTGCAGTGGGTGGAGCACCGGGCTGGGACACGGGGGTCTAACTGCAGCCACGGGGGGGTCCTGGGCAATTCCCCTCCCTGCCCTCTTTTGCCTCCCGCCCTGGGTCTGTTCAGAGTCTACACCCTGCCCATCCCCGTGGTATCTGCCCCCCTCTCCCACCACCCACGTCAGCTGCACCCCCCGCAGCGGGAACTCTGGTGCCCCCCGAAAGGCCGCTGGGCAGCAATGTTGGCAAATGCGCCGTGCTCCCATCCGCGGCCGAGGCAGCAAGATGCGGGAGCGCCTCCCTCCGGGCCCCGGGACACCCGCCTGGCTAGCGGCAGGCCCAAGTGGCCCGTGTAGAGATGCACCACTAAGGCCCCGGTCCATTGTGCAGAACCGCCCAGGAAACCTTCCGGGAGGCGCCGGCGAAGGTGGGGGACAAATGGGAGGAGTCTGGGGGTTCATCAACAAGATTTATTAGGAATCTCCAGAGAGCCAGTCCCCGGCGGCGGCGAAGCGTCGACCCAGCCTCCGGGCTAAGGCACATGCGCAGGTTGCAAGGGGCACAGCAGAGCCGTGGGGCACGGGAGCTCAGGAACCCGCTGCCCCCCAAAGCCAGCTCGGACGCTAGCGGAGAATGCTGAACGGGCCCCCCCTCCTGCAGGGTGTGTGAAGGGTTCCCCCCAGGCCTGGCAAGCTGGATCAAGGGCAAAGGGGCTACCCAGCTATGCTGCCCTTGGGGCAGCGGCTACAGGACAAGCTGCCGGACCGCCCTGCGTCACGCCCCGGCGGCCTGCTTCTTGCCCACCTCGGTCTGTACAAACCCCCGCCCCGGGCTCTCCCAGGACACCGACATGCTACATCCACCCAAACGGCAGCTCCCCGGGGACAGTCTTGGAATCAGCTCCCAGCACGCAGAGATTCCAGCTGCTCCGTATCTTGCTCCCCGACAGCCAGCTGCTTGGACTGCTGCCTCGCCTTGCCTGAAATCTCCAAGCCGGCCAGAAGGGGGCGCTGGCTGTTTGGGGGGGGGGGCTCCTCATCTCAAATGCTTCTCCCACCCACCCGCAACTGCCGTAAATGGAGAGGGCTGCAGGCTGCAGCAGGGATGAGAGGGTGAGCATGGGGGGAGGGGGGTCAGGCAGGATGGGACCCCCACGGACCGGGGCCCATCTCCTGTGGCCACCCCCGGGGATGGGACCCGGAGCTCTGGGCTGGCCGCCTCCGGATCTGAGAAGCCAGTGGGCGCCAGGGCTGGGCGTCCCGGTGCGATCCAGAAGGGAGCCCCACGCTGGCAGGGTCCCTCAAGCGTCTCTGCGCTGCAGCGCGGGCTGGCAGCCCGAGGGCATGACGGCTGGGCCGGGAAGGGCCAGCGGCCGCCTGGCTCCGGATGGGAACCAGCTGGGGGCAGGGCGGGGCAGGAGGAGACTCAAGGACACAGGAGAGCGTGAGGGGAGAGAGTTCTTGTTCTTTCCGGCCTTACGCCGCCGGCTCTGGCTCGCTGGCCACCTGCCCCGGGCCTGTGCTGGCCAGGGAAATGCTGTCCAGGTAGCTGGCGTTGAAGCAGTAGGCTCTGTCCTCCTCCTCCTCCTGGGAGCAGCACTGCTCCTTGTCCTTCCACGAGTCCTTCTGTGTGGTGCACAGGGCGGCGATGGATCGGGCCTTCTGCAGAGAGCAGCGCGCAGGAGTGGTTAGAGCCCAGTCTGGGGCACACAGCGAGGGCACTGGGGGGGGGTCAGGGGCGGGACTTCTGGGTGCTACAGCTGATGACGCCAGTGGCTTGTCACTGTGGTGCCATGAGACGTTTCCCTTCTCCATGCCTCAGCTTCCCACATCTGCACTGGGGGGGGGGGGGGAATCAGCTCCCCCGTGCCTCAATTTCCCACGTCTCCACTACAGGGATCAACTCCCCTGTGCCTCAGCTTCCCACATCTGCACTGGGGGGGGGGAAAAAATCAGCTCCCCCGTGCCTCAATTTCCCACGTCTCCACTACAGGGATCAACTCCCCTGTGCCTCAGTTTCCCACATCTGCACTGGGGGGGGGGGGAAATCAGCTCCCCCGTGCCTCAATTTCCCCCGTCTCCACTACAGGGATCAACTCCCCTGTGCCTCAGTTTCCCACATCTGCACTGGGGGGGGGGGAAATCAGCTCCCCCGTGCCTCAATTTCCCCGTCTCCACTACAGGGATCAACTCCCCTGTGCCTCAGCTTCCCACATCTGCACTGGGGGGGGGGGGAAAATCAGCTCCCCCGTGCCTCAATTTCCCCCGTCTCCACTACAGGGATCAACTCCCCTGTGCCTCAGCTTCCCACATCTGCACTGGGGGGGGGGGAAAATCAGCTCCCCCGTGCCTCAATTTCCCACGTCTCCACTACAGGGATCAACTCCCCTGTGCCTCAGTTTCCCAAATCTCCACTACAGGGATCAACTCCCCTACGTTATGGGGGCATGTCCTGAGCTGGGAAGGCCATTCTCCCTGCCCCCTTCTCCCCCCAGCTACATCTCTTCCTTCCTCCCCTGCCCCGTCCCAAAACTAAACAAAAGCAGTGGCTAATCTTGGCACAGAAAAGCCCCTGGCTACTTAGCGGTGGGGGGAGCTCACCTCCAGCCTCCCCCTTCCTCCAGAGTTCACCCAAAGCTCCGTTCCCAGAAATGCAGGGGCCCGAGCAGCCTTGCAATCACCACCCGGCGCGCCCTAGTTCAGAGCAGGCTCAGCCGCCCCTCATACCCACCTCCTTCTCCGCGCACTGCGTCCGCTCCTCCCCCTGCAGGCTGCAGCACGGGCCCGTCAGGCTCTGGACCAAGCTGGGGACTGGTTTCCTAGGAACAGGAGGGGAGTCGTTTGTAGCCACGTAAATCAGCGCTTGGGGTAAGCAGCAGCCTGGGGGGGGGGGGCTAGTCCTGGAATATACCCAGCGCTGTGCACTAGGGGGCGCTGCGCTGCCACAGGGGCCCTCTTGTGGTGGAGGCAGGACAAGGTCACGAAGCAGCCCTGGGGAATCCAGGTGGTTTAAATTCTAACTCGCCGAATTACATCCTGCCTCCCTGAGAGCCTCCTGGGGGAGTCAACGGGATGCTGCACGTCCTGCTGCGAACCGCGGGGTCATGCTCTCATTTCTTCCGGCCATGGGCAGATTTTTTCCATCCGCGGGCGGATGGAGGGCACCGAGGCAGGTGCGAACGTGCACCATCCATAGAAACGCAAAACTGAGCTGTGGGCGCTCGGCTTGCCTGCGGGGTGGCACTGGAATCTCTCCTGAGCAGCTGCACGAGTTCCCGCTTACAGGGAACACTGGTCATGATGCGGTGCGTTGTTAAATAGCTGCCACATTCCTCCCCAGAGGTGGCTTCATTATGGGGGAGGGGAGGGGGGGGTGAATCCAGCATGCACAGCCTGTAAAGCACCTGGGGAGATTTCAGTGACATGCCACAAGCTTCAAGTTTAGCCCATCTGATGATCCGGCCCAGAAAGGTTAAGTGATCTGCCTAAGGTCACAGAGGGACGCCTGTGGCAGAGCCCAGAATAGCTTCTCCATCACACTGCACCTGGGGATTGTCATTTACACCCCTGCCAAGGGGGTGGGACGTGCATGTCACATGCTACCGAGCCAGAGCAGCATTTACACTGGGGCGAATGCGGAGGGAGGCCCCAGGTCTCTTGGCTCCTGGGCGCCCCATCACTGCTCTCCACAAGGACCTGGCTTGGACCGCAGGCCGGGTCTGCCTGGCCGGCCTCCTCGGCAGGACGCTCCAGTGAGAAAGCAAAACAGGCGGTGCAAACGGGCAATGCTGCATCGGCGTCAATGGGGCTGCACTGATCTGGGGGTCTAGCCCATTCCTTGGACACGGGGGCAAAGACCCTGCACCAGTGACAATCAGGTCCCCCCAGGCAAGCGCCAGGGCCAGCAGCTCCCCTCGCGCTGGGGAAATCCTGGGGGAGGCTCCTGCCCACGCAGGGCACAGGGGGAGTGTGGCCAGTGTCCGCTGCCTGGCCTGCGCGCCGGGAACCAAGCCGCCCGTGATTAAAGCAAAGGGGGGCGGATCCCCAGGGGGGGAATTTGCACCTCTCCCTGGAGCCACAAGGTGGCGCTGCAGCCTCGTGGAGCCAGTGGCTAACCCAGAAGCGGGGCCTCCGCTCCCCCAAACCCGGCGCAGGCGGGGCCGGCTGACCGCTGGGCGGCTAATTGTCAGGGCTCCCGGCTCGCCTCCCTCCCAGCCCCTTTATCTTTCTATAGGCCACTGGCCTGCGGTGTTGTTCCAGGTGGCGACAGCCCCAGCAAGCCCTACCAGAGGCAGTGAGGTCTAGTGGGTAGAGCGGGGGTGGGGTGGGGTGGGGTGGGGGGGGGGAGAGAGGGCTGGGAGTCAGGAGTCCTGGACTCCTGGGTTCTATCTGGAGTTCTGCAAGGCAGTGAGGTCTAGTGGGTAGAGCGGGGGTGGGGGTGGGGGTGGGGGGGAGAGAGGGCTGGGAGTCAGGACTCCTGGGTTCTATCTGGAGTTCTGCAAGGCAGTGAGGTCTAGTGGGTAGAGCGGGGGTGGGTGGGGGGGGAGAGGGTGGGAGTCAGGACTCCTGGGTTCTATCTGGAGTTCTGCAAGGCAGTGAGGTCTAGTGGGTAGAGCAGGGGTGGGTGGGGGGGGGGAGAGAGGGGTGGGAGTCAGGACTCCTGGGTTCTATCTGGAGTTCTGCAAGGCAGTGAGGTCTAGTGGGTAGAGCGGGGGTGGGGGGGGGGGGGGGAGAGAGGGCTGGGAGTCAGGACTCCTGGGTTCTATCTGGAGTTCTGCAAGGCAGTGAGGTCTAGTGGGTAGAGCAGGGGTGGGTGGAGGGGGGAGAGAGGGGTGGGAGTCAGGACTCCTGGGTTCTATCTGGAGTTCTGCAAGGCAGTGAGGTCTAGTGGGTAGAGCGGGGGTGGGGGGGGGGGAGAGAGGGCTGGGAATCAGGACTCCTGGGTTCTATCTGGAGTTCTGCAAGGCAGTGAGGTCTAGTGGGTAGAGCGGGGGTGGGGGGGGGGGAGAGAGGGCTGGGAGTCAGGACTCCTGGGTTCTATCTGGAGTTCTGCAAGGCAGTGAGGTCTAGTGGGTAGAGCAGGGGTGGGTGGAGGGGGAGAGAGGGGTGGGAGTCAGGACTCCTGGGTTCTATCTGGAGTTCTGCAAGGCAGTGAGGTCTAGTGGGTAGAGCGGGGGTGGGGGGGGGAGGAGAGAGGGCTGGGAATCAGGACTCCTGGGTTCTATCTGGAGTTCTGCAAGGCAGTGAGGTCTAGTGGGTAGAGCGGGGGTGGGGGGGGGGGAGAGAGGGCTGGGAGTCAGGACTCCTGGGTTCTATCTGGAGTTCTGCAAGGCAGTGAGGTCTAGTGGGTAGAGCGGGGGTGGGGGGGGGGAGAGAGGGCTGGGAGTCAGGACTCCTGGGTTCTATCTGGAGTTCTGCAAGGCAGTGAGGTCTAGTGGGTAGAGCGGGGGTGGGGGGGGGGAGAGAGGGCTGGGAGTCAGGACTCCTGGGTTCTATCTGGAGTTCTACAAGGCAGTGAGGTCTAGTGGGTAGAGCGGGGGGGGGGGGAGAGAGGGCTGGGAGTCAGGACTCCTAGGTTCTATCTGGAGTTCTACAAGGCAGTGAGGTCTAGTGGGTAGAGCGGGGTGGACTAGGAATCAGGACTCCTGGGTTCTTTTCCCAGTGCTACACGGCAGTGGGGCCTAGTGGGTAGAGCGGGGGTGGACGGGGGGCAGAGAGGGCTGGGAGTCAGGGCTCCTGGGTTTTATCTGGAGTTCTACAAGGCAGTGAGGTCTAGTGGGTAGAGCGGGGGTGGGGGGGGAGAGAGGGCTGGGAGTCAGGACTCCTGGGTTCTATCTGGAGTTCTACAAGGCAGTGAGGTCTAGTGGGTAGAGCGGGGCGGACTAGGAATCAGGACTCCTGGGTTCTTTTCCCAGTGCTACACGGCAGTGGGGCCTAGTGGGTAGAGCGGGGGTGGGCGGGGGGGAGAGAGGGCTGGGAATCAGGACTCCTGGGTTCTATCTGGAGTTCTATAAGGCAGTGAGGTCTAGTGGGTAGAGCGGGGCGGACTCGGAATCAGGACTCCTGGGTTCTTTTCCCAGTGCTACATGGCAGTGGGGCCTAGTGGGTAGGGGGCTAATTCCCCGGGGGGCTCCGTCAGTGGGTGCAGGCCCTGGTGAGTCAGACTCACTGTTTGGTGAAGAGCTTGACCTCCCCGCACAGCAGGTCCAGGAGCTCCGGGGTCACCTCCCCCAGGCTGACAATCTGGATCTCCTTGTCGTAGGCCGGATGCGGGGCCTGGCTGGAGAAGCAGCTGGTTCTGGCCTTGCTTTCAGCCTGCTTGCAGCACTGGTGGGGTTTGGTCTTCATCGACAGCTCCTGCTTGCAGAACTGAGCCAGGGCCTTCTCCCACTGCAGCGAGAGAGAGAGAGAAGCCGTGTCCAGCGGGAACGGGCCCACGAGCCGCCACGGCCACGGGGCAGGATGCAGGGCTCCTGGGTTCTACTCCTGGCTCTTCCCCACCCTGACGGGCCTGCCTGGGCAAGTCACCCCCCGCTGGGGCTCAGAGGATACCCTGCCTTTCTCTAGCTGGGGTGAACCCTTTGGGGCCGGGACTGTCTCTGTGGCTGGGCGAGGACAGTGGGGCTCTGAGGTCAAGTCGGGGCCCTCCAGCTGTGACCAAAAGACCCCGAATATTCCCGGTGCCTGCAAAGCCCCCAGGACCCTGTTTGTCCAGTGCCCATGTCCAATCTGTGCCCAGCACTGAGGGACAGCCCAGCCCCCCCCCACCCCACCTTCCTGCATGGGCAGAACAGGCGCATGGGCGGTGGGTGAAGGTCCGGCCCCCAACCCCGCCCCTTGCCCTGCCCCTTCGCCCTGGCCCCGCCCCCATGGGAGCCAAGCCCCAGAGCACCACGGGGAGGGAGGGCGCTTAGAGGCAGCAACACTCCGCCCCAAGTCGACATTCTGGGGGCGGAGCCTGGGCGGAGCCAGGCTGGCGGATTGTTAAGGCACCGCCTCCCCCTGCCTATGATACCCGCCACCCCAGGGCACAGAGGGGAGAAGGGGGGAACCCAACGTCACAAACCCCATCGCTCCCCAGGCTGGAACACAGACCAACGGTGCCAGGGATGCGGGGCCGGACGGACCAATCAGCCGAGGAGAAGGAAACACCTCCCCCCTCGCCGAGAGCCCCTTGGGATTGCTTCCCCCTGCCCTGCGCGGAGGCCCCCCCCCCACTCACCGCGGCGTGAGCACAGTTGACGCTCTCACTCTTGCAGCACTTCTTGAAGTCGTTCTCCACGCGGTTGATGGCGCGGGCCTGGCGCTGGAACCAGCCGTAGCCCGTGGTGGGGATGGCGCTGGGCAGGTAGACGGGCCGGAACGTGCGCAACCTGCAGATGTTCTTGATGTTGCTCTGGCTGGGCTCGCCGGGCGGGAAGGAGATCTCGGGCAGCTGGGGCCACAGCTTGGTGCCGGGCTGGCCGGGCGTACACTGGGCGGGATCGCCTGAGGGGCAGGCACTGGGGGGCTCGGTGCTGCTGGCCTCGGGTTGGTAGCTGGGATTGGGGGCCTCGCTGGCGAAGCACTGTGCCCGGCTGGCGCCAGGCCGCTTGCAGCAGTGGTAGTGCTTGGTCTTCACCGAGAACTCGGCTGCGCAGAACTGCTCCAGGGCATCCTTCCACTGCAGGAGGCAGGGGGGCAGGTCAGGGGGAGCTCAGGCCCCTCCCCCTGACCCGCCCAGAGCCCTGCACCTGCCCCAGAACGCGGCACCTTCGCTGGGCCGCCCCGGCTCAGCCCTTCGCCCTCCCCGCTGGCTCCCTCGCCGGCGAACCCGACCTGGGAGCAGCCCCTGTGCCTCAGCGGCCGGGAGGAGTTTGCTGGGTCTCTGGCCGGCTCCTACAGCCAAGGGGGCAAGGGCAGGGCTCCCCCGACGTAGCGAGGGGGGGGTCCTCCAGGGAATCCCGTAGGGTCTGTGCTGTGCCCGTCACGGGGACACAGGTCTCCCTCTCCGGCCCCATCTCCAGTCCTGTGAATGGCTGTAGAGTTCCAGCCCCCTAGGACTGCTGGGTCCCTGAGCCATCTCCCCCCCACCCCAGTGATCCCCTACACTGCAGCCTTCCTTGAGGGAGGGGCAGCACGGCCTCATGGTTACGGCAGCCAGCTGGGACTCAGGAGAGCTTGGGTGAGTGCCTGGCTCTGGCTGTGTCGGGGGCTGCGCCGTGCCTCAGTTTCCCCTCCTGCCCTTCATCTGCGGGGCCTGCGGGATATCCACCCCTCTAGCGCGGCACAGGGACTCACCGCGCTCTCCGCACAGCCCAGCCTCTCGCTCTGCTGGCAGCACTGCTCCAGGCCAGCCTCCAGGGTGTTGATGGCGTCGCCCTGGCGCTTGAGGTGGGAGAAGCTGGTCTGGGGCAGGTTCCAGGTCCCATACGACGCCTTCTTCCTCCCCTCCTGGCAGATGTTGTCGATGTTGCTCTTGCTGGGGCGGCCGGGCGGGAAGTCGTCCAGCTTGTGACCCCAGACCTGGGGGCTTTCAGCTCTGGGGCGCAGCACGGTCACTGGAGCCTGAGGCTCCCCATGGATCAGGATGGGGTCCAGGGGCCCTAGGGCGGAGGGAGAGCCGGTTCACAAGCCGGCCATCTGGGAAGGTCCAGCCTGGCCCCCAGGGATCCTGGCAGCCTGTCCCCTGCCTGGCTCACGCGGTCGTCACGGCTTTGCCCCCCTAAGCTAAGTGGGGGGGGGGTGCTCTACCCCCCTCCATCCTGACCCCCTGGGACCCACAGCTCCTGCGTGGCTGGGCCTGCCCTGGGATCCTGGCCAAATCTTCCAGCCTCCCTTAGTCCCACCCTGTGGGTTCAAACAGCTGCCAGCTCCTGCCCTGCCCCGCCGGCTGATGGCTGATGCGGGGGGTGGGGGTGGCCGGGGGCTCGGGTACCTTCTGCCATGGGCGATTCGATCTCTAGCCCCGTCGTGCTGGGCTCCGGCCCCCGAGACGCGTGTGCTCATCATGGGCTGGTGCCAGAGCCAGGGGGAGCCAGTACCCGGGCTGGTTTGGACCAGACCCACCACCCCGATGGAGTGAGGGGGCAGGTTAACTCGGCCAGATCCCAGCCCCTTCCCTTTTGGACAGAGCCAGCTCCCGCCATGACATCTTCCTCCTGCTCCCCCCGCACCCTCCTCTCTCACGGCCCCTGCTCCTCCCCCTACTCGGCACCTTCCACCCCAGGCAGCATCACCCCCTGGAACCCACAGGGCTGGGGCAGCTCCGGCCACTCACCCTGCTCCACCACCAAGGGCAGGTCCAGGGTCACTTCGCTCTGCATCAAGTCCTCAGCCGTTGCCAGGGGCAGCTCCTCTTGGGCATCTGGGAGGGGGACAGCAACCGAGACAGTGAGCCGCTCCGCCCGGCCCGCCCCGCCCCGGGAGCCCCGGCATCCGGATCACAAATCACCAGACCGAGCAGGGGGCTCCCGTGCTTGGCAGCCTGGGGAGAGGCAGCACGGAGCCCCTTGTGCTCCTCGAGAGGCCCCACCTCCCCATGTGCGGCGCACGGCCCCCCATGGGGCAATGAGGAGGGTGTCAAAGCCACCCACCAGAGACGTGCTCAGGAGCCCCCGGAACGCCAAAAGTCACAAGGCGGCACCTCCCCATGCACAAAACGTTCACGAGATCGGCTCAGAAAAATCGGGACAAATGCATGGGACACGGGGGGTCCTTCGCCTTGGACTCTGGGGTTTTAGCCGCTGGGGTCGGGTTTTCCCGCTTCTCCCCCAAGCACCAGGGTGAGAAGTTTTCTTATTAGCAAAGCAGAGACGCTCTCGTAGTCCCGGGACTCCGGGGGCTGGGGCTTTATGGAAAACACCAACGATTGTGACCTTTGGGATTCAGCTCCCAGATTTGGCCACTAGGGTGACCAGGGAGCCTGATAATTATTGGCCCTGTCCCCATATTAGGGGTTGTGTCTTATACACGCGCGGCGCCACCCCCCTGCAAACACAACATGTCCCCATTGTTCCTGCTTGCTACCTGGCCACCCGGCCGGCACGACCCAGGGCACCTCAGAGGGAGCCCCCCGGCCACCCACGGGGCCAGCCCACTTCAGTGCTGGCAACACCCGTGGGGCCGATCGTCCACACAGTCAGACGCTGAGGAGATAACACCACTCAACGGGAACCACAGCCAGGCCTGCCTTAGTCCCGGGTTAATCCACACACCACCCAGTCACCCTGCTGGGGCGTGGAAGCCCAGGGCTGGGCTAGCAGGGGGCTGCGTGTGGGGAGTGAGGGGCGGGGCAGAGCTGCATGTGGGGAACCCAGGGCTGGGAGAGCGGGGGGCTGCAGGTGGGGAGTGCGGGGCGGGGCGGAGCTGTGAGTGGGGAGCCCAGAGCTGGGAGAGCGGGGGGCTGCAGGTGGGGAGTAAGGGGCGGGGCGGAGCTGCATGTGGGGAGCCCAGGGCTGGGCTAGCAGGGGGCTGAGGGTGGGGAGTGAGGGGCGGAGCTGCATGTGGGGAGCCCAGGGCTGGGCTAGCAGGGGGCTGCAGGTGAGGAGTGAGGGGCGGGCAGGAGCTGCGTGAGGAGCCTGTAGGGGAACCTGGACGGCCCTCCCATGACCAGAACAACAATGTCTGCACTGCTAGGCCTCGTCCCAGCCTTGTCCAAAGTATGGATCTCTAACACACCACCCTAGGGCTGATTCAAGCTTGGGCACCCACCCACCCACGCACGCAGGCACACAGGCCAGGCCAGGAAGGGTGGGGGAGGTCAGGAGTGCTGCCCAATTATGCAGAACTTGTACAGGGCAGCGAGACCAGGCCAAAGACCAGAAGCGACCTGGTACTGGTACATCCCACTTTTTGATGAGAGAAAAATTCAAGAGACAGCCAGAAAAGCTACGAAGGAAGCGCTTTTGCAGTATTTTGGCACAGCAAAATGTATCCTAGCTATTGGCATCATAGGTGTTTTACACAAAACGTAGTTCATTGGTAGATACGACTAGAACGACCAAGTCTCGCTTTGCTGTAAATATAGGGGTAGAAAAGATAATCAGTGCGAGGGAATAACCGCAGGTCCTGCTTTCAGTGTAACAAGAAGGAATGGACCCTTCACAGCGGTGAGCCCAGTGCCTGACGTTCCAACCCGTGGGAAACAAAGGGACCACGCCCTCCTGCCTGGTACTGTAGGTAGCATACGGGTGAAGTGTAAGTGAACTAGGCTTAATGATTATATTATAATAATCTTCTATTACTTGCTTTTGCGTTGCTTTATACTATATTAATTGCTTTAGATTTTAAACCTTCAATATTTTAAATTGTATAGTAATTGTTTGTAAGGCTTGTAAAACTTAAATTACTATGTTAACCGTTTAAAGCTTGCAATAAATAAGAAAATGGTTGTCTCTCTGGAGTGTTCTGGTTTCCCTTGGATCTAAAGAACGAACCACATGACAGAGGCCAGGGCTGGGCTAGCAGGGGTTGCAGGTCGGGAGTGAGGGGTGGGGCAGAGCTGAGCGTGGGGAACCCAGGGCTGGGAGAGCGGGGGGCTGCGGGTGGGGAGTGAGGGGCGGGAGGAGTCAGTTGTCCCCCAGTGGAGCAGAACCCAAGACTCCCCACCACTACTCCCATGCGTTGGCCATACGGCTGCTTATTCCCTGCGTGGCTGCCGCTTTTCTTTCGCCTGTTTCTAAGGCCGCGCTTTGCTCGCCAGCTGCCTGGCGTGCGACGCGGGGGGCCTGCTTCCGCAGCGAGGGGCAAGCCAGCAGTGCCTGTGGTGCTACCCCACTTTGAAAGACATTTACCCGTCGGGGCGCCTGCCTCCAGCCAGAAGGGGAACATCCCAGGGCGGATTTTCCTTCAGTGACTCGTCGTTTCCCTGCAATGATGGTGGTTTTGTGGGGCAGGTCTGGGCCTGGGGGATGATGGAGCCCGTGACGCAAACCCTTCTGTCCCTCCAGGCCTCTCCTACGCAAGTGCTCACCTGCTTTCACTCGGTTAATCCCAGGGCAGATCCATCGCTAGGAAGGGAAAAACCTAGAGAGCTGGGTTCTAGACCCCTGGCTGCGTGGCTGCCCCGAGCCACAGGAGAAGGCAACACGTCCGGCCCCCTGCATAGAGGCAGGTCTGAGGGTTTCGGCAAGTCACGCCCTGGCTCTGTCCTGCCTCCCCGCAGTTGCCTACTTGGATTGCAACTTCTCGCTCTGGGGCCTATGAGAGCCGGGGCCTATGGGAGCGCCTGTAAGAGCAGATCCCAGCGTGCCTGTCTCTGCAAGCCAACGGGTCGGGCCTGCTTTGCCTGGCTGCACCCGCCCTCCCCCTCCCCAGGGGATCCCTGCCCTTACGTGAAGGATGCTTCCCACTTTGGCGGCTTTTCTCTCCCAAGCATAGAGAAAATTCTGCCGACCCCTCCTCTGGCCTGAGCCAGGACAGTAAGCACCCTCCGGTACCCAGGGTAAGGGAGCCAGACCCTGCCAGCCAATCACAGTGCCCCGCAGGGGATGAGAACCCAGGAGGCCCCGGCTCTGTGTTAACATTGGCACAAGACCACCCGCTGCCAGCCTGCAGTGTTGTCTCCATCCCCCTCCCCTTTGTCTTAGAGGCGTACGAGGCCTAGATCTTCCCTCTCCCATGGAGTCCATGGCTAGGATCAGCCGCGGCCGGAGAAAACGGGGCCCGCAGAAGACAAGGGAAGCCGGCACCTCGTTAGAGCTGACGGGAGGGGAACTGCACATCTGGGGCTGTGGGTGGACTCCTCCGTGGGCAGGCCCCTTCCCGCACCCTGACTCCTGAGTCGCCCCATTGAGCTCAGTGGTGCAAGGAACCTGGTGAGACACTTCACATGAGTAAAATCTCGCACGGGCACAAGGGTTGGTGCAACGCCCGCCGGGCTGGTCGTGACCGGGGACAGAGCCAGAGAGGCAGCGCTACCGCTCTACCCAGCTGCAGGTCTGAAGTCCGCGGCCGTGCAGAGAGCAAAGAGCCCACACAGCACACAGGGGCACCGATCCAAATTCAGGCCGGCCTTCCTGCCAGACGCTTTCCTCAAACACGAGTGACGGGGCTCAAGGGAGGGGGTACCCGGCTAGCCCCCAGGTCTGACTAGATGCCCCCACGATCCCTCCTGGACTTGGAATCTAGGAATTTTCTAAACTTCCGTCCCACCCTGCAGGTGCCTGGACCCAAACCCCTCTAAGTCCCAGAGCACAGTCTGGGCCAGCGCCAGCAACCGAGGTGAACGGCCTCCATCTCTGGGGGCTGCTGGTCTGTCGCAACCAAGACGGGCTCCCGGGAGAGGGTGGTTTTGCTCAGGGCGTGGGCGGTGCCGACGGAACCGGAGCCGTGCTGTAATTGGCTGCAGAGGGGGCGCACGGTCTGCGCTGTGTGCAATCCGCCCCCACCTCGCTTCACGTGCGTGTCGCTTTACCCCCACCGGGAGGAAAAATGCCTAAGTGGACGGAGACCAGCGGAACCTGGCAACCCTGCGTGTGGGCAGCAACAAACAAACTGTCTCGCGGGCCCCACGGAGAACCCCCACGGGCTGCAGGCAGCCTGCCACCAGTGCCAGACGAAAGGGAATCCGCTAGGCCGGCCATTCTCAGCCTCGCTCATCTGCAGAGCCCTAAAATCTTTTGAGCGGAGGCCCCAACCCCTTTGGGAAAGCTAGACACCATCTGCAGGGTATCCCGGGGTGCCCGGAGCGCAGGCTGGAAACCACTGAGCTAGAGAAAAGGTCCTGCTGGGATCTTTCCAACAGCAAAAATGCCAACAGGCTGTTGTGTAAGAAGCCACTAACGAACGCAAAGCATGGGGCGTGCCATCGTTAGGCCCCCACTGCCAAAACCACAATGAACATGATGGAATCTTCTACTGACAAACAGAAATGGCAACTGCCAAGGAAAGAGAAACACCAGAGCCGGTCAGAACTGGAGAGTGCAAACTGGGCTGTGCGCAGGGGGGGCAGAGAGGAGGGTGACTTACAGCAGCTAGAGCACTGGGGAGGAGACCTGGATTCAGTTCTTAGCTCTGCCACTGACTGTCCACGGGGCCTTGAGCAAATCATGCGCTCGCGGCATGCCTCAGTTTCTCCTGCTGGGGGCGTAAGCGTGGCATAGCAGATAGAACATTGGGCTAGGAGTCGAGAGCGACAGTCTATCCCATCTCTGCTACTGAGCTACTGGGTGACCTTGGGCAAGTCGCTCCCCGTGCCTCAGTTTCCCCTATGTATGTTAGGGAGATGGCACTGACCTCCTTTGTAAAGTGCTTGAAGACAAGAAATGGCACGGAGGCGCTAGGGATTCATACGCTCATCTGTAAAATGCGCAGAAGGGCCCTGTCTAGTCGCACCGGGAGTGCATTAGAGCCAGGACTGTCTGGGTGAGTCTGTGCCGCTCCCAGCGCACTGGGGCCCTCACTCAGCTACTGTGACATACAGTGGCACATGTAGGATTGATTCTCTAGGAGTCTCAGGGGATCAGTCTTGTCCATTTTAAAATCCCCCAAGGAATGGGGCTCCCACAGCCAGAGACCTCACGGCTAGGAAAAGTCTCCGGTTATTCAGCCTGAATTTTATCCCACTGCTTCTATTGCTCTTAGAAACACACGCCAAGATGCCTCCTACGTAGCCACTCTTTGGCTCATGCATGTAATCGGTCCCTTTGGAAACCCTCGCGGCCACAGACTATGAAACTTTTCCTGGGGAGGGGGACACCCCCCCCTTGCTGATTTGTAAGTAAGGATTCTGCCAGCCAGGACACCACCCTGAGGGGCTCCCGGCACGAGCCTCGAGGGATGAGTCCGCATGGTGTACCACTGCAGAAAGCTATGGCCTTAGTTACTGGCCAGCTCGGTGCACAACAGGACTGTCAGGCTATGTGAAAATTCGCAGGGGTCTGGGATAGCGGGAAGGGGTCAGCCACAGCAGGCTCTGCCCTTTACATGTTTTTGCCCTTTGTCCTGGCTGCCTCGAAAGATGGTTGCACCACACTGCGTCTCGTCTAGGCTCCGCGCTTGCTCAGTACAAACACGTTCAGGGTCAGAGTTCTTCCCCACTCCCTGGAAACTGCTTCAGGGGGTTGTTTTGCCTTTAGACTGGCGGGAGCTACCAGCCAGCCCAGCTGGGATCCGTTTATTTCTGAAATTCCTGAGGCGGGAGCAGGAAGCGGGGGCAGGCTGTGGAGCTAGCCTTATATAAGGTGCACAGATATATTTAGCAGGCGATAACGCAAAGTGCAGAAGAAGATGGGAGGGGGGGGGCTGGCCCCTGCCCTGGGGCTTTCACAATTGCCATGTCAAGGGGGCCGTTCCCCCTCAGACTGTCCGAGGTGCTGAGCAAGGCTAGCTCTCACTGGTGTCAGGCCAAGGAGAAGGAGTGTGGGCTCTAGTCTGGGACTTAGGAAACCAGTGTGCCATTCCCTGCTCTGCCACCGACTCCCTCCATGACCCTGGGCAAGTCACTTAGTCGCCTCGTGCCTCCATTTCCCCACCTGCTCAATGGGCAAAGCAGCCAAGTGCTACCCCAGAGGGGCACGTGAAGATAAATCTGTGAAGGCCTGGGAAGTGATTGGGCCAGATCAAGATCAAAGAGGGAGCACTGCAGGGCAAAACTGGGACGAGAGGCCAAAGGCACTGAGTGGAATTTACAGTAACCCTTGAATGAGTTAGGGGCCTGCTTCCCCTTGACTGTCAAAGGGAGTAGGGCACCAAAGCAGGGTGCTTTCATAACTCTGGCTCGGCTCCCACTGGCATCACAAGGCACCGAAATACCATTGCCAATCTTCAAGTGAGCCCAGGCACTTAAACAGCCAAGTTGGCCAGGGTGACAAGCAGAGCAGCCGGGAAGCTGCTGGCACAACCTGGCCCTGCCTGGGCACACAGCTTGTCAGCACCGGTGTCTCCGGGTGGCCAGCACAGCCCTTCACCCCTCTACGCCCCCCCGGGATGCTCACCTGTGAGCGTTGGGTGACCCTGGCTCATTTTCCTGGCCATGCACCACGGGCGCATCAAGCCCCGAGGGACGGCCTGGCAGAGCCACGAAACTCACACTGAGCCAGATCACACAGAGCGACAGGGGCCGGGAACCCTTCTGCCTTTGCTCGGAGGGGCGCTGGCAGAGCTGCCAGCTAGGGCTGAGCACTGTGATCCCGAGACTTCCCCGCGCCAGCTCTGATCAAACAAGTGGGCTAACACCACAGCGCGGCCCCGGTGCCGGGGGAGGGGCCGGTGCCCTACGTGCCAGCCCCTCTGAGATGCCAGCCCCCTGCTGCCACGGCCAGGCTCTCTTTCAGCCCCCCGGCTCCATCAGCGGGAGCGCCAGCCCGTTGCCTGGGGAGGGGCAGGTTTGCGAGGGGAGCGCCGCAGATGACGGGGGCAGATTTTCCCTGGGGTTTAACATTTCTGGAGCAGCCCCAGGGGTCCAAGCGCAGCTGCCGGAAAGGGGGGAGCAGCCGTGTAGCGTGCACCTTGGAAAGCCCAACCCCTTTGGGGGGGTCTCGTTCTGTGCCCCCCAAACTTGTCGCTCTTACTACCACCCACCCCGGCCTACAGATTTGCTCGAAGGGTGCCCCAGGCTGGGGAGGCCTCCGCTGTGCCCTCCATAGGCCCTGGTGGCAGACAAGGCAGCCCACAGAGATGTCCTCTTTCTGCCCTCTCTGGTGACAGCTCCATGGAAACGGGACCAGCATCACCAGGACCCATGTGAGCCCATGGCTTGGGGCTCCCGGCCCCCATGTGGGCCAGTAGGGTCGGTTGCCCTAGACTGACAAGCAGGCGAAGAAGGGGCTGGGGATGGAGAGACTGGGGACTAACCACAGCTGGGTGGGCTGCCTGCCCTCCATGCGGCCTCTCCCACGGACCTGTCCGGGAGGGACCCGTTGCCACGGAGCAGGGGATGTTCGGTCTGTGGGGCCCAGCCAGGCCTGGCGTCTCTGCGAGGTTCCCGGCAAAGGGCTGGGTTAAACCAGGGCGGTTTGGGTTTACCCGGGGCTCACCAAGCGGCCCGCGGGTGGGATCCTTTGAACGTGCCCCCCCCCCCCCCCCCGCCCCGGGAGCGCAGCGGCTCCCAGGTGGGGTGAGCACTGAAAGACGCAAGCGGACGGGCTGGCTGGACCAGACGGGTGCAGGGTGTCCAGGTTTCTAGCCCCCAGGGAGGTGCTGGGAGCGCCGGGGCACTGTGGGAAGTGATTTGTATTCATGTCTGTCAGCGTGAACGAAGCTATTTGCATATAGATTTGCATGTATATGCAACCACACTTAAGTGGCAGCCCTCCCCAGGTGCGGTGAGTATCACTGTGGGCCCCTGGGGCTTCCAAAGCGGAGTAGCCCTGGTTTAAACTGTCTGCGACATCCATCCCCTACCAGCCGGGGCTGGATTCGAACCGGGAAGCGCTCGCAAAGCATCCCCCAGCCAGCGCACGCCCCCCCCCCCAAGTCAGACCCCAGGGCGTCCCCACTAGAAGTCGCCCCAGGACGCACCCGTGCCGCCCCCAAGCCGGTGACGCTCGCAGGAACGGATGCGTTATAACGCATCCCCGCTCTCCAGTCCCGCAAAAGAGCCCCACCGTGCGCATACGGGAGTCGGCCGCGGGGAAAACATTCCCGCTGCAAATTGTTTCGCTGCAGCGGGGACGGCCCCTGTTACAATGAACGGCACAGACGGGGCGGCTGGGGCTGGCTGTCCCCCTGTTTTCCCTGCGAGGGTCCCTTTTAGGAAGGCTTGGTCGCCGCCAAATGCCGCAGCGCCCTCGCCAAGAGACAAGAGGTTTGTCCCTGGGAGTCCTCGCCCCGAGTCAGCAGCATGGGAAGCAGCGAGTGGGGAAGCACACGGTGTGGATGTTGCTAGGAACCAGGGGTGGGGGAGGATCTCCCCCTAAAGCAGAGGCAGTGACCCTAGAGACCCTGCCTGCCCCTTCGCAATACGGTTACTCTATTGGCCACAGTGCGCGCCACCCAGGATCGGGGCCCTGTTGCGCCCGGACGCAGCGAGAGCCCGGCCCGGCCCGGCCCTGCCCAGCTCAGATCTAAGGAAGAGACAGAAAGGCCGGGCGAGGGCAACAGAGTCGCTGCGATTTGCCGGAGAGGAGGGACAGGGTCCCCCAGCCCCCGTTCCCGCCCAGACCCTACCCCCCGGGCCACGCTGGGACAGCGGCGCCATGCGGATTGTCAGCAAGCCCAGCACGACCGCCCCCCAGAACCGGAGGGAGCGGGGCAGGGTGTAAACAGAAGTGCCCTGCC
The DNA here is from genome assembly GCA_032595735.1 of Pelochelys cantorii. NCBI lineage: Eukaryota > Metazoa > Chordata > Testudines > Trionychidae > Pelochelys > Pelochelys cantorii. The sequence goes on along the minus strand of CM064349.1, from coordinate 21,550,487 downwards.
CCACTCCCACGGGAAGCAGGTTCGAGCACTCACCTTGCGGCGCGGCTCTGGCCAGGCACAGCAAAGGAAGAAGCAGCAGCGCGGAAGCCCTCATGGCGAGGTGGCGATGGCTCAGGACACGGCACTGTTGGCGCAGCGCGGCTGAGTTCAGTGCCCGAGGTTTCTCCAGGGAGCTGATGTTAATTTCCTCCCCTTCCCAGCCTTTAATATACTGCCAGGCGGAGGGGACCGAGGGAAGCTGAGTCATCCGCTTGACGTGCGCGGGCACGCCCTGCAGCGCACACAGCTTCCTCCACCGCCAAGAAAACAGCCCAAACAATGCCGTTTCTCCCCCCCTTGCCCCCCCAGATCATTTTACAAGGGCAGCCAGAGGCCAATCGGCCTCCATGGATAGGGGCTAAACCACTGGCACGCTCCAGTCCCCATCTCTGCGTGTGTCACGCTTAGCTCATACATGATCCCCGTGACATGTGTTAGAGCGCCCGGACATGCAAACTCCACGGGCTGCCCCCAAGGACTCGTGTCAGCTGGTAAATATCAGTCAAAATCCACCCCCTCCCCCGCGCCCCCACACACTGATGGTCCCGTCGATAACAGTCGACAGGCACGAGAGGAAAATGCTGTTTGGGAGCTTGCTAGGGGGAGCCCGGCGGTTTGGATTTTTGCCCGAGGCTTCTTGCGAACGGGCCGGGGGAAGAACGGTAAAGGCAGGGACGACTTGTTGATTTCCTTTGGCCCGCGGGAGGCTGGCAAGCTCTGTTAACGGCTTATAAAGCTTTCCCTCGCTGAAGCGTCTCTCCTGTCCTGAAATAACAGCTCTGCCCCCTGCCCCCCTCACATTTCTTGCTACTATGAACGTTCAAAGGGATAAAAACCTCAAAAAAGGCTGAAAAATCCATCTGCATCGTAGCTGCTGAAATGAGAGAGAGAAAATTCTGCCAAGTCTCACACTTCACACCCCTAGTCTCCTGAGAGCAACCGTACACTGAAGACATAACCTGAGCTATGGTCAAGCTCCAACTCAGAGCCAGCTGCAGCCCAGGTGACATCCTCAGGGCCGGAACTAGGGCAGGGCAAGAGGGCTATTTGCCCTAATTGCAGAGTCAGCAGGGGGGGGTGCACATTAGGCCTAGTAGCATCAGCCCCTTCCGCCCCCCACCTGCCACAGCAGGAGGTTATTTAGGCTCAACAGCATCCGCAGGTACCCAGGGGCTCCCTCACACCTTTGGTGACAGGCTGTTACCCCACACGCCAGGTCACAAGAGCCGCAGCAGGGTCTCAACTCCCCAAGCCCCTCCTTCTCTGCTGCCTCCAGCTTTTCCTGCATCCTCTCTGAGCGCAGTCAGGTACTAAGGTGCCTAATGGGGTCGACAAGGTGCCCAACTCCCTTTGATAGTCAAGGGGAGTGAGGCACCCAGCTAACTTTGTTCATGATGCTTGGTGTCTAAATACTGGTCCTCCTTCTGCCCTGGTGCACACTCACACTCTCAGAGACATATCTGGTCCTACTCACCGCAACCTCAGAGCACTTTATTGGATTTAGCCTCACCCCCACCCTCTGTGGGGCAGGGCTATTATCCCCCAGGTTCAGGTGGGGGAAACTGAGGCACAGAGCATCTAAGGGACTTGCCCAGGGGCACAGGTGGAGGCTGTGGCAGAGCAGGGGGGGAAGGGCCTTGGAGAGCAGAGTCCCAAGGCTTGCATCCTAACCATCCCCCGTCTCTGACTGCTGAGATGCTAGCGCCCTGAGCAAAGCTGGTGGGAGAAAGTGACGCTCAGACCTTGGGCGATCCCCTTTAACAAGTCCCAAACTGACCCTGTGATGTCACAGAAATTGGGACCTGAACACCCCAGGACAGAGGCCACTTCCTTCCCCCCCTCGTCTTGTTCAGTGCTTTGCCTTATCTGCGCTCCTTATCTCAGCAGCAGCTCCATGACCTCTCCACACTTCCTGCTCCCGCCTCCGGAATGTCTGAAATAAACCCATCCCGGCAGGGCTGGCTGGTAGCTCCCCGAGTCTAAATGCAAAATTACCCTCTGCTGGACGACCTGAGCGCAGGGAAACCAAGGCAGCTCCGTAGCAGCCAGAGGCTCCGGCACTGCTGGCACAGGAATGGAGAGGAACCCAGCTAGCTCTCCCATGACTGGCAACTGGAGCTCTAATGCGCTAGGCACTGCACATCCACCCAGGAGGAGACCGGGCCTTACGGAACATGCACTGACTGGTCTCCAGGGTGGGTCTGGTCTGCACAGTGGCTACTGTACTAATGGAGTCCTGGTCTCATGACAGGGGCTGTTGTGCACACTGATGATCACCTCCCTCCATGGCACAGATGGGGAAAGTGAGGTATGGGACAGGAGCGAGGCTCCTTCAAGGTCACTCAGCAAGGCAGTGGTGGAGCTGGGAATAGAACCTAAGTCCCTAGTCCAAGCTCGAACTCCAAGCCTTTCTCCACCACGAATTCAGCGTATCCCAGACAGGCTCTTGCAGCTTAGCTCCCTTTATAATGAGTGGTCCTGGGGCCACTTAGATTAGAGACTAACCAAAATCTATAGAATCATGAACTTTTGTGGGCAAAACCCACTTCCTCAGATGAGTTGGAGCGGCAATAACAGAAACCAAGAGATCTATATAATAGCAGAGGTACCTGTCAATTGTAGGACCCATGTTAATGAGGCTAATTAAGGTTATCCCTCTTTAACAGGTGGGGAAACTGAGGCACAGAGGGGTCTGGGGACAGCAAGTGGGGAGTGAATAGGGGGTGGGGTGAATCCAGAAGTTCAGACTCCCACGCTGGTGCCATCCACTCTTCACTGTGTTCTGAGGAAACCCCCAGATGCGGCTGCACCTTTGAACCTCACTCCGCATGAACGACCCGTGGAAGTTGGTCACAGAAGCTGTGCGACCAGGCACTCTGACCTGAATCATGGCAGCTTGATACGGCGGAGACAGGCACACCCAGCTCTTCCTCCGCTTGTTGGGGATCCAGGCCTCAGTTTCCCCAGTTGCCTAGCAGCCATGACAGCGCTGACTTGCCTAACTGGACAGTGCTGCTGTGTTTGTTGGCAGCGTAAGCGAGCATCATTCATAAACTCATCAGCCCTGGTTCTTACCTGGGGCTTTTCACTAGTCACTCTCAAAGCACTTTGCACCTGTTGGCAGAGAAGAAATAACCTGGTTCTTCTTCACACTACTGGGGCCGGGCAAAGGGAGCCAAGGTGGCCATCATGCTCCGTTCAATACCACCACCTAGCTTTTCCCTCATCAGATCTCACAGCACTTTATGAACGAGCCCAGTGTCATTAGCCCCAGAGCACAGACGGGAAAACTGAGGCACAGAGCAGGGACGTGATTTGCCCAAGGTCAGCCAGTGAGTGGTTGTCAGAGTTGGGAATAAAATACAGATTGCCTAGTGGGGCAGAGGGGGAAGCCAAAGGGAGGCATCCAGGCTGGGGTTTCACCCCAGCGCGCTCCACTCAGGCTGGCAGGAGCATTCGATGCTCACGCCGGGTCCAGCTGCGAGTGACAATTCCAGGAGAAGGCAGGTTGAGAAGTGGGGCCCGGGAGAAGCAGCTGAAGTGCTGGTGAGATCATGCAGGAGCAGATCCTGCCAAACCTGAGAGCCCCAAGCGTGGCTGGCTGCCTTGAACCAGCTCCTGTGAGATGCGCTTGTGGGACTGCACCCTTAGAGAAGCAGGTGAGAGAGAACAAGGTGTAGCTCAGTGGTTTTGGCACTGGAGTGGGTGGGACAGGACATTCTTCACCCACCTGCTAGGTGACCTTAGACAAATCATTTTCCCGCCCACGCGGGGCCAGCCCGGCCTAATTAGATTGTGCCGGATGCTGCAGAGACAAGCCCTCGCAATGGAGGCTCAGCAGGCGCTCCTGAGAGCTTGTCTACGCTCGACAGTTAATTCAGATTAAGGGAGGGTGTGAAATTAAAGCACAGTCACTAATCTGGTTGGCCGAGCACGAATGCAGCCAGTCCTAGAACTATGACGCACCACAGCGAACCGGAGCATTTCCAGAGATCGCCCTTCGAGCGCGGAGCGGAGCCGATCGGACAGGACGTTTCCCTGTTACGGTCACCGCGCACACCGGCTCCACAACCCAGACGCTGATGTCAGTCAGCAGAGCGCCCCCCGATTTACTCTGGTCTAGCGGGACCTGGCCGTGAGCTTTCAGAGCTTTTAAAATTGGGAGGGAGGCATAAGGTGGCCCTCTGGGCACATCAGTGATCAGCCCAAGGGACACGGCTGGGCCTGGCTCCCTGCTCCGAGACCTCTGACCTGGCGCCAGGGTCATAGAGCCGCTCAGGGACAGCCACTTCTCCATCACAAGGCCCCGAGGGGGGAGCCAGACCAAGCCCCGCCAGGCAGGTGCCCCCACTGGTGGGAGAGCGTGGGGTGGGCTTGCTCTCCAGGCCCACATACCTATAGGCCAAGAAAGGGGGCCCAGCTGTCCCCATGCCCCCATTAGCTCTGGCACCGGCTGGCATTGCAGGGCAGAGGCCGCATACTCTAGCACTGGGTATGGTGCCACTAGCAGCGGTGCAGGATCGTGGGAGTGCTGAAAGCCAGCCCTCTTGCCCCCGTTTGCCCCCCAAGCTGGGGGGTGGCAGGCCAGGACAACGGAGCCGTGGGGCTGGCAGCCAGGGACCTGAGGCCCCGGGAGCAGCAGCTGGGGACCCTGAGCACAGCGGGACGGCAGCGGAGCCCCAACTAAAACCTGGGGGTGCCCATGCTTAGATCTCACACATCTACGGCAACCAGAGCAAACAGTCCCTGCCCCGCCGAGAGGAACCCTGGCTCTGGGTGCCGCTTGCAAAGATCTGCTCGGCGTGGGCAGGCGGGAGGGGGTGTTGCTCCCACCTGCAGGAGACCCAGCTCCTGGGAGAGCTGCCCTATTCCCTGTCACCTGGCTCCCGGGCACGGCGCCACTCGGGTTTGGCCAATCCAGGTGCCAACGTGCACAGATCCGGGGCCCTTTCCACAGGGGGACTAGGGCAAACTGCCTCCCGCAGGCAGCCCCAAAGGCAGGAACCGTTCTGCATAAAGTAGGAGAGGAGCTTTGGGGGGGGGGGGGAAGCCAAGTGGGGCCAGTCTGCTCCTCTAGGCCACGAAACGGCTGTTAACAATGGGACCAGGTTCTCAGGGCCCTTCTCCATCAGCCGGCACCTCGTGCAGTCGCTATACCTGTGCCAAGGGCGCCGGGCGCAGGGTCCCGGTGAGTAACCCTGGATTCCGCCAGCTGGCAGGGAAGTGGTTGCCGACCCTGGGAAAGTACCAGCTGAGTTTTATCAACACATTAAACCAGCCGCCGCACGCCAAGCCTCTCCTTCAGCCTGGGGCGAGGCTGCTCCGGTAACGGACAGGCCCCAGCTGAAGCACGGTGCGGCCTCTCAGAGGAGTGCAGGGGAAAGAGGCAGGCTGAGCTCCAGCTCTGCCACTGGATTTTGGGCCAATCACATCCTCTCCTTTGTACCTCAGTTTCCCTCGCCCCCTCCCCCAAATCTGTTAAGTGTGGTTCCAGCCACTCCTGACACACATTCCTGGCCCCAGCAAGGCCTTGTACGGGGGGGGGGGGGGGGGGGAGGGCACACGATTTCAGAGGCAAGGGAGACGGAAAATGATGGGGGCTGAGCTGCGGAGGGATTCGGCTCAGACCCAGGGAGCTGGTGGGGGGAGTTATTTTCCAAGTACTCTTAATTACAAGGCAACTGCCGGGAAGGAGATGGCAGGGCCGGGGTGCCACTGCGCCAGCTCACAGCTCATCGCTTGGGGGCAAGCTGTGCAGCTGGGAAACGCAGTGGAAAAGGAGGCTACGCCCAGGCGGCAGCCTTGGTTCCCCTTCATTCTTTTGTGCAGTCAGCCTGGCTCAGATTGGCAGGCATTGCCAGTCAGGCAACCACCCGGCAGGGATCCGGCTCAGCTCTGGGCCTGAGGCCGGGATGGGGGATTTGCTTCCAAGCCAGGCAAGACTGGTCACACCTGAAACTAGCTGCCGTGGGAGGAAGGGCACGAGGCTGCAACCCCAGAGAGCTGGGCTCCATTCCTCCGCTCTGCCCCTGCCTCACTGGGCCTTGGAGCGAGTCACTTCCTCTCTCGGGGCCTTGCTGTCCTCTGCGCCCCCCCCCCAGGACAGAGCTCCAGCTGGCGGCCTCGCTGGCGGCTCTTCTGTCAGTGACCCCCGCGGCCCGAGCAGCGTAGTGGGAAGTAACCCTGCTATGACCTTTCTGCTGCTCCTGGCCAGGTGGAGGCCGGAGGGGGGACCCGACAGGGGCGGGCTGAGATACCAGCGGTGCCATGACAACACATTCTTGGCACCCGTCCTCACGCCCGCCAAGTGACTGCACAGCGCCGGGATCAGCGTCTCTGCTCCTTAAAGGAGACGCACACAGACGCCGTATGCTCCCAAGGAGCAGCAGGCCGGCTGGTTGGCCACCTGTATCCGCCCCCGGCTGGCACGAGGCAGCAGGGATGGAGCACACCTGAGGCGGCCCAGCTTGCTGGCCCTTCGAGCTGCAGCTGACAGACATTCAAGAGCGGGGGCACACTGGTGGGAGGCGCCTGCTACCCCTCGCCCCCCTGGGCAGATGTCCCTACCCCACCACCCTGCTGCACAGCGGCGGTCGCGAGCGCATGAGAATGAGGGGGCTCTGTGAGCTGTACTCCAGGTGGACACGAGTCGCAGCATGGCCATGCTGGACTACACCCACGCGGGGCAGCAGAATAGAGCCGGCTCTGGGTAAAGGGCTGTTAACAGGAGGGCGATTCCGTAGCTCCCTGGGGAACTGGGAGCTAGTCCCTGCCCCAGCTCTGGGGAGGAGGAAAACATTGGCTCATGTAACGAGAGGGGCCAAGCAGACACGGGCACCCTCTGTGTTGCACCCCCTCCAGATAGAGGCTTGTCCATGGAGTGCTTTCCACCAGGCTCAGCACTAGGATGACACGAGCAGCCCAGCAGGCAGGAGAACAGGGGTGAGACTGGGGCTGAGCAAGGCTTGTGGGATGACTCTGCCACAAACCCACAACCCACCCCAGCCCCAGTTGCTAGTCCCATCGCTCCTGTAAGCTGGGCGCTCACACGGCTATTCAGGGGAGATTCCAGTGCTGCCCAGCTAGGATTTGTGTGTCTCCTAGTGGTGCACATTCACACATGCCTTAGTGCACATGAAAAAATTATTCCACACACGGATGGAAAAGATTAGAGGGAATATTGTTTGCCACCCTCCTTCCACGGGCTTCCTGATGAGACTGGCAGAGGGCAGAAAAGCCGCAGGGCTGGCGGTGTAGCTAGTCTCTCGGCTCCTAGCCAGGCAGAAGCAGAGAGGGTTATAGGCAGCCACAACTCTGGGGGAGGGGGAGGGCGGGAGCAATTTCACTGCTTCTGAAGCAACTGCAGGTTTCCCACCATTCCATCGTCCGGCAAAATGCAGCCAGCTCTGGGGAGGGAGGGCTCAGGCAGCAAAAGGGGGAAGGATGGGGTTGGCTTAGGGCACTAGGCTAAATCTCCGGAACCAATGTCCCTCTCCCTGTGACACTTTGGGCAAGTTATTTAGTCTCCCTCTGCCTCAGCTTCCCACTTGTCCAATGGGAATAACTGCACTGTCCTGCCGGCCAGGGATAAATATATGAGCGATGGCCCTCAGCAGCCAGCGAAGGGGGGCAGATGTGTACCTAAAGGAGACAGGCCACCCTACCGAGCATGGAATTCAGCCTGATTCTTAAGGAGATTTAGGGCCTGCCCTCTGCCAGAAAGGTGTAAACATAAACCAGGCCCACAACCTCTTTGTGAGGTGCTCCAGGTTATTAAAACTCCCTTGGCATGCGTCATAAGTGGGCTCTGTTCAAAGGCCACATCCCTATGCTTTCCATCAGGGTCCCTCACTGTCAAAGCGAGGGGCAACGTTGCTGCCTGTGGTTAAACAGATACCTCGTTCTGCCCCAGCAGTGGCTGCATTTCAGAAAGCGTCCTGGTACCTTTCAGAGCACAAGCGCAACAGCACCACCATTATTGCTACCGGCCACGTTTCCGAGCATTATTGAGGTGCCGAGTGCAGCGCAGCAGGGCTTTGTGGAAGGCAAGTCACCGTGAGAAGCACTCTTCTTAGTTCAACACAGGGAAGACAAGCTGAGGTTGCCCTAAGGGCTTTCAACAGAGGTTTAGGTTGAGTCACGGCAGGCCTGGGTAAGTTACTCAGACTTATCGGATGTTCTGAGCCTTGCAAAGAAGCAATCTCGCCCCCCCTGGGGAGCAGGGCATCTCAGGAGGTAGGGACACGTTTACAGGAAACTGGCAGCAACGGTGATCTGGGCTGTTACTAAGCACACTCATCAAGGACTTTAACTCTGGATTTTGAAAGATCGAACGGGTTATTTGTTGCTTTTTTTTTTAATCCGGTGTGTTGAAATCTCCAGCAGGCCTGTCGCAACAAACGTGCGTGGGGCAAATGCTACACTGGAACCAGGGGCCCACGTCTGGTCTAAACACAGACAAACCAACAAACCACAGCTTCCCTCGTGACAAGCCGGGCAGGCAGTCTAGGACCTGGGACCAATGGCTGTCACAGACTCCCAAGGCCAAAGGGACCACCATGACCAGCGCGTCTGACCTCCAGCAGAACACAGGCCACAGATCTGCCCCCAAATAATTCCTGTTTGAATTAGAGCAGATCCTCTCTCGGTCTCCACGGCCACATTGCCGGCGATGGAGAATCCACCACTGCCCTTGGGACACAGTTTCCAATCACTGTTAAAAAACCCTCCAGCTCACGTCCAGCCTGGATGTATCTAGGAGGCATCACTTGGTTCTGCCGCAGCTTTACACAAGACCAATTAGCCTGGGTCAGACCAAAGGTCCATCTAGCCCAGTGTCCTGTCTGCTGACAGTGGCCAGCACCAGGTGCCCCAGAGGGAATCACATGATCCATCCCCTGTTGTTCATTCCCAGCTTCTGGCAAACAGAGGCCAGGGACACCATGCATTCCCACCCTGGCTAACGGCCACTGATGGACATTTTCATCATATGGACCCACGGGAAGGAGAATTCTACAAGGATTTCAGCTTCCACCCCAGCACAAACCTCAGCCTGGACCAGTCCACACAAAAGATCCACTTCCTTGACACTACAATACAATCACGACAGACACATTTCCACCACACCTTATACAGGCAACCTACTGACTGTTACACTTACCTTCATGCCCCTAGCTTCCTTCCCAGAAACATTTCCCAATCAACTGTTCACACTCAAGCCCTTAGATACAACCGGGTCTGCTCCAATCCCACAGAGAGAGAGAGAGAAACACCTACAGGATCTTTATCAGGCGTTCTTAAAATTGAAATACCCACCCAGAGAAGTGGAAAGAAGAGATTGACAGAGCCAGACAGGTACCAAGGCATCAACCTCTTCAAGGACAGGCCCAACAAAGAAAACAATAGAACACCACCGGTCATCACCTACGGCCCCCAACTTAAACCTCTCTGGTGCATCATTAACAATCTATACCCTCTCCTGGAAAATGACCCCACACTCTCACAGGCCTTGAGGGACAGGCCAGTCCTCCCCTACAGACAACCCTTCAACCTCCATCAAATTCTTTCCAGCAACCATGCAGTGCACCTCCAACACACTCACCCTGGAACCCACCCCTGCAATCAGCCCCGCTGTCACCTCTGTCCACACATCTATACCAGCAACACCATCACAGGACCTAACCACATCAGAGGCTCATACAACCGTACATCCACCAATGTGATCTATACCATCAAGTGCCAGCAATGGCCCTCTGCCATGGATATTGGTCAAACTGGACACAAATCAGACATCAGCAATGGAAACACACAGAAACCTGCTGGGGAACATTTTAACTTTTAGATTCATGGATCTAAAAGTGACCATATTATTACAAGGCAATTTCAAACCCAGCTGGAGAGGGAAGCTGCAGAACTTGGTTTCATTTACAAGTTTGACACCTGTAATAGAGGTTTAAACAAAGACCTTAACTGGATGGACTGCTACATGCCACACCCTACTGACATAAAATGCCAAGCACTGGGTACTGATCGAGTACTTAGAACCCATTCTTGTTTACCGTGGACACTCTAATTGACAATTTTTTCCCCTTCTCTTTCCCTCCCCATCCTCTCTTTTTCTCTGCTATTTATTTGCAACCTGCACCCTTTAACTCCAGTCATCTGAAGAAGTGGGTCATGCCCACGAAAGCTCATGATCCCATCGACATTTTTTGTGAGTCTCTAAGGTGCTGCAAGACTATTTGTCGTTTTTTAAGTCATTCCTCCATGTATTTATCTCTTTTTGAAACCTGTTATAGGCTTGGCCTTCACAACATTCTCTGTCAAGGAGTGCTACAGGTGGACTGTGCACTGTGTGAAGAAATACTTCCTTTTGTTGGTTTTAAACCTACTGCCTGTTAATTTCATGTGGTGACCCTAGTTCTTGTGTTATGAGGGGCAAATAACACCGCCTTATTTACTTTCTCCACACCAGTCACAATTTTATAGACCTCTATCCTGTCCTCCTAAGCCACCTTTTCCAAGATGAGAGGTCCCAGTCTTACTAATCTCTCCTCACATTGCAGCCATTCCATACCCCTAAACATTTTTGTTACCTTTTCCAATTCCAGTATCTGTTTCAGAGATGGGGTGACCACATCTGCACGCAGTATTCAAGATGTGGGCACACCATGGATTTATGAGAGAGGCAAGATAATTTTTCTGTTTTGTTTTCTATCCCTTTCTTAATGATTCCCAATCTTCTGCTCGCTTTTTTGACTGCCGCTGTACATTGAGTGGCTGTTTCCAGAGAACTATCCATAATGACGCCAAGATCTCGCTCTTGGGTGGTAAGAGCTAATTTAGAGTCCATCATTTGATATGTCAAGTTGGGATTGTTTTCCAGGTGCACTACTCGGCATTTATCTACTCTGAATCTCATCTGCAGGTGCATCTCCCTACGCTTCAGTTGCCTAACAGAGTAACAGCATGACCCTGCCCCATATGGGGGTTGTGAGGATAAATTTATTACAGACAGAGGTGGCTCAGATACTGCAAGGACAGGCACCAGAACAGAACTGAACATTGACCCCGAATAACTGTCAATGGGTTCACGAGTGATAGGTGCCCACTCACAGCCAGTGCTAGAACAGATGCAAAACCTGCAGACCCAGCCCACTGCTACAAGGATCAACCCCCCCGCCCTGGTGCACTTTCAGTGCTGTCATTACCCATACTCAGCTGTGCTGGGCACCTGAAAATTTGGGGCACCGCTGGGTCTTCATATCCACCCACCTGCCTCTTCCTGTCCTTGTTCTGTGGCTCGGCTTCCTCCAGAGAGGATCTCGTTAATTTAAAAGTGACAAAGCTCGGCAGAGCTATTAGCAGAACCTGGGAAAAAGCCATTCCAGTGGGAACAAAGCCCTTTCCCAGGCACGTGCCAGCCCCAGGTCTAGACTGTCTGTTTCTGAATTGACCGAGTTAGACAACAGGCCCTGAGTTTAAAATGCGATTTCAAATATTTCATGAGTGTGTTGCTGAAGATGATCAAATCACCTCTCTCAAAACCTGTCCCTCCTCTCAGCTGCCACAAGGCCCAGGGTCCCCTAAATCCTTAGGACAGCCTTTCACGCCTTTCAAAGTGCTAGGGTCTCATGCATAGAACCCTGCACGCCCGTGGGGACCCGCTTGATACAGGTGAGGACGCAGATACCAAACTTGTATCCCTGCAGGGCTCTACTCATACGGCCTATCACAACGGGCAGCGTACCTCCTCCCTGCACTACTGCGGAGGTCAGCATACAGTCGAGTAAACAATTAACCCGTAAACCTGGGCTTACTGGTTAATCCTATCGACAACATGCACCGTGTCAGAGGCAGCAAGGGGGAGGGGCTGTGCGGACCTGGCTTTTAAGCTGGCTCCCCACGAGCACCCAATTCTGCAGAGCCACCTGCTCCACCCATCCTCACGCTGCTGCCTCTGATAAAGAGGCAGCAGCACAAAGGGTAAGGGGGGGGGGCGGGGGGGCAGGTGGCAGCCAGTGTGTGCAGGGAGCCAGCTTTCCACTACTGCTCTCCCTTGCTGCCTCCCACAGACACTGGGAGGGATGGGGGAGGCAAGCAGGAGCCAGTACTCAGCGGGGAGACAGCTTAAAAGCCAGCTCCCCATGAACATCGGCTTCATGGAGCCACCTCCCCACCCCAGCGCTGCTGCCTCGGATACAGAGGCAGCAGTGCAGGGGAGGAAGGGAGGGACAGGTGGGATGCTGGAGCAGCCTTTGTTAGAGAGTTTGGCCCCCCCGCGGGCAGGTTTTAAAGGCAGCGCAGGGTGGCCGGGGGCTCCCTGGGAGCGTGGCTGGGAGAGCACTGGCTGCCGGGCCCACTCCCAGGGACTATCGAATAATCATGTAAATAAAAGACAAAACACACCCTACAACCTGGGAGTGAGCTGCTCTGTATCTGATCTCAGCCCTCACTGGAAACTTGCACACTGCTCTCCAAAGATAAGCATGGGAGCTTAAGGTCACAAATTTGCTAGGTCCTACACATCACAGACTGAACAAAGACACAGGATTTATGGCTTATGACAACAATCTGTAACCCACTATCCCAACTTCTTGTCCGACAACTGGGGTATTCCCAGCCTGCTCTACCGGGAATGGTCCCTTAGAAGATGTGCTAGCTACTTAGCTGTTTGGTCTTGTATTTAGCTGTGACATCAAGCACCTTCCCCAGAATGGAGGCAGATCTCTGCGTCACCTGAAAGCTTGTGTCTCCTATCCACAGAAGTTGGTCCAATAATGGATATTCCCCCCTCCACCGTGTCTCCCCTTGTGCTGTAAGCTGGATACAGCATCCTATGTTCCACCCCAGAACTGGCCGCACCAACAGTCTGCGAAGGGACTTAAAGGCCCCATTGGGATGGATGACGTGTTATGATGGTTTATTTGTATTATCGTAGGGCAGTGGCCACCAACCTGTAGATCGGGATCTCCTGGTCCATCCTGGAGCCTCGGACAGGTGATCCTGCCTGGCTTGGCCAGGAGACTCAAGTGCTGCTCCTGCCCTCTCCCCTGGAGCCTCGCTCTGCAGGTTGAGGGAAGCAGAAGAGGAGGGCACTGATGTCAGACTGTCCCCTCCCTCCACCCCGGTACCCCATTTCCACTGAGTGAGCAGGGAGGGGCCTCAGAGAAGAGGTGGACCAGGGCCATGGTACTTGGGCCTCAGGTTGACCCTGGATTGACTTCAAAGAGCGAACTTGTGCTTACAGAGGCTGAAGACCACGGCCCTAGGGCCTCCGAGCCTTGGGTGCCAGGTGCCGTACAACCACCCCGGGACAGTCCCTGTCCCAGGATTTCCTGAGATGTCTCCCCTGCAAGTCCTGCCCTGCTTAGCTCAGCTCAAGAGCCCCCTGGCCCAGTGGCCTGGCGAGCTAAGGCCGCCCCCCTTGCTGCATTACCCTTTCAGCCACCCTGGCTCTGGGGAAGGCCCCTGCTGTTGGCTGGCTCAAATTGAGCAAGACTCACACATGTTCACAAGCACTTGAACGCACCATCAGCAGCCACAGATGGGAAAAGGCATCACCCGGCCTTGTGTAACCGTTACTCATGCCAGCGAGCCACCACAGTCCGGACGCCGCTCGTTCCCCACCGTGACTTGGGCTTGCACAATCCAGCCTTTCACGGGCAGCATGTGCAGGAGAGCTGCTTTCTCTCCCCAGCCAGTAAATCCAAAGGCCCAGCTCTGCCCTGCATGACCCTACATTCGAAAGGGGGCACAACCTGGGGGCAAATGAAGGGGGCCTCGTCAAATGGGCCCAGTGTGTGTGTGGGTGCAATTTCATGCCATGCCTCAGTTTCCCCATGTTATTGCTCAGAAGCTGGGTACACTAGGTGCGGCCCACTTATCTCATAAGGCCCCCAGCTCTGAAGGGCTAATGCGTGACTGGGAAGGGAGGCGGAGAAGTGACTTGCCCAGTCACCCGGGAGCAAAGCTAGAGAGAGAACCCAGGCGTCCTGACTCCCAGTTCAACAGAACATACCAATCACTAGACCAGATCGGGCTTGTGGGCCCCCAACCAGGTGTCTTGTCTTGGGACACCAGCCAGCACCAGACGGTGCAGAGGAAGGGGCAGAAACCCCCTGGGAGTGAATGTGGGGGAATTCCGCCCTCGCTGGAGCCCTGCCTCTTGGGGCAAACGGGTACAGACACGAGGGCAGGGAGGCGCTGATTACTGTGCGCCAAGCCCCTGGCCTGGAGGCCCACGGCAGCAAAGAGGAGGACTTGTGGCCCCCCCAGTGCCCACACTGCAAAATGGCCCCCCAGCACTTTGGAGCAGGGGAAAGCCAGCCATCTAGCTGCTGCACTCGCTCCCGCTGGTTGCCACGCGCCAGCCGCTCAGAGGCGGGCCCAGGCCGAGAGCGAGCAGCGTACAAGCAGCCCTGCCAGCCTTCGCTAGTGACACGCTGCCTCGACTTCAATGCATGTTTTAATCAGCCCAGGGGACCTGAGGCCCAGTGAACGTGTTCCAGGAACAGTCTTCCTCAGGCCGGGGTCTAGCCCCTGCTATGATCCAGCACCCACGTGCACTGCCTCTTCCCCTGGCGCCTGGGAAGGGCGTGCTCAGTGCCCTTAACGTGGCTCCTGCTCCTGGTCTGTGGGTGAGGACACAGCTCCAGCAGATCTCCACGTGCACGGGGGGGGGTGGGGTGGTAGCCTCCACCAGGGTGTGGACTCTGCGGGGAAACAGGGTGCCTGGCAGGGACGTTGCAGCATGGAGACGGTGCTCGAAGAGAGCAGCTGGTATCGCCTCCCTGGGCCGGGAGTGGCACTGAACCAGTGGCAAGGGCCACAGCCACCGCAGACGGGCTCAGACCAGCTCCTCGGCGTTCCTGAGACGGGCATCCCGCAGCTCCTGCAGCCTGAGCAGCACCTCCTGCAGGCCGCGCTCCCCGTGCTGCCTGGAGTCCCGCGTGCGGATGCTCACCGTGCGGCGGGACAGCTCCTTCCGGCCCACCACTGCAGGAGAGAGAGAGCAAGCCTGAGGCAGGGCAGAATACAAAGGGCAGTCTGCATCCTCCCCAGCCCTGCGCGCCCCTGGGCAACCTCCCCTGTGTGCAAAGCTCCCTGCAAGACCCCACCGTGGACACAAGGGGCAAAGCACCCAGCCGGCCCAAGCAAGGCTCTCAGCAGCCTAATCTCCTGCACAGCCAGAGACCAGGGATAGGCAGGGATCCAGCCGCCTGTGCACTGCTGAAGGGGGACAGGCTGCGGGGTGGCTCCGGCTCTGCTCCAGCTCCCCGAGGAAGTGACAGAATGGGGGTGGGTGCAGCAATTACATGGCCTGTTGCCCCTACCCTAGGTCAGTAGCCCCAGTACAGAGGCCAAGACTGGGCACTCCCACCCCTGGGGTCCCTCCAGGGCAGGCCTGAGGCACGTGGACAGAACAGTGTGAGGGGAGAGGCAGTTGCCCCACTGTGACCCATCTGCACCCCCTTGGGGGGCAGAGGATCCCAGGCACCAGGGCTTTCAAGGCAGCATTTTCAGGAGACAGGAGCCAAGCCAGCCCTGGGGGAAACAGCTCAAGTTCCCAGTAGGGATGTAAAGGGTTAACCAGTTACCCAATAAACATCACCCTTACTGGGTCAGTGGTTAACTGATGGCCCGGCCAGGTTGGAGCAGCCCCCGACCCCCGCCTGACCCAGGGTGGGGGGAGTGGCTCCAGCCAGGCGGGACCCACTGTACCCTACCCCAAATGGAGGAGGGTGGGGGGGCTCAGCCCCTGGCCCCAGCAGCCCCTCCCCACGGCACGGCGGGCTCGGCTCAGGCTGGGTGGAGCAGCCTGCAGCGTGGGGGGCCGGAGCAGCCCTCTGGATCCTGGTTCACTTTTAAAATGCAATTTTACATCCTTGGTTCCCAGGTAGGGCAAGGGGGGGGGGGGGGCGTCCTGCTCGCCCGAGGGCTGCAGCCGGGCTGACGCACACGGAGCCGTAGCAGCGGCTCAGGCAATGCGGGAGGCCCGTGTCCTTTGGGCCGTGGCTAATCAGCCCGTGGCAGATGGAGGAAGTGGGGAGCTGAACTCAGCTCCGGCCCCAGGGCAGCGAAGCGATAGGGGAGCCCGGCGTGGTCTCTCCCCCCGCCGGGCTCTGCTGCTGCCGCGTTCCCAGGAGACGTCTGGGTTTCCTGGACAAGTGCAAGAGCAGCCCAGGGACCAGCGGGATCACGGAGCTGGGGGCCGTCGTTGAGACGCTGAGTTACAAGGAGGCTGTGGCCGGCCACAGGCACGACTCAGCCCCCCCGGCCAGGGCGGGGAGGAGCCTCCCTCAATCCCATGGCACAAAGGGCTTGCCGCTCTCCACCGAGCCCAGACAGTGACTTCACACTAACACAGGGGCTGAGTCACGGGCTTTTAGGCCAGCAGGGGCCGGGCTGGTCCCAAGCCAGGCTGGGGCCTTTCGCCCCAGCGCGCCTGCGAGGCCTTTTGTAACGCAGCCCCGGCCCTGCCGCTTCCAGCTCCCCTGGACACCATCCCACTGGGGAGTAGCAGCACCCAACAGCCTGCTAGGCCCCGTATGGGCCCAGGAGATGCAGCTCCGGCCCTGGAGACCTTCCAGCTCCCGCCAGCCGCTGCTGCTTTCCACCGCGCTGAGCCTCTTTCCGGGCCCCACTCAGACCTGCAGGGCTGTTCAGCCTCCTTCCCATGGCCAACACCCGGGCAGGTGAACCCCCCCGCCCCCGAGATTCACACAGCAAAGGGGCCTCCTAGCCACACCCCCTCCCTTCCTGCCACCTCTGGCCAGCACAGTAGGGCACCAGCCGCCCCTCTGCCTTTGCCCAGCCCCGAGCCGGGTACACTGTGATGTGCACGGACACAAGGCTGAGGCGCTCACATTGGGGCAGATACCGAAAATCACGGGTGGGGGTGGGGCCAAGGGGTTCTCAGCGTGGGAGGGGGCTGGGGTGCGGGAGTGACGGCTCCGGCTGGGGGTGGAGGCTCTAGGGCAGGGCTGGGGATGAGGGGCTTGGGGTGCAGGGTGGGCTCCAGGCTGGGGGTGGGTGTGCGGGGGGGGGGGGTACAGGGCTCTGGGCTGGGGATTTTGGGGTGGAGCCAGGCATGAGGGCTTTGGGGTATTCAGGCCTGGTGGGGGGATTCAAGATGGGGTAGGAGCTGGGACTTAGCTGGGTAGCTCCCTGCTAGGGCCAGCAGAGAGGGGCCCTCCCGGCCAGCTGGGGCTCAGGTTAGTGGGGAGGGGCTCTTCCCTGCTGGCAGCGTCAGGGCGCGGCGAGAGATCTGCCCCCGCTGCGCCCCTGAGCCCCTGCACAGGGCTTAGTGGGGAGCCGCGCCGCTTCGGGGGACGCAGGAGGCTGCGTGAGAGCGACTGTCCCCAGACTGCACCCGACCCGGCCCCCTTGCCCCGTGAGGGTTAGCGGAGCTGGACAATTAGCTGAGTGGCCAGCAGGTGCAGGGAGAGGCAGAGCCGGCTCTTTTCCGCGGCTCAGCAACAAGTCACAAGCAGCACAACCGGCTCTGACTCAGCAGCAGGTTCCCCATTTTCCTTGGCCCTTCGGGGTCGGGACTGAGGGCCTGGGTCGATTCAGAGGAAAGGGCTGAGTTATGCTCCTGGCCCCCCTGCCGGATAGCTGCAGCCGAAGCACCGCAGCCTTGCTGGGGGGACACTGCCCAGGAACCAAAGGGAAACGGCCCTGTCAGCCTGGCTTGGCCCAGCCGAGGGAAGGGCCACGGGGAAACAGGCGGCAGGGGGAGTGAACTAGATGGAGCAGAAGATTTAAAAAGCCACCTTAGGGCTTTGGACACTCAGCTCCCACTGGTTGGGGGTTCAAACCCCTCAGGCAGCTCAGACAATAACCAGCTAAATGTCTGTGGGGTTGGAATCTAAGTGGCCCAGTGGACAAGGCACAGGAGTGGGGGCTGCTGTGCAGAAGGGGGGGGTACAGGCTGGGGGTGAAGGTTTTGGGGTGGAGCCAGGGCTGAGGGGGGCTCAAGGTGGGGGAGGGGCTCGGGCTTACCTGGGTGGCTCCCTGCTGGGGCCAGAAAGGAGGGGCCCTTCCCCCCACAATCTACCCTTAAAACCCAGCCTCAGAGCAGCTGCGCTGCTGTAGCTCTTTAACCAAGACCCCCTAAGCTGACGGGACAGAGCTCTCCCATGGGCGCCATCAATCCAGCTCCTCAAGAGGTGGCAGCGGCAGCTCTCCTGCCAACACGGCACTGGCTACCCAGTGGGCTAGGTGGGATAGCAACTTTGCTCTCGGGGGGGGTGGGGGGGATGGATTTTTTGCCCCCCCTTCTCCCCGAGGCCTCTATGGGTTATAACTACACCTGCACTGTAGACCACACCTCGGGAGAGCTGGGTTCTAGTCCAGCTCTGCCACTGGCCTGTCGGGTGACCTCAGGCAAGTCACGGCCCTCCCGAGCCTCAGTTTCCCCACCTGTAAAACAAGCTGACGAGACGGACTGCCTTTGTAAAGCACCTCGCGCGCTCCTCTGAGACAAGCGAGGGATGATCACTAACCTGACACAGCCTCTTAGGCTTCCCAAACCTCAGTCCCTCCAGCCCCCGTGAACTCCCCTCTTACTGGGCCCGCAACGGGGCAGTCGGCACTCTTGGGTTCTCTTCTCATCTCCGCCCCCGACAGGAGACAAGCGTGTCATGCGAGCAGGGTGCAGAGAGGTGGAAATGGGTTTCCTGCTCGGGATGTGGCCATCTCCCCGCCCATGCCAAGCAAAACATGCCAGCAGCCCACCAGGAGAAAGCAGGCCCAGGTTTCCTGTAACAGCCGGCTGCTCCCGGCTGAGTAACACACCTGGCCCTGAGGCACTTGTCACGGAGGTCACAGAGGGTTTGGGACTCCAGCTCATCTCCCCTCCCCCATCTCTTGCACTTTCCTCCCTCAGGACCCCCCACGCTCAGTGCAGGTCTGGGAGCCAGACGTGGCTGCCCCGTCTCCCTGGCTCTCCCTTTGCTCCCCCAGGGCGGTTTTGGTCTGTACGAGGCGGCGATAGTGTCCCCCCGGCAAGGCTGCGGTGCTTCGGCTGCAGCTATACGGTGGGGGGGGGGGGGGGGGGGCCAGGAGCATGACTCAGCCCTTTCCTCTGAATCGACCCAGGCCCACAGTCCCGACCCCGAAGGGCCAAGGAAAATGGGGAACCTGCTGCTGAGTCAGAGCCGGTTGTGCTGCTTGTGACTTGTTGCTGAGCCGCGGAAAAGAGCCGGCTCTGCCTCTCCCTGCCCCCGCTGGCCACTCAGCTAATTGTCCAGCTCCGCTAACCCTCACGGGGCAAGGGGGCCGGGTCGGGTGCAGTCTGGGGACAGTCACTCTCACGCAGCCTCCTACGTCCCCCGAAGCGGCGCGGCTCCCCACTAAGCCCTGTGCAGGGGCTCAGGGCCGCAGCGGGGGCAGATCTCTCCCCGTGCCCTGACGCTGCCAGCAGGGAAGAGCCCCTCCCCACTAACCTGAGCCCCAGCTGGCCGGGAGGGCCCCTCTCTGCTGGCCCCAGCAGGGAGCCACCCAGGTAAGTCCGAGCCTCTACCCCATCTTGAGTGCCCCCCACCAGGCCTGAATACCCCAAAGCCCTCATGCCTGGCTCCACCCCAAAATCCCCAGCCCAGAGCCCTGTACCCCCCGCCCCCCGCACACCCACCCCCAGCCTGGAGCCCACCCTGCACCCCAAGCCCCTCATCCCCAGCCCCGCCCTAGAGCCTCCACCCCCTGTCCTATACCATGAGCTCAACCCCAGCCCCCACCTAGAGCCTGCACCCCCAGCCGGAACCATCACTCCTGCACCCCAGCCCTGAGCCCCCTCCCACACCGAGAACCCCTTGGCTCCACCCCTGCCCGTGATTTTCGGTATGTGCACCAATGTGAGCGCCTCAGCCCCGTGTCTGTGCACATCACCAGGGGGACACTGCCCAGGAACCAAAGGGAAACGGCCCTGTCAGCCCGGCTTGGCCCAGCCAAGGGAAGGGCCACGGGGAAACAGGCAGCAGGGGGAGTGAACTAGATGGAGCAGAAGATTTAAAAAGCCACCTTAGGGCTTTGGACACTCAGCTCCCACTGGTTGGGGGTTCAAACCCCTCAGGCAGCTCAGATAATAACCAGCTAAATGTCCGTGGGGTTGGAGTCTAAGTGGCCCCTGGGCTAGTTGCTGCCTCTGTGGAACCAGGGGGAGGTTGGCTTAGTAGCCTTTGCCTCTGCCCCCCTAAACTCCCAGGGAGATTGAGAGGGTTAGGAAAGGAAGCTGGAAAAGGCCTTCCGACTCCCAGGAGCTACAGAAGGGACAAGAGCAGAATACTGCCTGCCCGTTCCCCACAGCTCCCTGCAAGAGCAGGGCCATGCACCGAGCGCCCCTACCGCCTATGCCTTGGACCCTCCTGCTCTGCACCGAGGTCTACCCCCCAGCCAAGGAAACTCCAGGGAAGAGAGAACCTGGCTGGGAGCTGTTAGTCCTCTGATGGGAGGGGCAGGCCAAGCATTCCCTGCTCTGCTGCGCTGCCCCCCCCCCGCCCCCGCTTGAGGGCATCCTGGGGGGTGTGTGCGAGTGACGGGTGTTGCCCTGGAGACGGCTGCATCCCCTTCTCCATCCCACGAGGGCGAGGGAACCTGCGCATGCGAGTCCTGTCAGCCAGGGCTCAAAGAGGCGGCAGAGGGACGTGCGTTGGGACGGGGGCTGATGGGGCATTCAGGGGAAGCGCGATGCAGCTTTCCTATGCCCCAGGCGCGGCTGTCTGGCTGCAGCGGGCACCCGCCCAGGGCCAGGTCGGACGTGGCTATTGCGGGAAGCTCACACCCTTGCTCTCACCCAGCTGGAAGTTGTACTGAGCCAGCTGGGCCTTCCGGATCTTCCGGCTCAGGGTGGTACCCCAGTCGGTGTCAGCGTCGGCCATGAACCCCGCCTGGCGGAACGTCTCGCGGACCTGAGACAGACAGACAGGCGTCAGAGATCCCTGCCACAGGCAGCGCAGGTGGGGCCTGTATCTCGCCACTCACCTCCTGGGCATAGGCCTCCGTGTCGGGTCCCACCGGGATCACCATGACTTGGCAAGGGGACAGCCACAGGGGCCTGCGAAAGCGAGCGAGAGGCTGAGTTCCCTGCACTTCATTACACAAGAGTCCTCTCCTCCCCGCTGCCTTCACGGCTGGGGAGTCCTGCTCCCACGAGCTTTGCCAACGCAGGACGAGTCGCTAATGCACCGGCAGCCCTGGCCGGCTTCTCGGCAGGGACTGAACCTGGCCCGAGTGCATCGAAAAGCACGGGTCTCTAATGCTTATGCAACGGGCCCAATGTGGAGCTGAGAACAGAACCCCCAACCTCGGTGCACCAGCCCCTGCCGCATCCAGGAGGGGAGCTCTGGGCAACCCGGTACCTGGCTTCTCTTCCTTGCCACAATCCCTTAACCGGAAACACCCGCTCAGAACCACTCCTGTGCCCTCGGCAGACCTTCACTGGACAGCTGCGGCAGAAGGGGACACCCAGGGAGGAATCCCAACCCATACCGAGGAGCCAGCTCGACTGCCCTCACCACTTGCGGCCGTAGTTCTCAGCCAGCACGGCCAGCATCCTCTCCACGGAGCCCAGCACCGCCCGGTGGATCATCACCGGCCTCTCACGCGTGCTGCCATCTTTGCTGTGGGTGAAAAGGATCATGGGAAGTGGTCAACATACAGAGCGACAAGTCCCAGGGTCTTACACGAGACAGAAAAGGAGGAGGAGGAGGAGGAAGTAGGAGTTCTGGGGCTGATTCCACTGCCTGACAATATGTTTATATGTGATGGAGATGCCACTCGAGGTTGCTACAGAGACTCCAAGAGCCCTTGTCGGATGAGGTTACTTTCCCCCTCAGCCACTCGTGGGCTTTTTACTGGCGCAGTTCCCTTTGACGTGAGCAGGAACAGTGTCTCAAAACACTCCAAAGGGCATGGAAATGACAGCCTCCCCCTCCAGGGAGATCACCCGATTGCCCACCGCGGAAATGCAGCCAGCTCTTGGGCGAGACAGTTACACCACACTTTGCCAAACCTCCGTTTGTTCTTCGCTCGAAAGAGGAAGTGAATTAATCCCCAGCTAATGTGAAACGTGGAGTTCTGAGGCAGGTCCTTATGCGTCAGCTTTTCTGGTACAGGGCCAGACCACTGGGGTCAACACTACAGCTCTTGCAAAATGCATCAGGTGTAGTCACATCTTCAGTTAAGGGCTCAAGGTTCCTGGAGTGGCCTTCTCCTAAGTTCTCAGTGCTGCCTGAGCTCGGCTCCTGAGGACGTCAGCAGGAATTTTGCCACTAACATCTGGGGGAGGCCTTTAAGCTGAATAGGGGACTGTGTCAGGAAGTGCCCAGATTTGCAGGAAGAAAAAACCTGATATGTATAGGATGCTTTTTGCCCCAAGGATCCCACAATGCCGTGGCCACTTGGCTTTATAAACCTCGGGCATTCTGTACTGCAACTATCATGGGCCGCTGAAATGCAGCCGCCTCTGGAGCGGAATACAACAGCTAATGAACAGCACATGGCAAGTGAAGAATGAATGGGGACAAACCGGCCCGGAATAAAGTGAAGCCGGGAATGAGAGGAAGGTTTCTAACCTCCCGAGGAAGGAGGGATTGGACCTGCCTCCCACAAGGTGCAGGGGGCAGAGGTGGGGAGTAGGGACCTAGCTAGTTGGAAGCTGTAGCTTGTTTGTGAATGAGATAATAAGAGGGGGTTGCCTGGGACAGCGGCTGACTGGACTCATTGACCCATCCAATCCTATGATCCTAAGAACATCATAACCGGGTGGAAATGCAAGGGGAACTCGGGAAAGATTCAGTCAGGACTAGGGTTCCATTGTTCACTGGCAGTCAATTGAAACTCTCAGGGCTGGACTCGTTGACGGGGGCTCAGGGAGACTGGAAACCCAACACCTATGGTCTTCCCAGCTCCTCTGGGCTCGTGAGAAATCCAGAGATCATGGTGCGTTTTGCTAGTGTGACGGCCACTGTCTTGGCTGGCCCAGAAGGGACTGATTCAGGACCTCCAGATGTTCAGAAAGCCTTGGATAAGGTCCCTCACCAAAGGCTCTGAAGCCAAGTGAGCACCCATGCGATAAGGGGAAGGTTCGCTCATAGATCAGTAACTGGTTAAAAGACAGGAAACACAGGATAGGAATAAAGGGTCAGTTTTCACAGTGAAGACACACAAATAGCAAGCTCCCCCAGGGAGCTGCACAGGGGCCACAGCTGAATGACCTGGAGAAAGGGGTACACAGTGAGATGGCAAAGTTTGCAGACTTTACCAAAGGAGTGAAGAGCGCCGAGACCAAAGCAGACTGTGCAGCGTTACAAAGGCATCTCCCACAACGGAGCGACACAATGGCAGATGGAATTCAGTGTGGATAAAAGCAAAATAATGCACAGTGGAAAACTGTTATCCCTGTGACACATACAAAATGATGGCGTCTAAATGAGCTGTTACCATTCAAAGGTCTTGGCATCACTGGGGCTAGCTCTCGCTCAATGCGCAGCAGCAGTCAAGAAAGCTAACGGGATGTTAGGAACCCTTAGGAAAGGGACAGATGATAAACTCAGAGAATATCATAATGCCACCATCTAAATCAGTGTTTCTTAAACTATGTTCTGCGGAACACGGGTGTTCCATGAACAACTCTCAGGTGTGTCGCCACCTCTTGTTTTTGTCTTTTTTTGTCTGACAATTTTCTTTTTGAAGAAAATTTTCATAGGTGTTCCACATAAAAAAATTATTATTGTTTGTTGTTCCGTGGTCTCAAAAAGTTTAAGAAACACCTATCTAAATCCATGCGACACCCTCACCTTGAATACCGTAGGCAGTTCTGGTCACCTCATTTCAAGAACTAGGCATTAGAATTGGGGGAAAAAAGAACAGAGAAGGGCAACAAAAATGGTTTCGGGTATGGAACAGCTTCCTTATGAGAAGAGATTGACAAGAGCGGCGGTTCAGCTTCGAAGAGACAAGTGAAGGCTACCACAATAGAGGTTTATAAAGGGTGGGGAGAAGGTAAAAAGGGACGTGTTCTTTACGCCTTCACAGAACACACGTGCCAGGGGATACTACATGGGATTACCAGGCAGCAGGTTTAACACGCATCATAAGGGAGTACTTCACCCAACGCACAGCCAACCCGAGGAGTGTTGGGAAGGCCAGAAGTATGACTGGGTTGAACGTACATCAACTGGTAAGTTCCTGGAGGACGGGTCCATCAAGGGCTACTAGCCAAGATGGCTAGAGAGGCAACCCCATACTCTGGTTGTCTCTAAGAATCTGACTGCCAGAAACTAGCCCAGGCTGACTGGATAAATGCCCCTTTGAAGCACCTGGCACCGGCAAGATGACAGGACACTGGGCTGGGTGGACCATGAGTCTGACCCAATCTGGTCGCCCTTGGGTTCTTAAAAGCATGAGCCACGGTCCCCCGGCAGGGGCTGTAGCAAGCTCATATCCCCTGGAGATCAGGCACTGGAAAGGAGCTGTAGCAACCCTCACCGCTAGGCTACCTGAAGACTACAACCCTTCCAAAAGCCACTCCCACCTGGTCGGGAAGCTGGGTTTAAGGGCTCGCCCACAACGCTTGGCTTGTGGCACCGCGGGGGGTGTAAATCTACCTTGGGCTAGTGTGCTGTGCGCGAAGCGTCCGTGCAGCCCCTGCTACCGGGCACAACCAGTTTCCCACCTGCTGTGCTTTGACATACCCGGCTTTGAAAGGCCCAAGGAGGCGTCCACAGGGACAACCCATGAGCAGCGGGCTGGCAGGGGGCAGGCGGACCCCACAGCTTGCTGCAGACACGCTGTTTGTAAAGACAAGTCCACGGCAGCTGTCCATGGCACCTCCTCCTGTACCTGCTGTACGTCAGGTCGAAGCGGATGGGCATCTGGAAGTCCAGCTGTATGGTGGCACACTGATGGTATCGGCCCAGGGCGTCCTTGATCTGAATGTCGATCTGAAACAGAGTGTGGACCCACTTCGAGAGTTGCCCATTTCCCACAGACCCGGAGCTTTGGCCCCCCGTGGAACCTGGAGTGCTGGGGGCAGCACTGTCTATGGAACCCCGTCTCCACGGAGATGCAACTCGGCTTATCGGTACAGGAAACGGGTCATTAACCGTTACCCCCTCCACGCTATTTATGGCTTCAAACAGGAGCAAGGATCTCTGGGGTATTTCCTGACCAGCAGGGATGAGCCCAGGCGACAGATCTCAGTGCCAGCTGCAGATTAAGTCCCAGGAAACACCCAGCACATGGCTGATTGTTTGCTTGAACGAAGAGGCAGCCCTGAGTTTGCAGAGTCATTTTCATGGGATGCACTCCCAACAAACAGCCCTGAATTTACCACTGAAGAGTTCTTTTAAAACCTTCCAATTTTTCACTTGGACACCGTTTTCAAAAGGGATCCCCCCCCACTCCAGTCAGTTTTTCCGTGGTGCTGGGATCTCAGCCTTAAGCCATTTAAAACAACTGCTCCACTGGTCCTTAGAGTGCCATGTTTGCAAAGATTCATTGAGGAATCTTGCACTGCATTGAGCTGAGCCTGGGGGGGCGGGGACAGAGAGTTGTAGATGGGGGAAAGTCCAACCATCACTGCGTTTGCATCTCAGAAACCACAGCTGGGACAGAAGTGGCTCAAGGGGTCAATCCTGCAGCTCCTTGTACAGGTGAGTTAACCATGTGTGTCAGCTTTTGCAGGATTGAGCCCTTAGCCTTCCTTGATTAAATCTCACATAGTTTTCTGATTCTTTATAAATTGGGGGAGGGGGGGGGAATGGACATACACAAGATCGCATCCAGTTCTGGGCCCTGCATTAGCTTTACTAATTGAGCTGTTTTGTGAATTAATCACAATTCTAGCCCACGTGTGTTAAGCTACGTGTGTAGCTTCATAAACCCGTTGCGCCGAGCTGGCCACTTGCTTCCCGACGGAGGGCCGAGGTCATGAATGCTCTAGCTCAAGAGCAAGTGTTGGGTTTGACACAGGAATCACTGGGCAGGTTTCTCCGGCCTGAGCTAGGCAGGAAGTCGGCAGAGAGCATCACAATGGCGCCTCCCGCTTTTCACAGCGGAGAGTCATTACACTCATGCTACAAGGGTGGAAACTAGGGATGTAACGGTGCAGTTGATTAAGCAATTAGCAAAGCTTATCAGTTAATGCTATAGACTACACGCATTTTCCCCGGCTCAGCCAGTAGCCCAGCTTGCGCCAGGTCTGGGGCCTATCCCTGCTTTAAAGTGTATTAGGAGCCAGGCAGCCCAGCTCAGTTCCGGCTCACGCTGGGTCTGGGAGCTCAGGACAAGGTCGACAGCCACCCCGCGCTGCTGCCTCTGTATCAGAGGCAGCATCGCAGGGCGACAGGCAGCTGGTCTACGAGGGGAGCTGGTTTTTAAACTGGCTCTCCTGTCAGACCAGCTCCCACCTGGCACCCCACACTGCTGCTTCTGATACAGAGGCAGCAGCACAGAGTGGCAGGGGCCTCCTCAGGTGTGGAGCCAGAGCACACTGGCGGCCGGCTCCGCCTCTGGGGACTATAGAATAGTCGACTAACCGATAAGAATTCATGAGGGTCATCAACTAGTCAATTAACCGATATTTAACAGGCCCAATGGAAACTAGGGCAGAAAGCAGCGACGCCACTCGCCCACGAAGGCAAAGCAAGTCGGACGCAGGCTGGGAACCTAGGCATCCTGGCTCCAGCCATTGATGGTGGCTTGAGTGTTCACTAACCTTGGGCCCATAAAACGCTCCGTCGCCTGGATTCAGCTCCCACGGCTGCCCAAAGTCATTGAGGCTTTTCTCCAGTTGCTGAAAGGTAAAGGGGGGGTTAGGGGAAGAGATGCCTTTTGCCCTGGGTCACTCCTGGATACGCAGTCCCAGCCAGCCAGCCAGCCAGCCACAGGGTTGAGCTGAGGATGCAGTGGAGACTGGTCAAGCCAAGAAGCCACCAGCCCTCACCCTGCCGACCAGTAGACAGACTCTGCCTCGGCAGACCATGCTAGAGCAGACGGGTCTATCTGATGCCGCTGCAGCATAAGAGATGGCCTGTGGGTCGTACGGTCTGAGCTCCAGGCAACTCCCCCACCCTGCCTCACGTGCTGTTCTGTGCCCCAGAAAACAGCTGTCAAATCTCTCACCCCCAAACACATCAGCCTCTCAACACCTGCAAGGGTGGGCAAGCATCAGCAATCACTCCTGTACACCAGCCACGTAGGGAGAGGAAGCAAATCCCCTCCCCCAAAGATGAAGTGACCTGCCCAAGGTCACCAAGGAAAGTCAGTGGCAGAGCTCAGAATTATGCAGGTCTGCAGAACCCGAGCAGAGAGCCTTAATCACAAGCCAGCCCTTGTGCTCAGCTCCAAGGGCCAGAATGCAGGCGGGAATTTCACCAGGATGCCCAGATTCTGAAACCTGAAGTTCTGAAAAAAGCTGCCCCGGAGTCTTCAATGAACAGCAGCCAGGTCCCCTGATTCAACACCAGCAGGAAGACGCACAGTGCAAGCTGCAGAATGCTCCACTGGGGTAATACCGAGGTGGGGGCAAGAGCACCCCCTGCTAAACCGACCCCCTCACTGCATATTCTCCCCCATCCAACCGGCGGACAGCAATTGACACCGCTCAGCGTGGGACAGCCACGTAGCCGCGCACAGGAGGCGTGGGGGCCAGGGCTCAACCGATGCTGCATTCACTGGAAAGGGGGTGCACTCCCCACCTGCTCGGCCTGCTCCCACACACAAGGGTCCCCCAGGAATCCTTCCGGGCGGGTGGCGAGGTAGAAGCGGAAGGAGAAGCCGAACACCGAGTACACGGCCTGCAGGAAATCCAGGCATCCGCTGATCTCGCCTTCCAGCTGGAGAAGGAACACACCAGACAAGGAGATTTGGGGGACGGGATGGAAGGCAGCCCCCAAGCCCAAGGAGATTCGGGGGGCCTGTTAGTTAACCCCACACCTTGGGGGTACCCAGCTCCACGTGCTCACCTGGCCCAGGGTGCAGAAGATGTGAGCGTCGTCCTGCTGGAAACGCCGCACCCGGGTCAGGCCGGTCAGGGTCCCCGAGGGCTCGTTCCGGTGCAACACCCCGAAATCGGCCAGGCGGAGGGGCAGCTCCCGCCAGGAGCGGGGCCGGTGAGCAAACATCAGGCTGGCGGGGAAGAATGGAGGGAGAGGGGAAGTCAGAGCCTGACTGCAGCCCGTTCAAGTCCCCGACACACACTTCGTGGCAGCAGGACCCAACAGGGCAGCGGGCTGCGCTCTATCCAGCCCCCCTGCTGCTGCTTCTCTGGCAGGAGAGCTGGGACCTGGTGGGAAGAGGATTGCTCCCACCCAGCCGCGTCAGGGGCCTCCCACCCCAGCTGAACGGCTCCGTAGTCTCTCCATCCTGGCTGCCACGGCCTAAACACGCCAGGGAGACCAGAGCTACAAGGGGGCACCCTCCCGGTGCTGCCCACGCTGAACGTGGGATGTTGGGGGTCCATGGGGCACCAAACTGGATCTCTGGTCTAGACGGCAGGGCCAGCGGGCTGTGGCTTTATTTGAAACACACGTTAGGAAGATGTAGAACCTCCCTCGCCCACCCGCATGGCATGACACATGTGCCGGAGAGCTTAACAGGAGGCAACTTGGAAAGGGTTCAGAAAAGGGCAACTAAAATGATTAGGGGTTTGGAACAGCCCCCATATGAGGAGAGGCTAAAGAGACGGGGACTTTTCAGTCTGGAAAAAAGGAGACTGAGGGGGGATATGATAGAGGTCTATAAAATCATGAGTGGTGTGGAGAGGGCGAATAAAGAAAAGTTATTCATTAGTTCCCATAATATAAGGACTAGAGGACACCAAATGAAATTAATGGGTAGCAGGTTTAAAACTAATATGAGAAAGTTCTTCTTTACACAGTGCATAGTCAACCTGCAGAACTCCTTGCCAGAGGAGGCTGTGAAGGCTAGGACTATAACAGAGTTTAAAGAGAAGCTAGATAAATTCATGGAGGTTAGGTCCATAAAAGGCTATTAGCCAGGGGGTAGGAATGGTGTCCCTGGCCTCTGTTTGTCAGAGGCTGGAGATGGATGGCAGGAGACAAATCGCTTGATCATTGTCTTCGGTCCACCCCCTCCGGGGCACCTGGCACTGGCCACTGTCGGCAGACAGGATACTGGGCTAGATGGACCTTTGGTCTGACCCAGTACGGCCGTTCTTATGTTCTTAATTATTTTATAGCTCCTAGCAAAATCCAAGGACAATCCTCCGTCAGTCCTGCTCTGCCCACTAGACTTCACTCCCCTCCCAGAGCTGGGAACAGAACCTGACCCCCAGCCTCCCCACTCTACCCTTTAGATCTCACTCCCTGCTCTGTCTATCACAGATCCGCCTCGCTGAGCAGCCAGCCTGCAGCAGCCCTCGCTCACCAGTGACCGGGGCAGTTCATTGGCTTGAGGGCGAAGGTCTCGTTCTCGATGGGGAAGCAGAACATGTTTTCGCTGTAATGCTGCCAGTGGCCAGACAGCTCCCAGAGCTTGGCGTTGTAGATGTTAGGGGTGACCACCTCCGAGAACCCACGTTTCCGATACTCGCTCTGCAGTGGCGGCAGAAAACACAGATGTAGCCTCTGCATGGGAGCACAGACCTGGGGCTCTTTACGGTAATGACACGGGGCTTTACATCTTCAGAGCACAGCCCTCACGCACAGCTCCATCCTGCTTTAATGGGGTAGACTAAGGTAGAGGTAGCAATGACTTGCCTGAGGGCTGTAGTGAATGATGGTGGCAGGAGTGGGATTAAAAGAAATGGTTACTGCCTTCCAAAAAGGTTCTTAAGGATGTGTGGTTTCTCTCTCTCTCCACAGGGGTAGGCAGCCTCAGGCCCAGGGGCCAGATGTGGCCCCTGGCTTGCCTAGATCCGGCTCCCGAGTCTCAGAGCCCTCCCTCCCAGCACTGGGGAGCCTGCAATGGCACTCCAGCCCCCACCCCACCCACACTGCCCCACCACGGGGCTGGAGCACAGAAAATCTAATAGCCTGGACCCCTTAGGTTCTGGTATGGGAACGTGGGGAGTGACTTTCTCCTTCTCAGTTGGGTGCCACATCAGTGAGGGTTGGTTTATTTTTGGCTTCTCACTTGTGTGCAGCCCCAGAATGATTTTTCTGTGGGTCAGCGGCTCCTGACCCAAAAAAGGTCCCCGCCCCCCCGCTCTACACACACACAAGCATACAGATACATTCCACGGTTGGTGCACCTATACCCAGCACACTCCAGTTCAGATGCATTCACCCAGCGGTGTCTGTTGGGGCTGTGCCTATCCTGCAAGTGTCCTCATGCTTCTAACTGAGGGCACAGGGAGCGATCCCCACCACCGTTTCTTCACTAATACAGACTCTGTCTGCCACCAGTCTCCATAGCAGTGGGGAAGGATCAGGGAGTACATACAGACAGCACATGTCCAAGTACCAGAGTCACCATAAGGTAAGAACTCTTGTAACTTCTTCGATCGCTTGTGTACACAGACACACACGCTCTCGCCACTGCTGCGGACTCACATCAGCATCCTAGATCATATGAGTCTACCTCCACAGTGGCTGTAAGATAGCCTGAGCACGGTTAGCATCACAGCTTCATGCTTCCCCTATGTTGTAAGACCAGATCTGCCTGCGCACCGAATCCCAGACAGCGGCCCTAGGTATACCCAGTACAGAAGTTTTTCGTGCGCCCGCAGCACGAGCTGCGCCTGTCATTGGAGAGTCTACATTGGATCGTTCCTCGCACAGCTTGATACAAGCAAAGATCTGGTTCGAAAACCTCTGTGCAGAAGCGACCTGGCCTTTCACCTTGTCCCCGTAAGTGACGAGCGGCCTAGGGTCCCCACCTTGCCTTGAGTATGGCTTGCGGGGGGGGGCGGGACGACCCGATTTAAAGGCAAGTCAGATATTGCTGTTGACAAAAGATTGCAAGGACACTCAGCCTGTGCCAAACTGCGTGCAGGGGTCCTGCCATCAGCGCCTGTATCTCTCTGCTCCCGGCCCAAGTTATAAAGGCAGATTTGAGGGTATGATGAAACGTGGAGCTAATGGCTGGGGGAGGAAGGCATTAAGCCTGCCTGGGCAATGTCTGGTGCAGCATGATTTGACGGGTCAGTCCTTTAGGAGGAGACAAGCTGTGCGTGCCCGACTCATGCTTCTTAGCTCCAGAACGGTCTTCCCCACAGCTCGCATTCGAGGGTCGTTCTACCCACTGTGGTGACACCTACGAGCAGCAGAACGGGGCCGAGGGTCTTTCAGAGGGGGGACATGTCCTGAGAGAAGCCGGTGGTGCCTGCTTAGCTGACACACATCCACCATGCAGGTGAAGTCTGGCACATGGAGTTACGGCCATGGGACCTGGGCCTGAGACTAGTTCGCAGGGACGCCTGGGGCAACAGGCCTGACACGGCTTGAACTCTTGCCTGCAGCAGGTAGGCCACTGCTGTCATAGAGCAGCTTCTATGAACTCTGTCCTTCGCAGCAGAGTCCACACCCCCTTCTGCAGTGACCCTCAGGCCTAGGGAGGGGGAAAGCTACACGGAGACGGTCACTGGTCTGTCCACGAACAAGCCAGTCACCTAAACATGGGGAAACCTCCCGCATCCTTGCTTCTTGAAATCAGCTGCTAGGCAATTTAAGAACCACCTTGGGGCTGTGGAAGGACGGAACAGTCTGTGCTCCCTGGGCTGGTAATGGAATACAGACACCTTCGGTGGGCAAGCCCATTGCTATCTGGAAATAGGTGTCTCTGAGGTCCCAACTGTGTGACTCTAGGGGTGCGGTGACCAAGGTCAGATGCACCATCCCAAATTGGATCTTGAAAACCAAGATGTTTGACCATCTTGGACCCAGTCCCCTTTCTTTCTGGCAATTGGAAAATAACCAGAGCAAAACGTCACCGCCCGAGCTGCTGTCACACCCTGTGCCTCCGTTTCCCCACCTGTAAAACGGGGATAATGATACCACCCTCTTTTGTAATGTGCTTTGAGAAAAGTTAGGGACGATTAGTGTCACAGCCCCTCTGAGTACTTCTCTCACTGCACAGATATTTAGGAGAGCTGTAGCACCCTCCTGTGGGATGGGCCTGAGAACATGATCAGGGAAGGTGAGGGGGAGGCAGGGAGAGTCTGAGGACTGACTGAATAACCCCTTCTGTGGTTCACAGTCATGCGGGAAGAACATCACGTGTAGGGTTCCACAGGGATCAGTTATGGGACTGGTTCTGTTCAATACTTTTATCAATAACTTAGATCACAGCACAGAGAGTACGCTTGTAAAGTCTGTGGATACCACCAAGCTGGGCGGGGTTGCAAGTGCTTTGGAGGACAGGGTTAACATTTTAAATGATCTGGACAAACTGGAGAAATGGTCTGAGGTCAATAGGATGAAGTTTAATAAGGACAAATGCAAAGTGCTCCACTTAGGAAGGAACAATCCGTGTCACACACACCCAATGGGAAGTGACTGTCTAGGAAGGAGTCCTGCAGAAAGGGATCTAGGGGTCACAGTGGACACTAGTTCGAACTAGGGTGGCAGTGTAGACATACCCAAGCTGAAGATGAGCCAACAGCGTGACACTTGCAAAAAAAGCAAACCTGATTCTGGGATGCATTAACAGGAGTGTTGGGAGCAAGACATGAAAAGCAATTCTTCCACTGTGCTCTTCACTCAACCGGAGTATTGTGTCTAGTTCTGGATACCACATTTCAGGAACAATGTGGAGAAATTGGAAAAACTCCAGGGTAGAACAACAAAAATGATTAAAGGTCTAGGAAACATGACCTATACGAGAACACTGAAAGAACTGGGGTTGTTTAGCTTGGAGAAGACTGAGAGGGGACATGAGAGCAGCTTTTAAGTACCTAAAAGGGTGTTACAAGGAAGAGGGAGAAAAATTGTTCTCCTTGGCCTCTGAGGATAGGACAAGAAGCAATGGGCTTAAATTGCAGCAAGGGAGGTTGAGGCTGGACATTAAGAAAAACTTCCTACCTGTCAGGATGGTTACACACTGGAATAAATTTCCTGGGGAGGTTGTGGAATCTCCATCTCTGGAGATCTTTAAGAGCAGGTTGGGCAAACTCCTGTCAGGAGTAGTGTAGTGGCAGGGCCAATGGCCCTATCTAACAAGGACAGGGGACTGGACTTCACGACCTTTCAAGGTCCCTTCCAGTCCTATGGTTCATTGATTTCTAGGATGCAGTGGCCCTGGACGATGGTACTCCAGTTCCCTAAAGGAGGGGGAATCAGCAGTGTATGACCAGCCGGGAATCTGTCTCCTTGCAACTCAGGTCGATCTTATGATGCTGCAGCTGCCTGTACTGCCGCAGGGTAGGCAGAGTCAGCCCACGTACTGCCCACACCGGGAACAGCAGCAGGCTGTTGAACCCAGAAAGCTCCCATTCATGGGGGAGCTTCTTAGGGGAATGGGAGAGGGGAAGTTTGGAGAAAGAGTCTGGCCGTGTTTTATCAGCAAGCCTGGGCTTTGGGCCAGTGGAATTTGTCCACAAACAGGATAAACAGCCAAGGTGTTGAGGTTACCCTTCAAAACTGCAGAGGCTGGGTGAGGCAGGGAGAGAGCACACGAGAGACTGGGTGAGGAAGACAGGACAGCTGCTGCACAGCCAGCCTGCTCCCAGGACGTGAGCCACAGAGGTCAGGCTCTGAGCCCTGCCGCCTCCCCAGAGCAAACGGGCCCAAACCCCGCAGCCAGGAAGAGTGCTACTGGGCCTGTATAACACGGAAGATCAAACAAATCTGCACACTGCTCCCAACCAAGGGGCCACGCTGGCTGCCTTGAGGATGGTGGAGGCTGAGAAGCAGATGGGAGCAGGGAGGCGGATGCAGATGACTTCCTTGTGGGCAGATTTTGATCCTTTAGAGACTGTTTGGGTGGCTGAGATCAGGTGTAAGACGATTCAGTCTCCCCCGCAGTGGAGACAAAGCGCAAAGCTCACCAGAGTCTCCTGGGCTGAATCCACTGGGCAGGTGTCCAGCTGAGAATGGGAGGTACAATCAAAGAGTCCCTGGCCCCAGGGGCTCGGCCACAAAGCCTCTTGGGAGCAGCCTTGCGGGGAGACGTCTGTGCACACGTCTCTCTCATGGGCTCACCACTAGCGAGAGGCATTTGCCTGTAGTCTTCAGGGGAGTCAGATCCCCCCTTTTTCTTTATGGCTAGCTAGGGGAGGAGAGGACGCGTCAGGCTGGGATAGGGCACCAGCCCAGCAAATGAGAGCGCTGGGTTCAATTCCTGCTCTCCAGCCAAGTCCCTGTGTGACCTTGCACAAGGCACTTAGCCGTGCTGTGCCTCAGTTTCCCCATGAGTAGCATGAGATAATAGCTCTGCCCTGCCTCACAGGGGTGGGTGAGAATAAATCCATTACCCAGTCGACACTGCTCACACACCACTGCGCCGGAAGGACCCACGACCAATAGGCCCAGTTTATTTTCCAGCTGCAAGCAGGATGCAGATGACCCGTAGGAAGCCTGCACCCTGGGATCCAACGACAGATGCCTCCAAGGGAACGCGTGAGCTACCTCGCTGAGAACTGGGGACCCCAACTCACCGAGTTAAACAGGCGCAGCCGCGCTCCTGGGCCAGCCTGGAGCACAGCCCCTTCACCTACGTGGCTAGGGACACAAACTCCTTGGCCTGCCCAAGGAATCCCAGAGCAGAGCCGGGCTCAAACACCCGGCCCCGGATCAGGGAGCCAGTGCAGGAGCGCTGCTCTGTGCTGCAACCTGGGGGCGATTCTGGTGTGATTCTGCTCCCAGGAGGCACAGAGCCTGGGCTGACGGTCACAGCTGCACAGAGGGGATCGGTACAGGGAGACCTACAGGCCGTCGTGCAGAGGAGTCACAGATGTGCAGGACAGGACCTCACAAATCCAGCCCCTTGTGCTGAGGCAGCCTCAGCCACGCCCGACAGCACGGCTGCCCCTACCTTGATGAAGTCTACCAGGGTGTTGTAGACGTGCGCGCCTCTGGGCAGGAAAAAGCAGCTCCCGGGACTCAGCTCGTGGAAGAAAAACAACTCCTGCTCCTGGGGAGGGAATTGGAGAAGGTCCCTTAGGCGCCACTGCAAGAGGGAGGCAGGACAGAGGGCGTCGACGCACAACCACCCCCCACATGGGGGACCAAACCCGGGCCCGTACGGACTAAACCTGAGCAAACGGCAGCAGGTTCAGAAGCCTCTCACAGGACCTGTAAGATTGGAGAGACGCAGGAGAGACATGGCAGGCAGTGGGAGCTGGGTCTTGCAGGGCCTCTCTCCTACCCAAGGGGTCTCCAATCAGCCAGGTAACCATGGCTCCAGGCCTTCGGTTCCACTTGTCCCTCCCGTTTGGGCAGCGGGCTGGGCTGTCCAGATGTGCATGCAACGACCCTGCAGCCATCACGCCGGCTCCTACCTGGCCGATCCTCCGGTGGTCCCGGCTGGCTGCCTCCTCCTGGAGCCGCTCCCACTCCTCCAGCTGGAGGGGGCTGGGGAAGGAGATCCCATACACCCGCTGCAGAGACTCCAGGGCGGGGTTGCCCTTCCAGAAGACGGAGGAGTTCTGTGGAGAAGTGGGACAGAGAGCTAATACCACAGGAAGGGGCTGGGAGAGCCCCAAGCAGGCTACTGGCTGGGATAAGGCAATCTGCAATCAACATGCATCTGAACTGCCTACCCCGCCATACGGTCCAGAAAGGCAAAAGCTTCTGCTTCTCTCGGAGCAGCATGGTCTGGTGGTCAGAGTCAGGACTCCTGGGTTCTGACCCTTCAAGCAAGGAGGGAAGGGCAGCCATGTAGCTAGTCTAGGGAATCAGGACTCCCGGGTTCTGCGCTACAGCGACGGGCTTGCTATGAAACGCCAGAGTCTGCTCTGTGCCTCAGTTTCCCCACCTGTAAGACAGGGGTGGTAGTTATGCCTTTCCTAAACCACCCGGAGGTCCTGACAAAACACAACGTGCGGCCATAGTGGGCATTTGGTATTAAAGCGTTTCACCTCCCCTGTTGTAATTTTTACAGCTGGGGGAAACTGAGGCACAGACTCCTCTACATCGATGCTGCTTGCCCAGTGGCAGAGCCAGGAACAGAGCCGGACCCCCAGCACCCCATGCTCACTAGACCAGGCTCTCTCCCACCAGTGTCAGCAGCTGGGCTTAGCACCAACCTTCAGGATCCTCAGCGCTCGGATCTTCCCCGTGTGCCTGACGTGGGGACCTCGGCAAAGGTCGATTAACGCCCCGCACCTGGGGAAAGGAAAGGAGCCAGGGGTTCAGAGCAGAGACAGAGCGAGCCCAGAGCAAACGGCAGGTGTCTCGCAGGCAGCTCAGCCATCCTGGCACCCCCGGATCTCAGGGTGGCGCAAGAAATGCCCGGCTGGTACGAGAGCGCAAAAGGGGAATTAACAGAACGTCCCATATGGTCCGAAGGGGCTGCTGACTTAGCATGTAAGCTCTCTAGGACAGGGGCCACCTCTTTGCTCTGTTTGTACAGCACCCGGCACAACAGGTGGAGGGGTGTCTGTGACTTCAACCCTCAGGCACCGCCACAGTGCAACCGGCTCACACCAATGGCATTCGGATGCCACGTCGGTGGGTGCAGCAGAAGAACCTGGGCCAAAGCCTGAGAACGGATTCACAGCTACAGCTCCTTCCCAGCTGTGCAAAGGGCCCAATTCTGCCCTCTTCCTGCCCATTCTGTTGCACTCCCTCCCACTGGGGCCTTCGGACCCACGGAGGCAAGGCCAAAGCCTCTGCTTTCCAACTGCACCATCAGCCCCCCACCCTGGGAATGTGCCGGGAACGCCTGCCACCAGCCAGCAATCGGTTAGGAGCTGGGATTTCCTGGCCACACAGCGGGTACCAGGAAGACACAGTGCCAGCGGGTTGAGAGTAGCACCAAGATCTGGGCCAGAGCACAACCCAATGGCAGGGCACGGGGGTGCTTAAAGAGGGAGGGGCTGCAGGGAAAACCAGCATTCATGGAGTTCGGGTGCCGAGGGGCCCCCTCCCAGCAGGGGGGTGGAAGATGGTTCGCTGGGTTACGTTCCATCACCCCGGCAGCCAAGGACGATGCATGAACGTTATAAAGCAATCCACCCCAGTGAGCGCCTCACTGGAAGTGCTGGTGTAGAAACCGCCTCCTGCCCAAACACCCGCGAACAGAGAAACATGGTTTCGGGCGCGGACGACTGTTGCACAACAGGTGTATAACATGGCACTGCCGGTTGTCTGCATCTGACTTCCAAGCAGGAGTCAAATGTAAAATCCTGTTTGATTCGTTAACCTGGAGTTGGCAGCCACGCGGGGAAGGAAGGGGGGGCCAGAAGTGGCAGTGGAGGGGCGAGGGAGGAGGGCTGCCAGCTCCCAGCCATGGGGGTTTGTGGGCTGGGAGTCGGCAGGCTTGCACAGGCTGGGAGCTGGTAGCCCTCCCATTCTTGTTGCCTCCCCCCATGTGAGGCTGTGGTGGGCCTGGGGCTGCTCCGGGATAACGATTAACCGGTAAGCATCACCCATTAGGTTAAATTACCTGTTCACATCCCTTCCCTACACCAGCATTCCCTGTAAGCTGTGCTCTTGGGCAGCCACCCAGGAGAGCTTCAGGTGCCGCCCAGCTGATTAGCAGTGCGCTCACAGTTCCCCACAGCCTGTGTTTCTACTGGTGGTGCACATCCTCACATGCCTTGGTGCACGTTTATTCTGCACATGGGTAGAAAAATTTAGAGGGAGCACTGCCCCCCCGCCCCCCGACTTTTCCCTGACCACGTTAAGCACTGGGACATGGCATGGGCACTTTCACCCCAGGGCCGGGAGTCTGGAGGAAGAGGAGTCACAGACCTTACCCAGCCCAGCCCAGCCCTCCTGGGTGCGGAGAGGCAGCTGCACCGACTGAAGGGCCTTGCTCACCTGTACACCGTAGCAGTCGGTGACTTCACCTTCTCCTCAATCACCTGCAGCTTAAACCTGTTGTACTGAGGAAAGGAAAACAGCACACTCTTCAGGACAGAGACTGGCTCTTCACATGCACGCAGTGTGCCAGGCGCGTCTGTGAGGCTAGAGCAGGGGTGGGAAACCTTTGTGGGCTAGGGGCCACTGACAGACAGAAAAATCAGCTGGGGGCCAAGACGACAAAAACCCCTCACTGACCTGGGCAGGAGGCAGGGTGCAGGACCTGGGCGGAAGGCAGGGTGTGGGAGCAGGCTGTGGGTGTGGGGTTTGGAGGGAAGGTGGGATCTGGAAGGGGATGCAGGCTTGGGGTGGGGGTCTGGAAGGGGGTGGAGGAACAGAGGGTGGGAGCAGGGTCTGGGCGGGAGGGGGCAGGGGATGGGAGTGTAGGCGCCTAGCTAGTGCACATGGCTCTGCGTGTCTGTGCGCTACAGGGAACCACCCCTCCACCGGCACTGCCCCCCGCTGTTCCCATTGGCCGCTTCCTCCCCCCTGCCAGGCAAAGCCCATGGGCCAAATCCTGCCCTGGGAAGCTCAGGTCTTCTCTCCTGCAGTGGGGAGCTGGCACTGGTGCTCCAGTCACCGTGCCCCTGAGTGTCTGGAGTGCCAGTTCGCACTCCTGCATGGGGAGGGAGGTGAGCCCCAAGCCTCACAGGCTGGATCAAGGCAAACGGCGGGCCAGATCCATAGGTTCCCCTCCCCTGACTTAGGGGGAGGATGACCCAGTGATCAGGGTGTGGCCTGGAACTCAGGTGCACCTGCTCTGCCACAGACTCCCTGGGTGTCCTCGAGCAAGTCCTTTGGGGCCGGATTCTACAGGTCTTTTGGCTCCTAAAGGCCACGGAAATCAGCAGGAATTAGGTGCGCAAATACCTTTACAAATCTAGGCCTTGACCTCCCTGCCTCAGTTTCCCCATCAGTAAAACAGGGACAGCCCGTCCCTGCCTCACAGGGGTGAGGCTACGCCTAGCGAAGACGCTGAGGTGCTCAGACCCTGCAGTCCCAGGCAGGTTAGAGATACAGATCCCACTGCTCGTACAAGCAGGCAGGCCTGGCTGGGTTGGGAGGATGACAGACATGCCCTGAGCAAGTGCAGGTAGTGAGGCGGCAGGTTACTAGCCCTAGACCAGCTCAGAAGGCAGCTCTGGCTACCAACACAGTCACCCTGCGTACCCCAGAGGGGAAGACTTACTCCCGGGGCTTAAGGACGGCTCCTTCCTGACCATGCACTCCCCAGGGGCCTGTCTAGTCCCAACGGACAGGGGGCTCCCACCACTTCTCGCAGGGGGCAGCTGGGACGCCCCCTATTTGACCAACCGTTACGTGGCCCGGGGCTCAGTGTTGCGATGACTTCTGCCCTGAAGCTGACCCAGAGGCCCTGGCGCGAAGGCGGCTGCGGCGAGCAATGGAATGTACGAGCACAGCTGCCCACCTTAAATAGCTCCAGCAGGTCCTGGCGGGACGCTTCCAGCCTCTCGAAGGGAAGCTGCTCTCCGATGATGGACTGGCACACCTCCTCCAAGGCGGGGAGCTCGCTGCCCAGCACGGTTCTGCGGAGACAGCGAGACGTTTTTAAAGCCCCGGGGCAGGAAGAACTGGGCCATGACTGTCGATCCCAGCTGGAGGCCAGCCCGAGCGAGGGTCCTCAGCAAGGTGTCCTCAGGCCCGTGTTCGCACCCAGGCGCGGCCCAGCCAGCACTAACGGCTGGAGGAAAGGACTCAGGGACAAAGGCCACACACTGGTGGAAGGGGGCTCCAGGGAGCAGGGGCAGGCCTTGTGCGGTCCTACCATGCTGTCCATGCAGCCTCATGTAACATTGCAGCTGAGTTCATGGGAGTTGAATCCAGGATGCCACCTAGTGGAAGGGAAACGAAACAAGCCCCACGAAATCTTGGTTTCGTAGAGCTTGAGGCCAAATGGGGCCACTGAATCTGCTGCCCCACCTCCCGCAAGGCACAAGCCAGAGAATTCACCCACATGCCCAGCGAAGCCAGTTCAGTCTGCAAGCCCATGCTAGGGCAGGGAATGGACGAGGTGGGATGCACCCAGCCGATGCAAAAAACCACCCCAAAGTCCCTGTCGATCTGACTTGAGGGGGAAACTCCTCCCCAGCCCCAAATCAGCCTGCCACGCAGCTAGAAAGGGGACTAAATTGCCACCGGGATGCGGTACCACGTGCTGCAAGATTCCTCCAGCAGGCAGCTGGCGGAGCTGACCCCAGCAACAGCTGGTGCAGAGATGCGCAGACACAGGCTTACGGCTTTGCATCGTGAGCCCTGTGCCGAGCGCCTTCTGCTCCCACTGTGCTGGACCTCACAGGCCTCGGTTCCAAGGGCAGCCCTCTTCCGAGATTTTAATGGAGCGGTGCGGGCTCTGGGATGGAGGTTGGATACAGAAGGGAGCTCAGGCGAGGGGACTGGGGTGCTGGGTGCAGGAGAGGATTCTGACCCAGAGAAGGGGTGCAAGGTCTGGAAGGGGGTTGTGACTTGGGGCAGGGGTGCAGGAGGAGGTGCAAGGGTTGGGTTGTGACCTAGGGCAGGAGGAGGGTGCAGGGTGAGGGAGGACATAAGAACGGCCATACTGGGTCAGACCAAAGGTCCATCCAGCCCAGTGTCCTGTCCGCCAACAGTGGCCAATGCCAGGTGCCCCAGTGGGAGTGAACCGAACAGGTAATGATCAAGCGATCTCTCTCCTGCCAGCCATCTCTACCCTCTGACAAACAGAGGCCAGGGACACCATTCCTTACCCATCCTGGCTAATAGCCATTAATGGACTTAACCTCCATGAATTTATCTAGTTCTTTTTTAAACCCTGTTACAGTCCTAGCCTTCACAACCTCCTCAGGCAAGGAGTTCCACAGGTTGACTGTGCTCTGTGTGAAGAAGAACTTCCTTTTATTTGTTTTAAACCTGCTGCCCATTAATTTCATTTGGTGGCCCCTATTTCTTGTATTATGGGAACAAGTAAATAACTTTTCCTTCTTCACTTTCTCCACACCACTCATGATTTTATAGACCTCTATCCTATCCCCCCTTCAGTCTCCTCTTTTCCAAGCTGAAAAGTCCTAGTCTCTAATCTCTCCCCACATGGGATCTGTTCCAAACCCCTCATCATTTTAGTTGCCCTTCTCTGAACCTTTTCCAATACCAATGTATCTTTTTTGAGATGAGACCACATCCGTACGCAGTATTCAAGATGTGGGCGTACCATGGATTTATACAAGGGCAATAAGATATTCTACGTCTTATTCTCTATCCCTTTTTGAGGGGGTATGGGTGCAGAAGCAGGGTGCAGAAAGTTTGGGTTACGTGGGGCAGGGGTTCGGGAGTGGGGCAGAAGGTTGGGGGAGGGAGGAGTTGGGGTGTCAGAGGCAAGCTCTGGTTGGGAGGTGCTTACCAAGGCAGCTCCCAGCCAGCAGCCCAGCGGGTCCCTCAGGCAGGCTTCCTGCCTGCCTTGCCCCTGCATGCTGCTCAAAGCGGCCAGCGGAGGGGCCATGTGCAGCTCTGAGCACCATGAGCTCGGGGAGGGGATACTTTGTGCACTGCCTGCCCTGCAAACAGGCAGCTCCCATTGGCTGGTTTCCAATGGGAGCTGCGAGACTGTGGTGAGGGCGGGGCAGTGAGTAAAACTCCCCTCCCCTTCCCAGCTCACACTGGTGCTCAGAGAGGCAGATGCAACCGGCTGCTCTGAGCTGCATGTTGGGGCACAGCAGGCAGGGAGCCCGCCTGAGGTTCCCACTGGGCCAGATCCAGCGGCTTCGCAGGCGGGATCTGGCCCACAGGCCTTATTTAGCCCGCCCCGGCTCTACCTGCACAATCTCTCCTGGTGCTCCTTGCAGCTTCTGCTCCCGTGCAGTAAGGCAGCAGAGTTCTACATGAGCCTCCGACTGGGCCCCCTTGGCACTTACCCGTCTACCTCCAAAGAGACCCCAAGATCCCATCTACAGCCTGGTTCTGTTGGCTCCTGAGAGCAACTGCTGTTTGCGACGGCCTTGGCTGGGCACCCCTATCCAGGATGCCACCGGGCCCTCCGCAAGGATTCCCAGCTAGGCTACGCCAGCCCCTCTTACCGGCCTGAGAGGTACATGTCGTGGAAGAATCCGCTCTCTGTGCTGGGCCCGTGGCACAGCAGGGCTCCGTAGAATCGCTCCGCTGCCGCTCCCAGGACGTGGGCGCTGGAATGCCAAAAAACCTGGGGAGGGAAGAGGGTTGGAGTCATACAGATGGCCCACTGCGCCCCGCACAGCTCCAGCCAGTTGGGATCTCAGCAATGATGCCCAGCATTGGCTCAACGCAGACCCCCTGCAGCCCTTCACATACAAGGTGCTCGCTCAGTGTGGGAGCCCAAAGCCATCACCTATTGTCAGGGGGCCTGCCTGTTCCCAGGGAGCAGTGTTATCTAGTGGACAGAGCAATGGGTTCTATTCCCACCTCTGCTGCTGGGTAATATTGAGCAAGTCACTTCAGCTGTTCCGTGCCTCAGTTTCCCCAACAGTAAAGTGGGACAGTGACACTAATCACTTTTGCAAAGCATTTTGACATCTAGAGCTGCAAACTACTAGAGATGATTATATTCATTACATTCACTCTTCCTTCTCCCATTTGCACCTGTGAACCCTTCGGTTAGCAATAGCCATGATTTGGTTTTCCCCTCTGCCTGCCTAATTCCTTGTCCTTCACTCTGGCTGGCTGATTCCTGCCAACCAAAACTTGAGTGACTGACTCTTCAGCTGTTTTGCATCTGGGCTCCTGCCAGCCCAGTTTACGCCAGTCAGATACCAAAAGGCAGAAGCCACTGGCTCGTCGGGTAGTCCAGCAAAATGCAGAGGAATGGCAGAGGACTGAGAATGTAAATTGTAGTAAAACATAAGCCCATATAGCACAGGCCTACCTAATAATGGACAAAACATAGCTAATATACAGCAAAGCTAAGCTGTGAGCAAGAGGCCGGCCCCTGCTCACACAACTTGGCACACACAAGGTGGAGAGAGCAAAACACTAATTGGTAATAGGCCCAGGTGTAGAACAGCAATTGGTACTGGCCATACCTTGAAAGCACATGGCAACGCCAGCTCAATAAGAGACCTTGGTACCCACACTCTTCATAGATACAGACCCAGGTTCAGGAAAGGGTCTAAAAGACAAGTATCTAAAAGGGTGTCTCAAAGAGGTGGGAGAAAAATTGTTTTCCCTGGCCTCTGATGATAGGAGAAGAAGCAATGGGCTTAAATTGCAGCAAGGGAGGTTTAAGGTTGGATATTAGGGAAAAATTCCTGTCAGGGTGGTTTAAACACTGGAATAAATCACCCAGGGACACTGTGGAATCTCCATCACTGGAGATATTTAAGAGCAGGTTAAACAGACACCTGTCAGGGATGGTCTGCTAGATAGATTCATGGAGATTAAGTCCATCAATGGCTATTAGCCAGGATGGGTAGGAATGGTGTCCCTAGCCTCTGTTTGTCTGTAAATGGGTGACAGGAGAGGGATCACATGAGGATTACCTGTTGTGTTCCCTCCCTCTGAGGCATCTGGTATTGGCCACTGTTAGCAGACAAGATACTGGGCTAGACGGACGTTTGGGCTGACCCAGTATGGCCATTCTTATGTAAACAGCTGGAATTTTTCTTGTCTTGAAGATATGGTTATTAAGCAACAGACATGCACACTCTGCTTCTAACCCTAACCACTAATATTTGAAACACAGGCTTTTATTATTTCAAAATAGCAGAGTTTTAAAATAAAGTTTGCTATAAAGTAATGAAAAACGCCTTAAGTTACTAAATTAATAGAACAAATTTGGCAAATATTAG
The DNA here is from genome assembly GCA_032595735.1 of Pelochelys cantorii. Classification (NCBI taxonomy): domain Eukaryota; kingdom Metazoa; phylum Chordata; order Testudines; family Trionychidae; genus Pelochelys; species Pelochelys cantorii. Next base: position 21,506,704 of record CM064349.1, on the reverse strand, counting down.
TATACGTTTTTATCATTTTTATTTAATGCTTTAAATAAGGTAACTTGCTCATTTAAATGTTTATCCCTTTTGTACTTCTATTTTTACTGTTTGTCTTATTTTGTATAGTTATGAATAGAATTCTGGTGCCATCTGGGTTTAGTTGTAAGTTCTGTCATGTGACTACTTTTTAAATTACTTTTATTTTGTTGCAACAAAAGTCAATTTTATAGCCTTTTTTGAAGAAAAAAAAAAAAAAGTGGTACCACACTATTTTACTATCATGTTTGGGTACAATTATATTATTAACACCAATTGTGTTGCAAATTTCAAAAAGGTCTCAGTTACAAATATATGTACATATATTTTGCCTCAACAAATAATGCAATTGCAAACAAAAAGATTTCTCTTATTAATCACAATTTTGTTTTTTATTTTTTAATTACAAAAATGTAAGGGAAACCTCATCATTAAATGGTTAACAAAATGTCAATTTTTTTCTTGGGGTTTTTATAAATTTATTTTTTACTTTTAATTATAGTTTTAAGAATGGCATAGAAATAATGTTTAAAAATAACCATTTATGCATAAAGCTAACCAAACAATTTCAACAGGTTTCCACCTTGGACTCCTAAGCACAACAAAGCATCAAGAAAGTTTAATATGCTCAAAGGATTTTCATAGACCTATATTCAAACATTTATTTTGGTCTAATGGTATACTTAGTTTAAGTTTATATACTTTGTTACATTATGTTAAAGGGAAGCAGTTGTTAGCTGTTTAAAAGCACAAACACTATCAGAAGTGAAATTGGCATCACGCAAATTAACTCTGAAATTAACTTTTTGCGACCAGGTGCTCGCGAACAGGGTGAGTGCTAACAGGAGGGAGTTTTGAGAGGCTCTCCTGGAGGAGGAGAAGGAAGGAGCAAACTAAAGCACCTTGGGGTAAGTGGCTGCTTATATTTGGAGGTTTTGGGCTTGTGTGTGTGTTTGTTTGTTTGGAGCGTTTGGAGTGCTGAGCTGAGCGTGTGTGTTTGTTTGTTTGAAAGGCCATGTGCTCAGGCAGGCAGGCAGGCAGTTGGAAGCTGATTAGGTTTGAATTGAAACACCATGTGCTGATTGGCTGAGCTGTAGGCAGAGGGAGGAGCTATCAGGGAGGCCTAGCACTTAAACCCTGCTGGTAAGCGACCAGGGAGCTTTGCGACCGGGGTGAGTGCTAACAGGAGGGAGTTTTGAGAGGGGAGCTTGGGGGGAGCCAGTGACTTCTATTGCCCTTAAACTAAATCCTTTATAACAACCTCTATCTGAAACATTTAATTAACCCTCATATATAATTAGAGTAGGAAATGGAGGCAGAAGCCCAGCAGCAGAGTGGGGGCTATCCTGTTTATTGTGTCGAGTGCAGTATGTATGACTACCTACCCTGTGGGTGGGTGGCGTATGTGTGCGCTCGATGCAAGGAGCTCCTGGCCCTCAGAGACCGAGTGCATGCTTTGGAGGCCAGGGTGGCTGAACTGGAGGAGCTAAGGAAGGCAGAGGTGTTTGTGGATGAGACTTTCCGGGACATAGTAGGGCTGTCCCACCTCCAATCTGACAGTCCTGATGCTGTTACGGAGGATGAAAGGCTCAGGGAAGGAGAGCAGTCAATGGGAGCAGAGGGAAACCATCCCATAGTTGGGACCCTCCTTCCAGAGGGTGATGTTGTATCCTCTCCTGCCGAGGATACTTCTCCGGGGGAGGGAGCTCCAGCTGTTAGGAAGAAGCAGGTTTTAGTAGTGGGGGATTCGATCATTAGAAATCTAGATAGTTGGGTTTGTGATGACCGGGAGAACCGTATGGTTACTTGCCTGCCTGGTGCGAAGGTTGCGGATCTCTCGAGGCATCTAGACAGACTTATGGGCAGTGCTGGGGAGGAGCCGGTCGTCGTGGTACATGTTGGTACCAATGACATAGGGAAGGGTAGAAGAGATGTTCTGGAGGCCAAATTTAGGTTACTAGGAAAGAGACTGAAATCCAGAACATCTTTAGTGGCATTCTCTGAAATGCTTCCAGTTCCACGCGCAGGGCCAGATAGACAGGCAGAACTTCAGAGTCTCAATGCGTGGATGAGACGATGGTGCAGGGAAGAGGGGTTTAGATTTATTAGGAACTGGGGACACTTTTGGGGTAGGGGAAGCCTATACAGGAATGATGGGCTCCACCTAAATCAAGGTGGATCCAGACTGCTGGCATTAAACATTAAAAAGGTCGTAGAGCAGTTTTTAAACTAAGAGGTGGGGGAAAGCCGATTGGTGCGGGGGAGCACCTGGATCGGACGGAGACTTCTCTTACACGAGGCTCCATAGGTAGGGATTCCCTAGAAGTTAGTCAGATAGGGAACGTGGGAAATAATATATGGGCAAGATCAGATGTGAAACAATCGTGCATAAAAAAATCCAATGTGTCTGTGAAAGGCGGACATATAAATAGTGGTAGTTTTCTAACATGCTTTTACACTAATGCTAGGAGTCTGTCTAATAAGATGGGTGAACTGGAGTACCTCATATCAAAGGAGGAAGTTGACATAATAGGCATCACAGAAACATGGTGGAATGAGGACAATCAGTGGGACACTATCATACCGGGATATAAATTATATCGGAAAGACAGAACAGGTCGTGCGGGTGGCGGAGTGGTACTATATGTGAAGGATAATATAGAATCAAATGAAGTAAAAATCCTAAAGGAATCAAAATGTTCCATAGAATCATTATGGATAACAATTCATTCCTCTAATATGAATATGGCATTAGGAATATATTACCGACCACCTAACCAGGACAGTGATAGTGATGCTGAAATGATAAGGGAGATTAGAGAGGCTACCAAAATAAAAAACACAGTAATAATAGGAGATTTCAATTATCCCCATATTGATTGGGTGCATGTCACCTCAGGACGGGATTCAGAGATTAAATTTCTTGATGCCTTAAATGACTGCTTCTTGGAGCAGCTAGTACAGGAACCCACAAGGGGAGAGTCGATTCTCGACCTAGTCTTGACTGGAACGCAGGATCTGGTCCAAGAGGTAACTGTTACTGGACCGCTTGGAAATAGTGACCACAATATAATAACTTTTAATATTCCTGTGTTGGGAAGAACACCGCAGCGGTCAAACACTCTGGCATTTAATTTCAAAAAGGGGAATTTAACTAGCTTCCTCATTTTAGTGTAACAGAAACTAAAAGGGAGAGTAATTAAACTAAAATCCCTGGAAGCTGCATGGGAACTGTTTAAAGACACCATACTAGAGGCCCAACTTAAATGTATACCCCAAATAAAAAAACACAGTAAGAGACCTAACAAAGAACCACCATGGCTAAACAGCCATGTTAAAAAGGCAGTGAGAGAGAAAAGGGCAGCTTTTAAAAAGTGGAAGTCAAATCCTAGTGAGGAAAATAGAAAGGAACATAAACACTCCCAAATTAAGTGTCATAATGTAGTAAGAAAAGCCAAAAAAGAGTTTGAGGAACAGCTAGCCAAAAATTCAAAAAATGATAGTAAAATGTTTTTTAAATACATTAGAAGCAGGAAGCCCGCTAAAAAAGCAGTGGGGCCCTTGGATGATAAAGATATAAAAGGAGCGATCAAGGAAGACAGTGCCATTGCGGAGCGATTAAATTATTTCTTTGCTTCAGTCTTCACGGCTGAGGATGTTACAGAGGTTCCTAAATCTGAGCCAGCCTTTTTAGGTGACAAATCTGAGGAACTCACTCAGACTGAAGTGACATTAGAGGAGGTTATGGAATTAATTGATAAGCTGAATAGTAACAAGTCTCCAGGACCAGACGGCATTCACCCAAGGGTTCTGAAAGAACTCAAATGTGAAATTGCGGAGTTATTAACAGTGGTTTGTAACCTATCCTTTAAATCCACTTTGGTACCAAATGACTGGAAGATGGCCAATATAACACCAATATTTAAAAAAGGCTCTAGAGGAGATCCTGGCAATTATAGACCGATAAGTTTAACATCAGTACCAGGCAAATTAGTAGAAACACTAGTAAAGAGTAAAATTGCAAGGCACATAGAAGAGCACGAATTGTTGGGCAAAAGTCAGCATGGTTTCTGCAGAGGGAAGTCGTGTCTAACTAATCTGTTAGAATTCTTTGAAGGGGTTAATAAACATGCGGACAAGGGGCACCCAGTGGATATAATATACCTAGATTTCCAGAAAGCCTTTGACACGGTCCCACACCAAAGGCTTTTACGTAAATTAGGTGGTCATGGGATAGGAGGAAAGGTCCTTTCATGGATCAAGAATTGGTTAAAAGACAGAAAACAAAGGGTGGGAATAAATGGTAAATTTTCACAATGGAGGAGGGTAACTAGTGGTGTTCCCCAGGGGTCAGTACTGGGACCAATCCTGTTCAACTTGTTCATCAATGATCTAGAAAATGAGGTAAGCAGTGAGGTGGCCAAGTTTGCAGATGACGCAAAGTTGTTCAGGACAGTCAAAAGCAAAAGGGATTGTGAAGAACTACAAAAAGATCTCAGCAAACTGAGTGATTGGGCAGCAAAATGGCAAATGAAATTTAATGTGGGTAAGTGTAAGGTAATGCATGTTGGAAAAAATAACCCAAATTACACGTACTACATGATGGGGTCAAATTTAGCTACGACAGATCAGGAAAGGGATCTTGGAGTTATAGTGGATAGTTCTATGAAGACATCCACGCAGTGTGCAGCGGCAGTTAGTAAGGCAAATAGGATGTTAGGAATTATTAAAAAAGGGATAGATAATAAGACAAAAGATATCATACTTCCCCTATATAAAACTATGGTACGCCCACATCTCGAGTACTGCGTGCAGATGTGGTCTCCTCACCTCAAAAAAGATATATTGGCATTAGAAAAGGTTCAGAAAAGGGCGACTAAGATGATTAGGGGCTTGGAAAGGGTCCCATATGGGGAGAGGCGAGAGAGACTGGGACTTTTCAGTTTGGAAAAAAGGTGATTGAGGGGCGATATGATAGAGGTATATAAAATCATGAATGGTGTGGAGAAAGTGATTATAGAAAAATTATTTACCTTTTCCCATAATACAAGAACTAGGGGACACCAAATGAAATTGATGGGTAGTAGGTTCAAAACTAATAAAAGGAAATTTTTCTTCACACAGCGCACAGTCAACCTGTGGAACTCCTTGCCCGAGGAGGCTGTGAAGGCCAGGACTCTATTAGGGTTTAAAAAAGAGCTTGATAAATTTTTGCAGGTTAGGTCCATAAATGGCTATTAGCCAGGGATAAAGTATGGTGCCCTAGCCTTCATAACAAGGGCAGGAGATGGATGGCAGGAGATAAATCACTTGATCATTGTCTTCTGTTCTCCTTCTCTGGGGCACCTGGCATTGGCCACCGTCGGCAGATGGGATGCTGGGCTCGATGGACCTTTGGTCTGACCCAGTATGGCCATTCTTATGTTCTTATATGTTCTTAAAGCTTGGTAAAAGCACATGCAAGATTGTAGGTATCTATTTTAGCAGTTAAGCATTATGTTTCGTATAAAATATTAGTAACGTACCTCAACTGAAAATCAATTTCTACACAACTGAAAAAGCATAACTTGTGTTAGAAAATATTTGGTCCCTATTACATTATAAACTAAATTAATCTGTGCATTAAATTTAGGTTACTAAAAACAAGAGATAAGTAAAATCACCAAACAAAAAATCCCTTTATGATGTTAACTAACTTAAGCTGTCTAAGTTTCTCTCTCACAGACCAAACACACAAGAAGATAGCACACCACAAGGACACCGGAAGGTAACAGTACATAGCAAAGAAATGTCCAAGCATCAGGAAAAGAAAAGAAATGCTTTATATATAAAAGAGACTGATCAAATACACCTCAGTCTACCACATATGGACAATTCAGTTGGCAATCAGCTAGAAATTACTGTTAGTTAAACTTGGATTCTGTGTAAAACCAACTGTATTACTGCTGTATCACTGTAATATTGTTGTATTGTAATATTGTTGTATACCATTCACAATGTGCATAACTTTGCTAAACTGTTTAACCAACACACAGGTTTAAAAAAAATAAATCAACAAACGGATGGCAGAAAGCAACATGAAAAACAGGGGGAAACAAATTGGTTAAAAAAATTAAGTTACATAACAACTATAAATTGGGTAAACAAATTCTCTAATTCTCTGTCAGTACTAGTCATTATTTGACTCAGTGACACTGCACCCTAACTGAGGCACATGTCATTCAAAACAATCTCACGCCGTGTCCAGACTAGGGCTGTTAAATATCAGTTAATTGAATAGTCAAGTAACCTCATGAATTCTTATTGGTTAGTCAACTATTCTATAGTCACCAGGGGCAGGGCCAGCAGCACCGTGGGGTGCCAGGTGGGAGCTAGTCTGTGTGGGGAGCCAGTTTAAAAACCAGCTCCTCTGGTGGACCAGCTGCTTGTCACCCTGTGCTGCTGCCTCTGATAAAGAGGCAGCAGTGTGGAGTGGCAGCAGCCCATGTCTCTGGAGGGCAGGGTCTGAGCTCCCAGACCCAGCATGAACTGGAACTGAATCGGGTTGCCTGCCTGTCTGGCTCCTAATACACTTTAAATGCATAGCCACAGTGGGGGTAGGTCCCGCACCCGGCGTGAGCCAAAACTGAGCTGGGCCGCTGGCCAGCCTGCTAAAAAATTTACTGCTTGGCAGGGAGGGAAATGCGTGTAGTCTATAGCATTAACCTATAAGCTTTGGCTTATCACTTAATCGACTGCACTATTACATCTCTAGTCCGGACACCTATGCTAAATGCTGATACAGCAATATTTGACAAATTGATTACTCTCCATTCAGTAGGGTATCCGAAAGACAGCATCCATAAGAAACAACTGGACCTATGTCAACTACCCGTGTATCACAGAGCACTGAAACCAATGGAACAGAGAAGTTCACCGTTCCTGTTTCCTGCCTAGCAAAGCTTATCCCAGAAGGTGAGACCAGCAGTAAGGACAGTACCGAGAAGTAAATAATTACAAGACAATTACATATCAAGGCCTCATTTGTAATGTCACTGCTCCAAATTTGCTTTACTTCATACACAGTATCTCGTGGGACACACTGTAACAATGCCTATCCCAGTATTCCATAACACTCACCCCACAACTCATAATGATCTAGGTAATCACTGTAATTCTCTAATAGGAGGGTGTGCTACCTGCAGTATCAAAAGGGCCAAATGTACACCAAATAAAAAAATTAATTGTTATATGTCTGTGCCGTATGTGCACAAACATACTACATGCCCCTATACACTATACAGATATGATTTGGGAGGACTTCTAAGGCTCAATTCCTCAGTCACAGTCCCGGGCCTAACATTCCCAGGCCCACAATAAGGGACTAAACACAACTGGCAAATAAAATCTGTCCATTGTCCAATAAAATCTGTACGAGGGAATGTGCAGACTAAAAGACAGATGGGGCATGAATGTGTGAACGGTAAAGTGTCCACATACCAGTGTTTAGACCACTGAGTCCCCTTCAGTCCAAGCATTGTGCTTTTCCCGGGAAAACACCCTCCCCAGAAAAAACAGAAAGTGGGGGAATGTAGTAAGATAAAGGCCTAAAACATAAGCCCATGTAGCACAGGCCTGGCCTAAGACCTAGCTAACGATGGACAAACATGGTTAAAATAAAGCAAAGCTAAGCTGTGAGCAAGAGGCCGGCCCCTGCTCACACAACTTGGCACAAACAGGGTGGAGAGAGCAAAATACTAACTGGTAACAGGCCCAGGTGCAGAACAGCAGTTGGTACTGATCATAACTTGACAGCACATGGCAACACCAGCTCATTAAAAAGGACCTTGGTACTCACACTCCTCACAGATACAAACCCAGGTTCAGGAAAGGGTCTAAAATGATGACAGCACGATGGATAGAGATGATCTAATCAAACTACGAGGTGCAGGGTGATGGTATATACATAGTGTCAGAGACTGATAACCTGACCACGTCAGAGGGTGGCAACCTGACACGTCAGGAATGATGTGTAACTTGTTTGTACCTGTATATAAAGTGGTGTCTTGGGGGGATAGTCTTTGGACCTACAGGGCAGTGAGGCCTCCCACTGACTGAGTCATTCCATTGTTATGGGGTACATATGCGTAGTGGTTCGGTAGAGCCTATTGACAGCTATGACTGTACTTTGCTTCACACTAAACCTGGCTTGGCACCTTTGATTCTTATCTGATGTGTGATCTTTGGGGGCTCTCTTGGGGTCTACTGTGGAGACTAAGTGCACAAGTTGACATGGCCCACATCACTGAGTACACACGCAAGCAGCCTTCTGGTTATCCTCCTCGACGGAGCCAGGGAGCTGTGAGGACCCCTCGGCAGTAAATCCTGAGCCGGCCTAACTGACTCTAAATCAGGGCCCGCAAACCACAGCCCCATGCAGAAAAGCCAGGTGCATCAAAATCTGACCTTTAAGCACCTCGGGTGGTTGCTTTAGCTGCAGGGTGGGCTTTTAGGGCACGGTCGTGAGATGCTTTTGCAAAGCACAGTTACAAAGAACACCCATCAGGCTCAGCCTCTCTGGCGACCCCAACAGTCCGGCAGGTGCACTAAAGGGGCAGAAACTAGAAGCCACAGAAACAGCCCAGATGAGACACGGTCCTGGCTCCCTTCCCACCAAGCACCAGGGGCTTCCTTCCCCGCAAAGGATCAGCCTGACGCCAGACACACTCACCGCTTGCCCCTCAGGAGAATCAAAGCCTACGAATTCCAAGGTGGCGTTACTCTCCAGGGGGCGATCCAGGTCGTACAGAGCCCCATTCACCCTGGCGGCCACGGCACCCTCAGCCAGGCCCTGGCTGGGAGGGAGAGACATGCCAGAACACACTTCAGAACAGGGCATGTGACTGGCCAGACAGGGGGATTTAATGGCAGGGAAGGGACCCTGGAACCAGGGGGAACTAGACAGCGAGCTCTGCTCCTGTACCCCCCACCCTGAGCTAGACAGACTGTCTCCAAGACCCATTCACCCCGGGACTCTCTCAGCTGAGGCTGCCAGCAAGAAGCTGGTTTGCACCAGCTCCCGGGGGCCTCTGCAACCCGAAAACCAACCAGCTACAGCGGGCAAACCCATTTCTCATTGACCCACCACCCTTCAGTGCAGCACTGGCTCTGCCAACGCCCAGTGCGGGGCTGCTAGGGCAGAGGCTGCACCTTACCCCCGCTGGGGGGGGGGGGGGGAAGGGAGGGAGTCTTCCCAGCTCACGAGCCACCACTCACGCTGCGCCCCAGGCAGGTCATGGGCACCAGGAATCTCTGGTGTTGAAAGCACAAGCTGCCTCTAGAGCAGCAGCTGAAAGACCCAGCTCCGTCAGCCCCGGCCTTCCATGTGGACCAGCCGTTGCTAAACAGGGACAGAGCCACACTGTCAAAGGAGGAGTCGGGGCCCAAACCCCGTTGACCAGAGTCCTTCTTAGCGATGTCACCGCTTAACCAGTAAGCACCACCCTTACCAGATGACGCTTACTGGAGAACTGGTGGCCTGGAGCCCATGCAGTGGGTCCGCTCCAGGCCAGCCAGACCCACCATGCCACGCCAGGGGCATGCCCCTGTTTAAGCGGCTGGCTGGTTAAATGTAACATTTAACCGGGGTTTTACATTCCTAGTCCAGTCGAGCGTACCAAACAGGACCCCTCGCAGCAATCGACTCAGCAGCCAGCACCCAGCATGTGTCAACCAGCAGCACAACCTTCGTGTCTGCGGCAGACACTCCCAGTTCCCTGGCCTACGGCAACCACCCCGCAGAGGGTCTACAAGCGGACGACCGTCCGCAGGGTGCAAACACGCAATGCAACCAGCACCTGATCTGTGATGCCACTTGATACGGCGCGGTTCTTAGGGACTCCCCTTCCACTTGCTGTCCATCAGGCAGGGAGATCCGGATTGGTCCCCCTGCCTTCTGCGCCCGGTCTGCACGTTGCTCGTCGTAGGCAGCCTTCAGCTTCTCGTACAAACACAGCCGCTCAGCCAGGAGGGGTGAGAGGGCACCTGCCTGGAAAAAAAGAGCCACAGAAGGACTGGAGGAAGCTCATGACAGGAGTGGGGTGGGGTCAGTAGGAAGAGGATGGGGGAAGGAGTCAGGACTCTTGGGTCCCTTTTCCAGGGCTAATGGGAGGAGAATAGTTTAGTGACTACAGTAGGGTGTGGACTGGAAGGGATTTCAAGAAGTTTCTGCTCTAGGCCCCTGCACTCATAACAGAACCAAGCGCACTGAGGGGCGGGGGAGAGCCTTCAGGGCTGGGGCAGCCTGGACAACAGCCCCTGGAATACCCCCAGTCCCATGCACTTCACTGTGGCCCCGCTCCTGCCTCCAGGTGCCTCTGCAGTACAGAGCACAGTCCCTGGCCCCAGGGAAAAGCCGCAACAACCAGTCAGCTTGGCCCAGCCTCAGGGAGCAACCTGGGCCCTTCCCTGCCTGCCCCCCAGCCCCCCCCCCCCCGCTTGCCAAAGGCCAAGCCCCAGGCGCAGCAGAGAGAAAGCGGCCCGGGGGAGGCAGCAGGGGCCTTCCACGCACCTTGTACCACCTGCGGCTCCAGCCAGGGCCCGCCCCGGCCAGGATCCTCCCCCAGGGCGAGAGGCCCCGCATGGCCCCGCTCTGCGCCGCGCGGGACGCTCCTCCTGCCCCGGGCTCCCGGCAGCGCAGGGCGGCCAGTCGGAAGCGCCCCCCCCCCTCTCCGGGGGCGGGGCGGGGCGGCCATTGGCTGCTCCTCCGAGCCAATCGCTGGGCAGCGGGGCTTCCCCCGCGCTCCCGCCTCCCTCCGCAGCGCCGCCCGGGTGGTTCCCACGCGCCCGCGGGCCGCCCCGCAGGACAGGCTCCCCAGCTCCGTGCAATCCTCTGCGTCTGGCCCGCAGCCGCAGCCTTGTCCTCTTGCTAGAAAACAAGAGACTCACGTTCAAAGTCAGGCAGGGCGCCCAGCCCGCCCCAGCGGCGCGTCAGCCTCCCCCGGCTTCACCAGCATGAATCGCAAAGCGGGCGCAGAGCTCAGGACTCATCCAGTCCAGCCCCAACTCAATCATCCCAGCCAGGGTTTGGTCAAGCCCGGATTTAAACATCTCTAGGGATGGAGATTCCACCCCCTCCTTAGAGAACCCAGCCTAGTGCTTCCCCACCCTCGTTAGGACATATCTTGTCCTAACATCCCCCCCCCTCCCCTGCAACTTGAGACCGTTGCTCCTTGTTCTGCCATCTGTTACCACTGAGAACTGCCTGACTCCATTCTCTTTAGAAACCCCTCTCCCCTTTTCAGGTAGGTGAAGGCTACTATCAAATCGCCATACATCATCTTATTTGCTCTCTCTAAAACCTGTTAAAAGGACACAACATAAAAAAAACCAACCCTTTGGAGTATCTATTTACCCACCATTGTTAGAACAACAATAATGATCAACCTGTGGAACTCCTTGCCAGAAGATGTTGTGAAGGTCAAGACACTAATAGCATTAAATGGGTTCATGGAAAATAAGTCTAGCAATAGCTATTAGCCTGGATGGGCAGGGATGGTGCTCCTAGCCTCTGTTTGCCAGAAGCTGGGACTAGACAACGGGGCAGGAATCACAGCTCATTCCCTCTAAAAACCCTGGCATTAGCCATTGTTGGAAGACAGGATACTGTGCTAGATGGACCTTTGGTCTGACTCAGCATGGCCACTGTCATAAGATTAATTCGAGAAAGGGGAAAAATTAGAGGAGGGGAAAAAATCTTTCCCCTTTTTCCACTCAGGTTGTTTTGTACATTTATTCTTTAGATGCATAAATTAGGAATCAAACATCTGTTTGGAGCATGCTACAGTCTATTCTGCTAAGCTCTAGTCTGACATACACTTAAAAATACACCAAAGCAAAGGAAGATACCAAGCACCACACCATAATGAATAATCAGAAACAGGAATAAACCATTTTCCCCATTTTTCTGTAAAGTACCCACCACCATCAATTCTTGTAGCTTCAACAACTCGAGAGGACATGACACCACTTATCTAATCAGTTTCCTGGGTTTGTGGGTCTTCCACGGCAATGAGAAAGAACAAATAAAATGGAAATATGGTTATTAAATCACAAAGATGGGCAGGGAAAATAGAATGGAGACTCCCCAACAATACCATCCACCCAAGAATTCATAAATTGTAACTCAGTTCCCCTCTTCTCTCAACTAACATAATAGTGTCTTATAGAAGTCATGGAATTTTCAAAAACACCACATCTGGGGAATTCTTTTTATTCACCTTCTGGTTTTCTGAATCCTTAAGGACCACGTTTTCAAGCTTTTCTCCACAACCATGGAAGCTAGACTTTAATTCTTCTTCAAACCAAAGCTGAGATTCTGACACAATCACGACTCCAGGAGCTGTGGCATTAAGAAAAAACACACCTAATATCACAAAAAAATGATAAAAAATATAAGTTCCAATACAGGAAATTACTCATAATTATTGCTTTTAAGTTTAGCTAAATTTCAAGCTAAGAGTGTCCCCTTAAGTTTCAAGGCTGACATTTTCAGTGCTGACCAAAGGGTTCATCCAATTTGGCGCACACATTTTTTTGGTCCTAATTTCTTATAACACATGACATATCAAACAACATCAAAACCTAACCATGGTTCTACATTGCTCTGGGTCGTATTACAGCTGACTAGAATTTTCCCACTGAAACCTTTTGCAACAAGAAAAGGCTTTTTTGGGGATATATGAAGAGTTTGTTTCATTCAAAATTCTAGGGCTTTTCAAGGGAAAACAGAGTCAAAACACTGTGATTTCAAAAAATAACAGTGATTTGGTTTATTTTAAAAGTTCTACCCATAAAGTAATAACAAAACAAAAAGCTCCCCCTCAGACACAAAACCCCACAAACCAACAACCTCAAACAGCCACATAATTAAAAAAAAAAATGTTTGCAGAAAAATACTTACCATTCTTCAAGCAGCTCTAGGGCATTACTAATAAAAAGGATGGGTCAGCTTGGGTCAGTAGCTAGTAAATCCAGATGTTTGGGGGGAGGTTTTAGCAAAGGGAGGCTCCAAGAATAAACAAGATCTTCAGTTAACCCAAGAGCACATCTGCTAGCCTGATCCTGCCATGAGCAACAGTGTACGTCTGCCCATTCTGAGCCCATGTTGTTGTTATGTATAACTTATAGCCTCTTTTTACTTTTGTGCAAATCTAATCAAGGCTCCATCTGCTCCTGCCATAAATTACAAAAAACAAAATCAAGTGAAACAGCCAGCAGAACACACAAAAATTTCCTCCCTCTGCAGATCTGATCTTCAGACTCCATTCTGTGCAGCAGCATGTGCAAACAGACACACCTTCCAGAGTAGCCTGAAAAAAAAAAATGGACCAGGGCTATTTTGAGTCACACATTGCAGGGGGGACACTGTATTACTAGCCCCTTCTCTTTTAAAGTATGGCTGATCCACCTGATTGCAACAGTGGCAACAGCTCATCAGGAGTAGGCACTTTCTCACAGCCCTGATTCTGCACAGCATTTAAACATCTGCTCAAAGTTAAGCATGTGCTTAAGTCACATTGGCCAGAGTGCTTTCCTGCATTTGAGCCTCCAGGCAAAAGGTCCAACCCCCTTTTGGCTTTTTCAGGCCAAAACCCAACCAGATTAGCACTATTTATTTCTGTAGATGATTTGACACATCAAGCTTAAATTTCTACCTAAACTTCCCCGTCACACTATATTTAAAAGGTTCCATATCCAAATGGCCAGCTAAGATGGTGTTGTAAACCTGTTACAGATGTAAACTACATTTCATGGAGGCAAGTCTCAGAGAGGTAGTCGTGTTAGTCTGTATCTGCAAAAACAAGGAGGAGTCCTGTGGCTCCTTAAAGACTAACGATTATTTGGGCATAAGCTTTTGTGGGTAAAAACCACTTTGTCAGATGCATGGAGTGGAAATCACAGAGGTTGGTAATTTATTGAAATATCAGTAATAGATTAAACTTTTATAAGCTATCTAGCAAGTGTAACGTGATCAGCCAATACCCCTGGTCCTTGACTGACATCTGAGCCCTTCCCAATCCTTACAATACTCCTGGGAAATGCTATCCCCCCATTGTAGTGATGGGGAACTGAGGCCTAGATCTACAAAGGTATTTAGGCTTCTAATTTCCAGACGACTAAATATCTTTGTGGATCGGGGCCAGAGACATTTAAGGGCAGGTCTACACAGCAAGAACAAAAGCAGGAGTTCTTACCTCTGGTTAAAGTAGCCATGAAGATGTAGCAACTCTGCCTTTCGCTCAGGTTAGTCACTCAAATGGAATCTTGGAAAGTGGAGATGAACTAAGGATGCTGGGCCCCCTATGCTCCTTTAACCCAAGCTGGCTAATGACAGGTAAGAACATGCCTTATTTTGCAGAGTAGACACACTTACATGCCCAATGTCACATAAGAAGGCTGTGTTGGATCAAGGAATCAAACCTTAGTTCCCTAGGCCCTAGGGTTATGCCATAACCTCTGGGCCATCATTTCCCTCTGTGTAGATGTGACTGGAGCTCCCAATGCGACCTCTCCCTCCCCTCCCCCAGTTTCTCCTTCCTGCACCTCTCTCCCACTTTCAATTTTCTCACCACTGCTAATGCAAGTCTTCTTCCATGTAGCTCCCACATCTCACCATCTTTCTAGCAAATGACAAAAGAGAGGGATAGAGATGGTTTCAGCTTTCTTACACATCTTCAAATGCCAACTTCCTGCATTGAAAGATCCCCAAATTATATCCTCCATAAGAGCACAAGACAGCCCAGAACCTCCAGGTCAGCCCAAATGTCAGCCATCCTCTAAAGCTACGTCTAGACTTCCCCCTCTTGCGCAAGAAAATATGCAAATGAAGCACAGCGGTGAATATTGCCACACTTCATTTGCATACTTAATGAGTCGCCATTTTGCACAAGGGGCTTTTGTGCAAAAAGGAGGCATCTACACGGCTTTTTTGTGCAAAAACCCCCCTCTTGCGCAAGAGCCATTGTTCCTGAAAAAAAGTGGCAGAATGGCTCTTGCACAAGAGGGGCTTTTGTGCAAAAAGGAGCAGTGTAGACAGCTCCTTTTTGCACGAAAATGGCAGTTAAGTATGCAAATGAGGCAATATTCACCGCTTCACCTCATTTGCATATTTTCTTGCGCAAGAGGGGGCAGTCTAGACGTAGCTTTGAAGTTTCTGAATGGAAATGGGCACAGGTGGTGTCAACAACTAACAAAAGACGTTCTGAAAGCTCCATCATTCAGCTTCTTTGGTTCTCTGCTTTAGGCAGGTTATGAAGTGAGTGCTACACATTTCATACGAAAGCACAAATCAGCCTACACGTGGACAAACAAAAACTTTTGGCCAACTTTTTCGAGCAGGAAGCTGGATGAACGTAACCCAAATCACCGCTGTTTTCTTTTGGGTATGGACACTTAAGTGGAGGACACAACTGCTCCATGCAGCTGTAGTAACACTTAAGCACAAACTGGATCATCCTAGCATCATGGAACACATGAAATATATCTGGATAACAAGAGGAGTTTGGATGCATTCACCAAATGGCAGGGAATACAACACTGCTTATGATAAAAGGGTATCGGAAAAAGGAGGGGTGGAGAGCTCACTTTAAAACGGTCCTGTTCTGCCTTCCTCCCCTCATTTGTCTGTCACCTTTAGGCCCCCAAGCCTGCAACAATCAGATCCACTAAAGTGAATCCCCATACTCATGTGGGCATACATTCGAATCAATGGGGCTCTGGATGGGCGCAGTTCTACAGTAATGGATGCAACTGCAGGATCAAGGCCTATGGACCCGATCCAGCACACAATTATGGCTCTACTCACATAAGTCAGGTTATCGGCATGCTTAGAAGTCTCCAGTCTCTGCTCTCCACCTTTTTGTCCAATCATTAACATAAGCTTTGGAACCCCACAGCTCCTATTGGCCTTAATGCTCAACACATCCTGTGTGTATAGATTTAGGAGCCTACAGTTACTTTTCTTTCAGTCTCACATCTGACATTTTAAGGGTTTTTTTGTTTCTAAGTCCTTTTCCTGTGGAGTTGTTACCTTCTCTCCTTGTGAGTACAATATATTGATTGTTCTAAAAAGTGTACTTGGAATTAAAGGCTAAACCTCTAAGCAAATTATTTCCATATCCAAGCACCGCCCATTGATTTCAAAACATATGCTTAGGTCCTTTAGGAGAACTTAGGCCCCAATTCAGAAATCTGCTACATTGGGGTAAATCCAGCCATTTCGTGGAGATTAGTGGAGTGACTCCATAACTCTGGGGAGCAGAGTCCAGGCCTACATTTGAACACACAATCTGCAACTGCTTTTGTTATTTAGTATTTGACAGCAATAGCACCTAAGATCCTATGAGACTTGACACTATACAACAGAGAACACAAAGGCAGGGGGGTTCATTAGCTTTGTTGGTAAGTTTAGTCTTTGATTTGCCTATTTTCATACTATGCAACTTAAACACGATTTAGGCCCAGAGCCTCAAAAGTATTTAGGCATTTAACATCCATTGATTTGACTAGGACTTAGAGCCTCGAGAACCTATTTTTTGTAAAAGGACAGACATTGACAGCATGAGATTGAAATTCTAGTAGTTGTGTTGACTACGGAGTGATCAACACAAGAAAGCTGACATAGGGGTCACTATAGGTTAAGTCAATGTGCAGTCAAACATACTAACAAAATGGTAAGATGAATAAGAAATGGGATGAACACAGAGCTAAGATATTTTATATAAGTCAATGGTGCACCCTCATCTGCACACTGTGAACCCTACTGGACGCCCCATCTTTTGAGGATATTGTAGAACTAAAAAGGATTCAGAGAATGAGCGGAGGGTATGAAAAAGTTCTCCTGGGAGGAGCCTGAAAAGACTGGGATTATAACCTTGGAAAGGGGATGATTCAAGGATATAAATACAATGGTTTTCCTTAGGTCTCAACTCACGTAAGTGGACAGCCAATGAAACGGAAAAATGGGAATCGCAACACTGATACAAATATATTCTTTTCAGAGTGGCTATCTGGAGTGTGGAATTCACTGCCACAGGATGGAGAGGCCAAGAACTTAGTAAGATTCAAGCAGGGACAGGACATTTATACAGCTAGCAAGAACATCTAGGCTTCTTATACATGACAAGAGGTTTTGGAAGGGATATTAAAACTCATGTTTCAGGGTTTAAACCTATCTGAGTCTTAGAGATCAGGCTAAGGCCTTTCTGGGGCAGTGAGAAGTGAGGAGAGAAATTATTCTAGACGGGATATGGGACAAAACAGGCCTCAGGTCTGACCCAACCTGGCTTTTCTTACGGGAGTGATATGGGCAGTGCCCACTTGCTCCCATTATAAATGTTTCTCAACCCTATCCCAGATGACTTCTTAATGGCAGAGTTCAGCCACATGGCCTGTTCTAGCCCTAGTGGCCCTGGTTAAGGCTGCCAAGTGTCAGAAATGACTGGTTGAGTTGTTTTGGATGGGAGTGGAAGGATGTTTGATGATGGAGATATTGTCCCTTGGCGACCAGCCCCCCAGTGATTCTTGTCACACAGGCAAACAACCCACCATCAGACCATGTAGTTTCCAGTCACTAGTGACTGGAATTAGCATTCCTGGGATTGGATTGTAGTTTTTGGTTCCAGAAGATATTTTAATTCAGTGACTTCCCTTCTCTGCACATCCACTTCATTAGCCACATAAAATGTAACTTGTTTGTTTCTCCTCTGGTACAATGCTTCACAAGTGAGAGTTAATACTCAAATGGACACCAACCATTTCTTGCATTTTGTTCACTCATAAGTGGCAGAAAATATTTGTTAAAAAAAAGTTCCCCCTCCCCCCACAGGATGAACATTTGCTAGATGACTAAATCCCATGTGAATTTCATCTGTTGCCATGACAGGAGAGGCAGCTTGGTGCAGTGGCTAGGGTATTGGATCGGGATTGATTATCACTGGCCTCCACTATGATTTTGGGCAAGTCACTCTCTTGCTCCATGCCTATTTGTCCTCCCATCCTTTGCCTGCCTTATTAGTTTGTATAGCACCTCGCATAAGGGGGCCTTGCCCTAGAGTCAGATCTCCATGCATTATGGGGATATTCTGACAAATCTACTTCAACTAAAGATTCAGCTGTGGTCTTCCACTTGGGCAATCTGTTCATCTAATGAGATCAAACCTCAAGAACTACAGGCAGTACCTTTAGAAACATCCAGCTCTGGCTGAACTCTGCTCCGACTGACTTTAATGGAGTCCAAGTGAGGCCGGGGTGGGTGCTTTGGAAGAATCCCACCGTTGAGTATTTTCCATTCAAAACCACCACTCATTGCTTATTTGTTTTAGTGCTTTGATGCCAGCTCCCTGTTACTTCAACAACAGAAAGAAGAGAGCTGCTGTTTAATTACTGGGAGACTGAAGCTAGGAATGGGGTGGAGCATGCTTTGGCATAGGTGCTATGGGGCAGCAGATCCTGACTAGGAGTGGTTTCCATTCTATACAGGATTTACAGTTTGGTTCAATGGCTCAGGACACCCATTATGAAAATCACTCCAGTGCCACTGGGCTTTGGCTAGAACAAGACAAGGGAATAAAAGACAACTAAAAGCTGTTTTATTCAACTTTTTACGAGAATTAAGTGTGGTATAGAAAAACAAGAGCCATTGCTTATTCTCCTCGCTTTGATAGGAATAAGACAGGCTCCAAATAGAGGTAACTCTTTGTTCCTCCAGCTAGACAGTAACTACACTAAAACTCCCATCAAAGGTAGGAGTTCCTTATCTTACAGGACAATCCAACCTCATGTCTATAAGCAGGAGGTTGCTAGAACTCTTGCTGGTTTATTACAGAAGTTACACATATCCAAACAACCAGCCCTAACAACCATGAGTGCATTTAATACAGACATCACTGGCCTGTGGGACACGAGAGCCAACTGGATGATCCTAGTGACCCTTTCTGGCCTTTCCAAAAACCCAAACCCTATTATTCTATGAAGTTTGCATGTACCTTTGCAACTCCCCAGGTTGATACAAGATACGTAATTCCAGCGACATAAATTACGTAGCTGGAGTTAATGTATCTTAAATCCCCATCCACACAGTGGGAAGTCGATGGGAGCAAATGCACCCATTGGCTTCCCTTACTCCTCACAAAGGGTAGGAGTACCAGCGCCAATGGGGGCACCCATTGAGTTCTATAGACCATGGCACCATCAATCTTCCACATAGTGTAGATGTGCCCCAAGAGACTATGAAGGGGTGGTAAGAATGGGGATCTGCTAAGGCCAGGGTTTTCCCAATTCTTGCCCAGAGAGCTTAATATACAAGGTACTTGAACAGTTGATATTTGATAAATTTGGACCAAGACACAAATCCAGTACAGCGTAAAAAGTGGAGAAAGAATGCAGTAAAAGAGACAACTAGGCTGCAAAACACAACCATCTTGGGCTGTGCTACTCTAGCAGGGCTGATTGTAACAATGATCCGTGTTGCACCTAGACAAGTCTTAAACACAGCTCACACTTTTCTCTGAGCTGCAGGGAAATGGTTTTGCAAAACAGGACTTGACACTTCCAATTTTACCAAAAGTCTAAGCTTCTGGAAGATGATGTCCTCAAGCCACGTTGATGGTAGCTGTGCAAACTGTAAGGGGAATATAAATGAACAATTTAAGGCTAGGAGCATAAGAGACTTAAGTGCCAATTCAGTTTCAAATGGGACTGGGGTAGCCTTAAACCCATACTGTCACATTGAAAGCCCTGACACCAAAATCCTGTCTGTTAGCATTTTTAATGTCTTTGCCCCATATTATAGACCTGACCCAAATGAAACTAAGGTACACAACTTCAGCCACATGAATAGCACAGCAGGAGTCGATACACCATAGTTTGGCTTACCACAGCACCCCTACTGTGAGATGGGGGAGGAGGGATATCAATGGGAGAAACTCTCCCATTCACTTCCCTTATTCCTTGTGACCTGGTGAAGTACCAGAGTTGATGGGAGAATGATCAGCAATTGATTTGGCATGTCCTTAAATCGACCCCCGGGAGATCAATCTTCAGTGTCAATTTCCTGGTAAGGCTAGAAGCTTTCCAGAGTTTTAAAATGGGAAGTGTGATTTTTAAGTCAAATAGAAACCCCAGTCAAGCCTAGACGTATGGGGGAGGGGAAGGAGGCAGAAGTGGTAGCTAGTCAAACCACTGTTCAGCACATTGACTGGTTTGTCAATTAGTAGCACACTGGAAACTAGACCAACATAGTGCTTTAGCATGGTACCCAAATGCAAAGCAAACAGGTCTACAAAGGTAAGACCTTGCAGAATTACATGTGCAAATGTTTACTTACCCTCCCCCACAAATAAGCTATTCTTGCCAGCATCTGTAGAGTAGAAACCACAATTTTTAGAAGACACTGGCCATGTGCGGAGTGCAACCAATGTTCCCTCCAATTTTTTCCATCCACATGTAGAATAATTTTTATGTGCACCACCAATAGAAACACATGCTGCCAGCTATAGGCGCTCTGCTGATCAGCTGGGCAGCATCTGAATCTCTCCTGGATGGCCACCCAACTGCTCAGATTACTGGGAACACGGCATGCAACCCTGACTATTAGCAATGGATGACAGGGTAAGGATGAGGCAAAGAATTGGCATCACCCATAGACTGCAGCAGCACAGTGCCCATTTCTCAAGGAAACTGCACTGCTACCCAGGACAAGGGCTTGACTACCAGGTCTGGTTTCTTGAACTATGGCGTCTATGAATTGTAAGAGCAAGTTACATGTTGCCGTACAGCAGCTTCTGTTGGCTGTTTGCAAAGTGGTACCATCAGTTTCCAAACAGAACACTGCACAATTCCACCTGAGCGAGGGGCTCCTTTGCTTTTCAAGGTCCAAAGCAGACAAGGGAATAATGGACATTAGGTTGCTAGCTCTAAGTTGCTGTTCAAGAAACTCCTACTCTCTAATAAGGAATGATACATGCCATAGGTGTGGTGTATCACCCCCAACAAAGCACAGAGAACTACACCACTAATTTTCAGCACATTCTTACAAAAGGTGAGAGAAGGCGGTCCCCTCCCTACCACATTATGCCTTGGCACACCAATGTCACTTCAAAATGGCAAACTGCCTAAACTTATCGCAGCTCAGCAGTCTACATGTAAAGAATGTGTCTCTTCCCAGGCCCCCCCACCTTCCCAGTCATGTAAGGGTTTTATAATCCCATCTGACCAGAGCAAAGGTACCAAGCATTCAGATCATGGAACAAATGCATTCCCCACATTCTGCAGTGTAGCCTGTGGCTACCCTTGAGTTCCATAAGGTGGGCCACCACATGGTCTTGGCATGTGCTAATGAAGGTACAGAACTACACATGACCAACAATCCCAGGGGCTGCACTGATATATGAAAAGTGGAAGGCTGGAAGTATCTGCATCCTTGTCAACAAATTAAGAGGACAGCTCTCAAGATCCTGCCAAATTGCTCAATTGGGCTGGCATGTTTGGATGCCCAGGATGCTGAATGAAAACTTGCAAAAAATAAAATATTTTGGAAGATTAAAAAGTTAAGCACAACTGGTTTGATTAAAATGGAATTGAGAGGATGGAAAATTTCGTAGTACTACTTCCCTTACTGCCCTAACTCATAGCAGCCCACATTTAACCACAACTGAGTTCCCTGCAGATTAGGGAATTTTCAAATACCCTCCCCAGTTTTATTCATGCCGGGAAGATCTGTTTACCCTGTGCATGTTCTAATGCTGGGCTGAGCCTAAGGGATCACTTCCCTTTGAAAGACTGATAGCAGCATTATCTCTGAGAATTTCTCTGAGGCCTCTACTTATAGATTTTACAGCGCTGTCTGCATTGGGATCAGTAACAGCACTGCAAGACGAATGCACCATAGCACAGGTGATGCTTCAAACTGTAGTTCTGCTAAGTGGGCACATACTGAACAGGTATGTCCAGCCCCAATATTCAGCACCATGCATCTTCTGACTGACCTCACAGAGCCAACAGCTATGGAAGAGAGCTGCTGGATTTTACTGTTTATAAAGGTCATATCTACTCAATTGCAGTTGCTATAATTCAGTAGATAATTTTGCCTCCCTCTGCAGAATTCAGGCTGATGCATGGTTCTGATGCATCAGTCCAGCAGAAACCAGCTTGACTTTCAGCTCCAAAGTGTTTTCAGGGCTGCCATTTAAAAAATCTCCACACCCATCTTAACTTGAAAGTAAGAGCTTTATGTCACTGAAGTGCAAACATGAAACCCTACAGTGTGAGGCAGGTCTGAACAGAAAGATGATAAATAGAAAACAGTTGCATGGCAGGACTCATCTCAAGAGCAAGTAGAGATTTAGAAACACGCTCGGAGCTGGGGAGGAACCTCATGTTAGAGAAGGGTAGCAAGTAACCTGTTCCACATTAGTGCCTCCATAGTGTGGCCTCTCTCGAAACATTGGAAAGGATTTTTTGAAATCCTCTCAAGAGGAGAAATGGTATCAAAAACAATGAGATGAAAGGAGAGGGGAAAAACTGCTGAGACAAAAAGAGTAAGTGCCCTTGCTTGGGTGAGGGGATGCAACCTCCCAATAGAATCACAAATTATACTCCCACTAAACATGGCAGCTGCTGAACAGGAGCTGGCATATTTTTAATCTGACCAAATATTGCATGACACCTGAGCTAACGAGGGCGACTTTTACATTTCCAAACTCCTAAGGAAATTTAAGTTACTAAGAGCCTGTTTGCTACTTCACAGCTATATTGAATTCAGCAGTATTTTGCCGCCATTACGAAAAGCTTGAAAGACTCGACGTTCCATACGAAAGCACGAAATACAGTAACAAAACATGTTTTCAAAACTAGGGGTGAGTATTCATTAGATTCACAGACACTGGATTAGAAAGGGCCTTTTGTTTTATTTTTGTACCAATTCCTACAAAGGAGGAATGAGTTCCTTTTTTAAATCTTGCCTTGTTCAAGAGCATTTCATAACCTTCCCTGAATAGTTATGCTACTATCTAAATGATCTTTACAAAGTGACATGTGGACATAAGATAAAAAACTTGTAGCTTGGAAAATAAAATATTTCTATTCTAGAAACAATTTCAAATAATTCCTCATTTATGTATGCCTTTGAAGCACTTGGAAGCCAAATTACTATACATTCTACTATTGTACCAGAGCACAGAGCTTAGTGGGCTATTCTTATTGTCCTTACGGAGTGAAATGCAAAAGGTAGCCAATGAGCATAAACGGCAAAAAGAAAATCACTGTTTCCAATTTTTTCCATTTTGGTAATCCAAGTTAGCCCAACTAAAGCAATTTGTTAAATCTTAATGACCAGAAACCTCTGAAGTTATTAAAATATTACACTCTTTAAATTGCTTTACATCATTGCTTCTTGTGCTATGCAAATATAGACAAAGCGAGATTTTTAGCAGATGTCACTGAACAGTTTCTCAAGGGTGCGTTGCCAGTTATTCCATCCTTGAGCCAACAAAAAAGAACCAGAAGCCCTGAATAATCAACATTTTTATCCTTCAAAATTACATGACAAGAGTATGATCAAGAGGCCAGTAGCCAGCAAAGTGGTGCAAAGAACATACTCTTCTGAAAGGAAACCACACGAAGTAACATACACTTTATTATTATGCAATACAAAAATAAATGGGAGCAGGGGAAATTAAGTGTTGTCTCAGCCTACAAGTATTGGTAGGATATTCCATTTCTGTGTTGTGCTCTGCTAGTTAACATGGCCTCTATGTACAATTAAAAGAAACAGTCATCTTCCAACAATAGTTTTACATTTATCTTCTTGAAAACATGGTCATGGAGCCGGAGCTGGAGGCAGATTCTTCCTTGTGTTTTTTTGTTTTTTTTAAAAACACTAACCCTAAATTTATAATTCAGCAAAGATGAAGTCTGGCTGCTGTTGTAGACTGCAAATGTTGAGCAAAAAAACTGATGTTCTCTCTTCAGTCCAATATTTTGATTATTTTCACAGACCAGCCAATCTTATGCCCCCTGTACACTTAAAAGAAGTTGCGGTTAAAAAAGAATATCAAAACATTAGAACTAGTTATTTTATTAATGTATTAATACACAATTCAAAATGATCTGCAGTTTTATTGTTGCTTCCTCTAATGCATGTTGCTTTCTTCACATGGAACACTTGAGAATATAAATCCAACATATCTAATTAATCTTAACAGGCACACAAAAAAGCAGCCAATATTTACAGCAGTTTTGAAACAGCACTGCAGCTTATTTTTGAATTAATTTCCGCATATGATCATTTATTCC
Organism: Pelochelys cantorii; assembly: GCA_032595735.1. Classification (NCBI taxonomy): domain Eukaryota; kingdom Metazoa; phylum Chordata; order Testudines; family Trionychidae; genus Pelochelys; species Pelochelys cantorii. The sequence continues at coordinate 21,482,353 of CM064349.1, read as the reverse complement.
GCATGTTTTTTTAAAAAGTTACTATTATTCACATTATCTAAACAGGTTTCTCACACCTGAACAATGTTTTATGGGTAAAAAGTCTCAATGTATTCAGATCACAGTCATCCACAGCTGTAGACTCTCCCCCCGGATATAAAATGCACACCAAAGCATAACTGGAATTTTTCCAAAGAGGCGGGTATGCATATTACATATCTGAGAAGACAGTAAAAATCTAAATTGTTCATATTCATAAGTCTGGTGACATCTGTATTACACTAGAAGAAGTCTAGAACAGGGGAACATTTTAAGTTTTTATAACGTCTAGTAAAAATTAATTCTACTGACTGCTGTGAAGCTGTACCAATGTATTGTTTGGTTTGTCCTCACTGTGTTTCTAGAACAGCTGGACTGAACATTGAAGGCTGTCTGCAATTTGATTTTCTTCTTTATGAAGTTATGTCCTTCATGAGAGAGACTGTTTCATGCTTTATTTAAAAAATACATGTTTATTTCTTTTTCTTATAAGGTGAAATACAAAAAGTTCAAGAATGGTTGGGGAGTTAAATCACAGACACAGAAATAAATGCCTTCATGTCCAGATATAAGTTGTGTGGTTCTACATATGTACATGTGTCTTCACTTACTATAGACAATTTGTTTAAAGTAATAAGCACAGAACAAAAAAAAAAATCTCAAACAAAACCATGAAGTTTTTAAAATAGTCTTTTTTTACAGAGAGTTTTTTTTTTTTTTTAAATCAGTCATTTTACTTTACAAGTTACCAAAAAAGCCACTTCCAAGAGCCACTCCCCAGGCATGTCAGATGGCAAGGAGAGGAGTTCTTAGATGATGTCACCATCTGATCTTAGTAACTCTTTACCTTGAAATCACCACTAAGCAAGAGCAGCAGAAATAATTCACATTCTTTTATTCTAGAGCATTTTGTTTTCTAGTCAATATTGGTTTAATTCTTACATCAGAACCTCCTGCATCTTTTCACCCCCTTTGTTTCCTCCAACAAAATATTTTTAAGCCATGACTTCTCTGAAACTGTCCCCTCAAGCCAGCATAGGTATTAAAGCAATGGGACTGCGTAGTTTAGGTTTGAGGCAAACAGAATGCCAGGCTGGTACAGAAAGCTTCATTTAAAATGTTCCAGTAGAGCAAAGAAGTTGGGCTAAGCTATGTGTCATTTCCAGTATACATCAAAAGCTGTAAAATGTTTTCAGTTTTTAGTGCTGGAGATTAACATTAAACGTTTTTTTAAAAAATCCATGAGCTACAAATCCTAAAATTTAAGAGCTGTATGGCTGGACTGTGGGACTATAATGAAACTAATGCTTACCTAAGCATTCTTCCATCTTGGGTTGTTTTGTAGGTGAGCACATTTATTCTCACTAATAAGAAATATGATAATTCTGAGTGCTGGTGTCTAGGGAACAGAGTTGTAGCATCTCACTTCATATCACAGGATAAGTGAATTCTCACCTCTTATTGTGTAGTTTTCTTGCTGTATATCTTTACTGCTGTTTTTACTTTCTGAACGTTAGGCTTAAATTACACAAGCTACGCTTCACAGTAGGTATTTTGGTGCGCTATCCATTTAATAATCATATTGAAGGCTCACTGAAAGGAGCTGCGGTGTCCTCAGAACTCAGAAGGAACAGAAAAAGAATACCATTAAAATTAACCAAAAAGTTTAAATACTCAAATGTTTGCATGAATTGCACATGCAGTTACTTTTTCAGGAATTCTGTTTAACTGAAACAGTCCACGCAACAAGATGTACCATTCCACGACGATGCCTAAATATACCCTCTATAGATCAACAGCAACAACATCTGCTGCTGACTGCAAAATGAAGTTGAACGCACACTGTTGTTCTAAGGTTAGAAAACTAACAAAGAAGGTTTTTATGCACTGGCACTATAACATCATTCTTTTTGTAAACCCAGGGCCATTCAATAGAAAACACCAATACAACCTTCCATTCACTTACTTTTGTATGCAAATAGAATCATACCTATTTTTGTATATATATATATATATATATATATATATATATATATATATATATGAAATAAAACACACAGCCCAAGCACAAATGCTCTGCCATTTTCTCATTTTGTAGTTATTTGTATAGATTTTTTCCCCCATACCTTTATCAAACACTAATATGTTGCATTCTACTCACTCAAAAAAAAACAAATAAAGTAATTCCAACTCCACACATCCTCTATGCACATGGCTGCAGAAGAGAATTTATGAGAACATGTCAGAAGAGTGGTTAGGTACTGGTTCCACATTTCTGCATGTGGTTTCTCTCTCATCTTACATGGAATTATGTACGTCAAACAAATCACAAATGAAAGGTGTGATTACAAAAAGTGAAGAGTACATGTAAGTCAATGATACTCCTAGCAAAAAAGTAAATAGTTTACTAGAACTGGCCTATCTCTGTGGTGTAAGACAAGAAAAAAAAAGATGATCAGTTTGTACATGTGTATGTAGGCATATGCTTCAAATATACACTGTATACATTAAATGTGTAAGCACAGATTTGAGTTTTTACCACTAGCTACCTTCCTGCATCCACTTATTTTAAATGCATTACTTGATTTATACTCAGCAAAATAACCCTCTTGCGTTGAGGAAGGAAGTAAAGTTGGAGATAGGAAGCACACACAGTTTAGAGACTGTTTTCTGAAACCCAACTTAGGAAAAAAGATCCTCAATGACAAAAACCATCAACCATGAAAAGCAGAGTTTTTTCCCCCCTTTTGCATTCCGAGAAAGGCAGAAAAAGTAAACAGAAGGGCTGAAAAACTGACCTTGTTTGCTGACTACCCTGTCCCTATTCCTACCAGCAAAAGCGGGAAAATGACAAGCAGTGAGATGTACAAGGCTTCATAGCAAGGGACTGACTGAGCAGACATCAGTGAAAAAAGTGACTGATTTTTAACCTAAACAAAAGGCACAAGGAAGGGTTAATATTTCTATTGCCACAAGGAGGGCTTTGAAAGCTTGGACCCCTTATTTTCCTTATTCAATAGTAGCAACAGAGTTCCTTCCCCCACCTCTATCTTTTGACATGGGTTCGGAGGACTCGTGAGGCAAAACAATTTGGTAATCAGCTAAAAATAACATCCCAACATCGCACATTCAATCATTTTTTACGACTATAAGTTTTATTTCAACGGCAATACTCTTCGGAAATTTCTTATTTTTTGTTAAAACATTTTTCTAGATTTATGCCAACTGGATGGCTTAAAAAATAAACAACCAAAAAAAGTACCAGAACATATTTAATTTAGAAAAATGTTATGGGGCCCTTTAAGGAAAAACAAAAGTGAAAGCACTACTTCCACTGCTCTCTAGAATATCCAAAATACCTTCACTTACAGAGACGCAGGTCTGTTTCAGTACCTGGGAGGAAAGAATGGGCGTTTTGGTGCAAAGAATGGAGGGCCCCTTCCAAAAGGTGGCCGAGGCCTTTTTAAGCTGTGAAATGGGTCTCTATTTATGAAAGGTTCCCTAGGCCTAAAGTCTGGCCTAATCATCATTCCACTCCGGTTTACATTGTCTCTCTGAGGTGGGCCAATGGGAGGAACGCTATGGGTTGGCCCAAGCTGATCTCTTGAAAGGGAAGTTAGGCCTATATTTTCTCGAACTCGACCAAGGGATGGACCGCTGTGGTCTCGCTGAGCTGGGGCCACAATTTCCCTTGATCCTGAATGCACATTTATCGTTCCTTGATGAATAGTACCGTGATCCTTGGAAAACGTGACAGCACCATGTTCCACGGTGAGGGGAGGGGCAGGAAATGGAATGCCACCATGTTCCCCAGCAGGTGGCGGCGGGGTAGGGAATGGAACGCCACCATGTTCTACGGAGAGAGGTGGAGGGGGAGTAGGAGGAAATGGAACCCCGCTATGTTCCACAGAAGAAGGAGGGGGGGCAGCATGAGGCAATGAGTGTGAAGAGGATTTTTCTTTTGAAAACGGACTAGTGTGATCCACTGATGACATGTGTGAAGGAACTGAGTGATCCCTAGGAAACAGGCTTCCATGATCCTTGGGAGGAGCAGATGAGGGCCCAGCAGGTGGACCAACTTGTTCCCTCTGAAAAGGAGTTCCATGCTCTATGGGAGGTGGTGGGATGTGACGCTCAAAGGCAGTGCCGAAATTATTTGTTCTGAAACTGTTTACACTCTCCTGAAATTGTGGCACATGTTCTTTGTATTGTGTTTGAAAGCTGGCAATTCCACTGCCAGCACTCATAGTGGGCAGCTCTGTAGCACTCGAAGGCCCATTATCAAAAGTATTACCTGTATTACTCAGCTCAAACCAGCCTACTCTGGTTGCCTCTCGCCCATGTCCTCTATTTCCTTTCCCAAGAACTCTTATAGATTCTACTGTCTGAATTGGTTCGCCTGACATTCCCCTACTGGATGCATTATGGTAACCCAGAGTTTCTATAGGGGCTCCTTTTTCTTCAGTGCTATCAGGCAAGTCTAAACAAGATGAAGACACCCTAGTTTCTATACGATAGTGTTCCTCTTGCTGCTGGTCTCCTGTAGAGGTTCCAGCTTGGCTGAGACTAGACAGGCTAACCCCTTCATGTGAGCTACCTTTAGAAACCTGGCTAAAATGCTTTTCCTCGGAAGGCTTGCGAGACGCATTTTTAAGCATGTTCTTAAACTCAATTGTTGAAGTGGCAGAAATGGAAGAACTTAAAGATTTCTCCACACTGGATGTGGGTGGTCTACCAGCAGGATTTGAAAGAGTGTTTTGAGGAGAAAAGAGTGATCTGTGAGGAAGTGAATGGGGAGAATCTGGATACTGTTTTTGTGACAGACCAGAATGTAGCACAGGTTTTGATAAATTATTATGATTGGAGTCTGGTGTGAAAAACACATCATTCTTACTAGGTGAAGGGGAACCATCAGATCCAGAGTCATTTGCTCGTAGGCCGTAACTTCCATACACTCCAGAAGATGATGACAGTGGATCACAGCTCTCATTCTGATCAAGAATAGACCTCATAGACTGAGGAAAAGACGACTTCACACTAAACTCCTGTGTTCTTTGACTGTAACTAGACAGGACTGGTTGGTACTCTGCAGCATCAGAAAGCTTACTTGCTTTCAAAATAGATTTTGCGGGCTTCTTCTCCAGGTTCATGATGGCAGATGGTGGTGGTCCAGAATATTCAAAGTCACGATAATCTTCATCTTCCTGAAAAGATGTGTCTGGGTAAAACTTCTCCTGAGGGGACTCCATTAAAGAAGAAGGTATTTCCATATTATCAGAGGACTGCTTGTACATGCTGGCTGGAGAATCCCTGCCGAGACTGAAAGACCTATAGGCAGGCACAGAATTAGATAGTTCTTGAGGATATCCATCATCTCTGCTCTGAGGAGGGGACCTTGTGCTACTGGGAGTAGAAGATCCAGGACTTATGATCTTTGATAATAAAGACATAGTGTCAACATTGCTTGATGTCGGTTTATCCATCATCTCATCTTGGGTTGGTGTTCCACTTCGTTCGTCACGGACTGGTGTCCCATCCACATTATCCATAGAAGTGCTGGTAGGAGCACGCTGAAAGTCAGATGAATGGCTCTCTGATGTGATGTTGGACCCTAAACTGCTTAAAATTGGAATATTCAAGTTTAGACCACTGAAACCAGGGTTTCCCTTTAAAAAATTGTGTATCTTCATTTCCAGGCTTGGAGAGGTAGGTTCTGACTCCAGCTTTGTTTTTGAAATCTCAGAGGACTGACTCAATGTGGCTTCTGTTGGTAAAAGGGAAGGACTAGTAGGATGGGTACTAGCAAATCCAAGGGAATTTGTTGGTGGTTTAAAACTAGAACTTGAAAGCCCTGGGCTATGTCCAACAGGAGCCTTGTTAACCGAAGTTGAAGAGACCTCAGCAGTAGAAGAATTGGGAGAATAACCAAAATTTTTGGACATAAAAGACTGAGTATTAGAAGAAACATTCCTCCCTTTCACGCAAGAAACAGTAGTATTGGCTGGTGATGCTGAAGTGCTCTGAGATGCTGTTTCACTTGACTGAGCTGTATTTCCAGCAACACTTTGCAATAAGGATGACAAACCTGGAGAATAAACGAAACAAAATATTTTAAATAGATATTTTAAGAGGCAGAGTAACCTACAACCATTTCAAAAGAAAACTCATGCTAAGCGTTCATTGTGATTGGTTTTGTAGGCAGAGAAACTACAGACTTAAATTTTTGAAACTATCTGAAGTCTGAGCCAACAAAATAGTTAAACTTTGCCATCTCTACATATTACTAATTACTTTGTATTTCCAAAGGGCTTTCAATCTCAAATTTATTTTATCAATAGACATATGCCATACTTTATAAGCCACATAGACATTATGTGCATGTAACAGATAGTTAAGCAGAATCATAGAAGTGATATTAAACAAGATCATATGAGCAAGCAATAGAGGAAAATCCCACTGCCCCGCCGCCCCAGAAACCTAGGAGTCCTCCATTCCTAATCCCCTGCTCAAACCACTGAAACTCCCTCCCAGAGCTAGCAAAAGAATCCAAGAGGCACTCACTTGTGGGTCCCCTGCATTTTTCCATGCAACATTACATTTTAGGAAACACATACAATGTAATTAATTGGCAAACTGGAAAGCCTGGGTGAAGTTCAGCTAATAAAAATATTAACACTATTTGTAGTACAACTACTAAAATTTAGTCATAAAAGTTGCAACTAAAAAAGCAAATATAAAACGTTCCAGGATGGTATCCAACATTATCAGATTTTAAAGAGATTTTTAAAAGATTACACACACACTCCCTGAATCTGTTGCAAAATTTACTTGCCCATACTAAATGCACTACCTTCCAAAAGGTAACTTACATTTGGAAAAAGCATTACCTATACAAGCTAATTTCCTTCCAGATAAAATTTTTGTTTCAGAAGCGCACACAGTAGAATGTTTTAACAGCGATGCTGCCATCCAAATATAGATGCTATTTATTTAAAATCCACATCTTTTGCACAATATACTGACCTTGCAATGTTGGTGCAGTCTGGGTCTGGGTCTTGGAGAGAACTGACAAAATGCTTTCAGGAGTTATTTCAACTTTGGAAAGAATATTTGCCAATGGATTTGGAGGACCAGATGGTGTCCCCACAACAGGTGTCTTCAGGCCACTAGTAAGAGTCGTGGGGCTTGTTGGGGTTCCTGGGGAAGGTCTTGATGCAGGACTGACCCCTGAGGTGAAAACATTTTCTGCTCAGAAACACAAAATGCTACTTTCAAAGAGCAATGAAAACAGTTGATAAATATACAGCTCAAGCATACTGCTACTAACATCAGAGTTATAATAAGGTGCTGGTGTAGTCAAGGTTCTTGAGGCCCCTAGCATTTAACAGCATCACATAGACCTACATGATACTGTTAAAAATGACAGCAGCTGTGGAAGCCTTGACTACAACTAACACTGTCACCTTCAACACTGCAGTGTTACCAGTAGGAACCCTAGCACAGATACACTAAGATCACTATGGTGCATAGACCTGGGTAGCACCACATTCCACTTTGAAACTCCACACTACAAATGCCCTTAAATCACTTGGAACAGCCCCCCCTGTTCAATGCAGAGCTTTCTTCTGACCACCAGCCAACCACCCACGATGACAAAATGGGCGCAGGAGAAGGTGAGGGTGCAAGCTCTGGCCAGGAGATAGGCTGCAGGAGCAGCCTGAGGGTTGGGGGATGAGGGGGGAGTCTGGTGGGAGGTTGGATGCAGGGTCTTGATGGGAAGATGTGTGTGTGTGAAGGGGTTGGGGGGTGCAGGGTCTGGGCATGAAGGGGATGGGGGCACTTACTTGACTCTGCCTCCCGCCACTCCCATAGGCTAGAATTCCAGCCAATGGCAGCAGTGGGATAAGCTTCCAAGAGAGCAGTTTCCTGCACTACAGGTCCCCCAACTAGGAGGAGGGGGAATGGCAGCGCGCAGAGCCACTTCCTTTCCCCCTGCAAGCTGGATCCGGCCCATGAGATTTGCCCCCCTCAACCTCCCTGCAGTGGGAAGCCAGAGCTGGTGCTCCAACCTTACAGTGGGGGAGGCGGGGGAAGAGGATGATGGGGATGGAGTGCCAGTGATGGCTTCCTGCTTTAGGGGTGGAGGGCCAAGCCCCAAGCCCACTGCAAGATGGTCATGGTCCATGGACAACACTTTGAGAACCACTGACCTAGAAGGAAGCAGATTTTAAAACTAATATGAGAGGGCACTTAGTATCAATAAGTCACAGCTCTCTGTCTGAAGTACAGACTGAATTACAATTCAATGGTTTGCTTCTAAAATGGTACAGAAACAAAAAAAGATCTGAGCAAGGAAGTTATTGCTTGTACACTGCAGAATTCTGTTTCTGCTGAAAAGCAACACTCAGTCACAAGCTGCAATTCAGAGGCTCACCTGTATTCTTCATAACAGAAGTCAAGCTGCTAAGAATGGAGCTGATCTTTGCCAGGTCAACGTTGGCAAGGTTTGGCAGACCAAGTGCTGGCGATGGAGGGACAGGGACTGTGCTCACTGTCTTGGGAGTTGGTGGAGTCGGAGCTGAAGTTGTTACTGCTGGTGTAGCAGCGACCACTATGGAGGGTGTTGCTTTTGGGACACTTTCAGTCTTTGCAGGTGCTGAAGAAGGAGCAACCTGTTTCTCCTTCCTTTCCTCCACTAATTCAAATATAAAAGAGATAACATGGAATGTTCAATATGCTTCACAGAATTCTTCTGGCCTGAGAGCTGCAAGCTTCTCTATGGGTCCCAGGTTTAACAGAAACTAATTTAAAGGCTCAGTGGAAAAGCCATTGTTCATGCCCTTTACTGAACTGCTAGGTATTTAAGCACAGCCTCATATAATATATATATATATATATATATATGGAGATATACCTCTCTCATAGAACTGGAAGGGACCATGAAAGATCGAGTCCAGTCCCCTGCCTTCACAGCAGGACATGGAGAGTTTTTTTTAAGTTAGGAACATCATAGCTTCCCTGTTTTTGCTGGAGCACAGGCAATATTCCCAAAAGAAGGAAAGTTTCTCATCATCTTACTCCTAAATGAGGTTTGGAAAAGCCGTTTTGCCTAGACAGTACTGTATAAAATGATAAGCCTATTTTATGGCTACTTCCACAGAACATACCAATGATTTTAGACGTGTCATCTTCCACATCGGACAGTTCCATGTCCTCCACATCCCGATTGTCTGCAACAGGTTGAGGAGAGGGAGACGTCTCACTTTCTACCACTGGAGACTGGACAGCATCCTCTTCTCCCATTCCCTGGAAAGGGGACTCAGAACCAGTCGGAGATGGAGCGTCCATACTTGGAGAAGGGACAGGAGACTCTTCAGGATCAGGAAGAGTTGCTTTCAGTTGATCTAATTTTTTCTTTAGATTGCTCACTCTGTTGGCAAATGTTTTATAAGCCTAATACACACACAAAAAGCATATTTAAGTTGGTGTCCTTTATAAAAAAGGAAAACAATGTATCTTTGTAACATTTATAGTATCAATAGCAGCATGTTCAACTCTGCCCCTGCATTATGTAATTCACTTTTCAATCTGGCTGGTAGAACAAAGGCCTCAGAAGGGATATTCATGTGACTACTTCCATTTAGTTAATGTTTTTGTTGGAAGAATCTTTTCAGATCCATTTTTGTTATTGCTTCAAGAAATGAGGACCCAAAGGTCAATCTCTGATTACTCAAGGTATTCAACTTCTTGTAGGTATCTTTACACTCAGCCTAATAAATGAAACTTTTTTCTCTTCACATGCAAAGACTTTGCAAAACACAAGAAAAAGGATAAGTCAAATTATGAGCTCATTAGTGGACCTCCATCATTTTTGCTCTCCTTTTAAACTCACAATTTCTACATCATTCATTGGTACAAGGAGATTTTATCAATCATGTATCTAATACAAAAATTAACATGCAGATAAACCCTGATTATCTGCATGACTCAGAAGACATTTTGGAAAACTGAACTAAATAATTTTAGCATTTATCTTCATACATATCCCCAAATATTAGCCAAGTTATTACATTAAGAGGGCTTGATGATTAATAGATTTCTATAATCCACAACCATACCAGTTTGTATACTTCATTAGGTCCTGTTATTAGTAATGTAATACCAATAAGATATTTGCTACTGGGGAAAGTTTTGCACTTACATTTGCTACTACCTTGACTTCCTTATACTGTGCTTCATAAAAGATACCGGCATTCTCAAGCACTTCAATTAGTGAGGGGCCATTTTTCACCTGCTTGTCTAAACCATTTACAAATTCTTCTAACTTTGAACTTGCTTCTTCAAATTCTTTGGAGAACTTTTTTCCTCCTGTTTTGTCTGAGAGAGATATTAAAGACAAATGACATTATGCAGATTACCTCACCTGGAATAAACACAGCTCTTCACACACACAAAGTAATTAATGCTCAGTAAGCCGATATGTGCGCTTCATTGTTTTAGGAGATAATTAGACTGTGTCTACACTACAACCTGGATCGATGCTCTTAGATCAATCCACAATAGTCAATTTAGTGGGTCTAGTTAAGATACGCCAAATCGGTTGTAGATGGTGCTGCAGTCAACCCCCTCTACTCTGTTCCAGATAATCAAGTTTACATAATTTCCTAATCTTAAATTATTATAGCTTTATTGAAGAACTAAGCAGCTGGTGTCTAAAGCTCCAGGTGGGCACTTCTGAAAAATCTCACCAGATGCCAATCTGCAACGTTACACACCTAAATAAATACCTTTGTAAATCTGGCCCATGGCTCTTACCTCCATGCAAGCTAGGTACTAAACTGATGAAGTATTCCATCCCGCTCTCATAGCCAGCTACAAAGGCTACAGCCTATTTGGGCTATCTGCAGTTACACCTTTAGCTCAAGCAGCAGAGTCATGCTTCTGGTACACAAGATCCCAGCCTCAATCTCACAGCTGAAAGTGTTACTACATCTTGGGGACAAGTACTCTGGAGTTCTGTACTTTATAAGGGCACAATGTGCATTTTAAAGTTATTTGAAAAATAAATACATTCAAACATGCACTAGGAGAACCAATTAAAAACCACTGTAAAAGAATTACAAAATCTACTACACATAAAACCCAAGACATTGGGAGATTATGTACATTCAAAGGCAGTTGATGTGCTCATAACTAAAATCAAACATTTCCATCCTGTGGCTTATAAAATACTACAGTAACAGCTATCAATCAATACAGCTGTAGTGTACTGGATCAAAAAAAGCAGATTTCTGAAGTACTGTATTTTTTTAAATAAAAGGAGTTGAAACTTCCAAAAGCGTGTTAATTGTACTTTGACATCATTTAGCATTCTACAATCTGAAATTCATTAGCAAACAAAGGCAGAAATCTAATGAATTACTAAAACTACTTGTACATAGTTTCCTTTGATAATATGACTTGTACCTTTTAAGCATTTAAGTGTTTCAGTGCTGCATACATCCACCCTCATAGTAGAAAGTTGCTTCTCTTTCAACTCTATCTGGTCTTCTGAACGCTTATATAACAACAATTCATCAACGAGGGACTGTGGCTGAAAAAACAACAAAAGCCTCATTAAGTTCTGCAGAAGAGAAGCCACGATTTTGAAACGTTACCGCCATGGACCTTTTTTTAAGTAACAAATAAGTATTCCATTGAGAAACTGCCACTTATCAAAGCAGAGGCTTTTTCACTGATGCTGAAATAAACCATATGCTTCTCTGAATTCATGTAAGTCATACCAAACGGAACTGAAACCAACAAGGTGATGATCAGACCTCTAAGTATGGTAAATAAGAGAAAGATTTGCTGGCATAGATACTAATTAGGTGTAGGGATGTAAATGTTTAACCAGTTAACCAAATAGCATCAGCCTTCTCAGTTTCAGTTAACGGTTAACGATTAAACTTGGCTGCTGGCTGAAGCCCAGGATTCTACTGCTGTCCTGGCACTGGCAGACAGAAGCCCCAGTGTAAAATGTGAGAGTACTGTAATATCCATCCGCACCTCTAGTTCCCCAGTTAAATGTTTAACTGTATAACTTATTAACATTTTAAACTGCTATATGGTTTTTTTTAACCAATATTTACATCTGTCGTTAGGCATGTGGAAAAAAATTATACCCTCAACTGCCATAGCTGTACAAACAAAAGCCTTAGGGTATATGCAGTTATAATGGCAAAGAGTCCATTTGCCAGTATAGCTAACTCCATTCAGGGACCTGTTTTAAGCTATAGCAGTAAAATAACTTTTGCAATGGGATGGTGTTGGGGGATGAGGTGTTTGAGGTATGGAGGGATTTCTGGGTTTAGGGGTGCTCAGGGCTGGGACAGGGGATTGTTGGGGCACAGGCTTACCTCCGGTGGCTCCCAGTCAGTGATGTAATGGGATGGTAAGACAGCTTCCTGCCTGTCCTGGCACACTGGCCAGCAGCAGGTCCAGCTCCAGCTCCACAGGCTGTCCTCAGCCCAAGCTCTGGCTCCACACTCCCATTGGCTGGTTTCTGGTTTGTCTCCAGGTATTGCCACGCACAAATGGACGGAGCTTATTTTGAGCTTGTTTTGACAGAGGACTAGCTTCATTTTTTGGCTTGTTTTGCTTTTTTAATCTCGTGGGAGTTTGCTACTTGCTTCCACTTAGGAACTGGAGCTGTTGCTGACTGTTTCCAGGACAACACGGTCTACAGTGCACGGACAGGCAGGAAGCTAGCCTTAAAACCCCCGCTAGTCACCTTGGCACCTTACAGCAAGGCAACCCAGTGCTTGCCTTTCTGCAACCCAGTACTGGGTCACGACCTGGACTTTGAAAATCACAGAACTAGATGACCTCTGAAGTAGAGATGTAAGAGTGTAGCCATTTCAACGGGTAACTGATAAGCATGAGCTTACTGGTTACCCAAACAGTTACATGCATATCCCAGTCAGGCTTCTGGGGAGCTAGTTGCTGCCTTGCACAGCTGTCTCTGTTCAAGCAGCAGTAGGCAGGACAGCAGCTGGCTCCCCAGGAGCAGAGTGGCAGACAGGAGCTGGTGTGTGCTGGGAACTGGCTTTTAAGACAGCTCCCGGTAAGCTGACTGCAACCCTGTGTGTAACCATACAACCAGTTACATGATTAGCCAATTACACACATTTTAACATCCTTACTCTGGAGGTCCCTTCTGGACCTACAATTAAAACCACGTGCAATCATATAATTATACTCTGTGATTACAAAAGCTACAGTTCTTAAAAAGGCAAATTATTTTCTTGCAGCAGGTAATTCTAAATTACGTAAAAGAATTAATTGCCTCTATCTGCTTAATTTCATAGCAAAATGGGATCTGTCCCCACTCCCTGGCTCTATTTCCACACCCTGTTTTTAAATAGCACCAACATACACGACACATTACAGAACAAGCTGCAGCCCTGCAGAGCTTGCAGCCTCAGGGCACTGTGCACACTATATAGCAATGAACAAATAAACATGGAGGGCATAGTTTCAAATCAAGCCCCAATGACACCTGGATATAAACAAACTAGTTGAGATCATTACAGTGAAAGGACAAAGATTAATACAGAAGCTATCTTGCTTGACTTGCTTAACTTACTCTGAATTCAGCAACAATCTTCGACTTTAGAGCAGCTTTTGGATTTGAGGATGCTGTTGGTATAAAAATGTGTAAATTAAGATATCAATTACAAAAAACAAACACTCAGTATTGACTGCAATCAAAACTCAAGAGACCGTTTTTATCAGCATCTATCTTGCATAGAAATTTGTTATTTCATTATACTTCCCCCTCTGCACAGCTGTCACTCACTGTTAGTTGCTTTTCAGAAACATTAGAAAGCACAGAGCTAGGATTCAGAAGTCAGCAAGTTAGACTGTAGATTTTTCCATGTTATTTATGCACTGCATAAACAGTTACTGTGAAAATGTTTTCCTGCTCTACTGTATATAAATTTCTTGCAAAGATTCATCCACTAACCTTGAGTGCTAGTTTATAATTCTCTGAAGAAAAGAAAATCCTATTTCCTGAACTTTAGACACCGATAACTGACCCACTGAGTTTAGAATTTCCTTGGGATGATGCATCACTTACACCTTTACTTGGACTAACCAATCTCCTTCCTTAAAGATTTCCCTGCACTTACACTTATGTTCTTCTAACATTTCATTTAGAGACTGAGAAACTGGAGAAAAAAATATGCAATCACATTTCACGAGACCTAAATCCATTTGTTACTTAAATAGCACAGAAATTAACAACAACATGATTGCATAAGACATGCTAACTCCCTTAGCCATTAGTCTAGAAAATGATTTTCCATACACATCTTGTGGCTGAATTTTTTCTGGTAATAAGATTCCAACCCGCCTGTCCCCTTTTATTGTCCTTCTAGTCCAGTAGTCTCAGCACTCTTACAGTGGCATTTGCCAAGTTTTACACCTAACGTTCCATCATCTTGCTTTCTTGCCAATTCAAGGATTTTCCATATTATAGTTATTGCAAGGTTAGAGACTGGTACATTGTAAGTGTGGTTCCAGCTACCAAACTGTAATCCTGATAGTTTTCAATTATTCATTAACTGCACTGCCTCACTGTAAGTATTCCATTATCTTAGAATCTAGTTTGCTGTTGAAGATGTATTCCTGAACTTGAAGGGAATGTCCACCATGTTTCACTGTTGCCAATGTACATAGTTATCATGTCTGTCTTCTCTTCATTTCTGAATATTCTAATGCTAGTCTCCAAGAAGTTCCACCAGATCTTTTTTACACTGTTCATAACATTTGCTCTTTAAAGTTTTATTCACATTTCATTCCTTAAAAAGTGATTTTCTAGCAGCAACTCTTTGGTGTTTTATACATGCCAGTAAGGAACTTCACAAGTCTGGAAGACACATGCTTGGTCATACTTAGACCAGGTACTTTGCCAGTTTTGCACTAGTCTTTCTTCTGTTCCTCAAGAAGGCATTTTTAATATTAGTTCAGATAGCTGACATGGTTTCCTTACTTTGAGATTTCTTCCACGGCTTATTCGGTTGTTTGTTCAGAGTTTCTTTCTGCTGCTTCTGAGTTTTGAAAGTGGTACCTGGAAAACATTTCATTTTTTGCAGTCTGGCATTATGGGATTCCTTTAAAGTTCTCTGGTTTTGGTGTCATATGATTGCATGGTAGAGATTAACAGAAATTTGTTTTAAAATCCATAAAACAACTTTCCTAGATAAGCTGTTGAACGCCCGAGGCAAATTAAGTTTACTCAAGAATATAGTAACTTTTATGATGGTCATTCTATTTCCAAAGAAAGTCTCTGTTCCCCTTTAAAAGAACAGAGGATTCAATAATCAGAGCCTGACATAATTTGCTCTTTAAAATCTCAAACAGTGAATTATGATTGGGGAAAAAAGCAAATAGAAAAAAACCCTCACATTTTAGGGGAAATAGTAAGGTATGTTGTTTTGAAGTTTAAATGAGCATTTACTTACCCCAAAGTCTAAATTAAAAAGCCTTGCATTCAACTGAAAAGTTTGTTGCAAGACAAACTTATTTGCTAAGAAATATTAAATCAACTTTACAAGTGAGTTTATTTTTTTAAAATTACAAAACCTGTATGAGATTCCAAATCATTAACAGAACACATATACGGAATTCACTTTTATGGATTTGTAATGTTTAACTGAAAGTCTTTTTGTTCACCAAGGAAGCAAGTACATGATTTCATATTTCTCAAGTAACAATTACTGACATCAGAGAAAGCCACATTTAAACAAGCAACAGAAAAACAGTTTTAACTGTGAACAATATAATCAGGGAAAATTAAATTATGCTCTCATCTCCTTCATATTCAGAAAGAATAGATTTTCCATTAGTTAGTTTATTGTGCATGCCACTCAGTTAATATTTGGAATCTCCGGTTTAAAAAAATATATTTACATGAGCAACTGGAGACTTTTAAACTATTCCATACTGTAATGGATGTTTCCATTTTTTTTCTGAATATGGTAGATATTTTACCAATAATATTCAACCTCTACAGAGAGAAAATGGAAGATTTTTTTTACTCTGCTCTTCCCAGATGAACTCTTGGTATCAACTGAAGTTGTAGATGTAAAGTCTGAATGTCCCAAAACCTCAAGATAAAGGGGAGGAGCCAAGGACACAAACTCCATATAGTTAACAACTAGCTTCTGTGTAGGCATGATGCTCAGAACTCCTTTAAGAAAAGAGTCACCTTAAACATAATATATATTTGCTATCAACTCATACAATTACAATTTACGCTATAGTTAAAAATAAAAGGACTTAATAATGGCTTTAAACAGAATTGTTCAACAAATAATTATTTACAAAGCTAATTCATATTACTCTAAGCTTTCCCTTTTTAAATTCTTGAAAATGCAGAAAGAGCAATTAATGCATTTAAACAGTGACTAATGAGTGTTTTATTGACTTCAGACCATTTAATTATTATACATAGTAAATTAGCTCTTATATTAAGAAAGGCAAATATAAAGGACTTACTTAAAGCTTCTTTTAGTGCCAAAATGGTTTCTTCAGGGTATACATTTCTGTCTTCCCAGATTTTAAAGATTCTTTCTATAGATTTAGAAACTGATGGATCCCTGAAAAAAAGGCATTCAATTTTAGTATGTTGTCACCATATAATTTTCCATTATTCTACGATGGAAAACTATATGATGGAAATGTAATCGTTGCAATGTTTAAACAAATTTCTAAAAGATTTTAGATATGTCGGTAGGTAAGTCCCAAGTCAATAAGATACTAAGTCAATGGAGCTATTCTTATCCTTAAAATTAAGCACGTGTTGAACTGGGACAAGGTTAGCACATAGAAAACTAGCAGTTTTCTCCTGAACAAATAAGATATTGTCCAATATTGGTATTATGAAATAGTTCCCCACGAGAGACACTATTCTGGAATAAAAGTAACTTTTTAATTAGTCTGCTCACAAAATACAGTAACTATTCCAGAATTTCCAGCCCATGAAAACTTATGTTCAAATAAATGTTAGTCTTTAAGGTGCCATAAGACTCCTCATTGCTAAAACTAGGGATGTTTAAAATGCATGCAAAAACAATTAAGTAACCATGTAAGCGGTGAAAATTTCATTGAGTACACAGTTACATACACGCAGGGCGCTGTGCATACCGGGAGCCTGCATGTAACCATTAGTTGATGAGCCCAGGCTCACTGGTTAACTGTTTACACAGTTACATTTTCCACATCCCTATCTAAAACGGACTAACATGGTTACTTCTCTGAAACTTATTCCAGAATAAAATCACTTTTAATCCAGAATAGCATCCACAGGGGAGTTATTCCAGAAGAGCGAAATTACATCAGAATAATTATTCTGGAATAGCTATGCCAGTCAATTTCCTCCATGTAGACATGGCCTAGTGCTACTATACCTTGCAGTTACAGCAATACATCTGCGCTGCTGCAGTGTAGACAGTCTTAGATTTCAACAACCAGTTATCAAAACTCCTCAGGCACTGTACTAACATTGACATGAAGTCACAGAATCCCCCTTGCATACTCTGATATCTCACTACTGTGGTGAGCATACTTTTGTGATCAGCGAATTCTAGTCTCAGATCACATATTCTCCTTTCTGTGCCTCTAAGAACCACTCAGTTTTGGAGATTTTGCAGTTCCACCCACGTGGACACAGATGTAAGGTAGACAGACTAATTTAATTACCATCTCACAAGATCAATATTCTCTCAACTCAACTGTCTTGCCTTAACAACTTCTGATTCAAGGGCAAATTGATAGGAAAATGAAATAACCTGCCTCCCTCCAAATAACTACTTTCAAAGTATACAGATACCACACTTGAGTTAGTTCACACGATTCTCTCAATTTAAGATGCCACACAGTATTTCTTGCAAACACAGCACAGTCAGGGTAAAAAAAAGTCAAATTTTTTTTTGATTCAATGTATTTTGTAATATACTTTGAAACAGACAATTAGAAGATATCTGCGGAGCTTTTACTGATCCTTACAACTGATACATTCCCATTTCTCAAAAACATAAAAGTATCTTTTACAATTCAGGTTCAAGTTTTGCTGCCAAAAGCAGGCAAGGGGCACTTCAATAGAAGCCCCATATTAGTATCCAATGGTTGAAGTTAATGCTTAATCCAGGGCGAACAGAAACCCTTCCCTGCTAAATACACCTAACTTCTGCAGAATAGCTTTAATTTTTGTGGCCTTTACGGTTGAAAAGACCACCTTCCAAATGAGAAAAAAATATTAATCTAAACCAGCAGACAGACACCTTCAAATGCCTCTGCCACTGCTCAGGTCTTCCTAAATCAAAAGCAGAATGAACGAACAGTGCCACACAATCTTAGAGGGGTAGCTGTGTTGGTCTAACTAAAAAACAAGTAGTCCTGTGGCACCTTAGGGACTAGTAAAAGTATATAGTATCATGAGCTTTCATGGGCAAAACCAGCTTCATCAGATGACTGGCTCAAATCTCTGTGGCCCATAGTGAAATTGTCAGGTGTTGGCTAAACTTCTTTCTGCTGCTGCTTGTGAAAGTTTAGAACAGCAGGAAGCTGTGAACTGAGGAGGAGCACCTAAAATACAGAGGCTGGTGAGGGACAGATTGTTACAAAGATCCACACCAGTATACATGCAAAAGCTAGAAGAGTTCTGTACTAAGAAGCGAAGAAGGGAGAATAAGAGGGAAAAATGCATCTCCTTTCCAGCAGTGAGAAAAATGGAAAGTGTAAGCTTCAAATTTCAGACACTGTATTAGTCAGAGGTCACAGAAATAATCCACACAGTCTCCTCTTTCACGGCAGATTTGGAGGGAAAGGGGACTGCCTTTGTATTCCTTCTGTGGCACTGGGGCCCTACAGTTAATTTTATCACCTGGCTATTACATTTGGTAGATTTTTCTAGGAAATGAGCATGGATTGGTCAGATCAACAGAATACATTTAAAAAATAGTATTTTGAGCATTCTGGGGGAAAAATGGGATAGACGAAATACAGGGAGGGAATTAAAGACCAGGTTCACACTATGGGAAAAGGTTGGCTTAAGGTATGCAATTCCAGCTATGTAAAAAATGTAGTTGAAGTCAATATACCTTAAGCCGAGATTCAGTGCCGTCCTCACAGCGGGAGGTCAACGGAAGAAATGCTCCCATCAACTTCCCTTACTCCTCAAGAGGAGGAGGAGTACCAGCGCATACAGTGGCACCCTCTGAGTTTGATTTAACTGGTCTTTACTGGACCCACTAAATCTAATGCTGGAAGATTGACCACTGCAGTGTCAATCTTCCCACAAGCAGACACGTGGCTGAAGAATAACTACTTCAGCAAAGATATAACCAGGTGGGGGAGAAAGATAGAAAACAGACTCTCTAAAATAACTGAAGAAAGGCTTGTCCAATATCTCAGATGAAAAGAGAATAATGAAGCTAGGAAGGGGAAGAAGGAAATACAAAAGACAGGTAGAGTAAATTACACATTTAGAAATGTACTAAATAAAATATTACAATTAAATACAGCACACAAATACATTGCATAGCCGTTATGGTCTCTTAAATGACAGTAGAGATAGCCTGGAAGTCTTCTGACAGACATTTTTCTCCTAGGCTAGTAAGCTAAATCTTCCAGCTAAAGTACTGAGTAACGTTAAGACTTAATCTTAAAAGTTGTCCTCTCAGTGACCAAACAGAGAAGCAGGGACAAGGTCAATACTGACAGAGTTCATACTTTGAGGAAGTGCACTTGAGATTGTCTTAATTTTATTGAAAAGCTGACAGGAAAAAAAAAACCCCAGGAGGTATTTTAAGCATCTTCTGAAAAACAACAACAACAAAAAAAACCCCCCACAAAACAATTTTAACTTTCCCAGATTCATGAACAGTGACTTCTTAAGATTATGTTCAACTTTGGGAAGGATATAGTTCCTAACCGCAAGAATACGTCAGACAAACTTATTAGATGGCTCAATATATTGTCTCCACTTCTTCAGAAATGATAATGTGACAAATTCCACACAGATATCAAGAACTATAGTTGACTCAATGTGATCTGGCTTAACCTGACCAGGTATCCAATGTTAACATTTAACAGAAAAAGTCACAGATTTCTCAAAGACATAAAAGGTTTTAGGATGTCTGTGGCTCTCTTCTGAGAGCACAGGAGGGACAAGAATTGGGAACTTGAAGCCATGTGAAATCTACAAAATTCCTCTCAAACAACTGAGATTTTTTTACACCAGTGAAGAAAGGCAGCGATTTCCTGTAAGGCCAGGTCTACATCAAAAGAGAAAGTCAAAGCCACTCCAGCTATGTTAATTATGTAGCTGGAATCAATACACCTTAATTTGAGTTTCCGTGCGGCCTCCACAGCAGGTGGCCAACAGGAGTACACATTCCCATACTCCTTGCAAGGAAATAGGAGTACCGGCATTGACAGTGGCGCCCTCGGAGCTCAATTTCCTGTTAAATTGAACTCCGGAAGATCAAGCACAGCAGCGTTGATCTCCCCCATTGTGAACACGTGGCCTAAATGCTAATGGCTTCTCAAGATCCATCCTTAAGCAGTGGTGATGGCTGGGACTAGCCAACACACTCTAGGACAGGGGTGGGCAATAATTTTTGTGAGGGGGCCACCCCAAGATTTTGGAAAGTGGTCAAGGGCCACACTTTTCTGTGGAGGTGGTGTGGGGTCTAGGATGGAGGCTGGGTACAGAAGGGAGCCAGGGTAAGGGACTGGGATGCAGGAGATGGTGTGGGGTCTGAGAGGGAGTTTGGGTGAAGGAGAGGATTCTGGCCTGGGGGAGGGGTATAAGAGAGGATACAGAGCCTGGGAGAGAGTTGTGACCTGGGGCAGGGGAATACAGAGGGTTTGGATGGTGACCTGGGGGAAGGAGGTGCACGGGTGCCAGAGGCAGGCTCTGGCTGGGAGGCACTTATCTAAGCATCTCCTAGCCAGCACCCCAAAGGCAGGCTGGGCTCCCTACCTGCTGCAGCCCCAGATCACTTAGGGCTTCAGGCTATTCCCTCCACTGGCTCTGGGACAGGGAAGAGGCTTGTGCTGCCCCCATCCCCCAGGACAATCTCTCAGCTTTTATTGGTTGGTTGCTTCCAGTGAATAGGAGCTGAGAGATTGGCTGGGGTCAATTCCAATTGGCCAGTTGTTTCTGGCCAATAGGAGCTGAGGATTGGGCTGGGGGCAGGGAGATCACTCGAAGCCTCCCCCTCCCTCCAGAGAAGACAGCCACCAGATTTGCACTTTAAACCTGCAGAAGCTGTGTGCCTGAGGGTCCTGGCAGGGTGGTCCACAGGCAGGATCCAGCCCCCGGGTCTATTTTGCCCAGCTCTGCTCAAGGGCTATATTCAGACAAATTTGAAACACCACAAACAGAAACAACATTTCCACCCCCAAGATTTCTTTAATCAATACAAAAATTCAAGTATAAACAAACAATTCCAGAAACAACATGGGGGGGGGGCAGAGTTAGTGGGGGAGAGAGGAGGGGGAAGAAAATCAAGTAGTAGCACTTAATCATCAGTTGTTGGCTACTACAGGGAGTACTATCCCTTGCAAATGATGATGTACACAGACTCCAATAATAATACAGTAAGAAATCTCAAGTGGCCAGATATGAACATAGGGCCTGCTCAGCAGAAGCAATTACCCTGGAGAACCTGAGAATAATAAACTGTCTAACTGGAAATACAAAACTAATCTGCAAGGAACTTTAGAGGCCTTTCCACCACAGCATCTCTGAAAGTTCACTATAAATGGTTGTAATTGTATGTTTTTTATAGTCAACTCACCTCATATTTTAAGATACTTTGCCAGGCAAAAACTCAGTCACAAGTAGTAGCACTGAACAACAGAACAGAAGTTAATCTACAGTCCGTGCACGTTCAAACTCAACAATGACGGGAAGTTCCTCAGATAATGGGGATGATGTATTTTTAGCATCTTTTGATAGGTACAAACTGACAGGGAGAAGTTGGTTGGAAATGATCAGTTTGAAACCAGCTAGTGCTGGTTTACAGTTTGAGAGGTTGTAACGGGATTGTGCTTGGGGGTTTGGAAGTCAAAAGAAATTTTTGTAGTGTGAATCATCATTCATCAAGCCTAGAAAGATGCAGAATTGCATTCTTCCCTATACAAGAGATGCAGAAAAGGTCTCCAAAGGTAAAACTACTTAGCAAAGAAAAACCCATGGCTGGCCTATACCAGCAAACTCAGGTTTGGGGGCTTGTGCTGTGGGGCTGTTTCATTGCAATGTAGACTTCCAGACTTGGGCTCCCATGGTCCCAGAGATAGGGCTCTAGACCAGGGTTACTCAACTTTGGAAGCCTGGGGGCCACAATGATACCCACAGCACACGTCGAGGGCCACAACTTAAATGTGATTGTATGTACATGGAAATATATATGCAAACAGCTTCTTTCACACGGACGGGCATGAATACAAAAATTAAGCAAGACTACATAACATGCAAGCCCCATTTAAGTTAGTTCTGCTGATATTAATAAAATGCAATATTTACCCAATTTCCACTCATATGACAGCACCTTTAATGAGCAATGACAGATCAAGAATTTAACTACTAAAACACACATCAACCAAAACTGCACAGTAAACCCAAACTGCACCACGGGCCACAAACAATCGGGCCATGGGTTGAGTAGCCCTGCTCTAGACCAAGCCCAGAAGTCTACATAGTACTCAAACGGCCCCACAGCTCAAATCAGCTGGCACAGGCCAGCTGCAGGTTTTTCTTTGCTGTGTATACATACCCCAAAGGTACATCTAGACCATAATAAAAAACCTACAGCATGTCTCAGTGCACAAATCAACTGACTTAGGCTTACAGTCCTTGGGTTGCAGCAATGTGAATGCTCAGTCTTAGGCTGAAACCTGGATTGAGACTTTCCCTCCTCATAGTGTCTCAGAGCCCAGCCTCAGAATCTACACTGCAATTTTTAGACCCACAACCCAAGTCCCACGATTTCAAGGCAGCTGACTCAAGTCAGCAGCAGGTCTTTCACTGAAGTATAGAAATACCCCAATATAGGTAAGTTAAAGAGTGGACAAACCAAGTTACCCTGACATACAGCATTGGGAGAGGATGAAAGTAGTGAGTAGTGTTTTCTAGGGGTGTTAAAATTAGGACTATTAAAATGTGTTTATTTACGTAAATATAACTGCTGAAAATTTACACGAGAGGGGAGGCAGCTTTTAAGCCAGATCCCCATGCATACAGGCTCTCGACCTCCCACCCCCACGCTGTTGCCTCTGCATCAGAGGCAGCAGTGGGAGGGAGGGAGGGTGCCCTGTGTGTAACCATGCATGTTAATCTATGAGCACAGACTCATCAGTTAACCGTGTACATGTTCACATCCCAAGTTAAAATGCACATATATGGCTAACCATGTATCAGAGGCAGCAGCTTTTCCATTACCCATTTAAACTGCTACACTCTTATATCCCTAGTGTTCATTCCCCTAATTTGGATATTGCTTTTGTAGATGGTTTCATGATCTTATCAATTAATTCAATTCTATACTGTCACAAAGTCAGGTAGATCTATCTGCCTGTTTAAAGTTTTACTCACTCAGTTGCCTGGAGTGGACTTTTTTGAAAGATGATTAAAATACCACTAGTCAGTCTTGTGGTATAAGTGGGAAAGTAGAGTTTGTATTAGAGATGTTAACGGGTAACCCAGTTAGCCTCACCACTACTGGGCAAGGCTTACTGGTAGCCGGTTAACTAGCAGCCCAGCCAGCCTGGAGCAGCTCGCACCGCTCCATCCCGGCTGGGCCCATTGCACCACGCTGCAGACTGCTCCAGCGAGGCTGGTCTGGAGCAGCCTCTCACCTGGAGGATCCAGGTTAACCAGTTAAAATGAAATGTTTATAACATTTCGTTTAACCAGTTAACTTTTTAGTTGGGATTTTACCAGCCCAGGCGCACACATTTCTGTCATTGGCAGGCACCATCAATATTAAACTTACATGTGCAAAATTGCAGTTTATGAAGAAGTAAGTTAACCATTAGTGCCTCATATTAGGGATGTAAGTGAGTAGTCAACTACCTGATAAGAGTAAGCTTATTGGGTAGTCAAGTTGACAAGTCACTACCCCTTCCCCTCCCGCCTTGCTTCCTCTGTATCAGGAGCCAGTGCTGGGGGAGAAATGATTTAATAGCTGGTTCCCCCAGTACCGTTTCCGTGGTGCCACCTGCCTCCCTACCCACTGTAGCCAGAGGCAGCAGCAAGGGAAGGCAGGGGGTAGGGGAGGCTGCTGCGAAGCAGCCCCTGCCCCAACTGGGATCCCTTGTGGACAGGGGCTGCTAGACCCGGCGCAAGCTGGGACTGAGCAAGCCCAGCTCAGTCCTGGCTCGTGCCAGTCCGGAACCTCTGCAGCTCTGCATTTTAAATGTATAAGAGCCACCTGGCTCCTACTACATTTCAAATGCAGAGCCACAGAGGAGGAAGCTCCTGGACCAGCAAGAGCTGGGACAGAGCGCCTTCCCTTATCGACTAATTGTGCAGTCGATACAAATTGTATCGACCACGATTAGTCAATTATCCACCTCTTAACATCCTTATCTCATAACCTTCCAAAAGGAGGAAAGCTGGTAAACCTAAACCTCTAAAACCCAGAATATAAAAAGTTACGGTATGCTAACCCTGCAATGCAATTTTAACTCTGCCTCCAAGAGTTGGCAACACTCATTTTTGGCCGCATACCAGAGCCTAGGTGGGCCCACAAGATCTACTAGCCCAGGCCCCTTTGGATCTGGTGTGCAAGGGGAACATGGGGGGTATCTTTCTGCTTCTGTCAGTGAGGGTGTTTTTCCCCCTCACTTTTGCGCAGCCCCAGACTGAGTTTGATGTGGGTCAGTGGCCCCCAACCCAAAAAAGCCTCTAGATTCGATACAGTGATGGAAAACCCCCTTTTGTTGCAGTAGCAAGGCTCTCCAATATGGCGCTGCTGCACCAGTCTAGCACCTATAGCAGGAGTCAGCAACCTATGGCTCGTGAGCCAAATATGGCTCACTAGGGAGCCAGATATGGCTCTTCTGGAGCCCCAACTCAGCCCCCTCAGCAGGGAGCCAGCACTGGCACTACAGCCTTACAGCCCCCCGGCAAAACTGGAATGCCAGTACCAGCTTCCTATGGGGGGAGGGGAGCGGGGGTAAAAAGCCCTGAATCTCCCCCCTAGATCCACCATGCAGGGAAAAAAATGGCTCCCTGCACCAGCCTTTTCCTTCCCCCGGCCTATGGGGAACCAGGAACCAAAAATGGCTCCATGTGCGGTGCCATTTTCTTTCCCCAGGGAAACACTTCCTGCAGGCTTCCCCTGAAAATCCTGCCTGGCCCATGGGAGTAGCAGGAGGCCATGTTACATGTGGCGTGAAAGCAAGTAAGTGCCCCCCCCCCAAACCTCATGCCCAGACCCTCCCCCCCCCCGCCAACTAGCCTGCCCCCAGCTCGCTCCTGCCCCCGGCCAGATACCCTGCCCCCCAGCCCACTCCTGCTCCCTGTCCCCGGTCAGACAGCCTGCCTCCAGCCCACTCCCCCTGACCAGACACCCTAGTTCCAGCCTGTTCCTGCACTCTCCCACCCAGACCTTGCACCCCTATCCCCATACCATTCACTGGCAGCCCTGTCCCACACACTCCTCATTTTTGGCCCCACCCCAGAGCCTGGGGAGGGGGAGGGGGGGGGAGGGCACAAAATCCACTAACACTGGAACCTCAGAAGAGTAAATCTAGCCTGAGGCCTTGAACCTCAGTCCTCCCTGTCCCTTCCTTCCATCATGGGGCTGGAACACCAGGGGAGTGAGGTGTTTCAGTTGGGGGCCACATCAGTGAGAGTTGGAGTTTCGGGTTTTGGTTTTTTTTTTTTTTTTGCTCCTCATTTGTGTGGTTCCCAACCCAAAAAAGGCTCCCCACTTCTGCCATAAATGAGACAATGTTGAAGCCTTTTGTGTTGGACATAATATTTTACTTTATTTAAAAATGAAGCCTGGCCAACAATTGGGGCCCAGTCCCCATCTGGCCACAGTGTCATAACATTCTTGCACCCCTCCACACACCAACCCTGAGCCCATCATATACCTGACCCCCCTGCCCTGAGCCCCCCCACAACCCCCAGTCTCCTGCCATAACACTCCGGCACCCCCCCCCCCCCCCACACACACACTATCTTGTGCACCAAGTCCATCATATACCCAAATCCCCTGCCCTAAGCCCCCTTATACACTTCAACCCAAACTCCTGCACCCCCACATTTCCAGCCTCTGCCATAAGATTGACAGAAGGCAGCCTGAATGCATGCATGAAGCTGGATTTTGCCAGTTATGATGTAAACTTCAAAGAAATGTGCGAATAGATGCAGCAGCAGAAGTCCCATTAAATAAAGTTTGAGTACAAGGGTTCATTTATGCTATTAATCATATCAATTATTAATAATATTAAGTTGCATATTTTCAGTAATGCACATGAGCATTCTTACACAGCTCTTTGTTGACCACTTGTTCTGAATTTTGATGTAGTTTGGCTCTTTGGTTTGGAAAGGTTGCTGACCCCGATCTATAGTATAGACATATCCTATACCTGACTTAACCCTGAGTAACTGGCAGCACAGAGGTCAAGTTCTAGTCTTGCCTCTGTAACAGACATCTGATGTGACAGACATCTGGTATAATTTTGGCATTCTAGTCACTTCCTCGCTTTCTCTCTTTACCTGGTCTGTAGAAATGAGGAAGGCACTTGCTTGTGCTAATGAAGTTAATCAAATCAGGGTGCAAGTGGGTCATTCATAGCATTTGGTGTGGAAATGTGAATGTAAGCTTCATTAATACAAGCATCTTCTTCCTTATGCATACACACTCCTGCATCTGTAATTTCCACTCCAATTCATCTGCTGAAGTGGGTTTTACTCACAAAAGTTTATGCTATAATATATCTATTAGTCTAAGGTGCCACAGGATTCCTTGTTATTTTTGCAGATACCCCAATGATGCATTTCTATGATTCTATGAAAGACTTTTGAATCCTTAAGAACACTAAGTTCATGTTTTACTTTTTCATGTTTCTAGTCAGACACTTCATATAATTAACAAAATATTTCATACCATTTAAGAACTTTCTATATAGTCATAAACACACTCCCTTCCATTCCCATCCAACAAAATTCTCAACTGGTATAATGGTGTTTGTGTCTCCTCCAGCAGAAGATTTTTTTTAATCAATAAAAACAAACATTCTAATGCAAGAGGTTCTGTTCTTTGCAAATATAAATACAAAGATGTGTGCATTAATAATCTTTGTACTATGTCAATTTTTAAAAAGTGGCACAATTTATGGTATTGAGTAGATATGAAGACACCTTTGAAATATTGCTAAAATTTCCATATAGCTTGATCTGCTAGGGAAATCACAATGAAAATTCACATTTTTAAGCTAACCCATAAGCAAAAACATCACTTACTTAACCAAAGCAGCTGCTTCAGGAAGCACTTCTGCAAATGTATCCCGAAATACAATTGCATTTTTTCTTTTACAGTTCTGTATGACATCATTGGCCAGGTAAAATAGATTCAATCGATGAGGAAAAGCAGCTAAAGACAAAATGAAAACAAAATTCAGTCTTACTGCAAAGGAAGGGTACCATTAGCATTTCTGATGAAGTTTTATAAACATCTTACAATTTTTTCAGCAACATTTTTCTTTGAATGGTTTGACGACGACAAGACTAGTAGTTAAAATGGGGAACTGGGAGTCAGGACTCCCAAATTTTATGCATTGTTTTGCCAAAGTTTTGCTTGTGACTTTAGGTAATCACTTCACTGCCTCCACTTCTTCATCTGAAAATTGGGTACAATACTAATTTATTTATCTCATGTATATTATGAAACTTCATTTTGGAAATTGCTTCAAAATCCTCTCATGAAAGGTGCAATTAAGTGAAAACATTCTCAGTCTCTAATCTAAAGTAGAATAAACCATAAAATAGTAAATAGCAAAGAAAATTTAGTTTTTCATTTTTCAGATAGTTTGCTTTGTATTTGAGAGTGTTTTGTATAATCAGTTTACTTGCTCTCCCCTGTACAGCAGAATCTCCCTTGATGAAACAATCCTTAACCAACAGAAAGCAGTGAAAATTGAGAAAAAAATGTTTGTAAAGGATTGTTTAAAAAGTGTTCAGTGTGTATTTGAAGGCGCTTACAAAAATGGGATTTTAAAAAAGGAATTTTTGAACTGACAAGATGGCACACGACAGTACCATTTATGGGTACAGAGCAGTATAAAGTCATCTGTTTTCAAGTTTTATACCTCAGTCCATCACTTTTAAATATGAGCACCTTCTACATATTCAATACAAGAGTTGTTACACAAGACGCTAATTTACCATTGTTTACTGCCACATCCCACCCACTTTCAGCCTTTCTTTCCAAGATGCTTCCAGAATCTTCCCACCTTCCTTTCACATTCAGTCCCTCCCCCCCGCAAAAGGCCACGCAACAAAGCAATTCTCTGGTTGCAGAGAGATGGATATGGTACTCCCCAGGAGACTACTCATGCTGCACCTTCATTCAATTCAGGGCGGTTAGGGCAAAGAAAAACTCAGCCTGACCAAAGTAGTATTATATACTGCTTCCCTCCCTCTCATCAGAAAGAGCAAGCTGATAGACGCAAGCAGGCCAGCCATTTGCTGCTTTCCCTCTGTGTGCCTAGTCCAGGGGTGAGCAAAAGGGCTTCCACAGGCTGGATTTGGCCCACCAAGCGGGTTCATCTGGCTCACAGATGTCCTGCCGCTCCCCTGCCCCAAGGCCAATCAGGACCTGGAGGAGGGGGGAGAATGCAAAGTCTCCTCTCACCCGGCAAGGGGCAAGCAAGGGGCAAGCGGTGCTTAGAGTCAATTGCTAGCTGCTGCTCAGCTGGCAGTTGAATCTAAGCATGGTGCCCCCTTGCAGGGTGTGGGTAGAGCAAGAGACTTCCTGTGCCCCCCCCCCCCCACCCCCAGGCCCGGATTGACCTGGGCATGGTGGAAGCATGTGAATTCTCCTCCCACGGCCAGGGGCTTGGGCCCCTAGAGGGAACCACTATCTGTTCAGAACAGTTGGCTGTTCTCTCTGGGGGAGCAGGGGCAAAGACTTCACTCCTCAGTCCTCCCTCCACCCTCAGGCCAATCAGGGTCTGTGGGCGGGGAAACACAGAAGTGTATTGGCCCTGGCCTTTCTGACTGAGGCCGTGCCCCTTCCAGGGCAGCCCAGGGCCACTTCAAAAATTTCTGAAGGTCTTCCCCCCACCCCCCGAATCTAAAATTATTGCCAACCCCGGGCTAGTCCATTCACCACCTCTTTGCTTTCCTCCTTCTTCCCCAAGGAATAGGTATGCATTGCTGCTTGTACGCAAATTACTTTCCCAGCAGAAGAACTACAATGGTACACTGGCCTCATCCTGCTGTTCCTGTTGGGCCACAGGAAAAGCACGGTGCTGACACAATAAAGATATAAATCCTCCACTCCTTTGGAAAATTTGAGCTCAGGCAGAATGATTATGACTTTGGTGGACCTAAATAAAGCTCCTTCCCTACTGTCCATCCAAAGTAATACAATTCTAACCAGGTCTTCTCGAATTTCATTATGCTCCTACCAACACCAACCACTGAGAAAAGAACCACGTGTCAATCAGAAGCACAGGTGTAACCCTTTCCTGCAAGAAAAACAAGCATTCTCCACTGTGAAGAAGGATATACAATTGCTATATATACACCCAGTAGAAACCACTGGACCACCACTACAGCAGTGTCAAGAAACTTTTCCTCCAGCTGTTGATGCTATTCCAAGTCTCATACGTGATCATACATAATGACACTGTTAATATGCAAAGAGATTGTGGGGGTTTTTAAATTTCACACCTGTAAACTTGCTTTCATACTTTTATTCTGAACATGATTTTTCATATAACTCCACTAAACCCATTTTAGCAAAATTACTGCTACTCCAAAAATGAACTAATTCAGGAAGCACATTAAAACAGCTGTATGACATGTCCACAATGCATTTCTTTAGCAAAGGCAAAAATGTTCTTATAGTGTTCAGTTAAAACATTTCTATCATCCTAAAGAGGTAAGCTAGGAGAAGGAAAAATGTTGCCATAATTTTGTAGTTTCTGTTATAAAGCACATGCAAAGATGCCTATCATGTATTGTGCTCTAATCAGAGAGGAGCCCTAGATACCTCATATCAGCATTTAGATGATATAGTTATTAGTAAGGCTGCGAGTTAGGCACAGAGGCCATGTATTCCATGACTTTGGCTATGTCTAGACTACAGGGTTTTTTCGAAAAAAGGCCGAGTCGAGACTGCCGTCACGTTCTTTCGAAATTAAATCGAAAGAACGTGGCGTTTTTCCGACAGCAGTAAACCTCATTTTACGGGAAGAACGCCATTTTTTCGAAAGAGCTCTGAATGCAAACAGGGCTTTTTCAAAAGAGTGCGTCCAGATTGCCTGGGTGCTCTCTTTCGAAAGAGGCTTGTAGTCTAGATGTACCCTTTGTGACCTCTGCAGTGGCAGGTACAGGAGACTCCAGGACTGTCTGAGCAGCTCAGGCAGCCCCGGGACAGTTGCTGGGGCAGTCCCAGGACTAGGGATGGTAAATATTGGTAAACTGAATAGTCGATTAACCTCATGAATTCTTACTGATTACTCAATGATTCTATAGTCCCCGGGGATGGGACAGGCAGCTAGTGTGCTCAGGCTCCACCCCCGAGGCCACTCCATGCTGCTGCCTCTATATCAGAGGTGGCAGTGTGGGGTGCCAGGCGGGAGCTGGTCCGCGAGGGGAGCTGGTTTAAAAACCATCTCCCCTCACGGACTGGCTGCCTGTTGCCCGGTTCCCAATACACTTTAAATACAGAGCTGCAGTGGGGTTAGGTCCCAGACCTGGCATAAGCCAGGACTAAGCCAGGCTGCTGGCCAGCCTGCTAAAAAAATTTACTGGGGGGGGCGGCGGGGGAGGGAAAGGATAGTATGTAGTCTATGGCATTAACTGATAAGCTTTTGTTTACTGGTTAATCAGTTAATCAACTACACTATTACATCCCTACCCATGACACTGGGACTCATCCCCCCAGCAGCAGGAAAGGTGTTTGGGTGGTGGTCTCAGGGCTGGATATTGGAGGACAGGAGAGAGAGAGATTTGGGTGGTGGGGCTTCCTCAAAGTGGCAACATGTCCCTCCTTCCCCATAGCTCCTAGCTCCATGCATTGCCTCCACCCCCGCTGCTCTCACTGGCTGCTGTTCCTGTCAATGGGAGCTGCAGACCTGCCAACGCACAGACCTAGGACCACAGAGAGGGGCATGCTGCTGCTTTAGAAAAGCCGGGAAGGGAACCTGCCAGCACCAGCAATCCCCATCTCAGCAGTGCACCCCAGATCACCCTACCCAAGCACCTGTGACATCCGTCAGCACCTGTGCCCCCAACCCGCCGCCCCAGTTTCCACAGTGCCCTCCAGACTACCCCACCCAGCACCTGCTGGCCTCCCCTTAAGCACTCCCAAGATTTAGTCAGGGGTATAATACAATCATGGACAGGTCACAGGCCTGCTTAATTCCCAGAACCTGTCCATGACTAGGGATGTGAATGACTAGTCACTTCTCCCTCCTTGCTGCCTCCATCAGAAAGAGGTGGTTGGGGGCGGGGGGGGCGCAAAGAGGGAGTGCTTCAAAGCAGCAGCGCCACGTAGAGCCTGAGGCCAGACCCCGGGCTCCATGCAGCGCTGCCACTTTGAAATGCCACGTGCAAGCCAGGGCCAGCTGGGAGCCCAGATTACACGCAGCATTTCAAAGCAGCAGTGCAGCATGGAGCCCGGGGACAGCTGAGGACTCCCCTGCTGACCCCAGGCTCCACACTGCACGCCACGTGGAACCTGATGCCGGGCTCTCCAAGGCGTTTCAAAGTGGCAGTGCCACGTGGAGGTTAGGGTCATCGGGGGAGTCCCCCGCTGCCCCCGTGCTCCCCGCAGCGCTTCTGCCTTTGAAGTGTTGCTACACTTCAAAGGCGGAAGCACGCTTATCAACTAATCGAATAGTCTATGCAAATTGCATCAACTATTCAATTAGCGAAATAATAAAAATTTAACATCCCTATCCATGACTTTTACTAAAAATACTCATGTCTAACCCATAGTCATGCTGGGGGGATGGGGCCTAGTGTAAAAATACCTATGCTGGGGGGGATGGGGCCTAGTGTCCTGGGAATGCTCCAGTGACTGACCCAGGGGCTGCCTGAGCTGCTCAGACATGACTCAGCAAATGACTCAGCAAATGGCCACTCTCTCAGTGGGCTGCAAGATTTTCACAATCAAGATGGTCTCCCAGGATAGGGTAGTTTTACAAACTGCACTTATTTACCTAGAAGTTGCAGGGTGTGATGAATGAACCGTAGGAACACTTTGATTGGATGCAGAGAAAGCACGCGACTATCACAACTTAGTGTGCAAACACCACAAACCTGTACCCTGGTTTTAAGTGTGTGACACTTTTGTAATACTGGTAGGAAAAACAACGCAGACGAAAACCAGTGGAATCTGACAAACCTCTGCAAGGGCAGTGGCAAACAAAATGACTTGTGGACCACACAGACCCCAATGGGCCACAGGTTGCCCACCACTATCCTAAACCGATCCATGAAATGTCTCTTCTGTCCCTCACTCCCCTAGCTGTTGTGTCATTCCCTGCTGTGTCATTTGACGACTATGCAGGAAGTACTAAGTAAAGTTTATTTTATTTTGCTGCACTGCATCTGACACAGAAGCTAGATATTTTAATTTTCAAAAGTAAGAGTGCTAGGAGACATACAGATTTTCATTTTCATTTGATGGCATTGTTCACTGAGATTAGAAGAGATATACCAGGTAAACAGTCAAATAACAGTAACAACAACAAAAGATTATGTGAAGCAGCTCTGGACACAGATGACCAAAGAGATTCCCTTGGAGCTATGCTATGTTCTGATTTTAATGGCCGTTACAGTAAAAAGAGTTACAACAGCCTCTCTTCCTGAAATGGTGTTAACTAAAAATGTTATAATTTTGGAAAAAAAAGTTATGGTTATTTCAAATGTTTACAACTGAATATTGACTTAACGCTGCTTTGAAACTCAACTATGCAGAAGAAAAATAATGCTTTCCCTTTTTTTTTTAAGATTACATTTAAACATAGTACTGTACTATATTTGCTGCTTTGTTCCCTTTTAGCTCTGTTGCTGACTGATTGCATATTTCCTGTTCCAAATGAGGTGCATAGTTGACTGGTCAGTTCATAACTCCAATGTTCGTAATTCTGAGGTTCTACAGTACCTTTAACGTATCTATTGCAAATTAAGAGGTATTCACTTGCAGTGTCTCCAACACGTTAGATAAGATCTAAACAAGGCTAGAGGCCTCTACGGACATGTCTACACATAGCTGGCTTATGTCAGCTGACTTGGACTACAAAACTGCTGCATAGATGTTCAAGCCCAGGCATCTAAACCTCAGTTGTAAAAGCCTGAATCAGCTGACACAAGTCAGCTGCTTGTGTTTATCTGCAGTGTAAACATACCCTATAGATCTTAGGGTCTTGTCTACATGAGGGAGTTTTATCCGCTAACACTATACTGATAGAAACTTCAGGGGGTAGCCAAGTTAGTCTGTAGAGGATACACTTAAAAACAACAAATGGTCTCGTAGCACTTCAGAGACTAATAAAACATGTTGTAGACAGTATCATGAGCTTTCATGGGCACAGCCCACTTCTTCAGATGACAAGAGTACTGATAAGTGCCCTCTCTCCTGTCCCCCCCCTCCTCCCAAACACTTTTATTCAGACAGAAGATTTGCCTTTTCACTTTTAGATCCCAAGCAACAAGCTAAATGAAAAACAGCACTCTTGTACTAGAAAGAATGACGACAGGGGGTTATACCAATATAACTACATTGGTTTAAATCAGTGGTGGGTAACCTGTGGTGTTCTAACTCTGGGAGGGAAGGAGAAGAGTACAGATGGAGCACAAATCAGGCAATTTGCAGCTCCTCAAAAAGTGTTGAGAGGGAGGGAGAAGGAGCAGGAAGTGCAGGGAACCGAGAGGCATGTGGGAAGGAGGGGCAAATAGGGAGACCCTGAAGCTGCAAATGGAACCCCAGTAGGCCACAGGCTGCCCACTGAGGTGAAGGAGGCTCACTCATGAAGCCCATCCACCATTCCTGGCTGCCCATCACTGGTTTAAATCCATGCCTTGGGTTATACTGAAAAAATCATTCCCTGTAGCTCTGCCAGTGAACACACACTAGAGAGAATACTTTGTAGTCTACTGAGAAATGCAGTCACCCACATGTTGCAAATTTAAACACTGACCAAATTTCTTTTACAATTGCTGTCCCTGATTTACTGAAACTGGCCACACCCTATATTTATTCCAAGGAATGAAGTTAAGGATGCTTAATGCAAACACTTGTAGGACATTATGTTTCTGAACCTCTGGAAAGGAGATGTGGCTAAATGAACCATCACATCTCTGCGGGCCTGCATAGACGCATCTAGAAGAGGGGTCTATTACAGGTATCAAGGGATATGCTCAACTTGGTGACAGGATGATGGCCTTAGTTAAGGGAAAGTATAATGACAAATCTTATGATTTGTCAAAATGAGCTCTTTCTTGTTTCCCCCTGCTAAAGTTAATTTGTAAAAAACTGGAAAAAAACTCAATTAACTTCACCAGTCTGTGCTTGACAATTAGAAAGCACTAGCACATGGCAACATCATAGTTGGTACTTTACACTTCTACTAGAATCAGCATGTAAAGCAACAAGGGACCACCGGATCATCGAGTCTAACCTTCTGCATATCACTTGCCACTAAACACAACCCGGTACCCAAGAATTAGAATGAGGATCAAAGTATAAAACTCTCATGAGACTAAGCAAGTGGGTGGCACAGGCAGAGAGAAAAAGGGACTGAGGTGAACCAATGCCAGTTAATAGATATATACACAGATTATCTTAGAAAATGATCTGTGCTTCACAATATGAGAGACTAAAAAAATTCAGTGTTGCTGCCAATCTGAGTTGAGAAAAATTCCTTCCCAACCTTGGTTTAGATTAGAATAAGTTATTGGTGTGCAAAATGTTATAATCTCTAACATCCTATTATTGCATGAGACCTAGCTAGAAGAAGATGTCTCCTTAAGTGAACTACTTTGTGATTCACAAGTTTAATTCTCATGCCAATGGTTTGAATCACTGGATGGCTGGGACATTATCAACCAACCAACCAACCAATGAAGGTGCCAATGGTTCTTTGTGTAGATTCTGGTGTTAGTCCTCTTCCTCTCTAAATGCTAACTAATGGTCCTTATCTGCTTCTTTTAACTATCCAGTCTTTAGGTCAGTGGTTTCCAACCTTTTCCAGATGGGGACCCATTTTGACAATTCAGGAAGACTTGATGATTCAGGGAAATTCAAAAAAAATGTGTGAATGGCTCCTTAAGAGCCACCTGGGGGAGACACCTGGTGACCCTTTTGAAATGTAATGGCAACCCATATTCGGATCCGGACCCATAGGTTGGGAAACCCTGCTTTAGGTGCTTATAGGCTATCAGTTTTGCCTGTTATATACCAGCTCAGTTTTCCCTTTGATATTTATATACCCACTGCCTCTTCCCTCCCTTCTCTCCTATTTAATTTTGGTTCTGGACATCCAACACTCCAGTCATCTGAAGAAGTGGGCTGTGCCCACGAAAGCTCATAATACCGGCTAGACAACTCTCCAACACCACATTTTACAGACCTCATATCTGAACCCACTTCAGAATACCAAAAGAAACTACACCATCTCCTTAAGGAACTCCCTACCTCTACTCAGGACCAAATTCACACAAACACCTTCTGAACCCCGACCAGGATTGTTCTATTTGCTTCCCAAAATCCATAAACCTGGACACCCTGGACATCCCATCATTTCAGGTATTGGCACACTTACTACCGGATTATCCAGCTATGTAGACTCTCTCTTCAAACCCTATGTAACCAACATTCCCAGCTATCTCCAAGATATCAATGACTTCCTGAGAAAACCACAAAACATCGATAACCTCCCTGATAACACCATCCTTGCCACCATGGATGCAGAAGCTCTCTACACCAATATTCCACATGAAGATGGATTACAAACGATTAGAAACACTATCCCAGAGGACACCACAGCCAATCCGGTAGCAGACCTATGTAACTTTGTTCTCACCCACAATTATTTCCAATTTGGGGACAACTTATACCTCCAGATCATCAGCACAGCCATGGGCACCCGCATGGCCCCACAGTACACTAACATCTTTATGGCTGGCTTAGA
Source organism: Pelochelys cantorii (assembly GCA_032595735.1). Lineage (NCBI taxonomy): Eukaryota > Metazoa > Chordata > Testudines > Trionychidae > Pelochelys > Pelochelys cantorii. The sequence goes on along the minus strand of CM064349.1, from coordinate 21,445,894 downwards.
ACAACGTTTCTTCAGATCCCGTCCCCTTTTACTTACACTACATCGATGACATCTTTATGATCTGGACCCATGGCCAAGAAACACTGGACGCATTCCAGAGACTTTACCAACTTACACCCCAACATCAATCTCAGCCTGGACCATTCTACACGAGAGATCCATTTCCTGGACACCACAGTACAAATCACTAATGGAAAATTAAATACCACTCTCTACAGAAAACCCACTGACTGCTACACTTACCTACATGCCTCCAGCTTCCATCCAGGACACACCATATGATCCATTGTCTATAGTCAGGCCCTTAGGTACAACCGCATCTGCTCTAATCCCACTGACAGAGACCAGAAACTTCAAGATCTCTACCAAGCATTTGTAAATCTCAATTACCCACTGGGGGAAATAAAAAAACAAACTGAAAGAGCCAGATGAATACCCAGAAACCATCTACTTCAAGATAGGCCCAAGAAAACCAACAACAGAACACAACTTGTCATCACCTACAGCTCCCAACTTAAACCCCTCCAACGCATTATCAATAACCTACAACCTGTCCTGGAACAGGATACTACACTTCAAGAGGTTCTGGGGGACAGACCCATACTCTCCCATAGACAACCACCTAACCTCAGGAAGATTCTTACTAACCGCCACAGGACATACCACATTAATACCAACCCTGGAACTTTCCCTTGCAGCAAACCCCATTGCCAACTTTGTCCACATATTTACTCTGGTGACATCATCACTGGACCTAACCATGTCAGTTATACGATCAAGGACACATATTCCTGTTCATCCAGAAATAATTTATGCCATCATGTGCCAACAGTGTCCTTCTGCTATGTATATTGGACAGACTTCTCAGACACTTCGCCAAAGAATTAATGCCCACAAATCAGACATCTTCACAAGGAAAAACCTGTCAGTTTGCATTTCAACTTACCTGGACATAGTCTTAACAACCTTACCTACATGCATCTTACTTCAAAGAGACTTTAACACCAGATTGCAGACAGAAACTTCAGAACTTTCATTCATGCTTAAGGCCCATTCGTAAAGTGTCAAATTTAACACAGATGCTAATTACCTTACACAATATAAAGACAGCTTCCCCACTTATCACCCCTGATTAGCCATTCATTGACTTATAAACAGCTATTCCCTCCCTCTCCCCACCTTCTGTTCTAAATCTGATTTGTCAGTTTAATAATGTGTTCACTTTTTTCATTGTATTCCTTTGGTATATATGGTCATGGCAATTCTCTTTCAGAATACGATCTGAGGAAGTGGGTCTGGCCCAAGAAAGCTCCTCATCACCTATTAAACCATCTTGTTAGTGTTTAAAGTGCTACATAGTTTTTCCTTTTGTTTTAGCAAGATCAGACTAACAGCTACCTTTCTACTACTATCTACATGTTTTGTTAGTCTTTAAAGTGCTACCATACTATTTGTTGTTTTTTAAGTTTATCACTTTGTGATAGACTGGGATAGATCGGTGTCAAATTATAAACTCAATCATGTTTTGTAAACACCATTTATTTTAAAACACCTGTATTGCAACCCCCACTGCAAATCAGAACATCCATTTTGTAGCAGGGGTTTGACATTTAGTTGAATTACTACATGAGAGAAGATGACAGAGCAAACTAGGGTCTTTCAGCTAGTAGCTTGTCCAAGAACAGTGAAGTCTCTATATAGCCTAGGGAAGGGATTAAAGTTCCTGAGCCAGGGCACATTCTGTAGAGGGGTCGGAAGCTATATTGGTCTCTGCAAGGAGAGGCCACCACCACTAGGAATGTGAACTACTGTTTAACTGATTAATTGGCTAAACGTGATGTTTAACTGGCTAATCGATTAAAGGCAGACAGTGAAGCGGCGCTCCAGCCTAGCTGGAGCACCCCTTCTCCCCCCACAGCTGACCTGGAGTGCACCTGGCTTCAGCGAGGCTGCAGCCAGGGGCTGCTCTGGCCAGGCTGTAGCACCTCTGGCTTCAGCGGGCCCCTTGGGGCTGGAGCAGCTCCCTAACCATGGTGGGTGGGGAGCTCCTCCAGCACCCACCAGTTAACCAGAACTGGTATGCCTCACCCATTAAGGGAGAGGCTTACCAATTAACTGGTTAACCATTCACATCCCAACTTACCACCTCCTGCCAGGAGGAGAGGAAGGCAGGAAGCATTCCCTAGCCTACGGACAATGAAAAACCTCAAAACTCATAGGAGGGTGGGATGAGACACAAGAAGGTGCATTCAATAGGGATGTTAAATATCAGTTAACTGAATAATTGATTAACCTCATGAATTCTTATCGGTTACTCGACTATTCTATAGTCCTTAGGGGTGGGGCAGGCAGCCAGTGTGCTCTGGTCCCACTCCGGAGAATCCTCCTGCCACTCGACACTGCTGTCTCTGTATGAGAGGCAGCCGTGTGAGGTGCCAGGAGGAAGCTGGTCCACAAGTGGAGCCTGTTTAAAAACCATCTCCCTGCGCTGCTGCCTCCTGTCTGGGGGGGTGGGGGAAGGGGGCGCAGCTTAGCTCCTGGATCCAGTGAGAGCAAGAACTGAGGCAGGCTGCCTGGCTCCTAATACACTTTAAATGCAGAGCCGCAGCAGGGGTAGGTCCCAGACCCAGCATGAGCAAGGACTAAGCTGGACTGCTGGTCAGCCTGCTAAAAAAATTTACTGGCAGGGAAAGGGGGGGGGGGCGCGCAATGCATGTAGTCTATAGCATTAACCTGTAAGCTTTTGCTTATCGGTTAATCCAATGCACTATTACATCCTTAAGGACTTCCCAAAAATCTGAATCTCTCCAGTTCTGTTTAAGAGTCAAGTGCCATTAAAAAATTCCTTTCCAAAGCCTATATTCCTTGGCTGCCTATCACACAGTTGCTGAAGGATTAACTGAGAAGATCAGAGCACCTGCCATGAGAGGAAATTAAGGGAGCATGTATAAGCAACTGGGGGCCCCAAGAGGATGGTGGTATAAGGCGGCCAGATTGTAAGGTACACTGCCAAGAAGGGAGTCAAACATGGGGACTGCAAGTGTGCCCGAGAAACCTAGAGATAGGAACAGCAACCAGTTACCACCAAGAGCCATGAGGTTAAAAGCACATGGGATCAACCAACAGAGTCCAATTAAAAAAAAAAGAGACTGATGTCCATCTACAGAGGGGGAAACTGGGCCAGGCTGAGACACCAGCAGCTGAGGTTGCACAGAGCTTAGATTTGAATTTTGGAAGACTAAACACAGTTGTTTTCCTGAGGGAGGATGATTTTAGACTGGAATTTTTGCCCCTTACCAGTCTAAAAGAACTCAAAGCTAGGGCACAGTGCAAGACTCATCCAGTGCTTCTTAAGAACAGATAAGTGGGTTGTTTTTTTTTCTTTATCTGTTCTGCAGTGACATATTCCTATTATATTAGCTGTTGTAGGGACTAGTTCCGGGGTGGGCAATTACTACTGATGGGGGGCCACTCCAAGATTTTGGAAAGTGGTCAAGGGCCACACTTCTCTATGGAGGGGGTTTGGGGAAGAGGTTAGGCGCAGAAGGGAGCTTGAGGTAAGGGATTAGGGTGCAAGAAAGGAAGTGGGGTCTGAAAGAGTTTAGATGAAATAGAGGGTTGTGACCTGTGGCAGATGTTTGGGGTGCAGGGGCCAGCAGGGAAGAGGAGTGAATTTTGACCTGGGGGAGGGGTGTAGCAGAGGGTACAGGATTATGAGGGAATTGTGACCTGGGTCAGGCTATGAGTGCAGTGGATTTGGGTGGTGACCTAAGGCAGGATGGGATGATGACCTGGGGCAGGGAGTTAGGAAGTGGGAGGGGCTGGGGTGCAAGAGGCAGGAGCTGGCCGGGAATCACTTACCTTAGGAGGCTCCCAGCCAGCTGCCCAACAGGATCCCTGAGGCAGACTCCCTCCTGCGGCAGTCCCAGGCTGCTCAAGGAGATTTCCTCCATGTGCCACTTAGGGCCGTGGGTGATTGGCCAGGGGAGTGCGCATAGTCTATCACTGCAGCTGGAAGCTGGGCTTGGGGGTGAGGGAGCACACGACTTCTCATCTCCCACAAGAGTCAGGCACATAGAGGGAACCACGGGCTGTTTTGAACAGCTGGAGGCTCCCTCTGTGTCACGCACCTCTGGTAGGGGGGAGGAGATTTCACATGCTACCCTGCCCCCAGGCTGATCATCATAGTTGGGGGCAGGGAACTGCACAAAATCTTTTGTTGTCGTCCCCCACCAGAGTCGTGTGGTGCACAGAGGGAACCACCAGCCATTTTTAACAGCTGGTGGCTCCCTCTAGGCACCATGTCCCCTGGCAGAGGGGGGGGGGAGAGTAGGAGAAAGAGGGGAGGAGACTTTGCATACTCCCCCACCCACAGGTCCCAATTAGCCTGGAGGCATGCAAAGTCTCCCCCGCCCCTCCCCATCTCACTGCTCCCTCTAGGTGCGATGTGCCCCTGGCGGAGGGGAGCTGCCAGCCGTTTTGGGGTCTAGCAGGGCAGACTGGATGCCCTGCCCCTGCACTAGTTGCATCTATGATTTTAATCCACTATGTATGGCATAAGCATGTTCACAATTTAAGAACTAAGGATATTAACACATATTAATACGATAACCACCAAAAATCTTAGCGATTATGCATGCTGTGGGCTCTACATTAAAGCTTAGCTTTATACTGCAAAGTCCACAAGCGAAACCTCCCTGGGAGCCAGCTGTGTTCAAGTGACAAGCCAATGCTTACTGGTTAATAATGTTGGTTAAAGCATTAGTCAAACTCTGATATCCCTATTAGAAACTCGAAAACAAGCATTAATTCTCACAGTAGTAAAATCTACAATTTTCTCTCTACACCTTTTGTCTTCAGAAAACAAAAATTAAAAATAAAGCTGTTATGAGAATATCTTTTCAGTACGTAACCAGAAAACTATCAAATAGAAAAAGCCACAGCGTAAGTTAGTCAAAGCTAGTTCAGCACTGTTGGCTTCGCCTGTGGCAAGTGTCCATGGTGACTTATTTTAAAGGTGCGTGTGATGACCAGTTGCAAAGAATTTGCATCCAGTACTTATGTGTTTCTGAAGCATTAAGTCACTTCTACCTCATAGGTACTTACTATACATAATCACTTAGGGAGATATCCACTGGAAGACTAACTTGAAGACCTGAACATTTTACTAGACATTAACACGCCAGTGTTCAGTTAAGAAAGACTGAACGTTCCACCCCAAGCTGTGACCAAGAAGTCCCAAGTGGTCTTAGCTGCTACTGCTCACCCACATCCACTCCTGTGTGTCAACTTCAGCTAGCAAATGACAGAGGGAGTGCTATATTCAGTAGACAAGCAGGAGGAAGTCTCTTATCCCTGTCATTCCTGACTGCTGAGAATGAGGGAGCAAAACGACAAGGGTGGGGTATTTGCGTTCAGAGAGAGAATGTGCATGCACAAGTGCCTCTTCCTTCCCCTTCCCTTCTAAATAGCTTGCTACTTTTCTTCTCAGTTTGAGAGAGCATGCCCACTCCACACTCCACCAGCTTTGGGAAGGGGAGGCTGAATCTCCCTGTGGGATGATGCCCTCCAGCTGCTGCATCAGTGAAGTGAAACTGATTATAAACTTGTAAAATTTCACTATGCTACTCATCCTACAGACCTGAAACATGGACGCCACAGTCATTTGTCTATTGCCTTTGATGTTTCTGCAATCTTTTTGGAATAGGTGGAAGCTCTTTACTATTTGGCTTCATCCACACTGCTGGTTTTGCCAGCAGTGAGTATGCAAATGAGGCAGATTAGCATATCACTTCACCTCATTTGCATAATTTATGCACACTTTTTGTGGGGAAAAAAGTAGCGTGGATGGGTTTTTGGGGCAAAACCCCCATTTTGTGCAAGATCCTTATGCCTCTCCTGGGGGAAAAAACCCCCTGTCCACACTACTTTTTTTTCCCCTGCAAAAACCCTTTGCACAAAAACAGCGTGCATAAATTATACAAACGAGGCATGGTGATATGCTAATCCATGCCTCATTTGCACAGACGAAGCCTTCATGTCTAGCCTCTCTCAAACAGCAAGAGGTTCATACGAGACTCTTCTACTCCTACTCACTGCAGCTCCCCAAGTGTAAAGGCAGTAAAGGCTACTAATGGGAGGGTGATAAATTGATCCTTCCCCAAGTGAAACCTTGCAACAGAACAGTCTATTGCCTCTTCTGCTCCTGCCTACAGGAGGGTCCAAGCAGGAGTAGAAAAGCGAAACTTACAAAAAACTCATGTCAGGCTCACTTTACAGTTGGAAATCTTTTCAATCATTACTGACTAGCAGAAAAGTACATTTTCAAGTATTTATAGCCTGTTATTGTTGCAATTATTTAATGCGGAGATTTCCTGCAGTTTTCATTATGTTGTTAACTACAGTAGCAGTTCTGAAACAAGACACTCAAACATAAATTTGGGGCCTAAACTACATAATAGAAAAACCAACATGAAAAAAATTTAAGATGTGTTATTTAATAAAAATAATTATTAGGTCTTCTTTAGTGCTTTTTATCCACAGGTTTTAACATGGTTTTACAAGAGTAACTTTCTCTTCATTTTACAGATGGGGAAACTGAGGCAGAGAAGCAATTACTTGCCTAAGTGCAGGCCAGTGGCAGAGCTCCACCCATGAGGCCTGCTGCCTTCCCCAAATGATATTCTGAGTTTAAAAAATTTCCTCTACAGTAGAGTTGTGCTAATACATGAGTGATATCCAAAATAAGTCAATTACAAAGAGCAAGTCAAATTTTAAAATATGGATGTATTAATCTACTACACAACTATCCCGTCACACTAAGGTTTACCATTATGTTATTAACAATTCTGTATCACTTTGTTAAATTCATTTGTTGGTCATTGGATGCATTGTCATCACAATTGCACTGCTTCCACAAACTGATAAATCTTCTATGCAATGCAATAAAGTCAGATCTCAAGAAAATTATAATTTAAGGATTGATTGATTTATTTAAAATAATTGTTTTGTCTTTGACAGGGTCTGATTAAATCAAGTTTCAGGCTTCTTTAAATCAACCACCCTATAAATTTTTTCATACCAAATAAAATCAGCTAAAGTCAATTATGCCACATATAATTCAACACATGAAACATCACAATAGTTTTAATTATGTTGAACTTTAACACATCCATGAAAGCAGAAATAAGATTTATTTTTTCAGTTAGGACAATTGGTTCTAACCCTTTCCAATTAAAAACTACAAAAAAGTATGCTCAAGTAAACCAGAGTTGATAATAGGGATGTGAACTGGTTACTAGAGATGCAACAGTGTAAACAGTTAACCAATGAGCCTAGGGTCATCAGTTAAACCTCACGGTTACATGCAGGCATGTCCCTTCCCCATCCCTGCACTGCTGCCCACTTTTTAAGCCAGCTCACCAGCACAGAGGCAGCAGCCTGGGGGGGCAGGGCCTGCGTGTAACTGTGCATGTTAATCAATGAGCCCAGGCTCATCAGTTAACCATGTAAACCAGGGGTGAGGAACCTTTTTTGGGCAGATGCTGCTGAAAAAATCAGTTGAGGGCCACACACAAGTGAGGAGAAGAAAAAAAAAACCACACACACACCCCCCAAACAAAAAAACAACAACAACAACAAAAACACCCTCCTCACTGACATGGCTCCCAACTGAGGAGGAAGACACTCCCTGCATTCCCTTCATGTGCTAGAGCCTAAGGGAGCCCAAGCTAGTAGATTCTGTGTGCTCCAGCCCTAGGGTGGGACAATGGCAGGGCTGGAGACCAGCACATGCTCCCCAATGCTGGGGGGAAGCTCCAAGCCTTGGGGAGTGGGATCCAGGCAAGCTGAGGGCCGGATCCAGCCCAAGCCTTAGCTTGCCCACCGTGATGTAAACATTTACTCTTTCACATCACTAGTAGAAACTAGGGATGTAATAGTGTAGCCAATTAATTGGTTAGAAAAAGCGTATAGATCAATGCTATAGACTACATGCATTTCCCTTCCCCCCACCAGTATCACTCCTGGCTTGTGATGGGTCTGGAACCTATCCTGTTGCGGCTCTGCATTTAAAGTGTATTAGGAGCTGGGCAAGCAGGCAGCCCAGCTCAGTCCTGGCTCATGCTGGGTCCGGGACCTACTCCCACTGTGGCTCTACATTTGAAGTGTATTAGGAGCTGCATGGGCAGCTCAGTTCCGGTTCACGCTGGGTCCAGAAGTTCAGACATCCTTTAGACAGGAGCTGCTGCCATCCCGTGCTGCTGCTTCTTGATCAGAGGCAGCAGTACTAGCCAACAGGCAGCCTGTCTGCCAGGGGAGCTGGTTTTTAAACTGGCTCCCCTCGTGGACCAGCTCCTGCCTGGCACCCCATGCTGCTGCTTCTGTATCAGAGACAGCAGCACACAGTTGCAGAGGGCTGTTCGGGAGTGAGGCCAGAGTGCACTGGCTACTGGTCCCGCCCGCGGGGACTATAGACTGGTCAATTAACCAATAAGAATTCATGAGGTTACTTGACAATTCAATAAACCAATATTTAACATCCCTAGTAGAAACTATTGAATGAGAACCTAGCCAAGTGTGCAAGTGGCAGGTTTGAGAGGGAAGATTTCTTACTGACCAGAGTCTGCAACCTCAAGCATGAAAAATCAATTATTTCTGTTTATGTTTTTAAATAGCATATGTGGTGCTAATGTCACCACAGACGATACCGTAATTCATAGAAAAAAATGTGTGTGTTCAATGCTTTTATAAATTCCCCAAAAATACTGTATAAGGCAAGTGTCATTTCAGAAATGGCAACTATGGTATTGCACAATGCTTTCTTTAACACCGTCACCCCTCTAAGCAGTGTAAACATCATGCTATTTTTTTTTCAGTTCAATATGAGGACAAGCAGTAGAGCCCTGCAGTGGGACTAGGATCCCACAGGACCTGCTGCCTCAATAGCAGGATAGAAATTCAACAAACAATGCAGGAGTGGTAGGAAATGAGAACTATGGGGTGGAACTAAGGAATAGTCCCACACAGGACTAACAAGTAGAACCCTGTTTATCCAATATGACTGGGACCCAGACCCAGTTTGATAATACAAAATGTGGATAATCCAAGGAATGGAAAACTAAAAGGTTGCAGTGCCATCTAGAGAGCACAGGATAGATCACCTACTTCTGGAGCTGTGTTCAGCTCAGGAGGGTTAATGGGGGGGTTAGATAATGGGGTTCTACAGTACCTTCATCCTAATCTTACAAAAACTTTATTAAGAATTTTGGGACAAAGCCACCTCTCAACTTATTGATTCTACCCTTTGCAAGAGTCGCTCAGCAAATAACAGCTATTAGATATTTTTATAGGGTTTTAGAATTACAGGACTTACATTTAAGAGCTGCAGAAAATAAAAGCAAGTCAAATTTTCTTAATTGTTGCCAGCTATTATTTGTAATACCATAGTACCATTACGTACTCATGGATCAGGACTCATTTGTGCTAGGCATTGTACAAACAGAACACAGACAGACAGTCTGTGAACCAAGCAGCTTACAACCTAAATATAAGACAAGGAACAACAGGTGGATACAGAGCAGAGAGGAAAATATGAGGAAACAATCAGCCTGCTAGGCAATGGACTCAGAACAGTCATTTAACTGTTGCCAAGCTTTTGTGGGGTTGATAGAAAAGGACAGTTTTGAGGCAGAATCTGAAGGAGAATAATTAGTTTTGTGGTGTTTATGTGGAGTTCCTCTAAAGCCTGAGGGGCAAAATGGAAGAACACACAAAGGTACGTGAAAATCTATCAAGTAGGGGTGATGGAGGCTGCATCATTCATCATCATCATCAACCACCATGGGCTCAACGCCCGTTGGTGTCCGATACCTCCCTGACTATTTCCTTCCATCTTTCCCTGTCCAGTGTGGAGTGGCTTAGTTTCTGTAGACTAGTTCCACACCAATCTACTATATCATCTATCCATTCTCTGTGAGGTCTGCTTCTCTTATTTACAGGGCTCGAAAAATCAGTGAATCTACTCGCCCGGGGTGAGTAGATTTCAGCCGGTCGCCCCGTTCACCGGCGGCGCGTGCATGCACAATGGGGGGCTAGCAAGTAGATTTCGCTGCAAGCCCTGCCTATTCGGACCATCCATTATGCCAAATACCACGGTCTTAACTTTTCACTCATCGTTCATTCTGCAGATATGCCCAAATAGCTGTAACTTCCGTTGTACAACCTTTTGCAGTAGGTTCTCTTTCGGCTGTATCTTCCTATATAATTCCTCATTGATGACCTTCTGCATCCATCCTGTTCTCAGGATCTTTCTATAACAACTCCTCTCGAATGCCAATATCCTTCTCTTTGACTCTTTCGTTATCACCAAGGCTCGACAAATCACTGAATCTACTCGCCTGTGGCGAGTAGATTTCAGCCAGTCTCCCTGTTCACCGGCAGCGCATGCATGCACAATGCGGGTCTTGCGCATGCGCAGTGCAGGGCTGTCAAGTAGGTTTCGCCACCGTTTGTCAAGCCCTGGTTATCACCCATGTCTCACATCTGTACAACATACTGCTAAATACACGTTTTCAAGATGCTCAGGGCCGTCCAAATGTTAAAGTCCATTTTGGTCAAATCCATGCTCATAAGATTTAAAAATCAAATTTCAGTTTCAGATATTTAAATCTGAAATTTCACAGCTTTATACTGCAGAGCCCACAGTGAACCTTCACTGCCCTGCTACAGTGAAGCCACCTCCCCAGGAACCAGCTGAATTTATAGATACCATTAACTGATGAGCATCAAATATCGGTTAAACAGTTAGTTGGTTAAACTCTAACATCCCTAATTATAACGAAAGAGAAACAGCGGCTGAATTGTCTTTGCAGGTGAGATTACCCAGGGATAAGATATAGAGGAAGAAGGGGCCCAAGGACAGAGAACTGTGAAACCTGCACAGAAATGTGGGTATGACGAGGATTAGGAATGTAAACAGTTACCTGGTTAAATCGTAAGCATTAGGCTTACCCAGATAGGTACCCGGTTAACCAGGCCAGGTGGCAGGCGGGCCTGCAGCGGCAGCCTCGTGTCAGACAGGGGCAAGCGGGTCCCCGGCCATGTCCACAGCCCCAGCCTGAGGAAGGCAGGCAGCACCCCTACCCCTGACACTATGGCCCCAGGAGGGACAGGGCGGGGGCAAATGAGACTTTGGCTGGGCTGCGCTACATTGGCGGTCTGCGCTGCATCACACCTCAGGCAGGGCAGGTGGGACTCCAGCTGGCTGTGCTCCAGCAGGGCACTCCAGCCTGGCTGGGCAAACTGCACCATGCACTGGAGCAGCTCCCCCACTGCAGGATCAGAGTTAACTTGCTGAACATTTTGTTTAACCGGTTAACAGTTTAACTGTGATTTTACATCCCCAATGAGAATGATGTTCCAAACATCACAATGAAGGAGCAATTAGAGGCAGGAGGATAACCAAGAGAGGACACAATCAAGGAAGGCTATCAAGAAGAGTATGATCAATGGTGTCAAAGGCAGATGCAAAATGGAAGAAAAGAAGAGGTCATTAAAGGTTTTGACAAAAGCAGTTTCTTAAGAGCTAATATTCTGATACTTACATTTTACCATTAAAAAAAAAAAGACAATTCCTTGTCAAACTAGAAGAAAATTAACAACTATTTTATTTTGCTCTGCCAAGAGATCACAATCCTAGAACTTCAGAGGGGTCGCCGAGTTAGTCTGTACAGGATAAACTTAAACAACAACAAATAGTCTGGTAGCATTTTAAAGACTAACAAACATATAGATGGTATCATGAGCTTTCGTGGGCACAGCCCACTTCTTCAGATGAAATGGGCTGTGCCTATGAAAGCTCATGATACCATTTACACGTTTATTAGTCTTTAAAGTGCTACCAGACTATTTGTTGTTGTTTAAGTTTATCCTGTACAGACTAACTCGGCGACCCCTCTGAAGCTTTTGAACATGCAAGGCACTGCATTCAGCCCTACGGAATGGAAATCCATCAACTACACAAAGAAACAATCTTAGAAGACAGACTCAATTCTCAGAATTCACATATCTGAAAAAGTTTAATTTTACAACTTTTGATGTTAAACTTTTAAACTGTATGTGATTAAGTCAAGACAACTGTCAAGTTGAAAATTTCAACAGTAAAGTGGTTTTTATTCTGGTTAAAAGGCAAGCAAACCAGTTAATTTTATATTTGCACCCCCATGTTAGCTGGGTTGCAAATGTCCCATCCTCATAAAATGGCCCCTTTACTTGCAGGCTGCTTCAGAACCTTAATTTTCATTGACATTTGTTGAAAGATACATCTTAGTTTATTCCAAATGACAAGCAAGTCTTACTGTTGAGATTTTCAGACTGTTAAGAAGAATTGGTGTGATTTAAAAAATGTGAACAAGTTAACTGAAGTGTGTAATAACTACTCACCATCATCTCTACATCTAAATACCTGCAAATTAAACCCTAATAACTGCACCTCAGAAGTATAAAGATCCATGACACTTTACAATCAACTCTGCCAATTAATTCAAGGTATTCTCGGCATGCTCAGATTAGAATAAATTATGCAAGTGCAGGACAGTTCCTGAATGAGGACTCAATCCTGCTTTCCTCCTATGGAGAGCACTCAAATATAATCAAAAGTCAAAAGGGGGAAACAGTATTTGTCATCTGAAGAAGTGGGTTGTGCCCACCAAAGTTCTTGATACGATTTTTTTTTTTTGTTAGTCTACATGGTGCTACAGGTCCATTATTGTTTTTTACATTTTTTTAGGGGGAAATAGGGCATTCAGCAACTTAGAGAATCAATCTTTAATATTGAAAATAAATTACTTCACACTTTAAGTGCAACATAAAAAGTTGTGATTGCTACTTTAATTATATCTTTTTGCTCTGACAAAACTTATTTAAGCTCATACTAAGACAAGATTTGAATGTGTTACTGACATATGAAAAAGCAATTCCAACAAAGATGATTAAACCATGTTAAGACTAGTGAAAAACATTAATCCCTCCTCTGGAGTCCATGATACAGAGATGACCAGTGCTCTCTAGATTTGATTTTTAATATCCAATACTCTTCCTCCTATCCACATCTAAAAAGATTGCTATTTTGGGGAGGAGGGATGAAGCCTGTGCCTAGCCCCCAAAAGTGAGGATGGATATTCTGGAAGGTTGATTTAACATCCTTTTTTCCCCCATGGAATTATAGATGAAATTTTTTCAGATGCAAGTATAAATAAGAGCAGAACTGAGACGCTGGAGACTCTCACTCTGCTACTGGTTAGAATAGTAAAGCAACACACACAGGACTGATAATGCCAGTCTGATAAAATTGTAAGAGATTATAACAGCTTGTCTACAAGTTACATGCTCCAAAAATTTCTTCTCTGAATAATTACGCCTTCAAGGGACTTAACTCTTAACTAAAGTTGGAAAAAAACTATATATCAATTATTAAATATATGTTTGAAACATAATACAAGGTGGTAGTTACCTCCACTTCATCCTCTTACCAGTACCACGCTCCCTCCTCCCCTCCCCTCCCTTCCCCAAACATTGTTAGATTCCCACTACAGTTTTTGGACTTTTATTGTGTTAGAATGTCTATATTACTATAAATGTTATACACTCACATCCATTTAAAACTGAAGATTTCCACTTGTGAAGCAAATACCACACATACACAAATTTTAAGCTATGAACAAAGATCTCAATCAATTTAGAAATTCACACTAAATAACTGGGTTCCCAAAAGATCACTACAAATGTAAAAGCAGTATTTTTTTTAAATACTGAAACAGATCTATTTTAAAATATAGCAAGAGGTACCATGCACTGCTATTATCACCACAAATCATTTATCAATTACTGAAAGAACTAGCATTTTTTCAAGCCAAGAAAACCAACGTATTTTGCAAACATCTCTAATTTTACCAACTATAGACAGTGTGATAGTTTTGTTTTCCAAGTATCTAAAACATAATAAAGGAACCATTTGTGTAGTAGTGGGGGTGGCTTAAACATCTAGGGGAAGCCACTGAGAACCTGATGCAGAGTGAGGGAATATAAACAAGACACACATTAAAGGTGTGGGGGTGGATCCTAATAAGTGACATGGGAATGCATAGTTCAATTAATAAGATTTGAATAACTGCAGGTGGATTCCTGTTGGGGAATATACCTGCATTAATGTGGTTTGGAAAATGGGAAGAAAGGATTAAACATAGAAGCAAGTGAAAGAAAGAAAGAAAGAAAGAGGTTATTTCCCCAGAGTCCCTCACAGCCCCCAGTACCTCCATCCTAACCTCACTCTCCCATTCACGGAGCCCAAGCCATGACGGGACCATCCTGATCACCTCCCCTGACCTGCATAACACAGGCCAGAGAACGCCCCCAAAATAATCCCTAGGGACTGCTTTTTGAGACCACCCAATCTCGAGTTTAAAGTAGCCCAGAACGAAGAATCCCCCATGACGCTGCCTAACCTGTTTCAGTGATTGGGCAGCGAGTTTACATTTGCCTCCCTCTTTTCCTGCCGTGAAAAATTATGGGGCTGTGTTGCCTATTTCCCGAGACGCCCCGCCCCCCCCCTCACCTCTCCTGAGGCCTTTCGTCCAGGGGCAGATGATGCTCGGGGGGCTGTTTCCCAAGCTCCCCCCTCACCTTGCTGCCCCCAGAGGCCCCCCCTCATCCCCCCCACTCACATCTCCTCAGCCACTTCATCCAGTGGTACACGATGGTGCTGTGGTGCCTCTTGTTCTCCAGGCACCAGGACGACAGGCCCTGGATGGACTCCATGGTGTTGGTGACCGACTGTAACTTCCTATCCAGCGAGGCCTCCAGGGCCCCCGCCGAGGACGACGACGACGACGAGGAGGAGGCCTTGCTACTGCCTCCGCCGCCGGCCGCCATCTTCCTCCCCTGGTCGCACACAAGCAGCAGCCGCCGCGCCGCTACCGCCGCGGCCGGGAGCGCGTGCCCCGCTCAGCCGCCCTCCCCTCCCCCCCGCGCGCGGGGGAGGGAGCGTGCCGCCCGGGCGCGCGCCCGCGGGCAGAGCTGGGCTGGCGGCGGCGGCACGGGGGTGCTATAATTAACCGGGGCAGCGTCCAAAGAAGGCTGCATGTAACCATGCACCCGAGGCAGCCCTGGGCCTGGCAGTCCCGCGCGCCGGGGCTTCCCGATCCCCCGCGGGGGCGCGCCGCGGCGAGCGGCTCTGCACCAGGGGCTCCACCACCCCCACGGCCTCGGATGCTGCCTGCCCGCCCGCCCGCCAGCTACGCGCGCAACCCGGCCCCCGCGAGCGTGCGCTGCAAGAGCGAGCGGTGCGCGAACACGCAGCTTTACTGCCCCCGCGCCAGTGGAGCTGCCCTGGCTCCCCGCCCGCCCCAGCGGTGAGACACCCTCCGCTGCACCGGGTCCGGTCCGCGGGCTGAGCTCGAGGGCCCCTCCCCCCCGTGGCCACACAAGGGTCCTTCTGCCCCTGCTCGGCTTGTCTCACGGGCACCCCCCCTCCCCGGAGTGCGCGCACTACGCGGGCCGTGCGCGTGCTCGCGCGAAACGGCGAGAGCGTCGCTGCCGCCAATGGCCGCGGGGGCGCGCGAGGCACGCTCCCTCCTCGGAGGCCCCGCCCCCACGCTTTCGGTGGGGCTTTTCTCGGACCCTTCGCCTGAAGTGGTGGGGGCCCTCCTCTGCTCGCTGAGGCGTTATCCGGCTAGGCGGCCGCCAGGGGCTGGGTTACTCGCCATCCCCACCACAGCTCGGAGCCCGCCCACCGGCCGCCATTTTGTACTAGGTTTCTCGACCCCACCAGATTCCACAGACACCTCGTGCGCATGCGCCAACCCCTCTCTGGCCCGTGCCAATTACGCACACGACGGGCCCCTCCGGCCGCGAGACGCTCAAGATGCACAGGCCACCCAGTGGGTGCGCATGTGCGAAGCTTCTCGGTAAGCGTTGGGGAGTATATTGGGCATGCGCGAAGGTCGCAGTTCTCTCCCCCCCCACACACACACACGCTTCTGCGCATGCGAGCCGCTCTCCTAAACAAGCAAAGCCCCGGCAACGCTCCGTGAACTGACGCGTTTTGTCCAATTATCGCGCATGCGCGAATGACGGGGGGGGAGGGGAAAGCCCTCCAGAAGTGAGGCGGGAAAAGAGCGTGAACAAATGACCAGGCCCATCCCCCTCCTTTGGAGGGGAGGGTGTCAGGCCAGGCAGGGTTTCGCAGCCCGAAACGGGGCCTGTACCGGGAAGGGCATGGCCTGGAGCATCCTTTGCGCTCTCCCCCTCCTTGGCCATGCTCCCAGCATCCTTTGCGCTCTCCCCCCATGCTCCCAGCATCCTTTGCGCTCTCCCCCTCCTTGGCCGTGCTCCCAGCATCCTTTGCGCTCTCCCCCTCCTTGGCTGTGCTCCCAGCATCCTTTGCGCTCTCCCCCTCCTTGGCCGTGCTCCCAGCATCCTTTGCGCTCTCCCCCCATGCTCCCAGCATCCTTTGCACTCTCCCCCTCCTTGGCCGTGCTCCCAGCATCCTTTACGCTCTCCCCCCAGCCTCATGCTTGGTTTTTGCTCCCTCCCAGCAGCCTTCACACCCCCCCCCCCCACTGCACACTGATTGGAGTGACCCACCCTGTACTTCACACTTTTCAAAATTGGGAGCATCTAGCACTTATTTCGAAATCGTGCCCTCTTCCCCCGACTTCCCTTACTCCTCCTCCATTGAGGGTTACAGGAGGCAGAGTAAGAAGTCTTCCGGCTTGACAGTATTTCAACATTCTTTCAAAATAACGGCCTGCTGGGTCGATGCAGACTAAGTTATTTCAAAATAATGTTGCTGTGTAGATGTGATGTACCCTCAGATACTGTCTTCCCACTCTCTTTCTGGCCTGACAACCTTTTTCACGCCCATTTTCTGCCTAAGAGAGCAGCATCACAACTAGCCCAGCAGCTCATTCACCACCAGCCCCTTTTTGCAAAGGCATGCACCAGACAGTTGTGGGAAGAGATAGCAACAGGATGTTTTATAGTGCCAGAGCCTATCCCACAAGAGATTGAAGAAAAGAGGATAGATATAGAGCCACAATTAACATTTTTAAAAGGAGCTGTAGCGGAAGCCAGCCTTCCATGCATTTCACACCTCATTTACATCAAAAGCTAAGTATGGGATATTTCCAGTCCACTCAGTTCCTTTAGCACTGGTACTACAATTGACAGGTTCCACCCCCGCCTTTTTTTTTTCCTGTTATAAATTCTGGGTTCCTGTTTTTTTCCACTCCAGCTGATCTGAAGAAGTGGGTTTTGTCCACAAAAGCTCATGATACTATATATAACGTTAGTCTCTACAGTGCCACAGGACTGCTCATTTTTCAAGTTACAGACTAACATTCCCCAAGCTGTAGGGGAGATAGCTAAACTTGTTAAACATTACCAAAAAAACACTCTTACAAAAGAAATTAGCCCTCCCAATTCCAACATCACACTACCTTTAAAAAACTCCAACAATTAACAGACCATATTCAGTACAACCTAAGTAGCAAAGCCCTAGGTTAAGGATAATGTTATACTGTCCTCCACCAAAATAACACACACAAAACAAGCAACAAAAAGTTAACATTTAAGATTGTTATTGAACCAGGATAGCTCGAGAAACAGGATGTTTGGTTTTTAAAGAACAGGATGAATAAGATTGTCTCTTTATGCTGAAGCGGCATATTTTAAAGCTCTAGAGGAGATACTGAAGTAGTACTTCAAGCCAGCTTGTGCTGCAGAATGCAGGCTAATGGCTGAGAGGTGGTTCCTGGGCTTCAGCTCACAGGGGTAAGATGATTTTTGGGAAGTTACAAGGAGCACTCTTTACCATCAGCCATCCCTCAGTTCTCATATTTTGTTCCTGTGGTGCACACATCATAAGTTCATGCCTTAGATTCTACTCAATCATATAATGAGCAAGACAGGCTTACTCTGAGAATTAGTGTAACTACAGAAAATCTAGAATTTGAGGTTAATACAATCTTGAGTCTTTCGTACATTGTACATTTCCTAGTACATGCCTACATGTACTAGGTCCCTTTCATTGTTCACAGTGAGCTATAGTAAGCAGCATCAGCATCTGGGTATAAAGAAAGAGTATAAACAGAAGCACTAGTGTGCCAAAAAGACAGCCAAAAATGACTAATCCTACTAGAAACTTGGAGTGGAATTATGTAGACCATATTGTTTAGCAACAAACATATTATGGCTTAAAAAAAAAAAAAAATCTATCTCCAGCCATCTAGCCCAGCCCCCAGAGACTAGGGCTATGTCTACACTGCACATTGTTGCGCAAGAAGATATACAAATGAGGCACAGGGATGAATATTGCTGTGCCTCATTTGCATACCTAATGAGCTACCATTTTGCAGCATAGGCTTTTGCGCAAGGAGCTGTCTACACTGCTCCTTCTTACGCAAAAAACCCTCTTGCGCAGAGCCATTCTTCCTGAGAATAAGTGGCGGAACGGCTCTGCGCAAAAGGGGTTTTTTTGCGCAAGAAGGAGCAGTGTAGACAGCTCCTTGCACAAAAGCCTGTGCTGCAAAAATGGCAGCTCATTAGGTATGCAAATGAGGTGCAGCAAAATTCATCCCAGTGCCTCACTTGCATATCTGATTGCACAACAATGCGCAGTGTAGACATAGCCTAGGTGAGCTGCTTATTCCTCCCTTGAAGTCCTGACATTGAGTATATTCTCAGAAATAGTTTGACTCCAGCTACAGACTGAAACAGGAGGACCAGATTAAGACAACAGAGATCCTGCATTCATAAACATAGAATAATAGAACTGGAAGGGACGGATCAAAAGGGCATCAAGTCCAGTCCCCTGCACAACCCAAGCACCATCTTGATCATGCCTGACGGATGTTGAACCCACTCTTAAATGTCTCCAGTGATGGCAGATTCCACCTCCTTAGGCAATTCTGACCTCTACCTTGTGCAGTCACTCCCCCAGTATGAAATGGGTGTAAAAGGTTACCACCCTGATCTGACAGTATTTGATATCCACTTTGCACTGATGTAATTGACTGCCCAAGATGAAAGGACAGGATCAGACCTCATGTTCCAGCCTTGAAAAATCAATTCTAGTTTAAGAGTTTGTTTGTGGATTTGTGTGTGTAAAATAAAGCCATACTTTACAATTACCTACAGCTACCAAATTTTGCATCAATAATCCTGCCACTTAAATTAGCTGACTCTACTATTTAACACCAGAATATGTGGGTGAAAGGTTTAAAATCAGTGTTTCTTAAAGTAGTCTGCAGACCCACTCTGAGAAAGCTGCGGAGCCACTAAGTAAACAAACTGGAGTGGCTCCGCAGCCACGAAGCATCACAGCTCCCCTTAGCTGCAAAGGGCAAACTACAGTCAATGCGAGCCATGAGGCTCTGTGGCTGCAGAGCCAGTAAGTAAACAAATCGGAGTGGCCTGGTAGCAGCTCTCTGAGTGGGTCCGCAGACCACTTGAGAAACACTGGTTTAAATAATTTTTTTCTTCATCAGAAAAAGTCATGACTGTTATGATTAGAGTTCTTTAAAAGTATTTGCTAACAAAATTAAAATCAAGTCACCTATTCAATTGTCATTTTAGTACAAAGAAAATCTTTACTGTTATAAATCACAAAATAATTCAAATTAGTGACAGAAAGAGTAATGGAAGCTTTAGGAGTTCCTGATTCAAATTTTCTATGTATGGTAATTATTCAGTAAAATGAATAATGTTTGAAGTTGAAATCCTACAGATTTAAAAAAAAATGTTCTTGTACTTCACTTTTGCAAGCACATTAATAAAAAAATTGACATTTTAATTTCTTCAACATTCCTACAAGTGTAATGACTTTGCCCAGACAAGGAGAGGCCTCACCTGCTAGTATTTTGTATTTCACGTGATGCAGTGGTTCCTGTGGTTAAGAGCTGTTAACTTTGCTTAGTATGCCCACTACATAATTATATGCGTGTGAAAACAATAAAATGTGTGGAAACCAGACAGTGGGTAGCTACTATTTTCTTTTCATCTCTGCAGGAGCTGCAATAAGCATTTAACTGAACTAACTGGGATGATACCAAAACATTTCCATCAACTTGAAAGCAGGCTCAAAGCTTGTCATAGTAAGGGAGGTTACATGCATGAAATATAAAACCAATTCTGGCTATAGAAGCTCATGCTAATGTTAACATAAGAAAATCCACACAACATATTTTCCTTCTAAGGACCAATCTGAGACAATAGCTGCCTCAAACCACCGTACACGGTGTACTAGAATGCCAGGTGCTGATCATATTCACTGCTGAAATTTATAGTGCTGCATAGGATTTTGAGAGTTCCAGTTTTTCCTGAATATTCAAAGTTCAAACTTCACAATTCTGCCTCTTTGTTCTTGTCTGTTTGTCTCTGCACACATCAGCCCTTTGCTGCTGCTCAAATCGGCTTTGCAACAAAGCCTCTGATCTTTCCTCCTCTTTACTCCTTAAGCATGTTGTATCCTCCCTCAACGGGTCTGTGGGCCTGGTCCATTTTCCTCAAGCATTTCTTCAAGACCAATCCTACATTACACCTTTAAGAGATCAGCCAATTCATGAGAACTGGTTGAGTTGAAGTCTTTTTGTTTACAATTAGAGAACTGCAAAGGTCTATAAAACATGTATTTAGTTGGATGCTTCTCAAACTTTGTTATTTTTTAGATTTTTAAAATGGAGCGCACAGACTGTACTCCCTCCATACTTGTAGCACAATAGGACCCTTTTTTTGAGCCTGTCAAATAATCCTTCCAAATATACCCAGGCTATGGTATAAGACTAACGCAAGAACCAAGTACAGAAGAACATGATTTGCAGTGAATAACAGCAGGCTAACTGAAACTCCCATGTAAAGAAACACATCTTTGATTTTCTTTTAAAAAAGTTTATTATGTAAATTATAGGATGTGGGCTAAGTCCCCGTCTCCTACTCTGCTTTACAAATTCCAATGCTCCATACAGCATCCTCAGACCACTCAGGACTGCTCCCAAACAACTGACTCCCACCCCAGCTAAGGAGCAATCTTTGATTGTGAGCTCCGTATTAGTTTGTCCAGTATCAGATCTTATCTACTTGAACAGCTGACAAAGCAAGGAAATGTTTGTACCTCCATTTGGGACAGCTGTATGTGAAGGACTAAAGAGACTACTGAAAACAATTTTCTCTGCCCTTCCTACCTCCCCAAAACTGAATTATCTCCAGAGAATGTAAGAGACACCTAGGAGCGCATTTCATGTTTGCACCACTGGCGGCTACTGCTTTCCAGTGGTTTTGCACCATAATTTCCAAGAGTTAGGTTTATTCAGAAAATAGTGTAGCTGTGACTGTTTTAAAAATATTTCTTTAATCATATGCATCAAACTGTGGGTATTTGAGGGGAGGAAGGGAGTTCTGTCCAAGTTTTCAGCCAGGTATTGTTCTCAAATTAACAATGCGCTGGGGGCAGCAGTACCCTCAGTCTGTAGATTCCAACACGGATTCGCTCAGAGCCAAATCCCAGTAGTGCTCAGCTCCGTGTTTTTTAAAGTGCTCCCGTGCCATGTTTTCAGTGGGGCACTGCTTAAATTTCATTTCACCAAAGCTGCGATCCTTCGCTGTACCCTGAAACAGACAAAAAGATAACGAGTTTCCTGATGCATCTTGCTGGCAGGAAAAAAAACCAAGCAAATGCATCAACAATCAAAGGCAACCACAACTAGAAGAGGAAACAAGAATAAATCTCTTTAGAACGGAAAGAAAGTAATTTCTCAGGTTTCCAGACAAGTGTGCAAAGAGGAACTACACTTCGCATAATTAGTGCTATTTTTATTTGTGCAGAGCTGAAAAGTTGTGTAGAAACATGCATAGAAGGGCAGTTTCCACTGTCACTCAGTTCACGTGAAAGGAAACATCACTACCTGGAACAGCAATGGGCAACCATGAATAGTGGATGCACTGCATTAGTTGCTCTCCTTTACCTCAGTGGACTGCAGCAGCTCATGGCCCACTGGGGTTCCACCTGCAGCCCCCCTTCCTCCACATGCTCTCATGCATTGGGGCACCAGAGCCCCGCACTTCCCTGCTCATCTCCCTCCCACAAACCACCTGATCACAAACCACCTGCACTCTGTCCCTGCTCCTCCCGCTCCCTCCAAGAGCTGGAAGGGCATGAACAGCTGATTATGGCATTCCACCTATGAAAGGGAATGGGGGGAGAGGGGACAGAGTGTGATTCACAGCTCCTCCGAAAGTGCTGGGAGGCAGGGGGAGGTGTAGGAAGTGCGGGGTTCTGGTGCCCCAGTGCTTGAAGCGCGCGTGGGGGAGGGGTCTGCTGGCCACAGATTGTCCACTACTGCTCTGGAAAATACTTCTCGCCGATAACTTCTGTGGTTGTAATTAATGTTATATAACTTATTCCAGTCTGTGTCCATATTTGTCTGGAGTAGCCAGTGTCCTTTATTATACCATGCAGGATAATCTCCAGACTTTGCATAACAGCCGTACTGGGTCGGACCAAAGGTCCATCTAGCCCAGTCTCCTGTCTGCTGCCAGTGACCAATATCAGATGGCCCAGTGGGAGGGAACAGAACAAATAATCATCACATGATTCCTCTCCTGTCATCCATTTCCAGACAGAGGCTAGGGCCATCATTGCTAATAGCCATTGATAGACCTAACCTCCATGTCTCCATCTAGCTCTTTTTTGAACCCTGTTAAAGTCCTAGTCTTCACCACATCCTCTGGCAAGGAAGGTTGACTTTGCACTGAGTGAAGAAAAACTTCCTTTTGTTTGTTTTCAACCTGCTGCCTATTAATTTCATTTGGTGACCCCTAGTTCTTGTATTGTGGGAATAAGTAAATAACTTTTCCTTATTCACTTTCTCCATATCTGTCATGATTGCATAGACTTCTATCATAGCCGCCCTCCCCTTAGTCTCCTCTTTTCTAAGATGAAAAGTCCAAGTTTTTCTTTTTCTCTTTCTCTCTCTTCATATGGGACCCATTCCAAACCCCCTACTTCTGAACCTTTTTCAATGCCAATGTATCTTTTTTGAGAGGAGACGACCACATCTGTATGCAGTATTCAAAATGTGAACATACAAGGTTTTATATAGAGGCAATAAGATATTCTTGGTCTTATTCTCTATCCCTTTTTTAATGATTCCTAACATTCTATTTGCTTATTTGACTGCCGCTGCACACTGAGTGGATGTTTCCAGAGAATGATCCTCAATGACTCAAAGATCTCTCGAATAGTTGTAGCCAAATTAGTCCCCATCATATTGTATGTACAGTTGGGATTATGTTTTCCAATATGCATTACTTTACATTTATCAATATTAAATTTCATTTGCCATTTTATTGCCCAATCACTTAGTTTGGTGAGTCTTTTTGAAGTTCTTCACAGTCTGCTTTCGTTTTGACTATCTTGAACAGTTTAGTATCGTCCGCAAACTTTGCCACTTCACTGCTTACCCCTTTCTCTAGATCATTTATGAATAAGTTGAATACGACTGGTCCCAGGACAGACCCTTGGGGGACCCCACTAGTTGCCTCTCCACTCTGAAAACTGACCATTTATTCCTACCCTTTGTTTCCTGTCTTTTAACCAGTTATCAGTCCATGAAAGGACCTCCCCTCTTATCCCATGACAACTTACTTTACTTAAGAGCCTTTGGTGAGAGATCTTGTCTGGAAATCTAAGTACACTATATCCACTGGGTCCCCCTTGTCCACGTGTTTGTCGATCCCTCAAAGAACTCTAGCAGATTAGTAAGGCATGATTTTCCTTTACACAAACCATGTTAACTTTTCTCCAACAAATTATGTTCATCTATGTGTCTGACAATTTTATTCTTTACTACAGTTTCAACTAATTTGCCTGGTACTGACATTAGACTTACCGGTCTGTAATTGCCACGATCACCTCTAGAGCCCTTTTTAAATACTGGCGTCACTTTAGCTATCTTCCAGTCATTAGGTACAGAAGCTAATTTAAAGCATAGGTTACAAACCACAGTTAATAGTTCCGCAATTTCACATTTGAGTTTTCAGAACTCTTAAGTGAATGCCATCTGGTCCCGGTGACTTGTTACTGTTAAGTTTATCAAGTTGTTCCAAACCCTCCTTTAATGACACCTCAATCTGGGACAATTCCTCAGATGTGTCACCTAAAAAGAATGGCTCAGGTTTGGGAATCTCCCCAATATCCTCAGCTGTGAAGACTGAAGCAAAGAATTCATTTAGCTTCTCCGCAATAACTTTATCATCTTTGAGTGCTCCTTTAGCATCACGATCGTCCAGCAGCTTCCTGCTTCTGATGTACGTAAACATTTTACCATTACTTTTTGAATTTTTGGCTAGCTGTTCTTCAAACTCCTTTTTGGCTTTTCTTATTATATTTTTACACTTAATTTGACAAAGTTTATGCTCCTTTCTATTTTCCTCACTAGGATTTGACTTCCACTCCTTTTAAAAAGATGTCTTTTTATCTGTCACTGCTTCTTGTACTTGGTTAAGCCAAGCCACAGTGGCACTTATTTGGTTCTCTTACTGTGTTTTTTAATTTGGCGGTATACATTTAAGTCAGGTCTCTATTATGGTGTCTTTGAAAAGTTCCCATGCAGCTTGCAGAGATTTTACTTTTGTCACTGTACCTGTTAATTTTTGTTTAACGAACCATCTCATTTTTGTGTGTTCCCCTTTCTAAAATTAAATGCCACAGCGTCGGGCAGCTGAGGTGTTTTGCCAATATTTTTATGTAGCATCTCAAAAGATGTGATCATGAAAACAGACAATTCCAAAATATCCATGAGTAGTAACAAGGGGTTACTGGTGTGGGTCCCAATGTCAGTCACTTGGAACACCAGGCAGTTATATGGCCACAGTACTTCTGGCCAGGACTCTTGGAAGCTGCCAACTGGTTTCTTGTCACTAGTTAGCCATAGAAAACATTGACTGCTTTTCTCCCTCCACAAGGGGGCTGAGTATGTTAGCTCCCTTCCACAGACAGTCAGAAAACCAGCTCTTCTGAACTGCAAAAAGTGCGCCCTTGAAGCTTCATTTGAACAACAGGGTATTTGACCAGGATCATGCACCTTCTTGATTTCCCTGCATTATACCCTTCCAAATGCAAAAGTATTCATGTGAACTAGACACAGAAAGTCACCACATTCTTTTCTCCCTCTATAGAAGGTTTAAAAAGATAAACACCAAATGTTTCATATTAACACCCATGGCTAAGCTAACAATCAAACTCCATCATGTTGGTAATGAAACGCTTTGTGCATAGTGCTTTGCAGAGGCATGTGGCAAGTAACAAGGCACTACAGCTTGCATGCGCGTTTTATATTGGCAATGATGAAAAGCCAAATGACTCGAACATTAAGCACTTGAGCCCCAGGCCCAAAATACTCCTTTAAATCAAGACCATAACTTACCTCCCACACCAGAGAGCATTTGTTTGTCTTTTTAACGGACTCCTCGTCAGATTCATCATCATCTGGAAAAAAAAGAAGAAAAAAAAAAAGCAGCAGATTTTAAACCTCCCCCCCCCCCCCCCCAAGCTGTAAGCAATGACAGGGCTTGACCATGCTTTTATTCTCATTCCACTTAGAGCTCTTCCCCTCTAAATCCCAACTCTATTTCCGCTCTTTAGACCAAGACTTTTGTATTTCCCTCATTTTGGGGGTGCTCACAAATGTTTGCTGATTTCCCTTCACTCTTTTCTAATTGTGTTTAGGGGGAATCCCCCATAGCTACCTGTAGTTATGTTGTATCTGATTTCATAAGATGTTTAAGCACCAAATCAAACAGTGGAAAAGATCTAACTTACTTGCACAGAAGATTCAGCAGTGACTACATCCCTCTGTCACATTAATTTTTATTCCCATTTCAGGCTCTCTTACATGCCTAGAGCAGTGATACTAAGATCTCTGGTTCAGATGTCAAATTAGTGACCAATATTACCTAAAAGAGCCACAGGAGCAACTGGCTACAGTGCTATACAGTCATAGTTAAATAGTCTGATGGGGAAATATTTAGTTTTTATATAAAGTTATTCCCACACCAAATAAAATAACTTAGTGCATGTTGATAACTGGTTAATCAAACCACAGTTTTAATATTATGTGGTGCAAAGAGCCGCAGGGGAGGCATTAAAAAGACACTTGCAGCTCCTGAGCTTCCATCTGAGTATCACTGGTCTAGAGTAATCTTTACAATCATGGACTGCTCTCGTACACCACACAACTCCAAAATATCTATTAGAGTAGTAAATGGGGGTCATCCAATCAGGATCAGCTCCCCGATTGGACTGAGCATGCAGAGAGCTGACCGTTTAAGAAAACTGCTGGCCACTGGCATTACAAAAGCCTCACATTTACAGAGAAGGGGCCGCCAGCACTGCCTGTGTACCAGTATTAGTCAGGCTTATGTGACTTGTGCTCCCACTTCCTGTCTCAAGGACACATACCTGTACCGGGTTCTAAAGTACCAGCAGTGTCCCTTCTGTGGGGCACACTGGGTAGTACAGTACTTCCCTGGGAGTATTCACCCCCATTCTGCCAGGACTGGGCTTCATTCAGAAGTACGCACATTTTTCCATATTGAAATGTGTGGGGTTTTTTTTTTCCCCCCAAACCTCGTATCTTGCAAATGCAAAGCCAACTCAAGTTCTGCTGGGTGTTAGAACAACACACACAGCTGAATAGGAGAAGGGGCTGGCACAGCAGAAGGCAGTCTGGTGTGAACAGTGGTAAGGCACACAAGCCAGTAATGTAGTTCTTGGCTTTTTATCATTTAAATCAGAGGGTGGGGAACCTTTTTGGAGTTGGGGGCTGCAGACCCACAGAAATCAGTTGGGGGCTGCACACCAATGAGAAGTGCAGAAAAAAGCCCCACACCCTCACTGACATGGCTCCCTACTGAGAAGGAGAAAGGCCCTCCCCCACATTCCCCTTGTGCACCAGAGCCTGGGGGATGCCCCCAAGCCTTTGATTTAAATCAGGGGTGGGGAATCTATTAGTCCCAATGGTAGTTACATAGATAATCAGGTCTATTATGGTCTGCAGAGGGATTTTCAGAGTAATGGCTTCTCATCCAGGTTGCAACAAAATGATCCTGTTGCCATTTCCGTACAGTCTCACTACCTAGGATTCATACTGTTTATATTTACACACACACACACACACACACACACACACACACTGAAAAATCCCGTTTTATAAGTTAACTGGTTAAACATTAAGTTTAACTGGTTAACCAATTAACGAGGGGGGCAAGCAAAGCAGCTGCCACCGCCCCCCCTCCCTCCCCCAGACAGGCTGGAGCAGCTCCCACCAGCTAACCAGTTAGCCATTAACATCTCTAATACAATACGGGTCTATGCTTACCATCTCCCTTTGTGTTTGATGTCTGCTCATCCCATTTTATTCGATGGAGCATAAGACGTTTAAATTTCTTCTGTGCTTTTGGACCTGGAGAGAGAGATTACGAGAGTCATTTTCATTCAGTTCTTGCTCATCAAGAGCTTCCATTTAGAAACTCTAATAGGGCTACATTTTGCCTCCAAAAAGCAGTGACAGCTAGCAACACCTTTAACGACGGACGAAAAACTAAACCTTCAAACACCCATTCGGTTCCAGCTAAAAGCCACGGGCAAAGAGAATACTGCAGATCAATGACACAGGGGTACAGTCTCTAACCCAGACTGGAACTCGGTGTCAGAGCTTGGATTAGAAACCAGCACTCTTCCGTGGTCTTGGCAAATCGCTTCAGTGTTGTGTGTCATCTCAGCTTCCCTTGCTTAAAACGGGAATAGTATCTCACAAAACATGTCGTGAGAATATTTACGAAAGCACCATATGCATGTTGGAAGCATTGTAGCAGACTCAACCAGGACAGTCCAAGTCTTTCCTGAGAAGTTGCCACTGTTAAAATCTAGAAGATTTAACAATGCTGGATTTCCTTTACTTACAAGCTACAGTTTAGAGGATTTAGTACACTTAAATAGCTAACATGCTTGACTTCCAAAGGGCTACCACAGAGTACAGTAAGTCTAAGAAGCATCCTGAACATAGCAGTCTAACATCCTTAACTTCCATAAATCCTAGTAATTAGCAATTTGGGTGTGACAATTAGAAAATCAACTCCACAGCTTTGAACACCTAATATTCTAACCAGAAAGCCCACCACCATAAGCCTTACCTCCTTCTACCACCACCACGTTGACATCTTTGTGTAAAACCACCACTCCTGTTAAGTACAGCTGCCCAGCATTTGCTTCAATTTTGAATTTTTTTGCTGGGTTGCCTAGATTTCTGACTCTGAAGATAGAAACACAAAGATCGATTTATTTGAAAAAGGAGCCACAGAACTATGAACAATGGATAAAAGACAAAGAAGATTCCCCACTCTCTCCTCCAAGTCAGTGCAGTGTTATGCTCATTTCAAGCTTTTTAGTAATGTGGGGGGTTATAACTAAAACCTTACACTCAACAGGGTTTTTGTCAATGCGGAACAAAGACCATTGCCTACCTTTTTACAGCATCTAGCACAACAGGTTCACATCTTTAGTTGGACCAATGTACCTGGCATTGCTTCAGTCTGTAACTCAGGTTGTTCCTTCTTCTTTTTTTTTTTTTGGGGGGGGGGGGTGAGTGAGGGAGCATATACATGATTTACTGAAATGACTGTTTTTCAAAAAGTGTTATTTTTATGAAGTTAATTTTTATTTTGGATTTCTTAAAGGGATTGTTAACATTTTCCCATTTAATTTTTTAGTAAATTTTTTAAAATGGGAATTCCAGCAAGCGTATTTAATATCTTCATCCCTATAAATTCTTACTATTCGCTACGTTTTAACCAAAAAAGGCTATAATCAATTTGATTTCCAATCACATTTTCTTCTAGTTTCCAAACCACTTAAGTGTTGATTTAGCTGTGCAAAGACAGAGCAAGACTGCACATTTCTCCGTTTTATCTCTTTTCTGAAAGGTTTATTGACAAGACATCCTACTGCAGGTTCAGCCTATTTTTCTGGCTCTTCTTGGTTCAGTCTCTTTCAACATTCACTCAGTGATGTCAATTTTGAAGACTGTGCTTGATTTTGGTGATTGTCTCTTTTCTGTTTGGTTTTATGAAAAGAAATCCTATTGCAGGCACATCCTGTTTTCCTGACACAAACATAACTTAAAGCAGCTTAAGGGTTTGATCAGAGTGCGGGGGAGTCTCTGGGCCCTACACCTCCATCCGCAGTCAGATGTGACTCTCAGCCAGCAAGTAGAACAGAAGGTTTATTGGTTCACAGGGATACAGCATAGCATAGGACTGATGTTAACACAGGGACCAAGAGCAGCCAGTATTATTCCTCTTGGTCCCTGTGTTAACATCAGTCCTATGCTATGCTGTATCCCTGTGAACCAATAAACCTTCTGTTCTACTTGCTGGCTGAGTGTATTATTCCTGCTCTAAGCCCCTTCTCTCATCCTAACCCAGCCGAGACTGACTCATCCTCCAGGCCCTAGTCCCCAGCCTAGTGTCAGGCCCACCTTCCCCTTTATCTCTCTTCCTGGGCAGGAGTTCTCCTATGTCTGACCCTCAGGTGTCAGGGGCCAAATACACTTCTGTAGTGAGTCATCCCCTTCCTCCCCCCAGACAGTGTTGCAGTTGTCACATCTCAGCAATACCATCCCCACTACATCACACCTGCATGCCAAACTTTACGGTCCTAGCTCTTACCATTTAAGAGGAAAGTCTGTAACAGGAAAAACTTAAACAATGAATAGTCTAGTACGGTGTTTCCAATTTTATTTGGCCATGAAACACTTTTAAACTTGAAAGAATTTTGTGGAACCCTTAATAACAGTCATATATGGAGCTGAAAAAGTAGACCACAAATAAGTAAGGATTATAATAAACTTTGTCCAATGCAGTGCTAGTATATTTGTATTCACCCACCCACATGATCCAGACTCCCTAAGAGTGAGTACAGGGATTTGCAGTGGTATGTTTGGGGGGGGGCAGGAATAGCTCAGTGGTTTGAGCATTGGCTAGCTAAACCCAGGGTTGTGAGTTCAATCCTTGAGAGGGCCATTTAGGGATCTGGAGCAAATCTGTCAGGGATGGTACTTAGTCCTGCTGTGAAGACAGGGGACTGGACTCAATGACCTTGCAAGATCCCTTCCAGTTCTAGGAGATCAGTATATCTCCATTTTTTTATATAAAAAGAAAACAGGTAATCGCAGCACTGAATAGTGACATCATCATCCCCACTTTCTGGCTAAGTTGGCATTACACCAGAACACTTATCACAGCAAACACAAATTAAAAGTATTTTCAATAAAAATTTAAATAATAAAATTTTATTGTAATGGAATTTTCTTGCAGAACCCTTATTTTCACCATTTGGGAAACACTGGTCTAGTAGCACCTTAAAGACTAACACTTCAGAAGTGGGTTGTGCCCACGAAAGCTCATGATCCCATCTACATGTTGCGTTAGTTTTTAAGGTGCTGCTCGACTATTCGGTTTTTTTAAGTTTTTCCATTAAGGAGGAGTTCTTGCTCAAACAGACAAACTTCTAAAATATATAGTAAATAGCAGCTTTCCTCTAACTTTTCAGTGGTGTTTTATCTGGCATCAGGACTACCGGATCCCATTGTCAGCTTTGAATGTTCAGTGTCACAAGCAATCTCCAAGTGTTTCAGGCTCACCATCATAAAGATTAAAACTCAAAATGCTTTGTGTGATCAGATGGAAAGTGCTAAGTATTATGAGGCTTTCTATAGTCACCTTGAATGCTCAAGTAGGATATGGAGAATGGAGTGATCTTTTCATTCATTTAATTGAGAAAATGGATGGGTCTGTTTTTCTTTAAATAACCTGAGCAGTCTTCAGTGTTTCTAGTGGAGTTCAGAGAGCTGGATGACAAGAGCCTGACATTAAAGGAACACGCCATATTAGCACATGTGGAGACCAGCATGTGTCATTTGTATTTATGAAAAAGTCACAAACAGCTGGTGAGACGAAGCACCTCTTGGCATTGTGGATGAAGGCACTTACCTGTACACAGCTATATGCACTCCCTGTGAAATATCTTCTTTCAGTTTTTTAACCTTCTTTGCTTTTCTCTGTTCTGCTGTTAGTTTTCGTGCAGCATTTGCCTCTTCATGAGCTCTGGATAGGAGGAAAGACAACAGGTAAGCAGAAATGCAGCTTGTTGGATGTCTGTTCAGAGAACTAGAAGGAGGAGTGAGCCTTGGAGGGTGCCTTGTTGACCCAGAGCTCTGACAATGAACAGAGTCTATCCAGACCAGGTTGGCTTAGAAGTATGAGTGAACCCAATCCACTACATCACAAGAGACTATCCAGAGGGTAACTGGACCAAGTTGTAACAAGTATGAAAATTGGTACAGCAAGCTTCCTGCAACCTGGCCCTCTGATTTGCTTCCAATGCCTCTAGTTAGGGGGGATCAATCTATTTAGCTTCTGCAGAAAGTGAACAAATAGCATCAGCTGTAAAGGTGGTTTGTGGTGTGAACTGGAGCCAAACCCACCAACTGATCCAAACCAACCGACTAATTGTAAATAGGTTACTAAACCATTATCAGAGGATACAAACTTTCAGTCAGTGCTGCATTGGATCGAGTGATGACGCTTCACAAGGTCCTGAAACGTTACCACAATGTGAAAAAGCCAGACTTTTCCTGGTGACCTCTGGTTTGAGACAACCCACATGAACTTTGAATTCAGGAACTTCACTGTCAATTAGTTTCTTAAAGAGCCTACTCAGTTCACATTTACCACAGTGAAACCTTTGCTTTTCCCAGATGACTTCCCTTAAGGAGGAACGTGGACACGCACCACCTCACACTACTGCAGAAATGTTGCTAACTGGAGAAGTCAATTACTTAGTATTACACTTGAGGGTATTCTGTGTAAGTGACTCAGTGGTGAGCTCAGGAGGGCCATGCCCCAAAGTCATTACTACACAAGCAGTTGCTGGAGAGGTCTAAAGTGAGTCAGGAGCTCAGTCCAGTTCCTAGCAGGTAGCTGTCCCTCCTCAAAAGCCACCCCTGCAACGGGGCCTCTCGCTGGCAATTTCAGGAGAAGGGATCAAGAACACGTGGGTCACACTCAACTCCCCTCTAGCTCTGAGAGGGGAGCCTTTCAAAACAAATACGACGTGGGGACATCATAGGAGCAAAACGAGCCTTTCCTTCTCCTTTTGCTGCAGCTGTTCTGTGCTTCGGTAGTGGACTTTAGTCTCTAGGGTTGTCAGCACATCCCCATCCCTAAATCCATTGTGAATTAAAGAAGCAAGCTATGCCCCACGCCACTTACTTCTGTCTCTTTGCCATCTGCGCTCTAACGTGAGCTTCCACTTTTGTGGGGTCCTGAACAGCTTCTGTCCCCAGTACTCGCATCAGGTTAGAAATTCTTACTGCAAGGAAAGAAGAGAGGGGAACATTTTAAAGGGATCTGTTAAGTAGCAATTTGTCATAATGTGTCAAAAAGCAAAAAGGCATTTGTTATTTCCTATAAGTATAAGAGAAGAGGTGCAGCAAAACTTAAAAATGAAAATATCTTGATGTTTTGCTTTAGTGTGTAAGAATAAAAAACATTGCGGGGGGGGGGGGGGGGACGACACCTGAAAGAAAGGTACAAGTTACATTTCTAGCTCATCTCCTCTGTAAGACTTGTTCCTACTTCAAAAGGTTCCCTGGCATTATTTTAAAACAGCATTCAGCAGCATTTCTTGCCAGGCTCAAAATGCTCTTCAGAATTACTAGCTACACAGAGACGTCATTGCCTCTGAAATGCAGGTCTCTCCAGATGCAGCATGGCAACTGACCCACAGGACACAGCAACAATACGTGACATTTGCTATAACAAGTGAATGCTCAGCTGGGAGGAACTATGTAGTATGTATGTTCACTGTACCACATCCTGCTTCTGTGCAACCCTCATGAAGTCACTGGGGTTAGATGGGGTGTAAGTCTTCCCAGAATGCTGCCCTACGCACACGGGGCTGGAAGCAGGAATTACTGAATGAAATTCTATGGCCTGTAGGATGCATGTCACGCCAGGTATCATAACAGCCCCTTCTAATTAATTCTACGAATATACATACAAGGATGGAAGTTCCTGAAGAGACTAGCGCTACAGGATCTCTCACACAAAGGACTTTTGTCAGCTGCAATTTACCAAAAGTATTTTATTCACAAGCCAGTGGGCCACCATTTGGAAACAGCAAGAGTTTTGCACATAGCCTCTTCTCGGCAAGGTAACCACCCACCTTTTGGTTCTGGAGGCGGCATTAGGCCCAGTCGGACTTTCTCTTGCAGTTCCTTCTGTGCTTCTCTCCGAGTCTGACGCCGTAACTTCTTCTGCTCTTTTTTAGTTAAGTAAACGCCCAGAGTCACTGGTGTGTCACTGTCCACTAGGAAGGCAAACCAATGAACAGTCACTTTAGATGTGCCAGTTTCACAAGGGCAGGCCTAACTATCATGTACAATCATTACTGGGAAATGGGAAGGGAAACAGCTGAAGAGCAAGACTTATAACCAATTCCTCATGCTAAAGGCTAAGGCAGCCCAACACCAGCATTCGTGTCCCCCACTCAGAACCTACAGAACCACCTCTGTTTGAGCCTCTCAGTTATCCCCTATTAGACCCACAGTTTCTCTCTGCTACCATTGTGATCCCGGTGTTACTCCAGATTGTTTACATCAATGCTAAATCTGAACACAGAGGTTACAATGCTATTTATGTTAAATAGATTTGCCACTGTCTAAACTTTTCTTTACTATCTCATCTAAAAGATCTCATTTACTATCTCATCTACAAGAAGAAGAAGGGAGAAAAATTATTCTCCTCAACTTCTGAGGACAGGACAAGAAGCCCTGGGCTTAAATTGCAGCAAGGGAGGTGTAGGTTGGACATTAAGAAAAACTTCCTGTCAGGATGGTTAAGCACTGGAATAAGTTGCCTAGGGAGGTTGTGGAATCTTCATCTCTGGAGATAT
This sequence comes from Pelochelys cantorii, assembly GCA_032595735.1. NCBI lineage: Eukaryota > Metazoa > Chordata > Testudines > Trionychidae > Pelochelys > Pelochelys cantorii. Next base: position 21,411,828 of record CM064349.1, on the reverse strand, counting down.
TTAAGAGCAAGTTAGACAAACTTCTCTTAGGGATGGTCTAGATAGTGCTTGGTCCTGTCATGAGTGCAGGGGACTGGACTTGATGACCTCTCGAGGTCCCTTCCAGTTCTATGATTCTACGTCCCTGGTCTCAGTCTGCGTTACCACATGGGTCTTATGAGGCTTCTGGGGTATGTCTACACCACAACTAAACACCTGCAGCTGGTCCGTGTCAGCTGACTTAGGCTTATGGGCTGTTTGTGACAGACACCAGAGCTTGAATATCTATACAGCAGTTAGACAGCCCTGCAGCCCAAGCCCGACTCAGCTAACACGTTTAGTTGACATATACCTATAAGTTCCAAGTAGGAGTAGCCACTTATTCTAAAGCATGGGAGTCTATCAATTTCCAATATCGAGTTGGTCACTAGACTTTTAAATGAGATTTTCTCCATTCTTTTTTAGATTCATCTTTAGTCCTAGGTGTCTCATCACCCTAGCAGAGACCTAGATTCTACCTTAACATGACTTCTTTCATAGTGATAAAAGAAGCCAGTTGTATTACAAATGAGGAGGGACTCAGTCTAATTCAGGTCTCATGTTGCCAGCGGTTTGATGCACTGGAAGGGTCTTGCTACAATCCCCTCGTGAACCTTTAACTGATCAAGACTACAAGGAGGCCTTGACCTAGACTGCGACATAATAGTACCTGGTGGGTTTAGCTGTGCTGGGTGTTCCACAAGATTTGTGATCCCAAAGTAGTCGTCTCGTTTAGAGGAGATTCCGGATGTTCTAAAGAGGAGAAAGTGTGTGTATCAGTAATAAATCATCTAAGGGACAGCTCCTCCCAACTCCTTCAATGTTCCACAAGCTACAGTGTTCGGTGAACAAAGCAACTTGAAACGCCCCCCCCCACCCACAATGCTATTAAACATATGTAAGCTGCTGACAGTTACTCTAAAAGTTCAAGGAAAGCAGGGAGCTGCATGGTTCCTACACAAAGCATCAATGGGCAGGTGTACCTCCCACTGCCCCAAATAGTCTCAATATTGATCTTGCATTTAGACATTAGAGGCAGAACTTTTAAAAATGCTTCACTGACAGAATCAATGGGGCTTGTGTTCCAAAGTCATTTTGCTGCTTTTGAAAATACCACATTGGCTTTTAGCCAAAGTCACTAACAAACTGCTCTACTGACTGCTGCACACAGGAATAAGCCACCTCTGGATTAGAATATGGCAGCTGTTTGGCACGACACCACACACTGAAGCCAGGAGCAAACACAATATACAGCTGAAGCTCTAGCAGGGAATTCCAGGGGCAAAATGCAATTACTCAAGCAGATGCACTTGTTTCTGTAAAAGCTACAGTAAAGACTTGGGCCTGATCTTCAGAAGTGCTGAGCACTTCAGCTACCTGCAGCACCCAACAAATGTCCATGGACTATAGGGGTGGTCAGCTCGGCCATTAGTTTCTCTTCTACAGTCATATGATCAATGCCCAGCAGGTAGAGCTTACGGGTCAAAGCCATTCGGGATGATATACGAATCCCACCACTCTATCTCAGGGATCTCCCCTTCTTTCAGCTCCTTTTTGGGAGTGATAAGAGCTAATTTGGTAGAGGTGTGGATCCCGGTCTTTCTGGCAGCTTGGGAGATCTCAGCCTGCAGCTTTTCTAGTTGAGCCTGCGAACAAGAAGAGAGAAATGGCACAAGCAGGTCACTTACATGGACACCTGCAGAGCAGCCTTTAAAAGGCAAAGCATGCTGGATAAATCCTTTACAAGCCAATCAGAGCATGCCACAGATGAAGCACAGAATGGGGCCTGGGACTAAGGAGTGGTTTTGTGGAGGCTTGCGTGGGGTTCCATCTACCCCTGCTTGGATTACTGCACAACCCAAACACACTGCTGTTCTAGATATTTCCCAGTACGTTGCCCAGCCCAGTTTTAAAATGTATTAAGGATCATACCACCCAGCTCTTACAAAGCACTTTGCATCAGTAGATCTCAAATCACTTCACTATTTCTTTAGGGAATCTCTTCCATGGTGTAAGATCATTATCACAAAGGGCTTCCCCAACACCCACCTTCTTCATTTCAGGAGTCCTTATGCCTTCCAACTACACCAAATCGTTACTGGTACTGACACCCATGGTTTTTGCACATAGTTAACATTTATGCAAGTTCTCTCCCTGTAAATTTTCCAGCCCCCAATCATGTTTCTACTGGAAGTAGGTCAGAAAGTATGTTTTTCATGGAAAAATTCAGCTTCACAAAAAACAAACCCCTTCGTTCTTTGTGTTTCTGCATATGCTTTTGGCTTTTTGTTGAAAGACAAATTCCACAAAGTTTAACTGAAACCCAATTTTCCACTGAAAAAGAGTTTTGATGGAAAATGTTCGACCATCCATAGCGGAAACCTTTCTTGTCTTGAGCTACCCTGAGTGAACGCAGCCTCCATCATACTTGAACAGGACATAAAAGTTCCGCCCCCTAGGCCAGCCCCTTTTAGTACTGTTCATTAACATCTGCATTCAGAAAACTAGAGGATACCTTTGTTCGTAACCTCTGTGCAATTTTTTCAAATTTGCCTTTTTCATGGAATTTAAAGGTGCGTTTTTGACGTTGGGATGAGGCTATGGAGACCCGGGGATCAAAGTAAGTGTTGGATTCCATATCTTCAGAAGGTTTTTCTTTGAGCTGCTGTTTAAACTGCTCCCTCTTCACAGCCCGGATGTTCGCTTTTAGGGTTGGCATACGGTGAGTCAACTCAATCTCTTTACCAGTTGCATCAACAGTTCGGCCTTGTTCATCCAGGATCAATGGGGTAGGCTTTGTCTGGTCCTTGAGCTCTACTTTCCTGGTGCAAGAAACATTTTGTTAAAATGCAGTCATGTAGCATTAACTCAAAGGAAATACAGTGAGTATTATTTCCACCCCCCCGTCTGCTGGTGGATAAGACTATGGCCTGCTCTTCGGTGGTTTCCTCTAAGTCTTTTTAATTAGTAATCAAAAGGTAGATACCTATATTATAGTCCACGGAGCCTAGAACAACTGTCAGACTCCTGTAACTCTGTGCTGATGCTTCAGTCAGACACTTCCACATTTTGATCACTCACAGAACTAATAACTAAATGCTTCCCTCTTCTTGATACTTCAAGGAACAGGAGTACATTTCAGACACCATGAATGATACAGGTGCGCTCACACAGGCTAGTCTACACTGCAATGCTATTTCAGGATACTGCAGTATCCTGAAACAGCTATCCCGCCTCTTCACAGCACGCCCGTTATTTTGGGCTCACTATTCCAACATCCCTGTAAACTTCATTCTATGAGGAGTAAGGGACATTTCCAAATAGTGCTTTATTTTGAAATTCAGTGAGGAAATAAGCTATTTCGAAATAGCATCGAAATAAGATATGTAATTTGTGTAGGTCAAATTGTGCGTCTTATTTCACGTTATGGTGCAGTGTAGACGCACCCACAAGTGGCCTTATTCTCGTTTAAACCAAGGACTCCTTACGTGTCTTTGGCAGTTGAAAGGGACCCTAATGCGGATGTAAATGTTATACAATTAAAATGTTATGTTGCCGGAGTGGCACAAAGGAACCGCAGTGTGACAACTGTCAACCATGAGGCATTGCTGGCCCTTCTCCCCAAGATCTCCAGCTGTTTCTTAGCTCCAATGATGGCTATAGCAATGCAAACACCAGTACACAGTACGGTTAAGCTGATGGAGTGTGGTCTTGCATTCTAACCGTTGTGCAATCTAGACTGAGTAGGTCTTGATCACTTGGTGGTTAGATAACTAGCAGCTTATCTACCCTAAACTTCCCACCACTGAACCCATATTGGCAGTGCAGAAAACCCTTAGCACAGACAAGGCCATAAGGACTTGGTGTACTTCGGACTACTCTTAGCTGGTCCTGAAATGGCTGAACATTTGAAGGGCAACTGTGAGTGTTACAGTGGAGGTGAACAGCAGCAGAGACACAATGTTTGTTCCAATGTCACTCTCTGGTGCTTCCATCACTGACAGAGCCACCAATGATCCAGTTTATGAATCCAAGTCAATACACATGAATGTTGGTGGAAAAGCAATGATGAAGGCTGCCATTGTGCACTCTAACACATGCCTTGTTCCTCTAGGAAGTTGCCAGGGCTACAGTGCATGGGTAAGCTAGTTGTACTCACGGAGGTGCAATTCCCATTGCATGCAGATTTGCCAACCCCACCATGTTGGCATTGCCAATAAGCCCTGGTTTCAAAGCCAGCTGAGCCTGGATTCGGGCCTGCAGCTCAGCCGCCTTCCTGGCTTTCTCAATAGCATCATTCATGAACGTGGCTGCCTGAGAGGGCTGGATGGTATTGCCGATGGGGAGACGCTCTGGCTGGGACGAAGAGGGAGTTTTGGGCTGTAGGAGAGACAAACACCATTAGATACATGTCAGAACCATTATGCAAGTCACTGTGAGGAGAAAGACAACGCATTCATTGGACTCTTAGGGTAAAGGACCTGGGCCTTTCTTTCCAGGCTGTACCTGGGGTGCAGGCGGACTGATGAAACTCAGTTGCTTTTTCCTCTCCTCAATCTGACGTGTTGCTGCTTCCATCATCTGTTTGATCTGCAGAAATGAAGTTGGACAGTTAGGTTTCTTCCTCCTCCTCCAAGGGCTAATGCACTGGTCAGAAGCACTCTCCAGAGGCTCCTCACATAGTGGGAAATGAGTGCAAACCCAGCTCCACCCAGCTGGGATGATTCTAACCAATGACCTCCAATTCAGCAGCAGCAACTCCAGGTAGCCAGGATCCACTGCCATGACCTGTTCCCTCCTCTCACTCACTATGGAAAAGGAACCTTGTTTGCTTGTTTCATTTGTGAAGAGCGTCTCCCCTCTCTCTCACTAACAGTTTTCTCGGATGTTCTGCACGTTCCAAAAGAAAACCAAGAGGACCCGATTTCCTGGCCTGCTCTTAATCAATTCAATCTGCTCACTGACACTGCAGACTGCCTTTTCCCAGTGGAAATCACTGTTTCAAGATTATATACATAGGAGAATCTCTCATTCTACAACACCTCTTCCACTGAACTCAGTGCCATTAATCCACTGATTAAAAATCTGCAGTGCCTCGCGATTAAGCCATCTACTGGCAAGCTACTTCATATGTCTGAACTGTTCGGTCAGTCTAGACTAAGAGCGTTAGTCCAAGCCCATTTTCTGAATCTGCCAAACTCCACGTACATTCATGGTACTGTATAATTAAGAACATTAATGAAATGTGCCAGGGCATAGAGATGGCATTCATCTAATGAACAGTTTATTGTACAGGACTACAAGTCAACACTTTTCAGAGCAAGTCAGCACTTCAAATAAATGAAGACTGCATAACAAATGTATTTTTTCCATTTATTCACAGTGCAGTTCAGCTGTACAGACTCTGCATCTGCTAAAGTATTCTGAAATGTACAAGTAGCAAGTTTTAGCAACATAATGAGTAAACAGGGGACCGTCTGCCCTTCTATCTTTTAGGTATGGCAAAAAGGACTGTGAGGCTTGCCAGTTAGGGAAATTCTGTTAAAACTGGCCTATAGGAGCAGCAAGCTCTGCAAAAGACAGTAGAAAGCAACTTGCCATTAGTTTTCAAAAGAAGAATGCTAGGGCCTTGCACTCAACATTTTTTATGATGATATGAAGTATAAGATACCTGAAATATACGCAGTTCCCTCACGCCAAAACTAAATATTAAAACATTATGATCCCACATCTGTTTCTGGGAAGGTGGCAGCGGACAGCAGCCCCGTAAGACTAACCTGTAGCTTGGTCAGCATGCCAGGACTCTCTGAAGGTGGGCCTGGAATCACCTCCGGTTCCTCCTCTACTTCCTCAAAGCGTGGAATACGCCGCTTCTTCATGCCGGAAGACTCCTTGGAGATCTCAGAGTCATCACCGAACACATCCTAACAGAACAGGAACAGAATGAGATAGCTTATGATCAATGATATAACCAGGCTACTAGAGGCGACTGACAACAACTAGAAACCATCACTTGAGTCCAACAATTTAGAAAGTACTTTGGTCAGGCAGTCACAAGCAGCTACAATACAGAATTCCTAGGTTGTATTCTCAGCCCTGCTGTTTACCCACTGTGGGATCATGCACAAATTAAATCTGTCTCAGTCTCACCTGTACAATGATAAGTAATGGTCCATCTATATGGGCAGTGGTGAAGGCGAGGGTAACTAATGTTTGCAAATCACTCAGATCTTATGTGAAAGGCATTAGCATTCTTTCACATGGGTTAAGGAGTTCCTAGGTCCTCCACAATTCTTCCCAATAAGCCTGTGTTCTCTCACATACCTTTCCACAGACACAGAGCTGATCTACACGCAAACTGAACTGTTTAATTAAATCGGTTTCCAAATCTCAAACTGATCAAAGAGTGTCTCTATATCTGTGCTGTTCAACACGCTAGCCGCTAGCCACTTGTGGCTATTTGGCCGGTTGAACGTGGCTAGTTTGCAGAATTGGTTGGACGCTATGGCTCTACATGGAGACTGCACTGATTTAACTAAACTGATTCAGTTAAATGGGTGCCATTTGTGAGTGTAAACAAGCCCTTAATCTACCATACAGTAGATATACTGTCTTACAAGTGAATGTTATTTGAAAAGAAGATATACAAACCGGTTGTAAGCGTTAGTTGAAATCCCCTCTTCACTATTATGGTTCATATTCTACAAGGACACTTCCTCAGCCAGACAGGTACTTCTTGGAATACCTACAAGTTCAAGAGAAAGGACTTGCCCATAGTATAAAGTGTGTAGACCATTACGCTATAGTTCCTGAAACTTCCCAAGCAGTGATCTACCCCATGAAATGGTACAAGGGAGAGAGGAGAAAGAGAAGGCCAGACAGAATGCTGAAAGACAGCTAACATGGAATATTACCTAATGGTTTTGTCATTCCTCTGTCCACCACTACAATTCTTTATCCATGAGCATATGTAAAAGCAGGGCTAATATTTTCAAGGGAAAAGCCAGGAAGGAAAAGTTATCCTTGTTATACCACCTTGGGTAGCAATTCCAGCAAATCTCATGCTACAGCAGAGTTAGGACAGACTGGGGTCTGGATGCGGCGCTTCCAAGAAAGTTAACTCCAGGAAGTGGAGCTGGTGATTCGAAAGATGACATGCCCCTCCTTCAGCCAGTGCCCCACCACAGTGGTTTGGATATGCTGTGCTACGGGAAGGGATGAATTTCTGATTAAATACAAAGCCGAGGGCCTAGAACACTTGCGATCATTCAAAATTCCAGAATACTTTTGGATACTATGGATGGGGCATTAGCCCTAGCGCCCAGTCCAAACCGTGGCTTGGTTATCCTAACCTACCTCTATAGAACTCCCCAAAGAATGCTAACAGAGTCGAACTCTCTTCCCTTGCCCTGCCCTATAACACTGTATGGTGTTGCTGTTAGATGCTAAGTAGCTTCCACATGAGGTGAGAATGCATTTTCAGGGTGGGCAAAGCACTGTCTTATTAACTGTTTGTAACTCAGACTGCAAGGAGCTTTGGGATCCATTTGCTACAGAAGTTTAAGGTAGCTACATAACTCAAAGTGTAGACTACAATCCATCCGCAGAACCCTCTGATTTACGAGATGCCAAGTGGCTGCATGGCATAGTTCAGGTATTCCAGTTTCTTCTGTCTCCCCAATACACCAGAGGTGAGAGACTTGAGGTCTGGCCAGGACAAAGTATGACGGCCGACTGGTTTTCAATCACAACCAATCTGAGGACAGTTTGGTTAAAATGACTTTGTGAATATCAGTCTAATTCCTAATTACAACATGCCCAGAGCACAAAAAATCCACCGTGTAACAGTTGGTTCCATTGCTGATAGTTTCAGCAGAGCTGTCAATGTCTGAGGTCAAGTTGACACTGCATCACTTTATTGAAGATGCTCAACTCCGACATGAGCGAGTCCTCCCATTGGTGTAGTCAGTCTGCCTCCCTGAGAGGCTGTAGCTACATCAGCGAGAGACGCTCTCCAGCCAATTCATGCAGGATGTTAAGTTGCTATAACTACATCACTCAGCGGCATGTATTTTTCACCCCCCAGAACTACAAAATACCAATAGAAGTCTGTCATGTAGTCCAGGCACGAGCTATGGAAAACTGAAGTCCTTGGGAGGGGGAGTTCACTCCAGGCCAGGTTAAGACACATTGACAGGGAAGCTTACACTACTGCCACGCAGGCTGTACCTGTTCTGGGGATAAATACCTGTTTTTATGCATGACTGTTTGACCAGTGAATGTAACTGGAACCTGGAAGAAGAAAGGTGAGTAGACCCTTCTCTACCATATGACAAAGCCTCAGCCACGTAGAGGAGACAAGTAACAGTTTTCAGACAGAAAACATTGAGAAGCGTAGGCAGTTCCCTCTCCTACTACAAAGCACGTTTCCACAGAAAAATGGAAAGGCACAGCTAAAAGCCCTGTAAAGGAATACACTAGGTAACTGATGTAATCAGGAACTGATGAATGCAAATCTTCAGAAAAATAAAATGCCATAGAATAGGAACCTCAGAAAAAAAAGTGAAAGAGAACTTACTTTAGGACCAGGGAACAGCATGTAGAGTAGCCATTTTTAAACTCTGTATGCAAGTGATGAAAGAATTGTAATTCCAAGGTCAAAAGCAAGATCTTCAAGAAAGCAGGAAGAAGTAGAAGATAGCTGTGGATACATCAGACTTTCAACCATCCCAGTCAAATGGTAGATGGGAAAACCAGAAAATCCTTGCTGTGTTTCAGGACTTTGAATTTAGTTGGGGAAAAGAAGTTGCATGTTGTGGATTCCGGAGGAGCTTCAATGCATGGACAGAAAGTGAAAATCCACAAGGTACCCCACCAACATTCATTCACTGACAGTTGCGAAATCATCAGTTGAGATTTTTATGATGACATGTCTGAGCAATGGAGTAACGATAAGCTGTGACCGGCTAATCCTAACCTGTAGTTAATGAAGACTCAACAATATGGTACAAAAGCAGTGAGGTATAAAGGAATATGAAAACCAGCAGAGAACCACAAATCCTGCCATTTTGCTGTTCTCTTCTATTAACCCTACAAAGAAACTATTAAAGAAACAGGATGCTCAGGCTTGCATGTCAGGACATGGCCGGGGTAAGCGTTTTGGTACCTCATGGCACCTCAGAAGAGAGTAAGAACTGAAATGTAAAGGCTCACACACTTCATTGTAGAGAAGGGTCTTTTCTCTTGAACTTGAAGCATTACAAGACATCCCTTTCTGGAAGAGGAGAATGTGGTAAAGTAACAGTACTGCATTCATGGCCCTGAACGAACAATAAAACAAATCAGTCCTCAGCTTACCTTCAATTCTCTTTTTCGGTTGCGGTCACTGTTAGATTTTGAGTGCCTGGAGCTTCGTCCTTCCTCTACAGCTTCAAAGAGCTTGTCGACAAACCGTAGAGTGGAATCATCAAGAAAAGGCTTCAGATGGTCTGGCAAGGAAGAGGAATTTATGTCACTAGACAATGACCATTTCTGGAGACAGGAATAAGTGAACAAAAATTATATTTTGGCCTCTCAGTTCACGGATGGCCACTCTCCTGACATCTAAAATACATGACTGATGGGTTTTGTGATTTCATGAAAGTCTCTTTTTAAGGTAGTCTCTAACAAACTGCAGAAACTTGCTGTAATTCAACAATGGAGCTTTTTAATCTGCATTTCCTGTATGGACAGTTTCTATAACACGCTTTAAGTGTTTTGAAAGCATCCTAGACAATGCCACCTTCTGCCATGAGGGAAAGCAGAGTACAAGAAAATCCACCCAAACTAAAGCTTCTGTGACTACATGTTCACAGCATGTGAAGTAAGCCTACAAATGTTAAGTACATTCAAAATGACTAAGTAAAAGTGAGCAGAGAATCTCAGCACAAAGTGGATGTCACATCCATGAAAGGAGGTTCCATCTAATGGAACTGCTATCACAACCTTAACTAATGATGAAGAAATAATTTGCCACATACAGCACCAATAAAGTCAGGCCAAGAAGTACTGAAGAATAAGAAAGAAATTCAAATCTGAGGTAAAGACCATTTCAAATGCCGTGGAGCTCTTCTAGCTCCATTTGTCAAGATCACATCTACTCACAGTAACAAATACGCCCATTTATTTCAAATACAAATTTGAAAGCATCAATTGGTTGCTTTCTAGACCAAAACTACATGTCTATATTGTAAGTTTCATTTTCCTGAGAGACACTTCTATTTCTTTCCCAGGTTTGTTATTTAGCTCTAAAGGATGGTAGGATACAGTTGATATGAAATACTTTGCAGAAAAACTGACTGTATTGCTAAACAGAAATCCTGAGAGATTTAATAAGATGCTAAAAGTGACATCTATTTCTTACACCTCCCTCTCCTTTTCTCAAGGAGCTTTAATACACATAACACACAGCAATGGACATGGGTACTGTGAGCGTCCTAACGAACAGCTGAGGACGTACCAGCTGCTTTCTTTTTGTCCATTCCCTTCCCAACACAGTTCAAGGCTGCAGTGACCACAGTGGGTTCTGAAAAACCCAGGACTCGCTTCACTGTCTTCTCGATCCATGGCTTCAGCTCATCCAATTCCCGTTTAGAGAGCGACATCTTCACTTGCAGCCTGACTTCAGTTATTTAAATTGTATCTGTAAGAGAAATGAAGAGTGGAAAAAGCATCCATTAAAGGAGAACTGAGTAGCCAAATCACTATTATATTTGTGGCCACTATATTTTTTAGTAAAAATTTACAGCTGATGGATGGTGCAAAGGATTTTTTAAAATATATTTCTTCTTAAAGACTCCAAGCAAGATTGGGATGCCATTGTTCTAAGTGCTGAATAGGACAAGGAACAGTCCCTGCCCTTGAGACCCTACAATCTAATGAGACAAAACAAAGAAAATATTAGACTCTCAGTAGAGATAATCTCTGCATTAGTTTGCTAATCGGCTCTCTGCCATCCATTTCTTGTGTAACTTTGAGACAGGAACCGAATTGAGATCTCCCGAATCCTAGTCCAGTGCCATGACTAAAAGGTCAACCTTCCTCTTGCGCAAAGCATCAAACTGACGCTCTTGGACATACTGCAGTACTGCCAGTCATGTTGGTACCAAGATATTGAGAAACAAGGTAAATGAGGCACATCCTGCTTAGTCACAGGATAGTAGCAGGTACTAGCAATACATTTTACAACTCCTCCAGACTTACCCCTACATAAATGCCCCTAGGATAGGGGGGAGGAGTTCCATCTTCATGTTGCATTCGATCTTTGGCTTGTGCCAATAAGTCAGCCAATCGGCGACAACCTGATGTGAACTCTTGTCCATCAGTAACCCGAGACCTACCCAAGTTTATTTCACATACACCATTGCACCCTATAAATTAGAATGGTTTTTACAATAGTGTCAGAGAGGAACAAGTCCATCTTCAGCAATGTGGATGAAATATATTTCTGATAAACACTGAAAATCCTAATACACACTCCTCAGTGCTTAGTACCTTGCATCTGAAGTTCTCAAATTAGGTGACAGACACACTCTCACAACCTCTACACAAGGTAGCCACAAGAAGCCTTCTATAACAGAGGAAATTAAGGCTGACTTTGTCTCCTTGCTATGTGACCATAGCTATCTTCCAGGTCTCCTGACTCACAGCTTCACCACAGACTCCAGACTTCAAGGCCCAAAGTAATCAACATCTAGTGTGACCACTTGCACATGCAGGTCACAAAACCTTATCTACCCACTCCTGCAAAAGGCGCACAACCAAGTCCTCAACTCTTGATATATCAAGACTTCAAGCTAGAGAAAATCCTTCATGTACTTTAGTTCAAAGCGGCAAGTGACATGGTGCAGAGAAACACTGAAAAAAAACCCAGGATCTCCGCCCATCTAAGCTAGAGGAAAATTCCTTCCCAAATGGGATTACTTCAGACTAAAAAAATCATCCTGCCTCACCAGGCATAAGTACGTATACATGCATCACTGTACACGCTATGGCCCACTTCCTATAAGCATTCATATGCTGAGAGCTAAGAACCTGATGCAAGTCCATGGATCTACTTGTGCTTAGAAAAAGTGTGTGTATACACACACACACACACACACACACACATATACATACATACACATACATACATTCTGGGCCTCAATTAGCATTAGCCTTCTGCAAACTACAAGCAAAATATTCCCCACACATACCATTCTGAATTAGTTGTGAGCTACGCATTTCAGGGACAAGATCTCTCACCATTAATTGTTTGAAACAGAAGTTACTATGGTAGAGGGTTATGCTCTACTAATGAAATGTTTCATTATGCATCCAGACCCTAATCTGACTTGGAAACCAAGCCTTTTTCCCCCCCTCTAGAAAGAAGCAGTCTTCTAAAGGAAATACACTCAACCTAAAACATCTTCTCTACAAGAAAAAATCTGTAGGCAGTTATGTATTGTATAATTACAAAGTGTTACTATTGGCCCATAAAATCAGAAAGTGAAGATAATTGTTTTAAAATAGTTATTGTCCATAAAATGACTATGAAAATAAAAATCAAGGTTTTCTGTTTGTAGAGTCAAGAAATTTTCTACGTATTTGAATTTCAAACAACAAGGAAACAAAGCAACAGTAGATGTAATCCAAGGCTTCCTGTAGCAACATTTCAGTTACAGCTACTTGTTGAGCAAGACCAACAACATTTCAGTTGATGATTGTTGAATGTTAGCATTTGATACTCATGATAATTCGTTCAGTTAGGTAATTAGTTCAGGGCCATTGTTACATTTCATAAACATGTTGCCATATCAATTTTCTTGTTTATATATTGTAAAAATAGGCTAATATTGCTATAAGAGTGAGTTATGCCTTGACAGAATTTACCTTCATTTACATAATTCATTAAGACCTAATAGATAGAGCCCTAAGCAGACACAATTTGTATCCGCATCCACGCTCATATCCATAAAAATGAGCCATGGATATGCAGGGCTCTATCAATAGAGTACTCAGCCTCAGGCAGATTAACATGTTATTTCAATATCAGAAGAGCAAACATAATATACAATGGAGAATGCTAGTGTAATACCTATAGATAAAAGCTTTTTTCAGTCATATAAGTATTCTATATACAGTTAAACCTCAAGTATAAGGCCAAATGTGTATATTAAAATGTCTAAATGTTGACAGCCAAAATACAATAGAAGATTTCTATTAGGCAAGTTCAACAGTGAAACTGCACAACACAAGTATCTCTCATTAAGGTTTACACCCACTAACCTTCTTCGCTCTATGTTAATCCTCAGTAAATGGATAATCTGAAACTGATATTTTCACAAAGCTGTTGTCAAAGCAACAATGGCTCCTTCACATAAGCGATATAATTAGCTTCATCCTGTAAAACATATATGCCTAAAATGAAGTAAAAATTCAGTGAGATGCGCAATGCCTCCTTTGAATAGAAACCCTTTTGCTCAGAGAATCGCCCTAATAAGACAAATAGTTAAAAGGTCTGAACATTTGCTATGTTAAGGCTAGAAAGTTCAATGTCCTGAATTAGGCAAATTTAAGTGTAATAAGTCAGGCTGTCAATCACACTTAACTCACACAATTAACTCAAAAAATTAACCACAGTTAAACAATAAAATTCCAGTTGAAATTAAATATTTTGGATGTTTCTCTACATTTTCAAATATATTGATTTCTATTATATCAAAAAATAGAAGATGCACAGCGCTCACGCAATATTTTGATTACAAATATTTGCACTGTAAAAAGAACGAAATAGTATGAAGTGAACTGAAAGACAAGTACTATAGTGCAAACTCTTTATTGTGGAAATGCAACTTACAAATATTGACATTTTGTGTTATATAACCGCACTTAAAAACAAAACAATGTAAAATCTTAAGAGCTTATAAGTCCACTTGGTCCTACTTCTTGTTCAGCCAATCGCTCAAACAAGTTTGTTTATATTTATGGGAAATAATGCTTTTTGCTTCTTATTTACAATGTCTCCTGAAAGCAAAAACAGGTGTTCACGTTAGGGATGTAGAAAGTAATTTAAAAATCCTAGCAGTTACGTGCGCTGTGGGCTCTACAATATAAAGCTTATTTAAGCTTTATACTGCAGAGTCCTCAGCGAAGTCTCCCTGGAAGTGGGACTGGCAGTCTCTGCCAAACCTGCTCCTGGGGAGGCTTCACTGCTAGCTCTGAAGCTGGCCCTGATCTGCAATGAGTCACCTGAGATGGGCCCACCATGGAAAGGGGCTGTTCTGGCCAGTCGGAACAGCCCCTGTCTCCAATGGGCCCCACGGGGCTGGAGCAGCCTACTGCCCACAGGTGGAGAGCTGCTCCAGCCCCTATAGTTAATCGGAACCAGTAAGCCTCACCCATAGAGGGTGAGGCTTACTGGTTAACTAGTTAACCATTTACAACCGTAGTTCCCATGGCACTTTTGTATCTTGCATGTAAATACCTTGCAGTGCCAGCTATGTAAAACATTCATGTGTTCCCTCGTGCTTCGACCACCATTCTAGAGGATATTCTTCTGTCCTGGTGATGCTCATTAAAAAAATACTGTTAATTAAATTTGTGACTGAACACTTTGGGTGAGAATTCTGCCATATATTTCATGTGTTAGTTTCAGATGATCACCTAATACATGTTCATGTCAAGAACAATTTCACAGCAGATTTGATAAAACGTAAAGAAGGTACCAATGTGAGATTTCTTAAAGATACCTCCAGCACTCAACCCAAGGTTTAAGAGTCTGAAACACCATCCAAAATCCGAGAAGGATGAGGTGTAGCGCATGCTCTCAGAAGTCTTAAAAGATCACACTCCCATACGGAAACTACAGAATGGAAGTACCAAAAAAGAAAGTCAACCTTATAAATTCATCTCTCGCTGTGTAAAAGTTTTACACAGGGAAAGCTAATTAGGATGTTCATCCTCTTTATCAAGGATATAGATATACACAATGGTCCTCCCTTCCCCAGGTAACAATTTTTTACACTAGGGATGTGAAAGTGTATATGGTTCCACCAACATTTCAGCTGTTACACGTTTACCTAAATAAACACATTTTAACATCCAAAATTTACATTGGGCCTGGATTTAAGTGGCCGCAAGTGAAAAAAGACATCGAAGTAAGTTACTAAATTAAAATGAATAGAAAAATGCATAGCTAGTTCTAAAGAGGCAGCATGTTAATCTGTTTCAGCAAAAACAACAAGGAGTTGGCTGGCACTTTAAAGATTAACAAATTTATAAGTGTATTAAAGCATAGGCTTTCATGAGCTACAACTCACTTCCTCAGGGCACATCTTCACTCGCTGTGTTGGAGATCGACATTCTGGCATTTGATTTAGCTGGTCTAGTATACATCTGTAAATTGAATGTGGAGGGCAGCTCCAGCTGACGCCTGTAGTCTTCCCAACTGTGAGGAGTAAGGGAAGCTAACAGGGGTCTCCTGCTGTGGGGATACGGCCAAATTTAGCTTAAGATAAACCAACTCCAGCTACGTATTCTACATAGCTGGAGTTGTGTACCTTCCAGTCTAGTATAGACCTGGCCTCAGGTGCTGAAGAAAGACTTAAAGACAGACAAAGGGGGAAAATAGAAAACAGAGATAGGAGTATGACTACAGTGCTAATTAAATCATTATGATGTGGCTAATCAACAGTGGTGAGGCGAGAGTGCCTGAATGGAAAATTACCTATTATAATGGGAGAACCACTCCATGTATATATTTAGACCTTGGTTCAGGGTGTCAAATTTGCATATGAATTCCAGCTCAGTTTGTTTCTGAAGTTTTCTGTCTGAGAATGGCAACTAGCAAGTCTGATACTGTATGACCTAGCAGGCTAAAGTGCTCCCTGACTGGCTTTTGGATATTGCCATTCTTAATTTCTGATTTGTGCCCATTTATTCTTTTGCATAAAGAAAGTCTGGTTTGTCCAACGTACATGGCACAGGGGCATTGTTGGCACATATTACATTAGTGGATGTGCACATGAATGAGCCTTTGATGGCATAGTTGATATGATCAGGTCTTGTGACCATGTCACACTTGGGCAGCTAGTTCTAATTCACTGAAAAACGTATTGCATACAAATTCTTACCCTAAAGAGATGTTCTTGTTTCAGACGTAATCTTCAAGTCAGAGACAAACTCTTTGACTTGGGTCTCCAGCCTTCTTTGTATCCTAGTGTGCCAGGCCATTCCCCAGGCCAGCCAAAGACAAAGGGCTGGTAGCTTCCCATTGCTTAAATAGAGTCTTCCCCAGGGCAGGAATCTTTTGTTTTACATTCATCTCTTCCATAGAAAAATACCAGGATCAAAATGCAATCCCAGTACTAGGTGACAGAGTCACATGTTTTCCTAGAACCAACCACCTTTTGTACTTTAAGACTCATAGAACACTAGAACTGGAGGAGCCCAGTCCCCTGCCCTCACAGCACGACCCAATACCATCTAGACCATTCCAGATAGATGTTTATCTAACCTGCTCTTAAATATCTCCAGAGATGGAGATTCCACAACCTCCCTAGGCAACTTATTCCAGTGTTTAACCACCCTGACAGTTAAGAAGTTTTTCCTAATGTCCAACCTAAACCTCCCTTGCTGCAGTTTAAGCCCATTGCTTCTTGTCCAAGCCTCAGAGGCCAAGGACAACAATTTTTTTCCTTCCTCCTTGTGACACCCTTTTAGATAGCTGAAAAGCACTATCATGTTCCCTCTCAGTCTTCTCCCTTCCAAACTAAACAAGTCTAATTGTTTCAGTCTTCCTTCATAGCTGATGTTCTCTAGACCTTTACTGATTTTTGTTGCTCTCCTCTGGACCTTCTCCAATTTCTGCACATCTTTCTTGAAATGTGCTGCCCAGAACTGGACATAATACTCCAACTGAGGCCAAATCAGTGCAGAGTAGAGCAAAAGAATAACTTCTTATGTCTTGCTCACAACATTCCTGTTAATGAATCCCAGAATCACGTTTGCTATTTTTGCAACAGTGTCACACTGTTGACTCATATTTAGCTTATGGTCCACTATGATCCCTAGATCCCTTTCTGCAATACTCCTTCCTAGACAGTCAATTCCCATTCTGTGTGTGTAACACAGATTTTTCCTTCCTAAGTGGAGTACTTTGCATTTGTTCTTATTACACTTCATCCTATTTACCTCAGACCATTTCTCCAATTTGTCCAGATCATGTTGAATTATAATCCTATCCTCCAAAGCAGCTGCAACCCCTCCCAGATTGGTATCATCTGCAAACTTAATAAGCGTACTCTCTATGCCAATATTTAAATCATTGATGAAGATATTGAACAGAACCGGTCTCAAAACAGACCCATGTGGAACCCCACTTCTTATGCCCTTCCAGCAGGAACCATTAATAACTACTCTCTGAGAACGGTTTTCAAGCCGGTTATGCACCCACTTTATAGTAGCCCCATCTAAATTGTATTTGCCTAGTTTATTGATAAGAAGATCACGCAAGACCGTACCAAATGCCTTGCTAAAGTCTAGGTATACTGCGTCCACCGCTTCACCCTTATCCACAAGACTCATTATCCCATCAAAGAAAGCTATCAGATTGGTTTGACATGATTTGTTCTTTACAAATCCATGCTGGCTGTTACCTATCACCTTATTATCTTCCAGGGGTTTGCAGTGAATTCCTTAATTACTTGCTCCATTATCTTCTCTGGCACAGACATTAAACAGACTGGTCTGTAGTTTCCTGGGTTATTCTTATTTCCCTTTTTATAGATGAGCACTATATTTGCCCTTTTCCAGTCTTCTGGAATCTCTCCCATCCTCCATGATTTTTCAAAGATGATAGCTAAAGGCTCAGATACCTCTTCTATCAGCTCCTTGAGTATTCTAGGATGCATTTCATCAGGCCCCGGTATCTTGCAGAAATCTAACTTTTCTAAGTGATTTTTAACTTGTTCTTTTTTATTTTATCTTCTAAAGCTACCCCATTCCCACTACTATTCACTATGTTAGACATTCCTTCATCATCAGACTTCTTGAAGACCAAAATAAAGAAGTCATTTGTTTTGACAAAAGTCATTTAAGCACCTCTGCCATTTCCAAGTTTCCTGTAACTGTTTTTCACTCCTCACTGAGCAATGGGCCTACACTGTCCTTAGTCTTCCGCTTGCTTCTAATATATTTATAGAAAGTCGTCTTGTTTCCCTTTATGTCTGTAACTAGTTTGAGCTCGTTTTGTGCCTTTGCCTTTCTAATCTTGCCCCTGCATACCTGTATTGTTTGCTTATATTCGTCCTTTGTAATTTGTCCTAGTTTCCACTTTTTATGTAACTCCTTTTTGATTGAGATCATGCAAGATCTCCTGGTTAAGCCAAGGTGGTCTTTTGCCACACTTTCTACGCAGAGGAATAGCTTGCTTTTGGGCCCTTAGTAATGTCCCTTTGAAAAACTGCCAACTCTCTTCAGTGGTTTTTCCCCTTAGTCTTGCTTCCCATGGGACCTTACCTCTCTGAGCTTACCAAAATCTGCCTTCCTGAAATCTATTGTCTCTATTTTATTGTTATCCCTTCTACCATTCCTTAGAATGATAAACTCTGATTTCACGATCACTTTCACCTAAGCTGCCTTCCACTTTCAAATTCTCAAACAATTCCTCCCTATTTGTTAAAATCAAATCTAGAACAGCTTCCCCCCAGTAGCTTTTTCAATCTTCTGAAATAAAAAACGGTCTTCGATGAAGTCCAAGAACTTATTGGATAGTCTGTGTGCTGCTGTGTTCATTTCCCAACAGATGTCTGGATAGTTGAAGGTCCCCATCACCACCAAATCCAAACAAATTGGATGATTTTGTTGTCTAAAAAAAAAGCCTCATCCACGTCTTCTACCTGGATAGGTGGTCTGTAGTAGACCCCTAGCATGACTCATTCTTGTTTTTACCCCTTTTAACCTAACCCAGAGACTCTCAACACGTCTGTTTCCTATGTCCATCTCCACCTCAGTCCAAGTGTATACATTTTTAATATATAAGGCAACACCTCCTCCCTTTTTTCCCCGCCTATCCTTCCTGAATAAGCTGTACTTTTCTATACCGATATTCCAATCGTGTGTATTATCCTACCAAGTCTCTGTGATACCAACGATGTCACAGTTGTGTTTATTTACTAGCACTTCAAGTTCTTCCTGCTTATTACCCATAGTACTTGCATTTGTATATAGGCATCTAAGATACTGATTTGATCTTGACTCCCAGTTCTGCCTTGTCCCTCCTTTTTCTCTGCTATTATATAGCCCACTTTCCCTCCCATTTCTGACTCATCTCCCAGGTCTCCATGTTCTTCACTTACCTGTGGGTTTTGGTCACTTGCCCCCGTCAAACCTAGTTTAAAACCCTCCTCACTAGGTTAGCCAGTCTGCATCCGATTATGGTCTTCCCCTTCCTCAACAGGTGAACCCCATCCCTGCTTAGCAGTCCCTTCTAAAACAGCATCCCATGGTCAAGGAAGCCAAAGCCCTCCTGGCAACACCATCTTTGCAGCCAGGCATTCACCTCCAGGATGCACCTGTCTCTTCCTGGGCCCCTACCTTTGATAGGAAGGACTGAAGAGAATACCACCTGTGCTCCAAGCTCCTTCACCCATACTCCCAGAGCCTTGTAGTCACTCTTGATCTGCTCAGTGTCACATCTTGCAGTATCGTTAGTGCCCACATGGATGAGTAGCATGGGGTAGTAGTCAGAGGGCCAGATAATCCTTGACAATGCCTCCGTAACGTCTCGGATAGGGGCCCCTGGCAGACAGCATACCTCCCAAGATGAGATGTCAGGGCGACAGATGGGCACCTTCGTCCCGCTCAGAAGAAAGTCTTCAACCACCACTACCCTACAATGGTCTCATACAAGAATGATGCATTCACCAAAATACAACACACAGATCCAGAAGACTGCAAAATTAAAACTGATAAGCTACATGAAAAATTTTGTTCAAAGCATCCCCAAGTTATGCACACTTATATTCATAAGCCAATGTTCATAAAATGGACAGGGAAAAACCCATCACAGGGCTGTTCTCACTTTCAGGTGACATTATAAACAAGAAGTGGGCAGCATTATCTCCTGCAAATTGTAAACAAATGTATGTGTCTAAGTGATTGGCTGAACAAGAAGTAGGACTGAATGGACTTTTAGGCTCTAAAGTTTCACACTGTTTTATTTTTGAATACAGGTTTTTTTTTTTTGGGGGGGGGTGTACATAATTCTAACATTTGTAAGTTCCACTTTCTGGATAAAGTGACTGCATTACTGACTATGCTTTAGAGAGAACTGAAAAATACTGTCTCAGTTTAATATAAATATTTGCACTGTAAAAAATTACAGCCCTAGAAATAAGGTAAGAGCTCTCATACATGAGTGGAAAATCATACCAAGTTCTGCAACTGAAAATTGTGCACATAAGACAAGCATGCCCCCCGCCCCTCTGCACAACCACCCCAACTACTTCTTTCTGAGAAGCAACCTAGTACACATGTAACATTTTGGGCAGACAATTCTTACCTTAGTTATAAAACTCATTTGCACACTGGCAAATGTTAAAACCCACACAGACACCTTTTTCTGTTGGTGGATAAAAAATGTATCCAGAATGAAAATAAATGTGTGACGTGCCTCTCCACCACTGTGTGTGTACCTTTGACAGGTCAGCAAGGGAGGCAGCACAATCTAATGGTTAGATGGAAAATGGGAGGCAGGAGTCTTGATTATTATGCATGGTTGACTGAGCACTGTGTGAAGAACTCATGGTTTACACCTGCTGCTCAGTATTTGTTGGTAACCCTTCAGTCTTGTGTACTCACCGTACTATTATCCTCCCTAAAAAGGCACTGGTGTTACATGAAGTATCCAGAAGACTCACGTTCATAATCAAACCTAATACAACCTCTTTTAATAGTGTGTATTTGCCTATGCTGCATAGAGAAGAGACGTTATAAACGGCAACAATTCCTCTTGAGGAAACCATCACTGACAGATTGATGGGACTGCCATCCAAGTCAAATTTATTTTGAAAAAAGAGCCACTCCGGGTCTCATTTCTAGGCTAGAGGCTGGAGAAAAACAACTGTTTATATAGCACTTTCTCTCCAAACCACCACACGTTTTTTTTTCTCTTTAATCACCATACTTGCGTGAAACAAGTCAGCAGTACCTAATTTTCTAAATGAGGAATCTTGAGACAAGTCACTTCACTTGTGTGTGTCAGTCAAACAGCATGGGCAGCAAAGCTGAGATCAGAAACCAGGAGCCTTAACTCCCAGTTGCCTGCCCTCTAAAGAATGGATACACACAACACAAATAAAGCATGCACATCTGAATGCTCCCTGATCTGAGCTAAAATAATACTGGCATTCTAGAAGAGCTAGAGATTGTTTCTTTTGAGGTAGATGCACAAAAACTGAGTCTGCTCAAAGACTTTGGAGATTCCCTGAATCATTCATTGAGATATTTTAACTTAAAACATAGGGCTAATTCGTTTGCTATCAGTCACCAACAGGAGCAGAGGCGAGGAAAGGAACACGGTGATGAGACTGGATTACCAGCGATACTCCAAGCCAGAGCACACAGCACAGTACAACACATACAGGGCACTAGAGTGTGTGGAGCTCTCCCGCCTTTGGGCGAAGGGGAAGATGGTTGGGAAGGATGCAACTTTCCCAAATTATGACACAGAAGGGGGTGAGTAAAGCCACATGAAGAAGGGACCCTACACTGCCCAGAAAATCGTTTACCAACGTAGCCTGACAGGCAGAGTGGAGAACCCCCTGTTCCTCAGCACATGAAGGTGGCCAGCTGGGGGAGGGGGCCTTCCCCTGGTCCCCAGTAAATGGGGACTGCTGTCATTGCCGCAGGAGCATGCGGGAGCCGGCTGGGAGCTCCCACTTCCCCAGCCTATGAGGGCCCAATCACCGCCACAGGAATTGGGGGGGCGGGCGCAGAGACGGGGCGCTCCCCCTTCCCCAGTCCATGGGGCTCGCTATCACCGCCACAGGAGCATGGGGGTACAGACGGGGAGCCCCCCGCCACAGTCCATGGGGGTCCTCCTTCCCCGGGGCACGCGGGCCTTCGCTCAGAGCCTCCGCGCGCGCACACGAGGCCTACTCAGGCCTGGAGCCCCGGGGGCCGGAGCACGCGCCCGCCCCCGCCCCCGCCCGCGGCCCTGCGCCCCGCGGACTGGCCCCCGCCCAGCCGCCCGCGCGCCTCACCTCAGCGCCGCCCGGCCCGGCCCCGGCCCGAAACTTCCGCTCCCCGCCGCGGCGGCCTGGAGGACTGGCTGCGCCGATTGACGGAGACGAAACGTTGGGGCGGAAGCGGAAACGGCCCCGAGCGAGGCCGCCGCGCGGGGGGAATCGGGCACCCGCACGTGACGCAGGAGCCTCAATCCCGGGAGGGGGAGTCACGTGACGGAGAAGACACGCCTTCCCCCCCTTCCCCATGCTCCGGAGCCCCGTGACTCACGTATCACGTGACGGGGGGGGGAAGGAAAGCAACGGAAGTTGTGTTACGTCGTATGACGTTGGTGCTCTAGTGCCCGGGCAGTAGCGTGGGTGGGGCCAGGACAGCTGGGGTCCTGCCCCGCCTCCCCCAGGGGGCAGAACCTGAAGGGGAAAAGATCCAGGGGGCTGGGATCCTGCCCCGCAAGGGCCTGTTCCAGGAGCTGAAGGAAGGAGACGGGGGGGACACAGGCCCCAAGACCATGAGGGCAGACGATCCAGGGGGGCTGGGTTTATGGCACAAGCTAGCTCCCCCGCCCCCGCCCCCGCCCCCGCCCGGCAAGGGGTCACGGCCAGGAACCGGAGGATAGGGGATTCAGAGGGGCTGGGGTCCTGGCCCCATTGTCCTCCAAGAGCCAAATTCAAGAGGTAAAGGGCAAGGGATTGGATGCTGGCACCCAGCTTTTGCCAGGGCTAAGAAGGGAGGGAAAGAGAGTGAGGCAGGGCTGAGCTGAATTCCTGATCCCTAGCTTCCCCCAGAGGGAGAAACATATCAGAGAGGACTGTGGGTTTGACAAAAGCCTGCTCTCATGGCACCAGTCAGATATGGATTGGGTGAAATCAGCACTTTGCTGTGTTGTGCTATCAATCAAATCACCTTCTTATTTCTTCTGTGGTCTTCTTGGCCATGTCTCTCCCCAGGCAGCAGCAGATGAGAATGTCATTGCACCATGCCAAAATGTCAGTGCAGTGCACTCTGTACACCTGCAGTTACCACATCACAGAATTGACACACTATGCCAAAACTCCATCATGGTGGCTCATGAGGCCCCCAGGAATATGACTTAATGACATCACCTCTGCGTGAGCTGCATTCATGTAATTTTTAGAACCATTCAGGTGTCTCTCTAGATCTAACATTTAATGGGGGATTAAGACGCTAAGCAAAACAAAAACAAAACAAAAACAAAGGGAGGGGAGGGGGGAAAGACAGCCAATCCTTGTTCTACCAAGATCTTGGGTGCAGTGGTGCTTGTTGTAATGCACTGTAAAATGCCCCAGCATGAGCAGTGCAAGCATGTCAACAGGGAATTGCTTGATGAAGATGACAGCCAGCTCCTGAATCATCATCATAAATTTCCTATCGCAGCCCAGCTAGTCTTTGGAGGTTTCACAGCCTAATATTAATCCTGCTATGTACACCCTAATTTGTGCAGGTAACCCTAATGTCATAATCAGAGACATCAAGTAGCCAGTCCACTGCACGATCCAATATCAGTTACAGGATATTACAAGATTCACTTCCAAGCACACCCACTTGTAAGGCAAATACCTCTAGGAGATAAATATTTCCACCTTGTTTGTTCCCAAATGTTTATTAGTAGGAACATGTCTGCTCTGTTCTAAGTGCTGAAGGACCATTTTTTTCTGTCCACTTGGTTACTTGAGTTTTGTGGAAATAATCAAATCCCTAACATTATTATATCAGCAAGTTTATAGTATACTCCTATCCAAACATAGCCTCTGTAAAAGGGATCTCTGACTGCACTCCACAAAGGACTTAAGTCACATGGGATTGGCTTATTCCTAGCTGCCAAATCACATTAAAGGATATTTAAACAGATCTTAAATACGTTCCACACTGAAAGTTTGAGGGCCTCTGAGATGGGATCTTGGAGACAAGCCTTTTATTTTTCCATGGGGGGCAACTAATATTACGTGGATCAACTACTGTGTATTTTTATACAACTAAGCTGTGGACTCTGGCACACAACAAACAGTAAAGGGTGTTATAAGATACTACACATGCATAAGACTGTCAGAAAAAGCATGGCTATGTGAGAAACAAGATTGCACTGAGGAAAGCATTTCCAGACACAGGGACAGGAGAGTGTGAAAATTGTATCTGCAGTGTTAACATCAATATTTCCCCACATGATTGTTTAAGAGGAACTTTAATAAAAACTGGAGAAAATTAAATGGAAACGCCACTAAAAAAAGCTACGGTAAAACACAACAGAAGCAGAATTATTCACCCAGGAATCCAAGGACTTGTTTTAATTTTTTACTTTCAATTTGGCAATGTAAAAGGACCTTGAAGTGGACATAGATATGTTTGCGTTCACTTTAAGGCTTCTTAATGCTACAGAGCTGAATAATGGGACTGCAGTGTAAATAAGATTAAGGCTGTGAGCCCCTACTGTCTTAA
This sequence comes from Pelochelys cantorii, assembly GCA_032595735.1. Classification (NCBI taxonomy): domain Eukaryota; kingdom Metazoa; phylum Chordata; order Testudines; family Trionychidae; genus Pelochelys; species Pelochelys cantorii. Next base: position 21,387,090 of record CM064349.1, on the reverse strand, counting down.
AAATAATTTGCAAATGATGTATATGAATTCCAGAATCCACATTATTTGCTGCCAATTGAGTGTAAAATAAAGGGAAGGTGAATGAAAATATTTGTGAGCATCTTTATTCTGGAATAAATCAAACGTAACTCAGGATTTTTCCAATTTTTTCACAAACTCTGCCAAGTAGGAGATTATAATTAGAGCCCTGCAGGGATACAACATTTGGATCTGTATCCATTCACGATCCAAAAAAACAGGCCGCAAATATCTGTGGATTTGCAGAGGTCTAATTATAATGAGCAGCAAGCACTATATAAAGGAATCGTTCATAAAGGGAAATATATTAAAACCTGAATTAATATAGTTCGCTTATGTCCGTCAGCCAAGAACAGCAGGACAACATGCTAAAATGCATACTTTATTAACAGATAGGCACAACATAGTAACTGTTCAGAAGCAGAGAGATTCGATGGTATGATGGTCTTCAATCCTGCCCTGGTGGAGAAGGGAATTCAGTCTCCTTGGCCCATTCGGTCATTGGCCTCTCAGCTGACACTAGCAATGAAGTGATCAGCTATGCCAGTGGTGTGGGGTTTGTTTTATTTTGTTTTTGCTTGTTTGTTTTAAAAAGAAGTTACAATTTTTCCAGCTATTGTAATTCTTGGGATCTAACAGCCTAGCCAGGGGTCCGGTCGATTCTTCCTCATTAGAAAGCCAATCTTCCTGGCCATTTCTGCATTATAAATCCGCCGGCATGTCTCATAGGTCTCCCGCTGCCTCTTGCGACATGGTTTCTCATAGTACCGTCGCCGTTTGGCATCCTCAATGATCCCATCCATCGTTAGAATTCTGAGGAGATTAATCAATGTCATTTTGAATTCCTCTAGGGCCTTACATTTGAGCACAACAAAGATTTTAACAAATATTCATTTGTTAAGTCTACGTACCGTGAAGTCAATTGTCCACACAGGACATTGGGAATAGAATCTAGAAGTCCCATCTTTCTGCCCTCTGCTCCAAACATTTATCCACACTCCCTCCCAATGAATGGCACCAATAGAGGATTTCAGCACAATAGGCATAATTTATTAAACAGCAACAAAAGTAAACCTTCCCAACTGCCTCTCATTACAGATGATGCCCCTTTTCCAGATTCAGATTTGTCTGCAACCCTAATGTGTTCTAAACTGTTTATTTCTATAAATCATTAACGTCAGAAATGTCAAGTGAGAAACCAAAGGGGGACTTCAGCTAGAGAAATGGCCCCCCTCTGTAATTTTCACATTTCTGATAGGAGACATTATTCCCTGGGCCCCATTTTGGGGTCTGTGTTCTACGTTGCTGCGCTTGGCACATTGAGAAATAGATGGAGGAAAATCAAATCCCTTTAAAACTTTGCTATTAAACTATCTGGTAGCTGTGAGAAAAATGGATTAGTAGGACTGTGGCAGCTTCCTCCACGCTCTCCTCTCTATAGGCTGCAGGCTCAGACGTGCTATTTGGCAGAGGACAGTGGTGCAGAGATTAGGGAAGGTACATGGAAGTCTGATCCAGACATTGCTGCAGGTAATAGACTCCCATTGCATCACCACAGAGTTGAGGAACCTTTTACCCACAACATGACACATTTTATAAGTAAACAGACTCAGCTACATGAAGACCTCAATAAGGCTGCTTTACATACATGTCACTGAATGCAAGCAATCTGTTTCAGCTGCATTCCTCTGCAAAGTTATTCATGGAAACGGTCTGAACGACATAACTGCAGCCAAGCTGTCCATTATAAACAAGCAGGATTCCATCTTTCCCCATTCTGTAACTGAGCAGGTGAGCAGTGCCCTTCAGTAGTGTTACTTGCCATGTCAAGTTTCATTCCCCTTCTTGTACAATGGGACTACCACCAGAGTTCAGGTAGTGGCTTTCAATCATTTCCCACATCTTTTAACAGAATAAGAGATAAGAACTGGGAACTACGTTTCCTGACTGCCAGAAGTGGAGACAAGTTGCTAAGCAGGAGTACAAAAGAAAAGCACAGGCATGTAGGAACAAAATCAGGACCGGCCTACACTAAAAACTTATATTGATATAAGTACATTGCTCGGGGGTATGAAAAATCCACAATGTCAGAACAATATAGTAATACCAATCTAACCTCCCCTCCCTGTATAGACTGTGTTCAGTCAATGGGAGAGCATCTCCCGCTGATCTAGCTACCACTTCTCACAGAGGTGGATTAATTATGCTAACTGGAGAAGCTCTTCCATCAGCATAGTAGCATCTTCACTAAAGCACTACAGCTACACTGAGGTAGCTGTGCTATTGCAGCACTGTACTTGAAGTAGGGATGTAAGCGACTACTTGGGTAGTCGAGTCACGACTCGACTATTCGCTCCACCCCTCCCGCCTCTATTCCAGACCTCTGCAGCTCTGCTTTTTAAGGGTATTGAGAGCTGCCTGGCTCTTACTACACTTAAAAGACAGAGCCACAGTGGGGGACCTACCCCCAGTGCGGCTCTGCAGCTTTAATGTGGCAGGAGCCAGGCTGCCTGTGCACCTGGCTCCTACTACATTTAAACTGCACAGCTATAGCTCATTGACATGGGCTGCCATGCACAGAGGCTGCTCCTTGGCAGCCTCCCCCGCAGCAGCCTCTGTCCATAGGGAGCTCAGACCCCTGAGGACAGGGGCTGCTGCCACCCCGCACTGCTGTGTCTGTATCAGACAGCAGTGTGGGGCAGCAGGCAGCCGGTCTGCATGGGGAGCTGGTTTTTTAATTGTAGTATAGGAGCATACAGACTCCTTCAGGCACTAGAGGAATGTATCTGTCACCACAGTGAGTCAAAGACAGGCATCAATCTCAATAGAAGGCTTAGATCTCAATAGAAGTAAGAGAAGGTCCATCTCTAGGCTGAGGCCAATCACTGGTGGTTTGGAAATCCAGTTTTACAACATGCTAAGCAAGGAGGCTTCTACCATGTTTACAACATGTTCTCATCTATATCATGTTCTAATACTGTTTGCTTACAACCATGCTTAGACATGGCTATTCTGAAAGCACAGACAGGGCCTTAATCTTCTTCTTAAATTGATCTTTCCAGCTGCCTTTTTTTTCCCTCTTTACTCTTCAGGATTAAAGAAAATCAGAATGCAAAATAGGGGAGTTTCACTGCTACATGGACAAAACTGCTATTTAGCTGCCCGTTCGTATAAAGTACTTCATTTGTCTACTTGGGAATCTCTTATCACTCCATACAATGACAAGCAGAAAAGCACATCAAGGGCTAATACAGAGCTTATACAGATTTAGCAACTTGCTGTCATGATGACTGACCTGCCAGTAATACAGTTAGGGATGTTAAATTTAGATTAATTAACTAATCGAGTAATCGATGGGATTTCCATCGACTATTCAATTAGTCTATAAGGGCGCCTCCTCCTTTCAACTGTAGCAAGAGTCCTGCCGGGCTCTTGTTACAATTTAAAAGCAGGGATGGTGCTTGGTCCTGCCCTGAAGGGAGGGGACTGGACTCGACCACCCAAGGTCCCTTCCAGTTCTATGAGATAGGCATATCTCCATATAATACTTATTTTATTTTATTAGAAGCCCCACGGGGAGCGTGGGGCTTCCTTTTGAAATGTACAAGAGCCACACTGGGGCGCTTGTACATTTCAAAAGGAAGCCCCACAGGAGCGTGGGGGCTTCTCCCTGTGGCGCTTCTGCTTTTCAAAAGCAGAACTGCAGCAGAAGTGGCATGAGCATAGACTGCTTCAGTCCCTGCTTGCGCCATTTCCTGCTATGCCTCTACCTCCCCTGTCCCCTGCGAAGACAGTGCTGGGAGGAACCGGTTTTTAAGCTGGCTGCCCCAGCACTGGCTCTTCCTCTCCCCCCCTTGCTGTCTCTCTCTGAAAAAGGCGGGGGGGGAGTGGGGGGAGCAACTAGTTGCATCACTAGTCAACTCTCCAGTAAGGTTCTGCTTATCAGATAGTTCACTAGTCTCTTACATCCCTCAACAAATCTGTTACAGATTTTAGAGAGACACTGTCAATTATGGTAGTTTAGGCCTGCAATTTAGGGAGTGTAAAGAAAGAGTTTTACAAACCTGATTATTAACAGAGTTTTAATTACATTATTAAAAAAAAATCAATGAAAACTGGTTTTTATTGAGATTAAAAATTTCCTGTCAGCATTGGGAACTCAAACACCACAGCATCTCTGACAAGGCAGGAGAATCAGAAAATGAAACTAGCCAGAAAAATGTGAAATTGATTGTCATTTTCTTACCCAAACAAAATGAAGTGTCAAAAAAAACAAAAGAAAAAACCCCAAACAAAACAGTAAAAAACAATGAGAGGTAAGTTAGATTTTAAAATATAATTATTTTTGAGGTTACCGAGTCTAAAGTACTGCTGGCATCACAGATCCAGAAATCTGTTTTTTAAAGAATACTTAATAATATGGCAGTTTCTCTTTAACAAAGTTCAGATTTGAATAGAAGCCTTTATAGAGTAGCATTCACATGGCAATGCACGCAGCCTGTATGTCAGCAGATAACGTGTGTAAGATAAATAGTCTTGAATGGACTGAAAAACCCACCCACAAGTGTCCAGCATCCAATAAGATACAGTTCAGTTGTTTCTAGCTCTCCTCCTCGTCACAAAAGAACAGCCAATCTGAAGGCAGCAAGTTTTTCTGCATCACGTACTTGTTATGCAACCGCATGCGTTCAGTTACAGTCCCACGGGCAAGGGCTGGGAGATGCACATGTTCGGCTCACCAGCTGCACAAGCATTTTAAAAACGTGTTGCCCTTTGTACGATTCTGAACAGACACTTATGGTGTAACTGCAGTCCAATCTATATTTAAACCAACAACTATGATCTGCAAAACTGCTGGTCACAGTAATGGGAGAAGAAATACAAAGCCACGCACTGTGGATACTGCTGTTAAAAAGAGACGCGGTTAAAAATCTGAGGGTCCGATGCTGACCTACACATATGTTTCTTAAATGAGCCAATTAGAGCTGAATGCTTCTAACTACAGCTGGTAATGAGGTCCCCTCTAGCCATGGTCAGCCAGCTCCAACCTAGTTATGCCCGATATCCACCATGTTGCACTGGCTCAGCAGTCCAAGGACAGTGCAGCACGGAGCACCTATATGGCACCATGTATACACTGGTTTGAAGAGCACATCTTTGCAAAGATTGTTATATAAGGGGGGGTCCTTTGGATAAAGAAGTGATTGTGCAGAGCCATACTATGGTTTTAAACACCACTTCCTTGACTCTAGTGCAAGATCCAGTCCCCAGGACCTTCAAGCAGGCTCCCTGCCTGCCACAGCCCCAGACCTCTCAAAGTGGCCAGCTGCTGGGGCCACGTATCTCTAGGTGCCTCATGTTCCTTGGAAGGGTGAGGGGGGGAGAGGAGACTCTGCATGCTGCCCCTGTCCCCAGCACAAGAGGAGCTGCAATGATTGTGCTGGGGCAGGGACAGCGTACGAAGCCTCCCCCAGCGCATGGCACAGAGAGGCACATAGCAGCTGAGCTGTGGTAGACAGGGAACCTGCCTGAGGTTCCTGCCAAGCTGGCGTCTGGGAGCCACCTAGGTAAGCATTTCCCAGCCAAAGACTGCCTCTGGTACCCCATTCCCTCCTGCACTCCAACTCGCTGCCCCAGGTTCCCTCCTCCCACCCACTCCAGGTCACCATCCAAAGCCACTGTACTAGGGATGTGAACAGTTAACCAGTTACCTGGTAAGCATCATCCTTACCGGGTGACACTTACTGAGTAACGGTTACCTGGAAGAAGCCCCCCCTCAGCAGACTGCTGTGGGCAGAGGGCTGCTCCAGCCCCACCGGGTCCCTGCGTAGGGTCACCAACCCATCCTGCACAGCTGTGGCCAGGGCCAGCAGCCAGCCCCACACAGGGTTAAGACTGGGAGCTGGTAGCCAGGCCCACGCAGGGCTTGAAGTGGGATCCTCACAGAGTGAGGGCTGCTCCAATGCCAGGCTGAAGTGGTACCCGGCCCAGGATCCCACTTAGTCGGTTAACCAGTTAAACATTAGGTTATCCTAACACTGAAACCCTTAACTGATTAATCAGGATTTTACATCCCTACTCTGAACCCCAGGTCACAACTCCCTCCCAGACCCTGCATTCCGTCCTACACCTCTCCCCCAGGCCAGAATCCTCTCTTGCACCCATACCCCCTCCCAGACCCTGCACCCCAGCCTCCTGCCCCAAGTCAAAACCCTCTGCATCCCCTTCTGCACCCCTCTCCCAGGTCAAAATCCTCTCATTCACCCATACCCCCTCTTGGACCCTGCACCCCAATCTCCTGCCCCAGATCACAACCTCCTCCTTCACCCAAACTCCCTCAGGCCCTACACCCTCCTCTACACCCCAATTCTCTATCCCGAGTTCCCTTCTGCATCCCACCTCCATCCCAGGCCCCACACCCCCTCTATACACACTCACCAAGATCTTCGAATGGCTCCCATAAAAAATGATTGCCCACCCCTGACCTAGTGTAATCAAGCTCCACACTTCAGCAAAGTTATCAGTTTCACATCACCTGGGAATGGGAGTTAGATAGAAAATCAAGGCTATGGGGGAGACAAACAAAATGCTTTGATATTTAGGAACATGCCCCTGAAAAGCAGCCAGCTCTGAGGTGAAGGGGGCCAATCATGAATACACAGTATACTGCAGAACAGGGCATAGCCAGGGGAAATGAAGGTTATAACGTGCCTTGAAATAAAAGCAGCTATCATTTCTAAATTTCTTTATGATGATGCAGAGCTGATCTCAAAGCCACCTCCAAGTAAATGAAGTACTTTTCCAAAGACAGCGTTATCATCAGATGGAAGGGGAACACCATAGAGGACCCTAATCTCCCCCCTCCGCAACACATACATAACAATGTGCAAGAAATCACAATTTTAGTTGTAACTCCTGCCTTCCAGCACTTGGAGATCAAAGTACTTAATAGAAGCTGAGGCCTGTTGCCAGTGTTTGAATCAATGTCACAATGAGACATGAGCTAACAGAAAACATACTGCTCTTGTAGATTTTTAGCACCCACACCAGCAGAGGTCAGTATGATTACAGGACGGAAAAAGAATCACTGTAACATTGACACACACCAGAAAACAAGCCCAGAGGGGGAGCCGTGTGTTAATGTGTATCTGCAAAAACAACGGAGGAGCCCTGTGGCATCTGTTAGTCTCTATGGTGCCACAGGACTCCTCGCTGTTTATACCTTAAAACAATGTCCACCAGTTGCCAGAGATTAGTAGATATTTGAATGGAGATACAAGCACACATGCGAGTAAAGCAAGTAAAATTCCAAAGCAAGGCTATGTTAAAATACACGTGCTGGGCTTACGGGACATTAGTGACTTAGACTAGCTTTGCTCTCTTTGTGGCTCACTCACTCAGCCATCGTCAATGATACAATGCCCATGTAGGAAGAGCCCACGTCCCATTATTCTAGTGCACAGTCTACATACCCTATGATGCAACAAGGAATCCTCAAATACACAAACACAGACTCAGTGGAATCCCCAGAAGCACAAGGGTGTAATGGTACAGCTGAGCATTGGGCATCAGGTCATTGTAATATTCTCAGCTACGCCCTGACACACGTTGAGCAAATCACTACACACGCACCCCTGTGCTCCCCCCATCTGTAAAATGGGGATAAACCACCCATCTCATCGGGCAAGGGAAAGAACTGTAGGGCTCAGTTCATGTTAGTTCCTCTGATGCAAGGTGCTTGAGAAAGATAAAATATTATTATTATTAAGGATGTAAAGTAACCGTTAATTGACTAGTCTAGTAGTTGATAGAATTTCCATCGACTACTCGACTAGTCAATAGGCACTTCCGCATTCCTCCTTTGAAAAGTACAAGAGCCCCCACTGGGGGAAGTCCCACTGACTCTGGGCTGCACGCAGTGTGCCAGCTTTGAAATGCACAAGAGTCCCCAGAGAGAGCTCTTGTGCATTTCAAAGTGGCAACGCAGCATGGAGCCCGGGGTCAGCGGGGGGAGGGCTCCATGCTGCGCTGCCAATTTGAAATGCCACATGGAGCCGGGGTTCTGTGTGGCATTTCTCCAGAACCCGGGGTCAGTTGGGGACTCCTCAGCTGATCCCGGGTTCCGTGGAAATGCTGTGCTGGAGCCTGGGATCAGCTGGGGAGTCCCCAGCTGACCCCAGGCTCCATGCATGGCAGCGCCACACAGCTGATCCCAGGCTCAGCTTCACGGTGCTGCCGCTTTGAAGTACCCCTTCTTCCCCCTCCTTGCTGCCTCTATCTGATAAAGGAAGCAAGGGTGGGGGAATCGGATAGTCGACTAGTCCTTAACATCCCTAATTATTATTATGCAGCATTTACATTTGCAGACATTACAGATGTTAAAACGGCTAACCAGTTAAACAATAGCGCTTAACTGGTTATATCCTAGGCTGCCATGGCAATGGCATCCCACTGCTTGCCCCGCCACAGCTGGGAGGTCCCGCCGCCCGGCCCACCAGCCCTGCTGTAGCCAGACTTATTCCAGCCTGGCACAGCTGGCCACTGCCAGAGTTAACTGGCAAGGGCCGGTTAACCAGTAAGCCTGGTAAGTCTCATGCTTACCGGTTAACCATTAACATCCCTAGGCTCACTGATCTACAGAAGGGAATTACAGTATTTACATTTTGCAGATGGAGAAACACAGATCTTGACTCACAACCAGGGAGGGAATCCTCATCAAAGCCAGAAATCAGTCCCTAGCTCCTATGCTCAGGACTGTTATTTATTGAGCTCTGACAATATATTTGGCAGTGCACACACAGAAAACTTCCCTAGAAGCTTACACTGTAAATCACATAGACCAGGCTGTCTCCTCTCTGATGGATGGAAATCTACATACCCACACTGTAGAGCACTGCCCAATGAACTCGTATTAACCTGAAAGAATTAAATGGTGGCCACAAAAGAATAAGAGAAAGGAAGTGAAAAAGACCAATTCTAAACATGGCTCAGCTACAAGGCTTGACAATGTATCTTGGCATGAAAAGGCCTGGCATAAATGAATATTTTTTCCCTAGGACAGAAGAAGATGAATGCTAACATGCCACTGAACTAAGACCTCATCTTGATCTGATGAGTATTATCCTTAATGCCTTCCCGTGTTTCAAAAAAGGCATCCTAGCACATGCTAGACCTATAGTAAGACAAATGCTGCTTCACAGTAAAGATTGTAACTCCCTTAAACAGGACTCCCTGGCCCGGCAACCAGACCACGGATGCTCCTGGACCACAGAGCCCAGGAACAGTTTTAGTAAATACTTTTTAGTATTCACGTTTCCTTAACTTGTCATCCTAATTTTCTAGCTATAACCCTTTTTGTGCTGCTATAAACTAGTCCTTCCTCTCATTGACATCTACACCCTTTAACTACATGTACGTGTTTTTTGTCTCCCTTCAGATGATTAAGGGGAAATAGTCATCCTTTCACAGGCTGACTAGCTTTAATCTATGCTAAATGTTACCTTTCCCCCTTGAAATGTAAAGTAATACAGATCAAATGTAGTATTTTAATTAACACAGGGTGGGGACACTCATTTTCCTGTGACACAATGAAAATGTTAGTAAAGCTGTGAGACTGTGGTTACTTTGTGCATTTCCCATCCATCATGAGCCCAGATTTGCTGAACTTGGTTTCACTGAATGTGTCATTTCTTTCCAGGATTAATGAGTTCTTCCCTATGCTTGGGAGGTCTGCCATGCCCAACCCCCAGCCAGCTTGTTTCAGAGGCTGCTCTCTCAGTGCAACAGAGACAAGATAGTCTAGATAGAGGGGCTGTTCTAGCTGGATCATAGCTCTTTAAAGCCACCAAGCAGTCCCTTCGCTGCAGTTTAAAGTCAGTGAACAGAAAATGTACATTTACCAGGGCTTGTCAAATGGCCCCTCTAATTTTTCTGTGTTCTCATGTGTCCCCAACCCCTTTGATCACAGTCACTCAATGACAGAAGCAAGAATAGAATCCAGATTCCTGACCCCCTCTCCCTCAGGCCACTGCTCTAACCACTAGGCCACACATGATTAAAACTATTACTATTGGTTAGAAATCTTTCTTCCCCAAGCAGGGATTGAGAATGTGATTTGCTCAAGTGTTTCTTTCCTTTGACAATATGCCAAAAAATACAAAATCACAATGTATCTGAGTGAAAATAACCAGAGGCAAGCCGAACAGTATTTGCCACAAACAAATAGCATGGATCCACAGGGGACTCACTTTGCTAATCAATAAAATGCAGCCACTTCTGAAATGGAGTCTGACAGCTGTTAACATTTACCTGTTTAGTGTCCTGTAGGCAGCATCCACATTCCCATTCTGGACCATCACTGTTCTGGCAATAAATTTCAGGTGATGTGTCATTTTGGGTGTAGCTATCCCTGAAGAAGCTTCAATCACAGAGTTAGGGGCTTTCAAGATGTTTTTGGCTTGTACACAGATAACCTGATCTTCGGGGGAGGGGAAATCACTGAAGTAGAACCTGACACCTGAGGGAGGAAAGAAGTCAGAAAACTTAAGCCTAAGTAAACAGACATCACACATTTCATGTGCCTTTTCCAATTGATGTGTACAGTGTGCAGCAATTGATCGGTTTCTATCCTAAGGTACTTTCTACAGTAAATTTTTAACCAGAAAGTTTTTAACTATACACAAGCAGCATTCTTGAAAATAGGATGTTATTAGATGTGCACAGGTTTACTGTGGTCAGGCTTGCGTGTGCTTTCCAGCTCTGATCACACTTTTAATTACTATTCCTTTGAAGACACTCTTAAAATAATCACAGAATCGTAGGACTGGAAGGGACTAGGGATGTTACGGTATAGCTGTTTAAACGATTAACCGATAAGCCTAGGCTTATCGGTTAATCCAAACGACTACACACAACCCCTCTCACCCTTGCTGCTTCTGTATCAGAGACAGTGAGAGAAGGGGAGGCAAGAGGTGGTGCCCATGGGGAGCTGGCTTATAAGTGCACCCCCGCCCCCGCTGCCTCCCACAGAGTCAGCATCACGGGGAGCAGGTGGAATCCAGTGCTTGGGGGGAGCCATCTTAAAAGCCAGCTCCCCATGAGCACTGGCTCTGTGGAGGTGCCTGGCCCCTTCTCCCACCCTGCTGCCTCTGTATCAGGGAGTGCACTGGTTGCCAGCCCCATGTAATCACTAAAAATTGTTATGACTACACAATTACTAATACACACAATATCTAATATCCCTAGAAGGGACCTTGAGAGGTCATCTAGTCTAGGCTCCTGCACTCATGGCAGGACTAAGTATTTTCTAGACCTGTGGTGTCCAACGAGTTCCGAAGCAGTAGGTACTGCTATAGCGAGCTAGCCACACTCAACCAGACGTATAGCCAATTGTTCAAGCCAACCAGCCACACTCAACTGGCCAAATAGCCAGATGTGACTAGCGACTAATGTGTTGGACACCACGGTTCTAGACCATTCCTAACAGTGTCTGTCTAATCTGCTCTTAAAAATCTCCAATTGTGGAGATTCCACGACCTCCTAGGCAATTTACTCCAATGCTTAACCAACCTGACAGATATGAGGTTTTTCCTAATGTCCAAACTACATCAACCTTGCTGCAATTTAAGCCATTGCTTCTTGTCCTACATATACTCAGAGATTAAAGAGAATATTTTCTCCCTCCTCCTCCTTAACAATCTTTTAAGTTATTGAAAACAGTTATGTCCCCTCTCAGTCTTCTTTTTTTCCAGATTAAACAACCCCTCCTTTTTTTTTTCCCCCAATCTTGCCTCACAGGCCATGTTTTTCTAAGGCCTTTTAATCATTTTTGTTGCTCTTTTCTGGACTTTCTCCAGTTTGTCCACAGCTTTTCTGAAACGTGGCACCCAGAACTAGCCACCACACTCCAGGGCTAGGTCTACACTCGCGGCTTCTTGCGCAAGTATGGCTATTCTTGTGCAAGAACCGGCAGAGCGTCCACACTGCCCACCCTCTCTTGCGCAAGAAGATTTACAGTACGGCGTGGTAAGAGAGGGCTTCTTGCGCAAGAGTTACGCTCTTTTTTTTTTTTTTTAACAGGTGTAAGCCCTCTTGCGCAGGAGCTCTTGCGCAAGAGGGCAGTGTGGATGCGGGGCAGGGGTTTCTTGCGCAACAAAGCCCTATGGCTAAAATGGCCATTGGAGCTCTCTTGCACAAGGGAGCGTCCACGCTGCCACGGGCACGCTGGCACAAAAGCACATCTCGCACATGGCAGCGTGGACCTGTTCTTGCGCAAGAAGCCGCCAGTGTAGACGTAGCCCAGCTGAGGGCCAGTCAGGGCGGAGCACAGCGGAAGAGACTTCTCCACCTATTGCCTATGACACTTGACTTGTCCAGCAGAGGGAGGGATCGGTGTTGCTTGAGCATTTCCTCTGCAGGGCCAAGGAGGTATTTGTGAAAACCACCGCCCCAGCCCCCCCGCTTCAGCTTTATGACTCGCACCAGGTGCCTCTCAGCAACACCCTCTGGCCGAGGCCAGCCCCCTACCCCTCTCCTGCCACCCCACCCCTATGGCTGAACGGGGGGAAGTGCCAGGCCCCCGGCCCCCCCTCGCCCCACCCGTGGGCTGGGCACAGGCCGCTTCCAGCGTGCCCAGGAGGGGCCCGGCCCCCGGCGCAGCCGCCTCCGCGCGGGGCCCAGCTCCCACGCGAGCCCGGGGATCCCGAGCGGCCTGTCGCGGCCGCCCCTCGAAACACTCACTCACCCGCCCGCCCCGCCACAGAGACCGGAAGCGGAAGCGGAGCGCCGCCTGCGAAACCATGGCAACCAGGCCCGCCTACGAGGGGGAGGTGAGAGGGGGCAGAACAGGGGGAGGTGGGGGAGGACACGGCAGAGGGATGGGGGGGGTTCAAGGCAGGGGGATGTTGGGGCATAGAGCAGAGGGAGAGGGAGAGGGAGGGGGAATGGGGGGGGCCAGGGCAGGGGGAGAGGGAATGGGGGGTCCAGGGCAGGGGGAGAGGGAAGTGGAGGGGTTCAAGGCAGGGGGATGTTGAGGCACAGAGAAGGGGCAGGGGGAGGGGAAATGGGGGGGTCCAGGGCAGGGGGAGAGGGAATGGGGGGGGCCAGGGCAGGGGGAGGGGGAAGTGGAGGGGTTCAAGGCAGGGGGATGTTGAGGCACAGAGAAGGGGCAGGGGGAGGGGAAATGGGGGGGTCCAGGGCAGGGGGAGAGGGAATGGGGGGTCCAGGGCAGGGGTAGGGGGAAGTGGAGGGGTTCAAGGCAGGGGGATGTTGAGGCACAGAGAAGGGGCAGGGGGAGAGGGAATGGGGGGGGCCAGGGCAGGGGGAGGGGGAAGTGGAGGGGTTCAAGGCAGGGGGATGTTGAGGCACAGAGAAGGGGCAGGGGGAGGGGAAATGGGGGGGTCCAGGGCAGGGGGAGAGGGAATGGGGGGTCCAGGGCAGGGGTAGGGGGAAGTGGAGGGGTTCAAGGCAGGGGGATGTTGAGGCACAGAGAAGGGGCAGGGGGAGGCGTGGGGGGTCCAGGGCAGGAGAAGGTGGGGGGGAGGGACAAAGGATGGGGAAATGTCTGGTGGCCAAGGCAGAGGGAGGGCAGGGCAGAAGATTGGGGTGGGGTGGGCTGGGCCCGGTGTTGCAGGCTCAGGGCAGGGAAAGGTGTTAGAGGAATTGTGGGACCCCACATTTCAGCGAGGAGTTGGAGGGTGCTAGGGCAGTGGGACATTGAGGGGACAGGGCAGGGATGCAGTTTGCTGCCCAGGACCCCATGCCCAACATCACTACAGCCCCCTTGCCATTTTAGGAACTGAGACATTGACTGCAGATCCCATACTTTTTGGTTTTGGAGGAGAGAGGTAGCATTATTGTCGCTTCCCCTGGCTGTGGGGGGAGCATTGCTAGCGATAGGCACTCAGAAATCATGAACGAGGCCCCCAACAGCATAAAACTGGCTAAAAAATCATGAGGGTGTTTTTGGTTTAAATAATAATCGTGGGGGTCTTTTTATTTGCCTTCTGGCTGATGAGCCTTTGCAGCTTTTCTACTCAATCATGAGGCTTAGAAAGAAATGTACTTTTATTGAACTGAAAGGTGAAATTCTCACATCATCACAGGACTGCAGGCGCTGGGCCTTTAAGAAAAATGCCAAATATTGTCCAACTTGCAAGAAAATCGCACAAGTTGGCAACATTGCCTGTAGTAACGATCCCAGTACCTACCCCAGACTCCTAAAAGGGGTACCATAGTGTAGAAGAATTGAGAGCCACTGACACAGGGCACAATGTTCCCATCCCTGTCTATCCTGTGGTTTTCCAGAATAGCTACTTTACTGTGTTTCTGTGACTTACTTTTTTCAGTAGGCTAGATTAGTCTATTGCTCAACCTCCCAACCTGGAAGACTTTTCATCTGGTCCATACCCTTTGGCTTGTCTGACTTGGGTGGCCCTACAAAGAGAGAAAACTCCCTGGAGTAGCTCTCAGGGTCACTGGACCACTCAGCCCTTTCCAGCATGGCAAGGAACAGTCCCTAGGGAAGGATAAAGTAGAGTTTAAGAAAATGAAAGTATGCAAAGTATGGAACAAAGCTTATTTATATGCGACAAGCTTTTTCCTCCCAGATGTTTAAGTTGTGGAACAAAATCAAACCGCGTAGCACTCTAATTTAATGTATGATTCTTTGCTGGCATTGAAATGTGTTTATTGATAAGGGATGCTGTACATTAGCACTGAATGAATGCATGCTTTGAGACATAGGAGAGGTGACACTGTTTCCCTGTAAGCTGAGAGCTTGTGAGGCCCTCAGAAGAGATTCAAATGCCACCCAGCCAATTAGCAGAGCGCTCACAGCTAGGTTTTATTTCTCCTGGTGGAAGAAGGCATTCACACATGCCTCCATGCAAATTTTCTTTAAATTATTCTGCTCATGGAAAGGAAAACATCTGCACATGGATAGAAAAGATTAGAGGGAACATTTGTGATCACCCTATTAGAAATTGTTTGTGATTAGGACAAAGGATTGGAACCAGGATTTCTGAGCTCTTAGGGGTGGGTTTACACTGTACCCGTACCTCGAAATAAGCTACACAATTTGCACTATGCAAATTTATTATTTATTTATTTAAAATATTTGTACCCCACCTCTCTATTTAAAATATTCGAGGTGGCTTACAAAATTTTTTAAAACACAATACAAATATATATAAAAAATTAAATTACATAGCTTAATTTCGTAGCTTATTTTGAGGCAATTTTGAAATAGTGCAAATTTCTAAGTAAAGTGCTATTCCAAAATGTCCCTTAACCCTTGTGGATCAAGGTTTACAGGGACGTTGGAATACCGAGCCCCTTATATTTCGAAATAACAGGCGTGCTCAAAAGACACGGAATAGCTATTTCAGGATACTTCCAGTATCCTGAAATAGCGCCGCAATGTAGATGTAGCCTAACAGTTCATGGCAACTGCACCTGTATTCTCCTTCTGTGACCCAGAAAAGGCATCTGCTCCCGGCTCCTGAGCTGTCATCTCTCTTGGGTAAAGACCCACATTTCTCTCCCTTCTGACCAGTGTTTTCTCAGGCTGCTGTGCTTTCTCCTCAGAAGCTATCAACAGCGTAATTTCCCACAGATATAAGCTATAACTACACAGCCCTTTTTAAGCAAGTACATTTATTCTTATAGGTGAAAGTGTTATATAGTAAACATTAAAACAATGAAGTAACCTACACAGGCTAATGCGCTTTTCAGAGATCACCTCTTACCCCAGTAAGGGCTATGGCCAGAGATCCGTCTAATAATCCCACCAAGGAGTTTGTCTGTGGTTACAAGCAATGTTCCCTGTAATTTTTCATGTGGGGAATAAATTTTGTTATGTGCACCACCGATAGAAACACAGGCTACCAGCTGTGGGTAGTCTGCTAATCAGCTTGGTGACATTTGAATCTCTCTTGGATGGGCTCCCAAGCTCTCAGCTTGCAGGGAACACTGGTTGCAAGTTCATAACAGCTGTTAGCACTGAACAAACACACCTATGAATGGATAATTCATTTCTGTTTTTCAGTTTGGGCCATTGCACATGTCCTTACGTAATAGCTGATCAACAGACAAAGGTCCCTCCCTTCACAAGTCTGAGTTCTTGCATAGTTGTATACACCTCCCTCTAAATATTTCCTGGCAAACCCTCTTATTCCTGTCATCTGAAGAAGTGGACTGTGCCCACAAAAGCCCATGATACCATTTACATGTTTTGTTAGTCTATAAAAGTGCTACTAGACAATTTGTTGTTTTTTAAGTTTATCCTCTTACCTTTGTTTGCTCCAAAAAGCTCATCCTTCTCTGGCACAGTATTTCAAATCGTCCTTTAAAATGCACAAGAGTGCCCAGGGTTTATAGTGGCTACATCTCCACCTGAGAAGTTACAATCCACAAAATGACACAAACTTTGCATTTATAACACAAGGGACTCCAAAACTCTAAGAAAAGAACATAAGACTGGTGACACTGGGTCAGACCAAAGGTCCACCTAGCCTAGTGTCCTGTCTTCCAACACTGGCCAATGCTGGGTGCCACAGAAGGAATGACCAGGACAGGGAATAATCAGGTGATCCATTCCCTGTCACTCATTACCAGTTTCTGACAAACAGGATAGGGACACCGTTCCTATCCATTTAGGCTAATGACCTATCCTTCATGAATTTATCCAGCTCTTTTTTGAACCCTGTTATAGTCTTGGCCTTCACAACATCCTCTGGCAAGGAGTTCCACAGGTTGACTGTGCATTGTGTAAAGAAATACTTCCTTTTGTTTGTTTTAAACCTGCTACCCGTTAATTTCATTTGATGTCCTCTAGTTCTTTTGTTATGGGAAGGAGTACATAACTCTTCTCTATTCACTTTCTCTCCACCAGTTATTTTATAGACCTCTATCATATCCCCCCCCCTTTAGTCCTCCATTTAAATTTTATTCAATAAGATTTACTACAGATATTGCAGGAGATTGCCTCTTTCTTACAAGTTCCATTCCCAGCTCTGGAATGGAGCAGCTGTGTGACCCTGGAGCAAGTCACTTCCTAGCTCTGAGCCTCAGTAGTCCCGCTAATAAATTCAGACTGGAAACAAGGTATACAGTTTAACACTGAGGACAATGAATCACTGGAACAATGGACCGACGGGTAGGATGGATTCTCTATCACTGCCAATGTTTAAATCAAGATTTTTTTTCCCTAAAATACCTGCTCTAGGTCAAATAGGCATTATTTTGGGGAAGTTCTATGGCCTCTGTTATATAGGAATGGTCACCCAGAATGATCATAGTGGTCCCGTTTGACCTTATTATCTATGAAATTGTGATTAAAATAAGGCAAACTGGACCACTATGATCATTCTTAGGGCCCAGGCACTGAATCCATTACAGTGCGTAAAATGCTTTGAGATCCTCCCACGAGAGATGAATTTCTGGTGAGCTGCAAGTTCTGAAAGGTCACATTATCTGCCACTGTCTGTTCATCAGATTCAGTCCACCAAACCGTTACTTATGAAGGAGCATGCTTGCCACTCGACAACGGGTGTTTTATAAGTGCAGGGAGAGCTAACAGCAGGACTAGGTCACGACTGAGGCTAACCTTTGTCACACATACTCTCTGGGAGCCTCATGCTGAGTTTGGTCAATATCACAATAACATATAGGAAAAGTAATTATTCTACAGAGCCACATTGGAGGGAAATGTCCTTCAGTAAAGGATAAGTGTCAAAACTGACAGGCTAGGACTACACAGCAGGGTTATTTCAGAATAATTGACGTTATTCCGAAATAACATAGTCTGCATCTACACAGCAAGCCGCTATTTCGACATAATGTCAAAATAACGGTGAGCTGAAGGACTTCTTACTCCATAAGAACAGCCATACTGGGTCAGACCAAAAGTTCAGCTAGCCCAGTATCCTGTCTGCCGACAGTGGCCAATACCAGATGCCCCAGAGGGAGGGATCACAACAGGTAATCCTCACATGATCCCTCCCCTGTCACCCACTTCCAGAGAAATTGAGGCTAGGGACACCATTCCTACCCGTCCTGGCTGATAGCCATTGATGGACCTAACTTCCATGAATCTATCTAGCTCTTTTTTTAACCCTGTTAAAGTTCTAGCCTTCACCGCATCCTCTGGCAAGGAGTTCCACAGATTGACTGTGCATTGAGTGAAGAAAAACTTCCTTTTGTTTGTTTTAAACCTGCTACCTATTAATTTCATTTGGTGACCCCTAGTTCTTATATTGTGGAAATAAGTAAATAACTTTTCCTTATTCACTCTTTCCATACCAGTCATTATTTCATAGACCTCTATCCTATCCCCCCTTAGTCTCCTCTTTTCTAAACTGAAAAGTCCAAGTTTTTTTAATCTCTCTTCATATGGGACCCATTCCAAACCCCTACTCATTTTTGTTGCCCTTTTCTGAACCTTTTCCAATGCCGAGTCCTGTAACCCTCATTTTACAAGGAGTAAGGATAGTCGGAGGAAGAGTGCTCTGAGTCGGACTTCCTGCTGTGGAGACAGCGCCAAAAGCTGAAATAAGCTATTTTGACTTCAGCAACGCTATTGCCATAGCTCAAGTTGTGTAGCTTAATTCGACTTTTGCCCAACTGTGTAGCTGTGCCCACGGAGACCTGGAAAAAAAGGGTGTTGGTGACATGTTCCAGGTAGACTCCAACCCCAGCTCCCAGAAACTGAAGTGCTCTGTTTGTCCATGGAAGAAGTACAGCATGCTGGGCCAGTTATTCATACACTGTCTCACCAGCGGATGTCACCTCTAGCCTGGAAGCTGGATTGTTCAAGGAGAGAAGGCAGTGCACTCCTTGGTCTGACTGAGCGTATTCTGCAATAGCTAGCCCTGTGTAGACAAGCCCTTACATGTTTCCAGTGTATCCGCAACAAAGGATGTCACTGTTCTTCTCCCACAGCCCTCGCCCCCACTCAGTATGGTTTGCACGGACTTCAACCTGCCTTCTTAGCCTCATCAAATGCCAGGGAGAAAATCTTGTCGTGCAACCAGGAGGTTAACAAGCCCAGGAACTGACAGATTGAGGCAAGGAGAAAGCTGCCTTCACAGGGGTAACTCTGTCAGGAGTTCTTTTTCAGCCTAAAGCAAAGAGACCTCACCTCGGGCATCTCCACCGATCACAACAGCTGTTGGATCACATAAGGAAAGAGGAAGCCTGTGAGGTAGGAAAGCCCAGGACTCTGTTCTCCAATTCCCACCTCATTAAAAGTGTTGGGGAAACCTCAGGAAGGTTCCTAGTTTAGATTTGGTTCAGCTTTGCACCCTGGTCTCTGGCTGATCCAAAACCTCTTGGGTCAGTAAAATCAGGCTGGAAACCCCATGACTCCTGGCTCACGCATGAGATTTCTGGAGTCATCCAGGAGAAGGGATAGCATGAGAACAGGTTTTCTTGCCCATATGCTGGTGCTTCAGTGTCTGATTGTGGCTCAGCCCACCCTGTGGCTCAGCAATGAACAAAAATAAGGTCTGGAGTAATCGCACACATTAGAACCTTCCAATACGTATTCAGTTGAAGAGCAATGACTTCAATGCATTTTAGATCAGACTGCCTGCACACCTCCCCTCAAGATTCCCAGCTGCTCCATGCAGAGAAATCTTTGAGACTCCGTGGAACCCCATGGCTGTGCATGAGCACAGGGGTTTGCCAGCATGGAGCAGCTTCCAAGATCGGGGCCTTAAACATGCAGCTGTTTGTGGTTGAGAGGGCAAGAAAGGGAAAGGAGCCGGTTGGGGAGAGCTAAGTTTTTTGCCGCTGGATCTCATGCTGAGTCTGATCAATATCACATTAATGCCACAGCAGCTTTTCAGTGACAAACCCCATTGTTACAGGAGTTTACAAGTGGGGTGTATCCATTCAATAGGACCTGACATTTCACATTCCAGTTCTCTCAGGGTGCATCTACACAGCACCCGAAACAAGATACACACTTTGCGCTATGCCAATTGCGTAGCTTATTTCAAGTCTATTTCGAAATAGGCTATTTTGAAATTTGGCGCTGTCTACACAGCGCCAGATTTTGAAATAAAGCACAATTTCAAGCCATCCTTTACTCCTCGTAGAAGGAGGTTTACAGGGATGGAAAAATAGCACGTCCGCTATATTTCGAAATATAGACGCAGGGTAGCTATTTTGGGATACCGCCAGTACCCCAAAATAGCATTGCAGTGTAGACATACCCGCAGGGGTGAGTATTACCAGGGCGATTGTTTTTGTTTTTAAACAGTATCTGAAGAGAGTTAATGAGGAGGGTCAGCGTGTGGTTTGAGACCAGGAGCAAGAGCCGGGACTCTGGAGATCTAATCTTGGCTGGAGCACTGACTTGCTCTGTGACCTAAGCCAAGTTGCTTTACTTCCCTCTCTCCGAGTCCCCCATGTGTACAACAGAGAAGGTAACATTCCACAGGGTGTCTATACTGCAGAGTTTTTTCAGAAAAACGGCCGTTTTTAAAAAAAAACTTCACTTACACTCACATTGCAATTGCGTTCTTTCCAAAACAAACAAACAAAAAAGCGAAAGAACTGAGGGGGTTTCCCGACATTGGTAAACCTGTTTCTACGAGGAAGAAGCCTTTTTGCGAAAGAGCCCTTTCGGAAAAAGGCATGTGTGGACAGGGTAGAGGAAGTTCTTTCACAAGAAGATTAAAGAGGAAAAACCACAAGTGCCCTGATAGCCACTCCATCCATAGCAATCACTGCTTACATGCGAGAGAGCATCCATTCAGCGTGGACGCTATCTGTCGAAAAAGCAGATCGCTTTTTCGATGCGCTTTTGCTATGTAGATGTGCTCTTTCAGAAGTTTTTTCAGAAGATCTCTTCTGCAAAAGGTTCTTCCGAAAGAAGCCTGCAGTCTAGACATAGCCCCAGTGTGGGAGGAGAGGCGGTTAGGATTTTAAATGTGTTCATGCTTGCAAAGTACTCCAGAAAGGCAACATACTAAGTATTATTATTATTACCAGGTCAATAAACCCTGGGCTAAGATGGGTTTGCACAACACTCAAATGAGAATGGTTCCCTCGGAGGCATTCCACTCTATTGGGTTAAAATACACGTTTTCAAAAAGGCCTCCATCCAAATTTGCTCAGCAGCCTGGAAAAGCTCAGCAGGGGGCCTTTGATTGAAAAGGCAGCATGTTACAACCTTCCATCATTTGTCTTCTGGGTTGGGGGCTTTTTAAGAGCCTGTTAGAATGCCCCAGTTGCACCTCTGCCATTGCTTACTTTTCGGTTCTAGCCACGAAAGCATCTTTGGGGGGCTTCCCCATTTATTCCTTCCCCAACTTTTCTCATGGTCGCTCAGTTCGCAAGCCAAAAGGTATTTTTCTAGTTGGCCAAGCAGCACTTTGAACTGAAGCTGGAGGGTCTGAATTGGCAGCTGGACTGCTTTCTGCCTCTCAGCTCATCCGTAGTAACAAAGAGCCTCCAACCAGAACGGAGCAGAGGATGCACCAGGTAGAAGGATCTCCAGCTCACTTGCCGGGAACTGCGGAGGCTGTCGCAGAGCCATCAGGAGGAAACGCTTAAAACAAACAAAAGGAAGATTTTCTTCACACAGTGCACAGTCAACCTGTGGAACTCCTTGCCAGGGGAGATTGTGAAGACCAGAACTTTAACAGGGTTCAAGAAAGATCTAGATAGATTCATGGAGGTTAGGTCCATCAATGGCTATTACCCAGGTTGGGTAGGAATGGTGTCCCTAGCCTCTCTCAGAGGCTGGGAATGGGTGACGGGAAAGGGATTGCTTGAAGATTCCCTGTTCTGTTCACTCCCTCTCGGGCATGTGGCACTGGGCTAGATGGACCTTTGGTCTGCCCCAGTGTGGCCGTTCTTACGCTTTTTCAGGCAGGTCCCAGGGGCCCAAAGTGACTCAGAAACTCATGGGGACCAGTCAGGGAATAGGGAGGGGCCAGTTTTACATTGCTTGTCAGCAAAGACCCTCATTTTTGTGTCTGTAGGGGTGTGAATTTACAGCCCTGGAGATCCAGATCCTCTGTTTATCAGTCAACAGAACAGGTAGCAGCAAGGTGAGACTCCCAATGCACTGATCAGCACATCTCAGTCCTGGCCAGGCTGTGACAGCCAACGGGGGACCACTTAGCACCCCTGTCAGGGCCAGATTTAGGGGCAGGCAACCCGCTGGCTGCTGGGCTTGGGATGCTGTTTTCATTGTTGGTGACAAAAGGGAAAAGCAAATGTTTGAAGTCAAATGTTTCTGGGATGGATGATCATACAGTTAAAAAAAAATTGTTAGTTGTCCTGTAGCACCTCAGGGTACATCTCCACAGCAGGGCTGACGCCAAAATAGGCTACTCAACTCGAGCCATGTCAACAGCATAGCTTAAGTTGAAATAGCTTATTTCGGCTTTTGGCACTGTCTATACAGCAGGAAGTCCGAGAAAGAGCACTCTTCCTCCGACTTCCCTTACTCCTCGTACAATGCAGGTTACAGGAGTCAGAGTAAGAAGTCCTCCTGCGCACCATCATTTGGACTTTATGTCAAAATAACGGCTTGCTGTGTAGACGTGGACTATGTTATTTCGGAATGACGTCAGTTATTCCGAAATAACACTGCTGTGTAGACGTATCCTCTGAGACTAACAAAAATGTATAGATGGTATCATGAGCTTTCATGGGCACAACCCACTTCTTCAGATGAGTGGAGCAAAAGGGAGAGAAACTCCCAATTGAATTGAAATCGTACATTTCAGTTATTCTTAACATTAAAACAAGGTTCCTCCAAGCTTATAGAAATGTAATTTCCTCATATCTAGGCTTAATTGCACATTCACAGACCCCAGAGTGGAAATTCATCGTTGTATGTAATGGGGATCAATCATTATCTTATATGATGGGGATCAATCATGCAGGCACATCGTGTCTTAAAGTTGTGAGATGGGCCACACATGCAACATAAAATAAGGTATTCAAAAGTTTAAACAAATGGGGGAGGGGCACCAAAGACACACCTCGCCTGAGGCACCATTTGGTCTGGGGCCAGCCTTGCCCATGCGTGCCCCCCACCCAGAGTACCTGTGCTCGCTCTCTCACGCACGCGTGCCATTCCTATGACCACATACATGCACTCAGACGAACCGCCCTCACTTGCTCCCTAGCCGGTGCCCCTCTCATTGTGATCCTAGGCTCTGGGGGAGGTCAGATGTAGGCTTTTGAGTCCACCGTGAGGCTGATTGGACCTGACAGCTGTGTACATTTGGGGGTCTCTGCTCCAGGGTGTGAGTGGGCCTCTGCCATCTCTGCGTCCCAGTCAGCCCAGGGCATGCGGACAGGGTGGCCAAGCCAAGCTGTAGTATTCCTTAAAAGCAGAAGAGTCTGATGTTCCTTGAAGGATAACATCCCCCCCACTGGGTCTCCATGGAAACGGCCACTCGGTCTAATTCCTGCCTCCTCTTTTCCCTTGCTCCACTGAGCATTCACCTTCAATAATTCATCGCAGCAGCCCCCGAGCCCAGCAGGGGGGATTGGGCAAAGAGCCCCCACCTGACCTAGGCAGAGTGTAAGTCGTGTATCGACAAGGAAAACAACTCTGGGTTCCACTGGGGACCGCAAAAGCCTTTTCGTAAAAAAGCTCCAGTTCAAAAAGGGCTGCCAGTTTCCATTCCTCTCCCACCGCTGGCCTCAGTTTAAGCCTTTGGAGGCTGGGGCCACACAGACCGGTCCCTCTGAAGCAGGCCTTCGTTGGGGCATCACTCGCCTTTATGGGGGAATGTTTTCTCGTGCCACGTGGCCAAGGGGGGTGGACCACTTTTAGCTCTCCCCGATTTCATAGAGACGTGGGGCTGCTCGGCTCAGGACCAGAGATTCACAGGGCTAGAAGAGACCTCAGGAGTCATCAAGTCCAGCCCCCTGCCCGAAGCAGGACCCACCCCAACTCAATCGTCCCAGCCAGGGCTTGGTCAAGCCGGGACTTGAAAACCTCTAGGGATGGAGATTCCACCCCCTCCCTAGGGAACCCATCCCAGTGCTTCCCCACCTCCTAGGGAAATAGTATTTTCTAATATCCAACCTAGACCTCCCCCACTGTTCAATGTCAGTGTCCTCGTGTCTGGAGGAGCACTACCGAAGCAAAGGCAGCCCTGGCTCCATCACGTGCCCATCTCAGGTGCTTTGTGAAGGTGACTGCTCTGGGACACCGGCGAGTGAACATGAAGGTGCATACAGATGCGGTACCCAGCAGCAGGAAAGTGTCATGCCGTGTCCGGACGTCAGGCCGGGTGCCTTGCGCACCCTCCCTCCAGGGAGCTCCCTGATGCTGGAGAGAAGCTTAGCCAGAAGCCAGGTGAAAGAGGCCACAAGTCGAGAGCAAGTGGCCTTCTCTCCAGTCACCCATAGGTCACGGCCCATCCGGCTCCTCCCTGCAGACAAGTCTCATGCAGCCCCACAGCCCTGCACAAGCGCAGGGGTTCGCCGGCACAGAGACCGCGCAGGAGCGGATGGGTGTTCTTTAAGAACTGACCCATCTTTTGTCCAGCACAAACCTGGGAAACATCCTGTTCAGTCGTTACTTAAAAATCGACTTTTCCCCAACCCTTCGGTGCTGCTCGGTTCCAACAGGGAGTCAGGTGCAGCACAAATCACATAGGACTGAGTTTCCCTGGACAATGATTGGCTCTGAACCAAGAGGTTTGGCTCCTTCAGATCATCGGCCAAACGTCTGGGCGTTAATCCAAACCTCAATTTGCCCAGCGTTGTGCAAGACACGAAGGCCAAATTCCACCATGATTTATAGCCACTCCCCCCATTCCGTTCTCCATGGCTGCAGTCAAGGTGGAATCCAGGCGGGGACTTTGGCCGGGCCCTGCAACTCTCTCAATGAGTCAGCAACCCATGGTTTAGAAAGGACAAGCCACGTGACAGAACCATGGCAGGATCACCGTGGTAGGGACCAGCAAACAGGGCAGTGTCTTCCAGTGCTAGTGCCCTACACAGCCCAGCACAGGTAACCCCTACCCCAGACTGAGCGGTCGCTCCACACAGAGAGCGTGTGTGTGGGGGGGTGAAGCTGTGGGGGAAAGGGTCTGCCAACTTGGCCGGATGCCATTTACTGCAGTGATGGCCAGTCCAGGAGTGTTGGCAACCTGTCGCATAGCCGGGAGAGAGGCACGGGCCGGAGAAGGAGCAGGCGGCCATGCAGCCAGCCAGAGAGAAGCAGCACTTTTAAGGGGAAAGCGCCGCTTCTCTCTAGGCACTTGCTGTGTGGCTGCCCCCTGCTCTGTCCGGCCTGCAAGGGCCACTCACTGCCACTGGGTGAGCAGGAGCAGGGTGCTGAGTCTGGGAGCGGTGGCTGGGGGGTGGGGCGGAGGGACAGCTAGGGGTGGGGACGGGGCAGCTGGGCTGGCACCGAGCTAGGGGAGGATGGCTGGGGAATAAGGCTGGGGGAGGTCAGAGCCCCCATATGCAGCAAGCAGCTGGCCTGGAGCACCAGGAAATTTGGGGCAATTTGTTGCCCCGAATGTTGTGGTGCCCCCTGCAGCTGTGTGTTTTGTGTGTGGGTAGGGATGACCCTGGTCCCTACCAATACGCAGTGGCATTGGGCACCACATGTCATGGTGCTCTAGGCAGCTGTATGCTGGGTATGTGGCAGCACCATGTCCGGTGGCCAGCCCCATCCCCCAGCTGTGCCCCGCAGGGCCATCCCAAGGGGGGGCATGGGGCCTGGGACAACCCCCCTGCGAGTGCAGTGGGGTTCCACCCCTTCCTCGAAGCCCCCTCCTCTGAGCGAGGTGACTGGGAGCCAGGGAGCAAAGCCAACCAGGGCCGCTCTGCTTCCCACCACCGCTGGGGAGTGCAGGGTGGGCCTGACCCCTGCTGTCCCCCTGGTCTGCTGGTCCCTCCCTCCCCCCAGCTCTGGGTCTGCCACCGCTCCAAGTTTCTCACTTCTTCTTGACCATCTGGACATTCGTGCTGGCTTTCCCACGTCTCCTTCGCTCACACCACACAGCCTTCCAGAGAATGTCAGGCAGGGCTGCATGTCAGAAAGGGTGATACGGTTACTAACAAAACAGAAGAACCTTATGCAACTTAGTTTGCAATGCAGACAAGAAGGGCAAGTGAATTGGTCATGCAAACAAGCAGCAGGACCTTATAGCAAACAGCGTAATAAAGCCATGTCCTAAGATTAAACAATGGCCATAAGAAGTTACGGTCTCTTCCTGCCTTAACATTGGGATATGCGCTGATCAGCTACCCGGATGTGGATACCAGGATGGCCCTGCTGGCAAAGCTCCTGGAGCACTTTGAACCGAAGAAATTCCCCTGGACAACCGTTGATTGCTTTGGAGCCTTCACCGCTGTTTTAAGCACGGCTTGTGGAATGAACTGGCCACAGATGAGACGGCCAAGGGGCTGAAGACCGTGGGGAGTCGTCTTGCCTAAAACCACAGCTTGTACAGAGCAGAGAAGCCTGCCTAATAGCAGAGAGCAGCTGGCTAATGATGCATGATGTGTGGGGGGAGATACGCCGAGGCCACAGGGATTGGCACTGGACATGAGTAGATGGGATTCCAAGGTCCTGCTTGAAACCAATTGGCTTTCTCCTTCCCACGCGCCTGCACTGATGAGAAGAGGGAAGGGATTGCAGTATCCCGTAGCTGACAGCAGCGGGGGGGGGGGGAGGGGGAAGGGATGAAATACAGAGTCTTTCCCACCCATTGCGCAGTTAGAATCCAGCTGTAGTTGAAAGGCATTACTGTCCGATTACTGGCCGGGGGCACAGCTGGAACAAGTTGATGGTTGGGGTCAGCGTCAGAGAAATTGACTGGTCCCCCATGGGGGGGAGGGGGTTGGCCCAGCAAAAAGCCCAGACTGCACTGGCACAAAGACTGAACTAGCCACATGTCTGGAATGCTAGGGGCACCTTTCTCCAACCTCTTGTGCTGTCCTTCCAGGGCAGGGCTGTAGCACCGGGCGCAGGAAGCTTGCCAGGCAAACCTTAGTGGATTTCAGTCTTCAGCATTCTCCCCATAAGGCCTGTATCATGGAGGTCACACAAATGAGTACCTTTCACCAGCACTTCATATGCAATACAGGCAGTACAGAGAACATCAGAACGGCCAGACGGGGTCAGACCAAAGGTCCAGCTAGCCCAGTGTCCTGTCTGCCGGCAGTGGCCAATCCCAGGTGCCCCAGAGGGAGCAAACACAACAGGGAATCTTCAAGCAATCCCCCTCCCGTCACCCATTCCCAGCCTCTGATAGAGGCTAGGGACTAAGGATGTTAAGTATCGTGTAACTGACTAATCAAATAGTCGATGGATTTTTGCATTGACTATTCAATTAGTTTATAGGGTGGTACTGCCCCTTTGAAACACCGCGGTGGCGTTTCAAAGCGGCAGCGCCGCATGGAGCCCGGGGTTCCCAGCTGACCCCGGACTCCAAGTGGCGCTGCCACTTTGAAGTACCCCCTTCTTCTTCCCCCTGCTTGCTGCCTCTATCTGATAGAGGCAGCAAGTGGGGGGAAGCGACTAGTCGACTATCATGTCAACTAGCATTTGCTTGTCGGATAGTCGACTAGTCCTTAACGTCCCTAGTAGGGACACCGTTCCTACCCACCCTGGCTAATAGCCATTGATGGACCTAACCTCCATGAATGTTTCTAGTTCTTTCTTGAGAAGCGGAGCTAATTCTCAAGGGGAGGGGAGGAACTGACAGACACCTAGCACGAGCACGCGGGAAATTTGGGGCAAGGGCCCCAAAACAAACCCACTACACTGACCAAAAGAGGGAGGCTTTGAAGCTAACGCAGAGCAGACAAGACGGTGGGGTCTTAAGCTCTTGTCCAGAGATCCCTACAGAATGCCCTGCATGGCACTCTTCTGCTCCATTTGGGAAGGGCTGAAATTAACCCTGCTGGGACTTGAATGGTCCTGGAGTCTAGTATGTGCACGCAGCCACCTCTCTCGGCTCTGACGCTGCTGCTGGTTTGAGGGTGCTGCAGGCCACAAATGCTGGTTTTCCCTTGTTCTTGGCACTCCCCCATGCTAGAAACCAGCCGCTGTCAAATACACGCCCTGGCTAACCCTTTGAACTCGGCTTCTTTGGAGGAGAGAAAGAAGCAGGAGCTTTGATCTGCGCGCTGGCCAGGTGTAGCCTTAGCACTGCAAGTCTGAGCACACACCGAGGCCCAGCCCTGTAGCCGGGTGTCCAAAGCACAGCAGCTCGACTGGCTCCAGTTCTCCCACATTGCGCAAAGCAGGCTGGCGGCCACAGCCCGGAGCCGGTTGGGCTCTCAACTGGCAGTGCGTCCTGGCGCCTTTCCCAGCTACAGGGACGCCACACGCCTGCCTACTTGCAGGGTTAATCCCCAAGTACAAACAATGGCAGGAAGCTGCAGAGGAGACCAACAGCTGATCCGAACGGAGACGGGAGCCCAGGTCTTTACCTTTATGCCTCGGAGGTAGATGGCCAAACAAAGCGGGGGGCTCTCCGCCCTACACCCCTCCTTCCTAAGGGAGACAGCTAAGCACTGACGCTCCCTTCCCAGGAGCTGGGCTGGCTGCTACCTCTGAAGAGACAACCCCCAAGCATTACAAAGTCATCTGTGGGCTCTCAATGTTGTGTGGGAGTTGCTGGTTTCCCCTTCTTTCATTATCACAGCTAGAGGACCAGCTCCTCATTGGGGCAGGGCCTCTCTGGCTGTTATTTCTATAGTGCTGCGCTCAGGGTGGTCCTGGTGCAAGACTGAGGCATCTTGGTGTTCCTGTCACACCCCCTCCCCCCCAAGAACACTGAAATGTACAGTACCTCGCACAACAGGTTCTGGGTTCTATGGGGTGGGGGGGAAGGGTGTGACCAGCCACAACAGCGTGTGAAGAGTACATATGAGCCAACAGTGCCGGAGTAGCCAGAAGGTGCAAAAAAAAAAAAAAAAAAAAACCCAAACAAACCACACACACCACCCAAAACCGAAAACAGCTTTGTTGCAGGAATGGAAGTTTCCATCATCCACAAGCATTTTTGTGCTGTTTTTGGAAAACCTGGGTTGGGGTTTGAATGAAGCCTTTCCGACTTGTTAGTAGGGAGAATAACTGCCCTGCTTTACACCGACAGTTCACTTTCTTATGTGGCTTCTCCACTCCGGGAGGTTTGCAATCATGGGAGCCCTTTCGGTAGGATCCACTGCTAATCCCATGGTGGATGAATGGGTCTTTTGATCCACCCAACGTACCACATCGTTCACCCAACATCTTTTCCTGCTTCCTGTTCCTTCTGCCATCAGCTTTCCCTTCCAGGGCCCATACACATGCATCACTCACTGAGGGTATTTCTACACTGCAGAGTTTTTCTGGGATACTCTGCCGCATCCAGGGAACGCGTCTGCTCTTCCAAAATTTTTTCTGGAAGAGCAGACGTGCTTTTTCGGCATCCCAGTAAACCTCGTTTTATGAGGAAGAAGGGACGTTCCAAAAACGATCTTTTTCCTGATATTTGGCCCAGTGTAAACGGGCCAAATGTCGGAAAAGCCTCTTCCGAAAAAAGAAGCGGAAAAAGCTACGCAAATTACGGTTCGCAATTTGTGTAGCTTTTTCCGGAAGAAGAGTGCAGTGTAGACATAGCCTGAACCTCTTAAAATATGCCCTGCAATGCAAATTGAATCATGCTTTTCATAAAATCTCTGACTAGTGTTTACTGAGTTCCAATCCACTCCAATAGTTTTTTGCTGGACAGTTTATACCGGAAAGCTATCAAGGGGGCATTTGGTCAAAGCTTAGTTTAGATTTTCAAGCCCTAATCCTGTATTGACAACATGCATCAGATGGCAGCTAACCAATCAGCACTTGCCATTGCTTAGATAAGAATATCAGGTACTTCACGGTATATCAAAGCCCAGTTCAAAAGGTTTCATCTTTAACGATCTTAAAAAAAGCAATAACCAAGCAGGCACTGTAGGAATGGTGTCCCTAGCCTCTTTTTGTCAGGGGCTGAAAATGGATGGCAGGAGAGGGACCACTTAGGGTATATCCACACATCACCATTATTTCGGAACTGACATTATTTCAAAATAACAAAGTGTGCGGTCGACACACAAGCAGTTATTTCAAAATGTCAAAATAATGTCCAGTCAGAGGACTTCTTACTCTGCCTCCTGTAACACTCATTGTACGAGTAAGGCAAGTCGGAGGAAGAGTGCTCTATTTCGAAATACGTGCTGTGTAGAGGCACCCAAATTCGAAATAAGCTATTTTGACTTAGGCAACGCAATTAAGAACATAAGAACATAAGAATGGCCATACTGGGTCAGACCAAAGGTCCATCGAGCCCAGCATCCCATCTGCCGATGGTGGCCAATGCCAGGTGCCCCAGAGAAGGAGAACAGAAGACAATGATCAAGTGATTTATCTCCTGCCATCCATCTCCTGCCCTTGTTATGAAGGCTAGGGCACCATACTTTATCCCTGGCTAATAGCCATTTATGGACCTAACCTGCAAAAATTTATCAAGCTCTTTTTAAAACCCTAATAGAGTCCTGGCCTTCACAGCCTCCTCGGGCAAGGAGTTCCACAGGTTGACTGTGCGCTGTGTGAAGAAAAATTTCCTTTTATTAGTTTTGAACCTACTACCCATCAATTTCATTTGGCGTCCCCTAGTTCTTGTATTATGGGAAAAGGTAAATAATTTTTCTATAATCACTTTCTCCACACCATTCATGATTTTATATACCTCTATCATATCGCCCCTCAATCGCCTTTTTTCCAAACTGAAATTAGCATAGCTCAAGTTGCGTAGCTTGTTTTGAGTTTAGCCCTGCTGTGTAGGCACACCCTTAATGATTCCCTGTTTCTATTCGCTCCCTCTGGGGCACCTGGTATTGGAAACATACAGCCTATCTCTTGTGGACAGTTGTTTTGGGGTAGCAGAGAGAGCGGTCCTTATCCTTACACAGCAGCGTAGAGCACCTGAAAATTTGGGGCACTGCTGGGTTTTAATGTTCATCCTCCCGCGTCTTCCTGTCCCTGTTCTGTGGCTCTGCTTCCTCCGGAGAGGTTCTTGTTAATTTAAAAGTAAAAAACCCTGCCAGAGCTATTAGCAGAACCTGTGAAAGAGCCATTCAAGTGGGAATGAAGCCATTTGCCAGCCCAAAGTAGAAACTGTCAGTTTCTGAATTGACTGTGTTAGTCGGCAGGTGCTTTATTTAAAATTTGCTTTAAAACTATTTAATTAGTGTGTTGCTGAAGATGATAAAAATCAACCTCCCCCCCCTTCAGCCGGCTGCCGTCAGGCACAGGGGCACTAGTTTAATAGTACTGCCTAGGGCCCCCTAAATCCTAAAGTTGGCCCTGGTAGCAAGCACAGATGCTTTTGGAAATGCAAGGCAGCTTTCTGCCTTGACAACACAGGGAGGCTTCTGCAGCCCAGGACTCAAGTAATCAAGACCATTAATTAGCAAGTAATTGAACCTCTTTCTTTTATTCAGGCTGAATGGTTTAGGATTTCAACTTCACGGCAAATGTTGTTCTTTCCCCCTACATGGCAACTCCATCACCTTTTGCTGGGCTCCGATTCGATTACATGGCTTAGGCCAGGTTAGTACTGAAGGGGGAGGCATGGAAAATCCAAGGTGCCCATTTGCAATTCAGTTACATATTAACACTGTAAGTCCCTTGGGACAGGGGCTGTCTTTTTGTCCTGTGTTTGTGCAGCTCCTCGCATCAGGTGCGCACGCGCACGCGCACACACACACACACACACAATAAAAAATGTTGCTCTCACACCAACTCCACCATGAGCCCAGTAGCTTGGAGTCAGTTTCGTGGGTGACAAAATCCTGATCCCATGCCATCCCTGTAAGCCAGGTGGCTTAGTCCTGGGCCTGACCTGTGTGCTCAGGCCTATAAGTAACGGTCCAGCAGCTCTTTTCAACCCCCCCGGGCGTGAGGGCAGGGCAGACCATAATGCAAACACAGTTCCAGCGTTAGTGCAGTCCAGGCCCTGGTTCAGGGTGGGGAAGCAAAACAGTCCCCCAGGCATGAGCGGGGAGGGGGAGACTGCCACCCAGTATGTGGGGTAGCAAGGGGGGGGGACGCAGGCCCTCCCTACTCTGCTGCCTCCCAACCCAGGGCCCTAGCAGTGGCTGTCTTGGCGGCCACTGGGGTCAGCGGGGATCCAACCTGCACCACGCCAACACACTTTAAAGTGTTATTAGGTTAGCCTGAGAGTCGTCAGCTTCCTCTGGGCCACTTCCTAATTCCCCCTCGGCATCTACCTGGCTCCAGTTTGACTGTTGGTTCTCGGGGTCCTGGTAGTCTGCTCCCTGGGGTAAGGTAAAGAAAGTCTCCTCTCTGGAGCATGGGCCCGGCCGTCCAGGCCAGTCCTTAACCTCTGCCAGGTCCTCAGGGCCTCCTGGCTTGGGAGCTCAAGGCAGGCCTCTGCTGCCTCTGGTAGCTGGCCCCTACTGAGCTCCTGGGGTGGACTTTTATGCTCCCTGACCCACCCCGGGCCTCTGTGGAATTAAAGGGGCAGGAGCTGGCTTGGCTCACCAGGGCTTGGAGAGGGGTTCTTCCCCCTCGGGGTCAGCAAGTGGCCACCCCAGCTCACTTCAAGGTCCCATGCCAATTATTGCAAGCGTTCGGGCATCCAACCCAAAATCCCATCTTGGCCCTTCACAGTTCGCCCACCTCTGCCCTAGAAGAGGCACAGCAGTGCGGCTACTTGCTAAGAGCAACCCGCACGTTCCACTCCAGAACTAGGTGCATCTTGGCAGCAGGTGCCGAGAGCCTTCCCGAGTTTGCCTGCC
This sequence comes from Pelochelys cantorii, assembly GCA_032595735.1. NCBI lineage: Eukaryota > Metazoa > Chordata > Testudines > Trionychidae > Pelochelys > Pelochelys cantorii. The sequence continues at coordinate 21,354,285 of CM064349.1, read as the reverse complement.
ATCATGGGACACGTCAGAACAAGAGGTACCCGCCCAACATAAGGTCTTAAGGCAAACGCTCTGGGCAACCATCCCTGTGACTGGAATGTGACTGGCTTAGACACACGCAAGGAGGGCATGTCATGCCAGGGACCACGATCCAATGACGCACAGCAGCTCCAGTCTTACACAAGAGCAGCCCTTTCTCCCAGGAGTTGGCCTTAATAATGTACCTAGGCAAGCTACGCCTTTAGTCATTTGCATTCACGGTCTCTCCCCTCAGCCTTCCGGAGATGGGCCAGGTTCTGGATCATCTAGGTCAGCAGTTCTCAAACCATGACCTCCTTCTGACAACAACAATCACTGCACACACCCCCAGAGCGGGACAGGAACACCGATGCCCAAGCTCAACCAGAAGCCTGGGCAGAAAGAACCAAAGCTGCCCAAGGGCTTCTGCTCTGGGCAGGGAGCATGTAACCATAGCTCCCCATCCTTCGGCTCTGGCCCTCAACAAGTCTAATACCAGCCCTGGTGACCCCATTAAAATGGGTTCATGATCCACACTGGGGTCCTGACCTAGTTTGAGAACCTCAACATAGCTAGATGTGGATTGGTGGCAGAGATGCTCCAGGCTGCGGGACAGGCCTCAGATCACTCTGCGGTCAGCGGCAGGGTTTCCTGTGCGCTTGGACAGCCGTGAAGGAGAGAGTCAAACACCGGCCAGCTGATTAGCAGAGAGCCCACAGCATGTGTTTTTAGTGGTGGTGCACACCCTTCCATCCCTCAGTGCACCCAACAAAATTTATTCCACACAGGGATGAGAAAAATATTAGAGGGAACGTTAGTTGACAGGATCTACTAGCTATGTTAACAGTGTTGTATACCATCTGTATTACAGATGGAGAAACCGAGTCACAAAGATAGCCGACTTGTCCCACTACCATCTGTGTGAGAACTGAAATTAGAACCCAGGAGTTCTGGGCTCTTAATTGTATGCCTGAAATATGCATGATAATTTATCAGCCTCCCAGGGAAGGCTGCAACCCTCAGTTAATGGAGTTCACACTGATGTGAAAGGCTTTGGAGAAGCACAAAGCACTAGTGCGGCTGGATGCACAAGGGTAGGAACAGCGGGGTGAGCAGACAAGCATTTCCACCACAGAGCATTTATCATCAAAGATGCCATTTGTCTGTAAACAGCTTTGGTTTAAACCTTTTAATCACATTACATTTCTTCCTTCTGGAAGTTGATCAGGGTTTTACACAGACGTGAAATGTTTTATTTAAAAAAAAAAAAAATCAAAACAATAAAAGGCAGAAATAATAATAAAAAAAATTCACACATTTTGGGAAGTGCCTGGAACACAGCATCAAGAGGAATACCGGGGCCCGTTCCTAGCCAGCAGTTCTGACTCCCGACTCCCAGTCCACATGGCTGCTTGCTCGGATTCCTTGCTGGCGGCGGGCAAGTGAGGCAGAGATCTGGAGTGGCTGCCCGACTGCTGGCTAAGCGCGTAGCTCCCTGTTGCCATGGCTCCGGGCAGACTCTGGCATCTTGGCGAGTCTCCCGTCCCCGGCGGTTGCTTGGGATGGCAATAGGCAGGCGAACTCTTGTCGGGAGTGACAGAGGTGGAGCGGAAGACGGGCGCGGGAGCCAGCAGGTTGTTGTGGAGGAAGAGAATGACTCCACAGGCGTTTGGTCCGAGCAGGGCCTGGCCGAAGGCGGCATTCAAGTGCCCGAGGTTCGCCAACCCCAGGGGCGGGTTGCAAATGGGCGAGGTGTGCATCCAAGTCAAGTTCATGGAAGACCAGTCGGCCAGAAAGCGCGCCTGCTCCCTCCATGCTGCGCTGGCTTTGCTGTCATCTGCGGCCGGGTCCGTGAGGTGCAGCTTTTCTGGGGCAGGGCTTTGGGCCGAGTCTTCGTGGGGCACCGCGGCCTGGCCTCCGTGGCTGTCCCCTGCTGAAGGCGTGGGGTGGGACTGCTGGAGAAGGGAGAGAACGGGGCACCTCAGGCTGGGCCGGCATGGACTTTGAGGTAGCCATGACAACCAGGGCTCCCTGCAAGGCCTACGGATGCAACACGTGCAGGCGAGGCAGAAACCACAGCGAGAGGCCAGCGTCCCCATGGGGAGACCACACAGGCCTCTTGGCATCCACATCACCCACGTCTCCAGCATGGCACATGCTATAAAAGATCCTCCTCTCCGAGCCAGCACCCTGCCTGCCACAGGCCCAGCTCTGTCCCCATCCCGCTGGGCTGAAGCAGCTCAGATAAAGCCAGGCCAAAAGGAGCCTCACCCATGGGCCTTTGATCCAGATGGAGATGGAAGAGATTGGACAGTCGGGTTACTCAGCAACAAGTGCCCCTTACCTTCGCCAGCTTGCGTGCGTGCTCTGCCGGACTGGAATCAGGACCGGAGCTCTTCAAGGCAACGTGAGGGAACCAAACTTTCAGCATCATTTCTACCTGCAGCAAGGTGCCCAAGTAGCGCTCCCTGCAAGAGAAGAAAAGAACACAGGGTTCCTCTCCAGCCGGGCGAGACGGCTCCGTCCACAGCCGCGTGCCCCGTTCCCACACGAGAGAAGAGACAGGCTCCCATGGCAAGGCGACTGCCCCGTTACTCCAATGAGACGCCTCCAAAACGTGCCGAATCCTCCCTCCCCCAAAGAGATGGGGCTCAATATTTACCATCTGGGCTTCGAATTTTAAGTTACAAACTATCTGAAATTGGGTAATTTGATGTTCCCCTTTACCCGAAAGAAACCCTGCCCAGGGGCTGAAAGGTTTCCCTCTGCGACGGGATTAGGGAGGCCAGGGAAGAAATGGGACGAGGGTCGCGAGTCATTCGTGGTTTCTAAGTGCGCCAGGACGTGGCGAGGTTCAAAAAGCCCAGAGGCGTGCGACAGTGCGGCCCGGCACCGCGAGTCACGGGCGGCTGCTGCCAGCGGAGGAATCAACCCCAGGTGCAGCTGAGGGCTCGCAACCATCCTCTGGGTGGGAAGGACCTGGGGGATTACAGGGGCCTGTCTGGGAGGGGCAGCAGGAGCCGTCCCCTGCACTCACCGCGGCGTCGAGACCCGGAGCAGCCAGCTCCGTCCTGCTGCGCTCGATTTCCACCGCCGCAGGGCGTGCAGGGGGCTGGAGGGGCCCCCAATGCTGCCCCATGACAGGCCCTGTAATCCCTCAGTTTGTGATGCTGGGGAGAGGGGGCAAGGGAGCGAAGCAGGGGCATGGTGGGACCTGCAGCAGGGGTACTAGGAGGGGTTGCCCCAGGCCCTATGCCCCCCTAGGGACGGCCCGGCCATGCAGTCAGTCCCACACTGCATGGTGACCGTGACAGTTTTGCAGAGGTGACTCTTACCCCATCTCTGGCTTTTGCAGGACCCCAACTATCCTCTGAATCCTGTCCATGGCCAGGCTCCGCTGGAAGCTGCTTAACCCTGTGGGGGAAATAATAAAAAAAAATCCCTCAGCAACGCCCAGCTGTTAGTTTACAGGCAACCCAACCCGGCTTTGCTGCGCGAGGGCACTGGGCGAGAAGGCAGTCGCTCGGGAAGCCAGGGCGAGGCTGATTCAGCCTCCACACCGCTCAAACACCGATTGCCCAGGGGAGAGATCACGACGTGCAGGGTGGACAGACGCGAGCACCCAGCCCTCGGATTAGCTGGAGGAAAGGGGCCTGCCTTTCCCTCCCCCTGCCAACAGAGCAAACTGCAGCCTCTGCCCTCAGAGAAGCCACCCCCTGGACCGCAGCTGGCGTGGGAAAGGTTTCTATGCCGGGGGAGCAGTGCCCCAGTGCTCTATTAACGCCACATCCTGGCATTGGGAAGGGCAGGCATCATGCTGTGCCGCCTGCTTTCTTGCACCGTCTTCCGAGCCGGCCTCATTTCTTCACAGCCCAGAGTGGGCGTGACACAGGCAGGCAGCTTGACACGTGCCGGGCGGATGGAAACACATCTGCATGGAGACACACGTGTAAGCAACCTGCCGCAAGGGGAAGGAGGGCAGGCGCCACGCCCTGGGCAGGTTCAGTGAAAGCCTTCGCTGTCATCTTTCCCAGGGCACATTAGCAGGGCAGCAAAGCAGCAACTCAGACAGCGCGCAGCTCCCTGGGAAATTCTCCGCTCACTGTGCAATCAACGCGGCTCGCAACGTCCTTGCAAGGCAGCTGAGCACAGCCAAGCGAGGGGCGGATCTGAAGGCGAGGCCTTAGGAGAGGGCGGTAAGCAGCAAGGAGGAACGTAGGGAAGATCCTGTGAGGGGGATAAGCCAGTGCCGCCTGACTACACAGCAGATCTCCCACGTCAATTCTTTTCGGGGCCACAGGAGTACAAGGACGCCAGCTGCGTCTCGGGGACCGACCACACTGGTCCAGACGTGAAAGCAAGCAGGTGCGCACTGGCACGCAGCTCCAGCGTGAGGAGCAATTTAAGCTGGCAGGGACCCGGGTTGCAACAGAACAGTGCCTGTGCGAGATTTTAACTTACTGTCACCGCTGCACAAGTCTCTAAGTACAAAGCAAAAGTAAAGCGCCTGTTGCTACATATCAGGGAAGCCGACAGCTACGCAGACCCCTGGATGCTGGGGGGGGGGGGGGGCAAGTTCCACGCCCCTGGAAGGGGCGGGGCCAAATCAGTCAGCCCTCAATGCGAGCGTTTCCCTCTAGTCCCCGCTCCCTTAGAGCCACCTGATGCTCCAGCGGCAATTTAAAGGGCTCAGGGCTCCACCACTACCACAGTAACAGTGGCTGGGAGCTCCGGGCCCTTTAGAATCGACGGGCCCCAGGGCAACTACCCCCCTCTGCCTCCCTGTCAGCAGGCCTGGCCAGTACCCTACAACGTCCAGGATCTAGGAGACAAGACACCTACAGGTTTCTCAGCCCTGTCCCCATTCCAGGGCAGGCCGGCTTCGGCTAGCAGATGTAATCAGATTAATATTTAAACGCAACGTGCGACAGAGCCGCAGGGGATGCAACAGCAATCCGGCGCTGGCAGAAAGGAGTCCGAGCGCTTGGGCCGCAGCCTCCGCACGGATCTGCCGACTCTAGCGGTGTGACGTGGATTCACGCCCGCCGGGGATGCGGCCCATTCAGCACTCAGGCGCGAAGGGCCTCCTCCCACATCCTAGCCTTTTACAAGCAGCCGCGGCAGGCAAGAGACGGATGTCCGTCGCATCCGCGAGTAAATTCACGGACATCAACTCAGATCAAGTAAATTCACGACACACTGCAGCGTGTCTCCGAACCTGGCCCTGGGACGGGGCATCTTTAGCACCGGGCAAAGCCCTGGATACACGGGAGAAATTCTGCAGCAACCTCCTGCTGGCGATGATGGGTCATCTGGCATGGAGGGGAGCTGGGAAGCACGGAAAACCGACCAGAGATGCTACCGCCTTCCTCCCCCGCAGGCTCTGGAGCAGACCGCCAAGGGTGCAGTGCTCACAAGCGGGGCCAAGTCGACCAACGTGCTCAGCTCCCAGTAGGCCCTTTATGGCTGGGATGTCAGCCCTTCCCCTCCCGTTGCCCAGCTCTTGCAAACTACCCAGCCTCTCCCCTTGGCACTGGGCGAAGATCCAGCCCTTTTGTGTTTTCTCCTCTCTCTCTAAACTGGCAACTGCAGCTTTAATTGCCCATCTCGTCCCCCTTCCCAGCAGGAGGATCGGACCTGCCCCTGCCAGTCCTTCCTTTGCCCCCCCGCCCGCCCTGTGCTGGGGCCGTTACAGACAAACGCTAGGCAAAGACAGAGTAAAGGGCTGAGATTAGGTAGGGATCTTTCAGAAGGTGGCATTAAGAAAGGGGGAGGAACGCACCGTGCACACAAAGAGCAGACAGAGGGAAACCATGCCGGAGGCAGCTCCCCATGCCAGGCAGCAGCTGCTGCTTCTCACCAGGGTGGGAAAGTGGGGCCCCGATTCTCCCGCCCAGAGACGCCCGTGCTGCCTCCAAGGCGGGGATCCCAATGGGCAGAGGGGGCCCGTCATTCCCTGTGGTTCAGCAGCCACGTGGCCGGCAGCCTCAAGTCCTCTGGGGAGGCACCCATGCAAGGAACAGCACTTACCTCGCTCGTAGCGCCCCTTCTTCAGCCCGTTCAGCAGCTCCGCGAGGGGCCGGATGAAGCCCTGGAGTTCCCGGCACTGCAGACACAGAGCATGGAAGGTGAGCCAGCCCATCCGGGATGATCCCCCGGCCGAGCTCCCTCAGCCAGCCCCTCCCTGGCACATCCCCAGGGCTCGTTTTGCCCCCAATGCAGAGCTCCCGTGGAACTATACGGGGCGGCGAGGTGTGACTCCAGCCAGGTGAGCTCAGAAGCACTGGCTTTCATCACCAGTAGTGCAGCAATCGCACCTTAGTTCACAGCCATCCTCAGACTGTAAGCTTCTGGCAGCAGGGACAATCTCTGCTCTAGCACCCCGGTGCACGACTTGGGCTTAACGCCTCTCATCCTGAATGGCTCACGGTGCCAATGCAAGTGACCCCAGGAATTCCAATCCCCATCCTTTCGCTGGGACACTGCTTTCCTTCCCCGGGCCCGGCCTTCCTGTCCACAGGGGGCCCCCAACCCTCACATCCAAGTCCGCACTGGCCTCGGACCAGGGGAACATGCCCAGCAGGCTCATTCCACCCACCTGCTTAAGCGCCGCCAAAGCCTTCGCTCTTTGGGGCGGTTAAAGGCCAATGGCATCAGTGCATCTAGATGGCAGGTGAGGAATCCCAGCCGGGCCTCGCATCCACCCCTTCCCAGGTAACTCCCCCCGGGCTGACACCCGCTTACCCGGACAGCCTGCTGGAACTCACCTTCTGGGCAAACAAGCGGTCCCCTTCGGTCAGGGGCAACGTCGGAGCCTCCCTCGTCCCTGCTTCCCTGCTCCTTTGCCTTTTGATCCCGTGGGCCACGGGCTGGGCAGCACGTCCTGGGTATTCTCTCTCCCCCGCTGGACGGATCAGACGCTTCCGGCCGCTCTCCCCCCTCTTCTGGCTCAGAGTCCTGTCGGCCAGGCTGCCGTGCCCCTCCGCCAAGCAAGGGCAGGTGGAGGGGTATCTGCCTTCCAACGCCCCGGGAAACCGGCCGCACGGACCCGAAGGCCGCTGTCTAGCAGAGCTCTGCAAAGCGGGTCTCACTGTCCTGCATTTGCAGTCCCAGCCTGGCATGCTGGGGCTAGTCCATTTCAACTGGGGAGAAAAGACACCCCTCTCCCCTCGGGCGTTTCTCCGGCCGCTGGCCTCCTTCTCGCCCTCGCTCTCGCTGTCCGAGAGGAAGACGCTGAAGTCGTAACCCTTGTCCTCTTCATCGCTGGCGGCGCTGTCGGCCGAATACAGGGACTCGCAGGACGACATGCTGTTGGGGGACTCCATGGCTCGGGAAATCTGTCGGGGACCAAACGGGCAAACCAATGAAGATGCTGCCAGGGACAGTAACAAAAGATGCCCCAGAGATCCCAAAATTTGCCTCCCCAGCCCAGCGTCTCTTAGCACGGCAGCTGACTGGAGTTTAAAAAAGAAGGGAGGCTTTTGAATAATTTCCCATGGCACAACTAAACATCAAGCTCTCCTCCGGCTAACGGGGGGAGGGGCCGAAAACAAAAGGGGTAAAGAAAAAGGGAGCCAAGTGGACCCTGTGCAGGTCCCGGCTAACGCTTTGCAAGAGGAAGCTGGTACAGCGATGACCCATCCGTTCCCAGCAGGGGCTGCACCAATGCAAGGCCCCTGCAAGTGTTTCATTGTCAGGCGCAAGCCGAGGGGCGCGCAGAGCGGCCCTTCGGCAGGTGGGAGCACAAGCTAGCTCGCGGACGCTCGACGGGAGTGTGAGGCGGAGCGACAGTCACGGCGCTGGGACTAGCGAGGTGGCGGTGGGGGGGAGGGGAGGATTTATGAGAGACTTCCCCTGCAGCCATCAGTGGCATTACTGCCTGCCGAAGCATTCCAGGAGACGGGCAAGCCAACCGCCTGGCACTGCCCGCTGCAGAATCGGGATTTCCTGCCTGGTTTTACGGCACAGCCTGCAAAGTGTTAACAAGGGGAACACGCAATTCTGATTTGCATGAAGGCGCCACTCCTAGACCAAGACCTTCCCCAGCCAAGCCAGGTGGGGGAAGGGAGAGGGGCTTACCTTCCACGCAGCTAAACAGAGCAGTTTCATTTTCTGGCTCGTGCTCAGGTGCAGCAATGTTGGGGGTGCACAGACAGCAAGGGGAAGGTTCCAAACAAACCAAAATCCAAGGATTGGCATTAAACGCGCGCACCCCTCCCCTTCCCACCTCCCTCCATCTGCTCGGCCTTAGTAAGATCTTTTCTGCAGCACCTAATGGACCTGTTCAGCCACTTCTGCGGTGTCCCGAGGACACGTCAACTCAGCAGAAATGTTAGCAGCATGGAAGGACAAAAAGTGCCCGCTAACAATGTAATCCCGGCGCAATAGACGAGAACGTGTCCTTTCAACATGAACCCGTTTAAAACCAACAGCTCAGGAGTCAACATGCCAAACGCCAGTGCCCGACAGAGTCAACAATTACAAACCAGAGAGCCCCTGGAGTACACAATGCAAGCATTAAACCCCACCCTGGAAGGTAAAATAAGCAACGGACAAACCACACGGCTAAATGAGAAAAAGGTTCCTTCCCTGCATTACAGATAAGGGGAGGGTGTGTCAGTCTGATCCAAAAGGGACCGGCTGGCTGGCTGACTCACTGCAGTCAGCACCCCTCACGAGGTAACATCTTACAGAGATGGCAGGGCTCCACCCTTCCCACGCCCCCCAGGACTGCAGGGGGGAGCAGACAGGAATCTGTATCCCTCTTCTCCATGTCAAGAAAGACAAAGAGGCGAAGCTTCTATGCTTCGCTCTCCCAGCCGGGTTTAGGGCTCACAGACGCCAAATGCCAACCGCCCCACTGCCAGCTAAACAGCAGGAGAGAAATCAATAACCCCCCCAGTGAGAACTGTGGCATTTCACCCGTAAATTGGTCAGCCAAGAATAGGGGGCAGGACAAATCCCAGGGAGACTATTCTAAGGGCATGCTTCACAGAGCCAGTGCCACGCAGCAGGAGGCCATAAAATATTCACAGCGGTTTCCATCCCCCAAGATCTCAAACGACACACAACACGCAGGGCACCGCGAAGAGCCTGGCCATCCTGCACTCACTTCCCAGAACAGAAGGGAACAACCCCACTGACCACCCCCACCGGCCCTTCCCGACACAGCCTGCCCCGCACGCATGAACACAAGAGAGGGGAGTTTTAGCACACGCAGATCTTGCTGGTTTTCAAGTGGAGCCCAAGGCACCTCCACAAGAAACCCCACAGCACTCCATTTACCTGCCCCCACACTGGGAGGGCAACCTTGCTGGGCACTGACCCTGCCTTGCTTTGCTCACTGAAACCGCTCGCTGCCTCTGCAGCAGGTGTTTTATCCAAGAAGGCTGGGGTGAGGCAGGGGCAAGCTAACCAAGCTGCCATCAGCTGTTGTTACGCTGCTTTCCCTGTGACTCAGTGGCAGGGTGGCGGTCCCCCCCCCCCCCCACCTTTCTGCTACAGAACTTCCCGGTCTCCACGTACCCTGCCATCTCTCTTCCCAATGCAGGCACCCCCTGGTGCCCTGCCAGCTTCAGGAGCAACCCTGCTTCTATGAAACCAGTTAGGCTGGTTCCACAACACTCCTCAGCACCCTCCAGTCCAATAAAACCGCCCTCTATCCTTGGAACTCACTAGGGGATCTCTAGTAGGGACCAGGAGGGCTCCATCCTCCCCAGCAAACCCCATTCCACTGGCCCTGGGCACTCTGAGAATCAGCCGGGTTTCTCCTCCTCCTCCCCCAGGGGAGAATCCCGAGTCAAGCCAGCACCTGGCCTGCGCCGCGCTCAGCCACACCGCACGTTGCTGACCTAGATTAAACACGCACCGGAGCCTCGACACCAAGGAGCCGTGGCACGGGGACGGCTGTTGCAAGGAGGGACCCGGCTGTCCCCATGCCGCACGGCACGGCCTGGTCGCGCCACACTCTCGGCCCCTGCCCCCGCTTCTGCGGGCAGCCCTTGGACAAAGGCACCTGCTTCCTCTGGCCCTGACACACACCCCTGCCTCCTATGCAACCCCCCCCCCCATTCCTGCACTCAGTCCCCAGCGCACACAGACTCACGTGTGACACACTCAAGTCACTGCCTTTCGCACCGCCCCTCCCTGCCATTCACCCACACTCAGCCCTTGGCAAGGAGCCCCCCTCCCCCACACCCTCTATTTCCTTCCCCCTTTCCCACGCTCAGGTCACCACGGGGGCAAGTGGGTCCCTGCCCCACCCCATCAGGTTCCCTCCCCTGAGATTCGTGGGGCGATCTGGACCAGACTCCTCTCTGCCCAGGGCCAATGCAGGCATCTAGACACCCCGCCCCCCGCAAAAGCATGGGGGGGGCTGGATCCCCGCATTCCAGAAAAGGGCATCCTGCTGGGATGGGGGGAGCCACGGGGGATCCCGATTCCTCCCCAAGAATGCAGGGTCCTTTCATCTGATCCTGGCTGGGGGCAGAAGGGAGGGGTCCCAGCCTAGGGAGTAGTGATCTCAACCTGGCCTGGGCAGTGGGGGCAGTCCCGATCCCAGTGGGCCCCAGACTGGGGAGAAACGGTCCCCATCCCGGGTGGAGAAGAGGGTCCCAATCCCTGAGGTGGGTGGGTCCCAGCCAGGTGGGGCGGAAAGGGTCCCAGTCCCCGATGCGGGGGAGGGGGGGTCCCGATCCCCGATGCAGGGAGGGTCCCAGCTGGGGGGGGGGGCGGGAGTGTCCCGAACCCCGATGCAGGGAGGGTCCCAGCCGGGGGGGGGGGGCGGGAGTGTCCCGAACCCCGATGCGGGGAGGGTCCCAGCTGGGGGGGGGGGCGGGAGTGTCCCGAACCCCGATGCGGGGGGGGTCCCAGCCGGGAGCGGGGGGGGAGTGTCCCGAACCCCGATGCGGGGGGGGTCCCAGCCGGGAGCGGGGGGGGAGTGTCCCGAACCCCGATGCGGGGGGGGTCCCAGCCGGGAGCGGGGGGGGAGTGTCCCGAACCCCGATGCGGGGGGGGTCCCAGCCGGGAGCGGGGGGGGAGTGTCCCGAACCCCGATGCGGGGGGTCCCGGGGGGCCCCGGGCCAGGGGACTCCCGCACCGCAGCGCCGCCCGGCTCCCCGCGAGCCCCGCCGCCTCACCTGCTCTCGCTGCCGGCTCGGCTCGCTCTGTCCTGCGGGCGGCTCCGGCGCCGCTCGATACCCAGCCCCGTCCCCAGCCCGGCGCCCGGGCCCCGCCCCCGGCTCAGTGCGGGCGCCACGCGGCCACGTGCGGCCCGGCACGTGCCTCCCGCTGGGCCCCGCCCGCCGCGCTCCCATTGGCGCCCCGAGCCCACCCAACGTCGCCAGCCCCCGCCTTCCCGCCACGCCCCCTGCCCCTAATTGGGGCTCGGCAAGCCCCCGGCTGGCCAATGGCCGAGCAGCACCGAACGGATTGGCCGGGAGGGGCGGGGGGGGCTAGAGGCCACGCCCCTACATGTGGCTGCGGGAGCGAGACGCCAGGGCTGGGGGCGGGGCAATGAGGAAGGACACGCCCCTTTGCTTCAGCCTGCCGCATCGGAGGGGGTTGGCCAGGGTGGGGCGTGGATAGGGCCCCATAGAGGGCAATGGGGCGGAGGAGGGGGAGTGACGGGGGCCCCATAGAGGGCAATGGGGCGGAGGAGGGGGAGTGACGGGGGCCCCATAGAGGGCAATGGGGCGGAGGAGGGGGAGTGATAGAGGTCCCGCAGAGGGCAATGGGGCGGAGGAGGGGGAGTGACGGGGGCCCCAAAGAGGGCAATGGGGCGGAGGAGGGGGAGTGACGGGGGCCCCATAGAGGGCAATGGGGCGGAGGAGGGGGAGTGACGGGGGCCCCATAGAGGGCAATGGGGCGGAGGAGGGGGAGTGACGGGGGCCCCATAGAGGGCAATGGGGCGGAGGAGGGGGAGTGACGGGGGCCCCATAGAGGGCAATGGGGCGGAGGAGGGGGAGTGACGGGGGCCCCAAAGAGGGCAATGGGGCGGAGGAGGGGGAGTGACGGGGGCCCCATAGAGGGCAATGGGGCGGAGGAGGGGGAGTGATAGAGGTCCCGCAGAGGGCAATGGGGCGGAGGAGGGGGAGTGACGGGGGCCCCATAGAGGGCAATGGGGCGGAGGAGGGGGAGTGATAGAGGTCCCGCAGAGGGCAATGGGGCGGAGGAGGGGGAGTGACGGGGGCCCCATAGAGGGCAATGGGGCGGAGGAGGGGGAGTGACGGGGGCCCCATAGAGGGCAATGGGGCGGAGGAGGGGGAGTGACGGGGGCCCCATAAAGGGCAATGGGGCGGAGGAGGGGGAGTGACGGGGGCCCCATAGAGGGCAATGGGGCGGAGGAGGGGGAGTGACGGGGGCCCCATAGAGGGCAATGGGGCGGAGGAGGGGGAGTGACGGGGGCCGCATAGAGGGCAATGGGGCGGAGGAGGGGGAGTGATAGAGGCCCCATAGAGGGCAATGGGGCGGAGGAGGGGGAGTGACGGGGGCCCCGCAGAGGGCATTGGGGCGGAGGAGGGGGAGTGACGGGGGCCCCGCAGAGGGCAATGGGGCGGAGGAGGGGGAGTGACGGGGGCCCCATAGAGGGCAATGGGGCGGAGGAGGGGGAGTGACGGGGGCCCCATAGAGGGCAATGGGGCGGAGGAGGGGGAGTGACGGGGGCCCCAAAGAGGGCAATGGGGCGGAGGAGGGGGAGTGACGGGGGCCCCATAGAGGGCAATGGGGCGGAGGAGGGGGAGTGATAGAGGTCCCGCAGAGGGCAATGGGGCGGAGGAGGGGGAGTGACGGGGGCCCCATAGAGGGCAATGGGGCGGAGGAGGGGGAGTGATAGAGGTCCCGCAGAGGGCAATGGGGCGGAGGAGGGGGAGTGACGGGGGCCCCATAGAGGGCAATGGGGCGGAGGAGGGGGAGTGACGGGGGCCCCATAGAGGGCAATGGGGCGGAGGAGGGGGAGTGACGGGGGCCCCATAAAGGGCAATGGGGCGGAGGAGGGGGAGTGACGGGGGCCCCATAGAGGGCAATGGGGCGGAGGAGGGGGAGTGACGGGGGCCCCATAGAGGGCAATGGGGCGGAGGAGGGGGAGTGACGGGGGCCGCATAGAGGGCAATGGGGCGGAGGAGGGGGAGTGATAGAGGCCCCATAGAGGGCAATGGGGCGGAGGAGGGGGAGTGACGGGGGCCCCGCAGAGGGCATTGGGGCGGAGGAGGGGGAGTGACGGGGGCCCCGCAGAGGGCAATGGGGCGGAGGAGGGGGAGTGACGGGGGCCCCATAGAGGGCAATGGGGCGGAGGAGGGGGAGTGATAGAGGTCCCGCAGAGGGCAATGGGGCGGAGGAGGGGGAGTGACGGGGGCCCCATAGAGGGCAATGGGGCGGAGGAGGGGGAGTGATAGAGGTCCCGCAGAGGGCAATGGGGCGGAGGAGGGGGAGTGACGGGGGCCCCATAGAGGGCAATGGGGCGGAGGAGGGGGAGTGACGGGGGCCCCATAGAGGGCAATGGGGCGGAGGAGGGGGAGTGACGGGGGCCCCATAAAGGGCAATGGGGCGGAGGAGGGGGAGTGACGGGGGCCCCATAGAGGGCAATGGGGCGGAGGAGGGGGAGTGACGGGGGCCCCGCAGAGGGCAATGGGGCGGAGGAGGGGGAGTGACGGGGGCCCCGCAGAGGGCAATGGGGCGGAGGAGGGGGAGTGACGGGGGCCCCGCAGAGGGCAATGGGGCGGAGGAAGGGGAGTGATAGAGGCCCCATAGAGGGCAATGGGGCGGAGGAGGGGGAGTGACGGGGGCCCCGCAGAGGGCAATGGGGCGGAGGAG